>CM050422.1:8727131-9927131 GCA_027564155.1 Gymnocypris eckloni scoliostomus
TCACTTCCCCCAGTGTTTCCTGTCTACCCTTGCACTGTCCTTTAAAAACAAAAACTATTATTAAAAGCATCTTTCTCCATTCTAAATTATGCATGATGACAGAATAAAAACATTTGCAAGCAATAGTATTTTATTATAATCTTTATTATATGCACGGTTATTTGTTTAGAGGGCTCTTAAAAGCCTGTAATAAATAAATAAAAATCCCCAAGTTGAAGGACAATGATGTGATTTTGACTAGCAGTTTGGTCCAGGTATCGCAGACCTCCTTGTTTTCGACTGACCACTTGACCGCTTTGATGGGACCATCTCAGGACAGATGTTAACACCAGATGTAGAGAGGGCCAATAATCTCTTCACTTCTGTTCTTCTTCTCTCTTTCTCTCTTTCTTCATCTGCTGCTCTTTGATGTGGAGGTGTACGGTAATCAGTAGTCTGTTGTTCCTAAGGGGTTTCGTCTACCTCGCTTTCAGTCTCTTTTTTTTTTTGCACCATTTTCTTACATAACCTGTCTATGATGGTGAGCCCAGCGCTCAAATTCTCCTGCCTTCTGTAACTGGAACAGATGTTCTTACAAGCTGGAAAAGGTCCCCGTAAGCCTTGTTTCTGAAGCTCTGGAATCGCTCTGTCTTCAGGTATTTTCATTTGTAAGGAATCACAGAACTATCCAGATAACATATTAACACACTGCGCAATCATGGTAATAAGATAGTTTTAGGTCATATTCGTAGACAGTCGGAAATATTATTTTTTCATACTACATTATTATTTTACAGTATGCAATTTTACCCATTCAGTTTGGTTGCAGACTGAATGATGAAGCAGTTATTGTATGAGATAAATCACTGTAAAATTGTATATATTGATAAAAAATACAAAAATCAGCAACAGAGGGATGCTATTTTAAAAAGTACATACATTTTTGCTGTAACTTCCATGTTTTGAAGAGACATTCGTGTCTCAAAGCATTTGTCTGATTGTCCTGATTTTATGGCATCATTCTGAAAGAAATCAGACATCAAATATTAACACAAAATGAGACTGAATCTTTACTTTAGGATGTCATAATGCAGTGATTCCCAACCAGATTGAGCGTTTGCTTTGCTTACAAATGTATTAAATGTACAGTATAGAAGCCTATAGAGAGTGTGTTGTCAGTATGTTTTGATTAATGCTAAATAGCATCTAGTATAATATGAGTAAATTCCAGGTTTGGTGTCACTTAAGCTTTTTACAAATTTGGGGTTTAGAGAACACTTGCAGAGGATTGGATTTGGCAAAGACAATACAGTCAATCTGAGAGAAAACAAGAAGAGGTGATACAAGGAAACAGTATTGAGTGACAATTTGTGAAGGAACCCAGAGAAAAATGTGCCTTTATAAATGTGTAATGGCATTTCAATATGGAGTGCTTAGTCCAGATACTTTAGTTTAGCCAAAAAATAATAATAATTAACAAATAGAGAGTTCTTGCTTAATTCCCTTATTTTTGACTTCACAATTTTCTCAGATCTGAAACTCGTTTGCTTAGAAGAAAGATTTAAGCAAATACTTCAATATACTCTTGATTTAATTGCATTGCTGTTATGAGAAAAAACAACAACATGTAGATATTAAAGAGCTCTCGTTTGTCTTTCTTGTGGGATTTAAATCTAAGAGAGGAAAGTGTCTGGGTGGAAACACAAAAGAAAAGTTAAAGGATAAATAAAAATGATACAAAAAGACAAAAGGGAAAGTGAGAGAGAGATGCTCCAAGGTGACAGAGATCATATTGATCAGCTTGTCGAGAGTCTGGTTTTGACAGCGAGGCCTTTGCCACTGACATTAACCTTGCTGCTCTGACACCAATAACGGCTAATGCCTGCTGAGATGTGATTGATCTAAAGCTTTTCTCCTGCACAAGCTCAACACATAAACACACACACACAGCCTCACATCATGATGTCAAGCAGTAACAGAATGAATCTGGTGACAGGAGAAATGGCTTGTCGATACTGACAGCAGTCTAACCGGTCACTCAATGATCAGTTGAAATATTGTTCATTAAAATAATAAAGTTGGACCAAAAGTGAAAGAATGTTGTTCCCCAACCTGTTTTGAATAATATCCTGGTAATTTTTTGTTTTACTTTTTAATATAATCAACTTGAATGAGTGCGCAGTGAAGCTCCAAAATGACAAAAAAAAGGCACCATGAAATTTCATAAAAGATATTGACTTAGATGCTGTATTCTAAGTCTTCTGAAACATGAGTTTCTTTGTGTAAACATTGTCTTCTTCTTGATATATTCATGAATGAATCATTTTGAAACAGATATTTTCAATGATTCTTTTGGTCTGGTTCACAAAACAATTTTAAATAATTTGATCAAATATCAGGCTGATTGTATTATTTAGTTAAACCCACTGATTCAGTTATCTCAGCAGTTAATAGCCCACTATAAGGAAAGTTAAATATAATTACATTTTTAATTTCAAGTATTAATATAAACCGAACCAAATATAACATATACAATAAAAACCTAAAATAAAATAACAAAATATAGCCTAAGTAATCTATACTTGTAGCAGCTCTTGAATGGTCTGTGCAAAGTCAAATATAATTTTCTTTTAATAATTTAGTGTTTTAAATGACATTTTATTTTAAACTTTCTGTTTATTACACAAAGTTAATCATATAGTTTCCAAAGAGTTAGATTATAAAAATAGAATTTGAAGTCTCCAGTTTCACTGTATTAATTTCAACTGCATGGAAAAAAGTGACCAGTGTTATTACATAAACATTTTACCTTTTGTATGTTCCACTGACAAAAAGGCATACAGTTTTGGAATGACATGAGGGCGATTAAATGGTTTTGGGTGATCTAATCCTTTAATTTGCCACAGCCCTGACAGTCTTGTTCTGCCCTAACAGATGCCACTGAGCAAACTTTCCTGCAGAAATCTACCCTTCTATTTATCTGGAAAAAGGGAATAAGGGATTTTTTCAAGATGTTCTTCTCTAACGGTAAAAGCAGGTAAGGAATTCTCTGCAGCGGTGAAGTGTTGAGATGCAGGTCACATTCGAATGTACAGAAGAGTGGGTGAATTCCGGGGGCCCCAGACAATGGGACCACTGTTAAGATTAAGCTCTTTCACACGGCCCGGGTGGGGCAGAGGGGAGGGGCCTGGAGGTGCACTGACAGCTCATGTCATCCCACCCCTGTCTGCGTTTATTTTTCAGGATCATAGAGTCATTTCAGCATGGTGGAAGCAGGATGGTGATGCTCATTGACACACACAAACTCAAGCCTGACTTGAGTGCCAGCCCCTTAGCTGATATCCCCACCATAATCCAACTGAAATGTGTTGGTGTGAAACTCCATCTCCAAAAAACAGATTAGGATTTTTTAGCATTCAAAGCCTGTAGACATATACACATACAGTAGGTAGTCAACCAGAATGAGCCTAACCGTCTATGGCGGCCAGCGGCTGTGACTAAGCCTGCATGGAATCTGGAATCCACAGAAAGTTCTGCAGACCTCCATGAATTCAACACCTGTCATTCAACAACAACAAAAAAGACAGATGTGGCATGTTTATTTATATTATGACTAATTTGAAAATGATTCAGCTAGCAATTAGGGCTTGCTCAGTCAGACAGCAAAAATTATATTGTTTTGGGGTCAATCCAAAACTTAAATCAGTTTAGTTTTTAGAGGTCTGAGAATGAAAAACAAGCATAAAAACAAAAATTAAAAGCCTGGTTGATAATGCATCATAGTTCTATATTTCATGTGTTTTTTCATCATTTATAAAATAGATAGAATGCTAGATGTTGTGATATGAAGGCTTCATTAAAACACGTATCTGTGTTTTCTGTGAATGTGTTCTAATTCTGCCCTCATGAAAAACATTATTCAGCAAGGATGTATTCAGTTGATCAACAGTGTTGATCAATCAAAAGCTTGTGAATGGTAGTCAAGCCAATCAAACTGCAGTGTGAACACAAGGTTTTACATTAGGTTTACAGATGATTCCATCATGACCAAAATCATATGTTATTGTAAAACTCAGTTACAAAGTCTTCTAGTTTATCACTGATCCAAAATGAAACTCAAACTCGCGTTTGATTAAAATTGCATCACATTAAAATTGCATTGCATTGCAGAAAATCAGACTTCTGATGTGGATTTTGTGATGGGAGCAGTAACATTAGATCATTATATGGCTGGAAAATCCCCCGAGACTGCCTGGAACATTTAAACGGGTCACTACAGGTGAAACCACTACGTCACCCACCACAGTTTATTCAGTTTTGCCATCATCCATTTCATCTCTGTCTGTGAAGCAGCTCATCCCTCCTGAACTCCCTGTTTGGAACATTCCATTCCTGCAGCGCCAGCGTGTTTGTGTGTTTTGAAAGGTCTCCTGGTTATGGGTGACCTGGAGCTGAAGTGCTGAAAATCTGTTGGAGACCTCTCCGTGACTTTTCTGTAAAGAAAAACAGTCCATTTTTAGAGCACCTCGATTTGGTTCACATGTCGTGATGCTGATCTGACATGCAAGGTCAAAAGCTGGACTTGTTGAAACTCTTCTATTTTGTGCCTGAGGGAATCTAAACAGAATTGTATGCTCAAAGTAAAACATTTTGAGGGTTTTGACTCTCTGGAGAAGTCTGAAGCTTTGTTAGTCTTGTTTAACTGCTTGGCATAGGGTCACTTGTAGCAGGAGTGATTAGGTTTCTCCACAAGTGGATCAATCAGACCTGACCCTCAGAACGCTTGGCTAGTTGCCTTTCTGCTTCTTTTTGCTGCAGTGAAACAACAAAATGAAGTAAAGAAACACTGATAGGACTATTAACTCTGATTTCACATGTTTAAATGATTTAGATGCAATGCAAGATCATTATCTCAGTTTTTGCCTGAGTTGTTGAAAGGTTTCAAAGTGGAGAAGACAGATGATGTACTATGATGGATCTGTTTATGGCAAATCGGGCTCAGTGGAAACACATGCCTGAAAAATGATATTATGTTGCTTCTTGAACATTTTGTGAACATAACCACATCCAGTGGTTGGTGCTAAAAGTGCTTTCAGTTTTATCCGGAAGATGGAATGTGAATCTGGCAACATTTAATTATAGTTGCTGTATGTATCACAGCAATTCGGATGCTATATTGTTTGAAAATAACGTACCGACTACACTTAACCCACCCTATACCTAACTGACACATTTTCTGAAGCAACCATGCCATTTTACCTTGCTTCTACAATTATTTGATGCCCTTTATCGTAACTTGTTTCACAGGAGTGTGCCACATAAAAAATAAAGTCATACTAGTTTGGAGCAACATGAGGATGAGTAAACATTGACAGAACTTTCATTTTTTTGGTAAACAATCCCATCCCTCTAATCTATTTTCCCCTAGTCTTTATTCTAATAGGAAATCACACCATATTCATTGCAAGTACTAAAACCTCAAACAGCGTCTCAGATTCAAAATTCTGTCTGCAAGATGGATTTATTTGTTGTCCAGGAAGTGGTGTCACATATGGCCTTAATGAGTTTCTCAGTAAGTAGTCTCTGACAGACATAACTTGTGCTTTGGTGCTCTTGACCTCAGCTGGACAGTTTCCGTCAGCTGCTGAATGACAACACTCCGTAAAATGGTCTGATTAGGTATTTTCAACCCCCCCACAGAAGTCATCTGAAAGCAGGACCACATATGTTTGCTGAAAAGACCAGCATTGCTCGCCTGACTCATTTCTGCCACTGTGAAGTGTTTATTCTGAACAGATAATTTTAATGAACTGCTTCAAATAAATGATTCAGTGAATCATTGAGTTGTTAACCCTGCCAGAAAGAAACATTTAGCTTATGACTCTCAGAATACCTATTATTTTGTGTCATGCTACAGCTTTGCTGCAATCAATATATTGACAACGCACATTCATCTCTCAGAAGTACACTAAAACTCACATGAATCTAATTCAGAAAGTGTAGAGAGGTGGTCAGTGAGATGGCTGGAGGTTCAGGAGTCTAGTTCCTGATTACGAACCTTAGGATCAGCCTGACTTCAGTGATCATGATCGCTGATTACATCAGTATTCTCAGACAGGCAGACACCCTTCAGCTCTTCCCCTCTGTATTGCTGATGAAATGCTGCCATGTCTGAGGGCAATGCTGAAAGCGCAGAGAGGAGGGGGACATGGAGGTTATCGTATAAGTGTTCGAGAAAGACAGTGATAAAAGAGGATAGGAAGAGAAAGAGAAACTGATCCATGCCAAATGGAATTTTAAATTAAGTTTGAGAAGAGCTCATAATCACGTCAATCATAGCACTCACTCAATCTTTCCACATCCCTAAACTCCACTTTTAGATTTGTATTATATATCCAGCAATACGGCAAAGTATTACACTGTTTCAGAAAGTATCATGTTTATTTATTTGTGTAATATTCATCTATGTTGAGGATTTTCAATCATTATTCATGCAGGTTATGTAGTTATGTGATTCATTCAAGTGGTTTGTTCAAATACACAGATTAATTCAGGAAAGAAACAAGTGACTGGCTGCATCCGTAATCGCATACTCTCTTGAAAAGAGACTTTTTTTCAAATAAGTAATTACTTCCTGACAAAGATCATGTTCTATATAGTCTAAATGTAATCTGGACATACTGAATTCGCCATTTTTCCATTGTCACGTGACCTATCAACATCAGTTGCGTTGTGTCACTGTCATTAAGGTAATCATCTCCCATGGCCTCGTGGGATAGGAAAGTTTCCATCGTATGCACACTTCACAATCAAGCTGGAAGTAGTAGGTCATCCGGATACTTTTGCCTACTTGTTTATTAGTACTGTGAATTCGGATATACTTATTTCATCACATTCTGTTTTCCCTATATAGTAGGGAAGTATTAGATTCTGGATCCAGCTACTGTCTTATCAGTGACTCATTTAATCATTCACTCAACCAATTTGTCCAGGAAGTTCATTCATTCAGAAATGAAATGCATGACTGTATTTTTGATTGAGTCAATCAATCATTGACTAAAAAGATTTAATAAAAAACACTGGTTCATTCAGAAATGGAGTAAGTGACATTATTGAGACATCCATTCAAGAAATAAACAAGTGACTATCTTTATCGTTTTTTAATGCTATTTTTTTTTCAAAATGCCAATTTATTTGGGAACTTTGTGCTGCTCTGTCTGTCTATGTAATTTTATTGAATTGTATTTCAACAAGGAAATGTTTAGCTGACCTTCCAGATTCTCAAGAAACATATTGAACTGATCTTGAAACTTTCATATTTTGTTAATTTACAAGATATTCCAGCATAAGCAAACACCCACTGCTGGTCATCCATCTTCTTACCATATGCTAGTAAACAGTTGTTCTAACTTTGGATTGTCTTTCAGTGCTTGCTGTTTGTATATGGTGAGCA
Source organism: Gymnocypris eckloni scoliostomus (assembly GCA_027564155.1). Taxonomy (NCBI): domain Eukaryota; kingdom Metazoa; phylum Chordata; class Actinopteri; order Cypriniformes; family Cyprinidae; genus Gymnocypris; species Gymnocypris eckloni. The sequence continues at coordinate 8,734,564 of CM050422.1, forward strand.
AAGGCATTTGTTGAGGTAACTAAAGCTGGTTATGCAGTTTTTACAGCTGTGCACTTTGAAGGATGCTGTTATCAAATTCCTGTCCGTGTAGCATTCCAGTTCACTGTTTACATATCATTTATGGAATGGTTTCTCCTATAATGCATCAACAGAAAAAAAAATTCTGAAAGAGTTCAGCCCCACTATATCACCATCTACATTGTCTGAAAATTCAGTACAACCACAACACAACCAAACAGACAGAAAAAGCTCATGTTTAGATGATGCTATCGTCTCAGTTTCAAAGCTAATGGGATTTATGAGGCTTCCTAACATGTCTGAGCCTGGTTTGGCATTGTGCATCAGTTCATTGGGGCATTGTGAAGAGCGCTCACCCCTCTCAGACGAAAACAGGAAGTACAAACAAAGCAACAACAATGGCCTAATCGCTTCCTGTCAGAGGTCTTTTGTGGAGCACGAGCCTTTAGAAAACAACAGTGCTGTTGGTCAGATAGTGAGATAAGAAAGGCCATCTCTTTCATAATTTCCCATCTGATCACAAGCAAACACAAAGCTTCGCAAACATGTTTATGGTTAGATATATACATAAATATATATTTAACAGATACATGTTTACAAGCACACAAGATATATATTTACAAGAACCACAATACTTATGGACACTAGCCAACACACACACATAACAACTACAGTCCATGTGCACATGCCCACACACAGTGACACTGCAGTGATCTAAAGGGAGAACCTCACATAATTACACTCCCGGGTCAGATTTATAGTGAGCATAGATCCAAAAAAAACATCATCAGATAAGCATTTGCTTTAGTTTGAATTTATGTATTCGTCTGTGGAAGGCATTTGTGCCTGGGGATGTGAATGTGTTGGGAAATCTGTGTACCTGTACATAAACCACACAGTATCTGCTTTTGGTGTATAAATGCATGTATGTGCCAAAGTTAAAGCCCTAGAGATTTAGAGTCTGCGTTATTTATGTTGTATATACCTGCCAAAGGATATATGTTGTGTTTGTGAAAATCTAACTGCATTTTATATGAGTATGTGTGTGTCTTTGAACTTATATTTATTTGTGCTGTGCCTAAGGAAAGGGTTGAAACTAGAAGCCTTAAAATCCCTTGGGTTAAGGAATAACTATAACTTAAATCTACACCATGTTATCAGCACTCACCCACATCAACCTAAACACACCCACATACATTGACTCACCCCTCCAATAATAGGTTATCAGTTCTTCTCAACAGCTACCATTGTTGAAGAGTAAATTAAAGTAGTAACTAACTACTAAACTCAGACAGTTAATTAAAAAGGAATACAATGTTGTATGTTTTGTTGGTGGTGGTGCTGTTGTTACATAAAATAATAATAATTTTCTTAATATTTTAATACAATTATTTTTAAATAAAAAAATTACATATATTTAATAAATGTTATTTTAAAATATAAAATAATTTAGTTTTATCTGTGATATTTTATGTGATTTATATATTATATTATATCATACCTAGCCATGCTTGCAAAAGGGTAGCTTTACTATAGTTCAACTACTTTAAATTGTGTCAGTATCAAAGTTGCTTCTCCAACAATGAAAGCCCAGAGACTTCGGCCATAAACAGCAATGTCACTTTGAAGCACAGTTCCTCATTGAGCAGAGCGGCTGGAAAGAGTCATATCCTGAGACCGATCAGAACATGACACAGAGAATGTCCCGCCAACTTTCTGCCTTTGATGTCTAAAGCATTACCATGGCGATTCCATTTTACACTGTTGACCCATTTATCAATGTTTTGACAAGAGCGAGAATGCATGAGTAAGCCAGTCATAATCACCAATCTGTTGGCAGTAAAGAAGAAGCAAACTTCTCCTGGAAGTTAAGCAGGCCTGAGAAGTTGTCTCTACTTGCATTCTATCAATGATGATAGTGGAAAAAAGTGCTTGTAATGGATATATGCTCTGGTTTCTCTCTCAAAAGGCCTTTTGTGTTATGGAGATATCTGTCAGACTTAAAGGGGATTTAGAGACACACGATTTGATATGCAATTTTAGAATGTGCATTGTGCACATCATCTGTCTTCCTGATCCAAAATTCACGATAACGTTAATTCAGCCTGTTTGTAAACATTACATATGTAGAGACAATATTCACATTATTTTAAGCCTTTCAAGACATTTGCTCAAAAATTAAGTAACAGAATATAAAATATATAAAAACAAACATTTAATAATTATAATAATAATACATTACTATAAATATAAAAATGCAATATTTGTTACTACTGACTAAAATCTAATAAAATACTAAATCTACATATATCAATTATGACTAATAATATAAGAACTAATTAATTTATGACTATTTACTATGGCTTAAAATACAAAGAATGCAATATTTATCAAAATCAACTAACTGTAGATATAAAAATACTAAATGTATTACTATTGACTAAAATATATACATTTATACATTTACAAATATTGATTTTGGCTAAAATGTAAAAAAAAAAAAAATACCAATTTTATAAATAATGGTTATGACAAAAGAAATAAATAGGCTATAATTATTTACATATATTTGTTTGTGTAATATTGGCAGACTATAAATATAAAACAATTTACATTTATAACATGAGTAAACGTATAAAAAATATTAGATGTATGACTATTTAGTATTTAGTTGTATTAAACTACAAACATTTTTAATTTGATTAATACTGACCATGTCTAAAAATATAAAGAATACTAAATGTGTATGATTAAAAATATATTAAAACATATATATTTCACTGAATCTATAACAATAGACTTCATTCTCTGGAAAGACTGAAAAGCCATTTGTGCTCGCATGTGTATGTAATGCACATATTTTGATAACTCTTGGAATGCTTCTGAATGGAAAATCAAAACCCTCTACTGGATCAATGTTCGTGGTTTTGGCCGAGCTCATAAGAGACCAGAGATCCTCTTTGATTTGTTGCGTTTTAGTTGGTGGTCAGGTTGTGCACCCAGAGGCATCGGTCAGTGCGTTCTCTCTAACTGCCTCTTTCGGGATTTATCTGACATCGCCAGTGCTTGCACAACCCCTGCCAGTCCCAAAATCTGCAAATAAGGTGACAAGGAGGACATACAAAAAGAAACATGATGCAGAAGAGAGAGAGAGTGACATGCCAGGTCCTCGTTTGCATGAGAAACAAGCTGCCACTGCTGAATGTGCCCTGGAGGGTCATTAGAGCTGACATTTATGTATCATTGGATCATTTCCTTCCACCTCAGCCATAGCGTGCTCTGCGTCGCACTCTCTCTTTATGGAGAGGAGTCTTGCTTTTTATTACACCCTTGTTTTGTTATTTGCATTTACAGAGTGAACTCTAAGGTTACACTGCCTTCACTGAGTCGATCTGCTCAGCCTTCTGTACTCCCATAGAGACTGTTTGTGTAATTGTGGAAGAAACGAAGTGTGTGAAACAGCCAAGCCCCTCTAAAACACCTTAACTAGCTTGTAAAATCCATTGAAAGGTCACAGTAAAATATTTACTTTCAAAGCGCCCCTCTTGCATTGACTGCGGGGGATGTTTTTAAATATGGCCATACGCAATATGTTTTAGCCATCTTGACAGCAATTTGAGACCCTACGCAGAGAATATTTGTCATACGAGATTACTTCTATGCAAGCTTACTGTAAGTGCATCACAAAAAAGCAAAAGTTTTTGCTATGAACACTGGAAAATTCTTGAAATCCTGTGCATCTGTTTCCAGGATGGCGTCAGCCTTGGAAAAGGATTTGTACGAACAGATTCTTTATACGATCGCGAAGTGATGTCTGCGAGGCTCGCCACATGACATGAGTTCTGCGAAAAGAGGGAAGACAAATTCGAAGCAAATTGTTTTCAATATAGCATCTGCAGGCCAGCTCTAATACCAGTTCAAGCTCCGGCTTAAACATTTACATGCCCCGTGAATGTTGTACAGACAAATGAAGATGAAAAAATAGTGATGTCTTCATCGGCCCAGGCTTTGAAGCGTGGACATCTGCTTTGTGTTTTATCGGCGATCCCGATCCCGATCTACTTGGCCATCCAAAAAGCCACAATTTCCACTCAAGCATTTTCGTAGGATTGTTGTAATTAAATACTTAGGTTAAATTGGCTTCCTCTCTCGCCGAAGACTTCCATGGGGAAAATTCTCAAAGGGGATGGAAGAGTTGACTGCAGATTGTGACAGATTAAGAGGCAATAAAGTTCAGAACGAGTTCAAGCCAGGAGGGTTGTGAGGAAGTGACCTGGCTTTTCGTCTTACACACCACTGTGTTTAGAGTAAAGCATAGACAAGCTCCACGCAGGCCTAACACAGACAGAATAAGCTGACAGAAGAATGTCTGATGAGATAAAAGCGGAAGAAAGATAAGAGATGTTCAGAAGTGATGCAGTCAGTTTGTGCGGTAGAAAAAGAGCATGAAAGAGAAGGCAGATGACCTTCTGAAAAGAGAAGAATCAAGTTCAGAGGATGAGTGAAAAGAGAAAAGAGAAAAGGAAAGTTTAGAAAATAAGTGATGTGGGAGAGGAAAAGACTTGCAAAGTATGTGCCTGTGTCTGCGTGTGCTGTGTGCGTGCGTGTGTGTGTGTGTGCGTGCGTGCGTGTGTGTGTGAGGGAGAAAGTAAGGGTGTCTAAATTAAGCATATATATGTGCACGCGTCTGTTTCAGACAGGCCTAAACTGAAAAACATACAGTCCCATTCAACTCATTTATTTTGTTGATCTTCATACAGCGGGTTATTTTTATCTTGTGATGTCGAGATGAGTTATTATTTTACTCCAAATTATCCATAGAAAAATTGGGAAACACTTTATTTTAAGGTGCCATTGTTACACACGCTACATGTACTTTCTATTATAATAACAATTAACTATGCATAATTACATGCAAGTGATCCTAAACCAAACCTTAATCCTAACCTTAACCATATAGTAAATACGTGTAGTTAATAAATATTACTCAGTATGTATATGTATAATTACACTGAATCAAGGACACCTTAAAATAAAGTATAACCAAAGATTGTTACCATATGTGTGTTATTTGAATAACAGAAGAAAAAAGGTTTGAAGGACAACATCTTTTTTTAAGTATGTAATGTTCATGCCCCTAGTGGTACCAAATGAAATTGCAATCTGTTTGTTTGAACATCCTCACTGGGCTAGACATAAACACATAATATAAATAGGTTAAACCAATTACATATTTGTCTCACCAGCTGCAAATGGGAGGGGGAAAAACTTTTTTATCTATTGACTGATTGATTGCATGACACAGAAAATATAACTAAATGTATGCCTTTTACTCAAATATATAAAATATATCACATTTATGACTAAAATGATATGGAAAGAAATATACCAAACTTCTCTGATTCTCTGATACTCAAAAGCCATTTGTTGCAGAAATTACACATTTCATTTTTTATCTAAATAGATATTTCTTACAATTATGCTACGTTTTTAAATCATATCAACTTTACATTTTCTTTTCAGTCAGGACATTACAAAATAAATCTGTTTCACTATATCTACAACACATCTGTGAATCCTCTATTCCGGCACTGTGGACACCAGAGCCTACTCCTCTTTTATCTGCCAGACCACCGCCACACAACCCTGACCGTCAGTCTCTTTTGTCAGGAAATGGAACACATTCCTCCACTTTCTCCCTCTATGTGTTGCCTTGTTTTTCTCCCAATTGCTGCAGGCGACTTCAGGCAGTATGTTAGGAAATGAGTGAGTGTATGCAAGTAAAACAGAGCGAAAACAGAAGGTTAAGCACATTTTAATGAGAATTGCCCTCCTAACAAGCGAGGCGACCCCCACAGCAGCCCAGTATGCCGGGAGACAGACGTGCCGCACAGACCATTGAAAGGGCTTCGTCATGTAATGAGCCTCATGTTTGCGTGTCAAAGTTCTTCTCGTTTCTCAACCGCAGCCTCCCCGAGCACCCATCAGGTGACTCTTTTGTCTCCCTACTGATCTTTTAGCGATCAACGACTTGACGTAGCTGTTAGCATGCTGGTGACTCAGGACCGAAAGTGGTTGGAGATTATTCTGCAAATGTTGTTGTACACTGATTGTCCTGATTATGGGTTAAGTATTAAATCCATGTGTGTTTCTCCCTTCACTGCCAGAGCTGTTTAAGTCATCAGTTACTCCCTGAAGCAAGAGCCCTTTAAAGGGAAGAAGCGAGCACTAGCTGATGCTGGATTGTGTTCATTCATGTGCAAAGTAGTGTCAAAATACTGATCGCTCATAAAGTGAAGAAATAATGGGTACTGATGGATGCCAAATGCTTTTTCTTCCTTTTACAACTTCTATTGTCAGAGTTAATAAAAATATGAGAGTGTAAATTGTGCGTAGTGAAAAGGTGTGTTACTACTCAGAAGCTGTGTATGTACTTGAGTGAGTGCAAAACTGTCCCCTGGGCCACCGTTGGCATTTGTTGTCCTTCTGGCAGCCATCACGGCAATATGATGGATGGCCACCCACAAGTGGTGCTGGCCAGGGGTTCTGAGAAGCCCTGCTGGTGGTTTATCTAATGAAAACCTGGCATCCTATATCTACAAGCCAAAGCACCATCTGCTATGGGGCACCACGTCTGGTTCTCCTGTAGAAGACAAAAGCCACAATCAGCCTTGTGTGCCACTCGGAAATGAATTGAGAATGCCTTAAATTCCAATTCAATTCCTAAATTTGAACTGATGTAGAAAACAGGATGCAAAATTGAAATTTTGATTTGAATGTACAATATAAGGAAGTAGAATTGAAATGAACCGGGATAGATAGACAGACAGACAGACAGACAGACAGACAGATGATAGATAGAGGTCTGGCAAATTCAAATTAAGTCCATAAATTGATTCAATTCTGAATTCAACAAAGTTCTTATATAACAATAGAAAATGTACTAGTATCTGTATGGAATCTGTGAATAGAGCCATCACGAGTGGGGGAGGAGTGTTTTTTCTTCCTCTCCTTTTTATCTTTCAAACTAACCTCCTGCCGTCCAAATCTGTTTCCATTTAGGGGAAATCGGTCAGGAGAGAAATGTTCCATGTGAACTGCAATTTAAAGTGCGATGGAGCACAGGCCACAGGACCTGGTCACAGTGTATTAACTACACATCGGCATCATGCGTCATTAAAGAAATTATGTTTGCGTGTGAGTGTTCAAGTGAATTTCTACACGTGTTATTGAATTTGTGTTGCTTTGTGCACAAACTGTGAAACTCTCTTATTAACGTCTGGTCCTTGTTATAGTCTAATGATTGATAACGGCCATTATTTTCTGTTTGTTTGTTTGGTGTACATTGGGATGTTGAGATTATCTAAATGAGCATTAACAGGAAATGTAATGTTCGTATTTGTTTAACATTTGAAGTTTTAATGAGTTCTGGCTCTGGATTTTGAATAATGTGAACACACAACGCATAAACTGGATCCAGCTTGACTTAGGCAAATTAATTAAGTAACCGATTAAGATCTTTAATGAGGTCTGACACGTAATATAGTAGAAAATTAAGTCCAAGATGACAACACCGAGCTCTATCATCTCTCTAGTAAATTTCCAAGTGTAAAATTGGTTTTAATTTAAAAATGCAGCTGAAGTCACGTTATTCACTCAGCATGTCATGTTATTATTAACATTAATTATATTGACATTTATTATATATTGATCAGCATTTATTTTCTCTATACACAATTGATGTATATTTCTCTTCACACAATCGATTTTTTATCAACCAGCAATAGTTTCAACTGCAAACATACTTTATTCTTTTGTTAGCCTTCGGGGGAATATTTGTTTGGCCTCTGTGGGACATCAAGAAGATGAATCAAGAGTGACACATTCGGTTACTCATAAGCACTTGTGGGCTTTCCCAACCACAAACATTAGTGAACTACAGCCAGACAGTTAGCTACTGAGATAGCACTGTTGTAACTAGACACAACACAGTTTTATAAACAACCAAACAACCACAGAACAGTCAATATAACAGAGGCTGTGCATCAAGAAGATGAATCAAGAGTGACTCATTTAACCACAAACATTAGTGAACTACAGCCAGACAGTTAGCTACTGAGATAGCACTGTTGTAACTAGACACAACACAGTTTTATAAACAACCAAACAACCACAGAATGGAAATAGTGACAGATCTGTTTTTCTGTCATCATCAGTGTGTAATGGATTTTATATATGTGTGTGTGTGTGTGTGTGTGTGTGTGTGTGTGTGTGTGTGTGTGTGTGTAGAGCGAGGACTACAGATCTGAATGCAAGCTTGCATTCAATTGTAAGAAAATGGTTCTTGGATTACGCAGAATAAATGATTGGAGATTTGTATGTCTCAAAGAGAAATCAGACTTATAACCAGAAGATCATGATTTTCATTTAAAATGCTAAAAAAATGAAAAAAAGAAACACGTGCATGGATGCATCATTTGCAGTAAGATCAAAATATTTACAAAGCATATTCAGTTCCGATTAGGTTATACAGGGCTGTTGGATATTTGATTCAGATTGGGTGACAAATATTCAGGATAATTTCAGGAAATTCACAGCTAAAGTATAGTCCCAGAATTTAGGCAGGACTTGACCGCATTACATGTCCATATTACTTCCCAAATTATTATTTAAGTTTATATATATATATATATATATATATATTTTTTTTTTTTTTTTTAAAGCGGTCCTTACAGCCTACACAAAGCCACTGACCAAACAAATGCATTTAGCAAACAACAAGATACAAACAACCAACTATATCATGTTTTTCCTACAAAATCTGTATTATTGTCTGTGTATAGTGCATTCTCTTTCTCCCGCTCTCTCTCTCTCTGACACAAACGTGCACACACAGAAATACACATGCCCAGAAATATGTTGTCAGCAATGTCACAAGACTTTATCGCTAAAATATTTCCGCAAAGACGCAGGTAATTCACATGCTTAACCTCTCTCTCTCTGTCTCTCTTAACTGCATTTGGTTTGCATAACAACACTGTACTAGCTCTAAAATTACGCCATGGAATGAGCATTGAAATCTTGAGATGAAATGTGTAGCAGTAGTCCAAGAGTGTTTAAGGTCAGTTTAAAAAACTGACAAATATCTTTAAATAAAACATCTGAACAATGTCTTGAAGTAGTTATTTTTCTGTCATCTATATATACAGTGATTGCATAATCACTTCAGGTGTACATCATTTTTCTAATAATTCAACAGCCCATCATCTATTATTCCTTACTTAAAACTGCTAGTGAAACTGACTATAAATAGACCTGTGCTGTGCCAGTAGGAAATGTTAGTTTGTACCTGTCTAATTAAATGACTAAAGTAGCATGTGCTTACAGATTGAGGGGTGATCAGAGAATAAAAGTGTCATCTGAAGGACAGCCAGGATGAACGGGAGCAACACCGAAATGCACTTCCTCCACGCAGGACCGCAGGTATTCCAATTCAGCTGAAAACGTCACTATGTCAGCTCAGTGGACCTCACTTTTGGCCCCCTTCCACAAACACACACACCTCTATCATACTGTCCTGCTCTCCTACACACACATCATGCCAACACTTTCTGCGTCCTCACTGCCAGTGTGGCTTAGCCTCTGGTGGGTTGTTGGATTCAGGCATCGGGTGTACCAGCCAGCATGAGCGCTCTGTGAACACAGCCATGCATATGACAGCTCCATGGGACAACGTACAAGCGTGTGCATGTGTCTTGCTGTGCCTGCCCTAATCAGATCATCCCTGGGGTACGTCTGATTGACGCATTCTGCCCGCCTTCTCACCCTTTTCTGTGGGAAGTGCTGGCATGGCATGGGCTACTGCAATGTGTGTTTGTGTTTGTGTGTGCGCACCTTCACTCTTAGTATACACACATATACAAAATACATCTTTCTCCATTATATGATGCTGATAATGTATTTATTTTAACCCTAACACCTTTCAGTTCCTTATTGTTTTTCTCAACAAATTAAGTGACTTCACTAAATCGTTGCATCACATTTTGTCATATAGTATGTTAGCATATCCAGTTTAACCAATCCCAATCCAGTTTAACTGATAGTTCACCTAAAAATAACAAAAAAAATATATACATGAAATTGTATCATATATATATATATCCAAACCTATCAGATGTTCCTCTGTGGAACACAAAAGCAGATATAGATAAAGCCTTGTTATTTCATACCTGCATGACTTTTTTTCTTTTGAGGAACAATATCTTTATCTATGCTCCACAGAAGAAAGAAATACATAGAGGTTTAGAACACAAAACTCAGCACGCTGGATGGTGAATGTTTACACCTGACCTGAACATAATGCATTTTGATCAGTCAAACAGCTGTCTGATTGAGAAAAAATCATTCCATTTACACTATAGACCACATAAATGCTTCTCAGCTAAACAGATCTACTCTCCTAAAGATATATGCAAATACAACACTTCAGAGTTCACTTCCGGCATTATGCTGTTGGTGGACAGCATGATTTGATTAGATGGCTATCAAGAAAAAAACGATGAAGTTGCCAAATGTAAATACTTCCCTGGACGTGCGGTTTAGATGAGTGGCCTTTATGTGGGTTTGCTTGTACTGCAGCCTGATTTGCATAATTCCTTTAGTGAACTGATCTCTAAAATAATGCAGACAGTGCAAATAAATGTTGCAATCGATTTATTCTTAGTGAACTCCCTCCTTACTGAAGCCCCTTAAAGTTAAGCAGGAAATCATATTCAAAGTGATTTTATGATATTATCCGTGTTTACATACCGCAGATATGCTAAGTGTGCAGACAGCGAGCGTTGAAGTTGAGATCCACGCTGTGCGCTATCGGCCCGTGGAATCAGTGAATTCCTTAATACTTACATCTGCCTGGCTTCACACATGCCAGAACCAGATGTTGCTCGATCGAATCCACAGCAGGAGACGAAGAGCAGAGCTTTCCGTCATTCCAACAGCAGCAAACAGCTCTGTTGAAGAGAAAAACCTGAAACGTATCAGGTGGAACAGGTCTGGAAACCGTTTCTGGCTTGTTTATGTGACTTTTGCTTAATTCTTGATTCAGAGATACTGAGTGTAGATCAGCATGTTAGAGTGCGGTTAAACCATATATATGTTTCAAGGAGGAGGCCATTTGTGACCTTCAATGTTGAAGTTCTGCAAGTCTGTTCACTGTAAAATCTCTCGCAAAAGGCACAGAAAGAAACCAGGGCAACTGAATTATTTTTACTAACTATTCTTGTCTGCTTTGATGTTAAGCAGAGGAATGGAGAGTCAGCTTCAACATTCCCATGAGATCTAAGTATACATATGGTTTCAGATGTTTCTACCTGTGGCTGAAGTTAAAATAGCAAATGGCTTCCAGAGTTAGCCAGTGAAGATGACCCTGAGAAAACAGAGAAGGTATTGATGCCCACAGTACAACCATTTAAGATTTTTCCCTAGTCCAAAAAAAAAAGGTTTTCATTCATCCAAAGGGGGTTACAGCCTAATTTCATGGGAGATCATTGAAGAACCATTTTTTGTTCATATGATGCCATAGGAAAACATTTATAATGTTCATGGTTCTTTAGAAAAACATCTGTGCTGGTGCTTCAAAGAACCCCAGATGGCTTCAGCTTTCCTCTGATAAAGGAATAGATTATCCAAAAATGAAAATTTGCTGTTGATTACTCATTTCCATGTCCTTCCAAACTCATTTGAATACCAAGAAAAACAAAAGTATATTTTTTTAAGAAAACATACTGGTTGGTCTTCTGAAAGTGAATTGGAAATGAGGCTGTTGGGCTGCACAATAATAATAAAAACAAAACAAAAAATCTGCAGCTCTGAAAGCTCATTCACACAGAATGCATCTAATGGTATCATATTTAATCTGAGAGATGCAACAGTAAGGCTACTGTAGCAAATAAACCCTACAGAAAAAATAGGTTCTGATCAATTCTGCTGAACCTAAAGTGCACCAAAGACTATTTTTAAAAGTATTGCTCGAAGGACAAGACAAATATCTAAATTGTATATCCTTGTCACTTGCATAAATTTAGCTTTATACTACAGGATAAGTACTTCTGGCTAGAAACTGCAAATAACTGTGTGAATTTACAACAGTTGTTTTGTTATCAGAGAAAGCAGGTAACAAAGATTAGTCAGCACCTCTAGAGCAGCTGAATTCAGCCACATGGTCCTCTTATCTGACGATCATTTGAATTAGATGCCGAAACACTGCCGTATGATTTTGTGTTTCCATATCTAGGGTTTCTGTTTCCTCTGCATTTGTTGAAATATGACATACGAGCCGAATAACCTGTGATAAGAATAACAGAACAGAAAAACAGGCCTAGATGTCAATGTTTAGCATCAGGATTTAACAATTTGCTCGCCCACGTTTTGAGTGCAGACCACAGCAGTCTAACATAGAAATAAATCAGAAAAGGACTCCCATCTGTTTCTTTTACCCTCTGCATCACACTGCTCAGTTTGTGTGTTCTGGCTATTTTGGCTTTGCTCATGAAGAGAAGCCCACCAGAGGACGAAAACAACACAAATCAATCATGCTGATAGTCTCCCTCCCTCTCCACTCAGAGGCCAGCAGCAGTGATATATACCAGCACTTTACAAAGGAAAACACACAATAAATACTTGCAATATAAACATATGTCAGATGAATGAGAGAGAGAGAGAGAGAGGAATGGCAGAGAGGGAGAACAAAAGAAAAATGACGATGCAGGTGATTTATCGGCAAAGATGAAACACGTGGCTTTCAAAGAGAAGTATTCAGTCAGAAAATTGATATATGAGCTGTTACAAACACTTCATCTCTTTGTTATGAAACGGTCCGTGACACGTGTGATAAGGATGACCTGATAAAAACATTTAGTGCCATGGAACATCATGTTTCACTTCATTCACAAACAGTGGGCCTTTTGTGCAAAACTGAGGGTAATATCAACAGTTCTGGCAGAAGAATGACTGAAAAAGCATGACATGCTGTATAAACACTTATTAGGAAGAGACAGAAAGGACAGATGGAATTCAAAGTCATTTCATTACATGTGTAGGTCTGCCATATTCAATTCATACTATTCAGACCATGGTACAGATGATAAATATATAAATATATGAATCTTTCCACATTGATGCATTGATTACTCCAGTACACTGTTAAAAACAAAGGTTCTTTATTTGCATTGATGTTTCCATGAAGATCCTTCAACATCCTTCAATGGAAGCTTATCATTGTACAAACAATTCTTTATATGGGACATTTCTTCAGATTGCTCTTCACACTAAGAAAACATGGTTATTTTAAGAACCCTTCACTGAAAGGTTATTTTGGGAACCAATATGTATATATATATTCTATGGCATCACTCACTGCATGTGTGTAAGTGGCAACAAGTAAATAAGTAATTCATTTATTCAAGCAATTTGGTTAAAAACGCACGACTGGTTCCGTGTGAAATTGCATTGTATAGGTACTTATAATTTGTTATATTTATATAGCGCTTTTCTAGACACTCAAAGCGCTTTACATTGTGATGGGGAATCTCATCATCAACCACCAGTGTGCAGCATCCACCTGGATGACGCGACGGCAGCCATATTGTGCCAGAACTCCCACCACACACCAGTTTATTGGTAGAGAGGAGACAGAGTGATGAAGCAATCAGTGTATGGGGATGATTAGGAGGCCATGATGGTCAGAGGCCAATGGGCGAATTTGGCCAGGATGCCGGGATTACACCCCTACTCTTTTTCGAAGGATATCCTGGGACCACAGAGAGTCAGGACCTTGGTTGAATGTCTCATCTGAAGGACGGGACTTATTTTCAGTAAGTAATTACATTGTAACCATTACATTGAAAAATTGTTCTATAAATGCATATGTTATTAAATTAATCCAGACATACTACATGTCAATAGTACATTAATTTGTACTTATACATTTTGAATTTGCTCAAAAACGCTGATTGACTCAGGAACTAAATACCACTACTGTGTGTTGCTCACAGACGGTGAGTTTTTTGTTGTGGCTTCGTTTGGAACTATTTTCATTGGCACATCAAAAACAGACAAGGTGACTGGAAATATTGTGTCTAAGTTACATAAAAAGCAGTATCACACTTGGAGTCATGCTGTTGGTCTAAATCAGCACTCTTGTATGTGTAATATCGCTTAAATATAAATATATACAGTATATATCAAAATATTGTGTTATCATCCGATACTATCATTGAACCATGGGACTACTAGATTGTATGTAAGTGATAGTTCTACATAGTTTTTATTGCAACTTCTCTTTCAAGTTCCCACAGTTCTTTACTATTCTGAAGTGCACATTCTACCCATAATGCTAAGCAGTAGCGCTCACTGTGGGTCTTCTCATTGGTTAGTTTATGCAGCTGTGTCAAAGGGAAAACCAGCTCTCTGAAGGGGCACAAAGGCTAGAATCCACCTAGAGACTCCACTGTGCTCGGGTTTCCTCTGTTGTGCTCACTCCTGCGGCCACATGTTGCCTAGACTCAGCTGTCAGCAGGCCTGAGAATCACCCTCTGATACAGTGGGAAGGAAAATGCTGAGCAGAGGGAAAGAAAAAGAAGTAGAGAACAGGGGAGAGAATGAAGGTGAAGAGAGGAGCACCTCTGTGATGACGGCACTCTGTCAGGACAGGAATTCCTCCCTCTGCGTTTGATTGTTTTTCTTCAAAGCGGACGATGACGGCTCACATATTTCATCGGGCAGTTCGGGACAGACCTTCGCTTTCAGATGGTCCCCCGGTTCCACTTGTTCATATAAGGGCATGTGAACAAATATGGCTGCACATATATTCTGCTATGAGTCTTCACTTTAGATTTGTGTGGAGTAGTCTTGGATCACATGACTTCAGCTGCACTTGTTCTATACAATTTCTATACAATTTGATGTAAACATGACAACTAATATATGTCAAAAAATGACTATTTGAGAACTTTTCTTGCCAACTACGTGACTAAAAAAAGAGTAGTTGTTAAAAACCATCAAAATCTAAGTACTGAGACATTAATGACATCATTTTAGGCCTGAAAAACATATGCAGATCCTGATGCAAATGCAAAATGTTAGCCGTGATATCTTAATTTTATTCCTGTAGATGTCACTTCAAGGTAGACTAAAAACAAAAGAGGCTATAACTAGCCAAACCACTCATTAATCCAAATAAATTATGATGATATACTGCACTTGAGAAGCTATTTTAGCACCTCTTGTGGTCAGTAGTGAGAACAACACAGACTCAAGAAACAAGTATTTCTCAAGACTCCTGCTGGCACTCCAGTCGGCCAGCCATAACAGGAGTTGTTCTGTGAAAGCGTGGCTGGTTATTGGTCCTGTGGTTTATGATCTACCCCACCGCTGCTCTGTTTGATGTGTGGGTTACAGTGGTTTAGGGGTATTATGGGACACCTGATACAGGCGATTTTCTTTAGCCCCCTGCTCGAGCTTTCGTCGACTGTGAGTGAGGAATGAAAAGCATGAGGGAAATGTCTGGGTCAATGAATTCACAAGAGAGACACAAAGCCACAAGGAGGACTTTCATGTGTTCTACAGTGATATGGTCAAATATAATTAGACAACGTAAAAAATATTGCATGCAGAGCATATCAGAATTTACATCTCAAAAGGAGATGAGTCACACTGTGAATCTAATCACAAAGTCAATGCACACATTGAAATTCCTGCATGGTTGCTTAAAAAAGCCACAATATTATACACACTATCAAGTATTTCATCATTAACATGTATATAAATTATGATACATATAATATATATATTGCAGTCATTTATTTATTATGTTTTAATATTTTGTATTTCAGTACTGTTATACTAAAATATTTTTAGGATATTGTAAAATTCAAAAATGACAGTATTTTATAATATACAATAGAGCGCAGTGTACGTGATGACACAAACCAGCAGAACTCTGGGAAGTGTTATCATTACACAAATTGACACTAGTGGTGCTCCGACTTCCGTGTGCGTGAACGCTGGTGTGGCTCGGCAAGAGGAAGACAGACATTTGGGGTGTTGCTGCGTAAAGTCAAAGTCAAATCCCACCGCAGAATTCACAGACATTAGCACAACTCACAGAAACCTGTTAATGCTTCCTTATGCTTTATCCAGCTGCTGTAGTCATTCACACACACACACACACACACACACACACATCCACAGGCCATAGGGAGTAACCCTGAGCTTGAAATGTATTACTTTATGGCATGTCATTATTGTTCCTTTATTCCCCCTGTATTAAGAAGGATTTTATATATATTTAACAGCCACCAAAGATGGGAGGGGAAACAGTCAAGAAGCCCCTGCAGAACTCCCTGCCAAGAAAGTCCTGAAAACTTGATGTAGGCCTATATCATTATAAAGCCCTTGTGAAGCCAGCCGCCACCTCCACAATGTCTGATTATGCTACATAAATACATCAATTATTGAAAAACCTGACAGGAAGCAAAGGGAGACGTTGAAGTAAAAAAGTGGGAAGCGGCCTGAAAAAAAAGAAAAGAAAATTGGCACAGAATAACAAGAACATTTCCACATTTTTAATCTGCGTAACAAATAAAAACTGGCTAAAAGGTCAAAGCTGTCTAAAAAGAAACAAATAAATCAATTATCATTGTAATGGCCAAGCTGACAATCACACACCAAACTGCTGCCATACGAGCTCCAACAATATTTGCAGAAGATGAAGTACATAAAAAATGAGGGAGCTGAAGACAAAAAGCAGAAAAAAATCATAATTGTCATTGAATATCCCAGCTCTTCAGACGTGAGCTCGGAACCTGCGGGGAGAACTCAGACAGAGTGATTACTGATGTTTTTATTGCAACCGAATACGCCGTCGCAATAATTGACTGCCTGTAGGAAATATGAAACTTTTATAGATAGAGTCTCCGGGCCAGCAAAGAGTCAGCGAACGTTTGAAGCATCGGGTTAGTTGGCACGGATAGAGACGTCGAGATTGAAGCCGTTTACAGACGAGTCAATGAGTGCAAACAGGCATAGGACTAACAGGTGCAGAGAGAGAGCTGTCAGCCATTTCCCTGCCGGCGCTCCGTAATGAGGATGTATCTCATGGTGAGAGAAATTTATGGCGCTGCAGTTGCCTATGTCTGTTTGCGAGCAAGCCGTGTGAGAAAACAAGAAGCGAGGAAGAGTTGAGATTGGTAGAAGGTGTGAAAGAGAATCGAATCCTTCAGTGGTCCTTCTTTGACGTGATTGGGGTAAAGCAAGGATCAATGAAACCTTGCTGTTGGGTGGAGCATCATGGGTAGATTTGAATCTGAAATCTTTTCTTTTGTTTGTTCCGCCACTGGCAGATCTAAATGAAAAGACAGAGGACTCAAAGGACATGGCAGAAAATGAGAAATGAAGTTTACAGAGAACAAGAAAGACGTCAATGAAGAAAGTTTGAAAAGTTTCGGGTGGAATTTGAAGTCAGATGTTCCCCCTCCACCTTTCCCGCCCCCTTCAGTGTTTGATTTATAAAACACTGACTTCCAAAGTTAGTCTGTGTGTGTGTGTGTGTGTGTGTGTGTGTGTGTGTGTGTGTGTGTGTGTGTGCGCAGCAGACTCCACAAATTCATGCTGGAGGAAAGGCAGCTAGAAAGCAGGCATCAATCATGTTGATAGAGTCAGCCTGTTGGTGTGTGTATGTGTTTTTTGTAAGAGAGAGCGTGTCTGCTTAAGTGTACTCGAGTGTGTTTACTAGAAGGGGGATTTCGGCATAGCCTGAAGTTTGAACACACTGAATTGGTCAGTATACATGCTGTAGATCCAAGACAAATAATGTAGCAATGTGATTGGTCACCCCTCACATTAAACACCTCCCCCCAACCTTACCACCTCAGAAACAAGCAAACATTAAATCTAGCTCTATTAAAACCAAAGCAAAAATATTTGTAAAAGATATTTACGATATTGTTAAATAAACCACTCCATTGAAAACGTGAAAAAGGTTCAGCAATAATACTTAAAAGTAATAATCCATTAAATTAATCAAAAGTGACAGTAAAACATTTATTACCAAAAAAAAAAAATATATATATAGATGGATGGATGGATAGATAACAAATAATATTTATTGAGGACTAAACCAAAATTTTTACAATGAAGACATGAGTAATAAATGCTGAATAATTTAATAATTCAGCTTTGTCATCACATGAATCAATTACATTTGAAAATATATTAATATAGATAATTATTATTTTAAAAAGTAACAATGTGTCACAATATTATTGTTTTTACTGTTTTTTTATCAAATACATGCAGCCTTGGTGAATTTAAAAGTAAAAGAAAATGTAAAAAAAATATATATATATTTCACTGATCCCACACATTTGAATGGAAGTGTATAGTAAATAAATATGAAGTTTTAAGATGTAACAAAATAGGTTTAGGAATGTTCTGTTCAGTTATAACTTTCTTGTTTAAAAAAATAAAAACAAATTACCAGATATTAAAAAGTCCCAAGTATTGTATGTGCTAAATTACAGTTATACAAACTCGTTACACAGAAAAATGTTAGAAGTTGTTAGAAAGTGTTTTTTTTTGTTTACATTGTCTTGTCTTGCAAAGGGCACCAAATGAACAATTGCTAATGGATACTCTTCAAAAATTGACCCCCCTCTCCCCTTTCTCCATCTTGCTGCTGATCAATGGAACCTTACACCTCCATCCAATCTGTCAGCACCTGTCTTGCTGTATGGCCCATACATGCCTCCCTCTTTAAGAGCACTAATTAAAAGGCCAAGGGTCAACTGGATGGAAAACATGGCAGTGCAGAGCATTTGAACGTTGGATAAACACCACTAGCTTGTCACAACATTTTCTACACGCCATTAAAAAAAAATTGATTCAGCTTCCAAAGCGCCCTTAACTTTCCTCTTTACACTAACACTGCCATCCCTCCAGGCGGTCATGAGCAGGACAGATTACAAAGATTACTGTGTTCTGCATTTCGACAGGCACCTTGATTGAAGACTATAGAGGGGCTTGGAACTGCTTATAAACATAATTATCTGGAGGATTGCTATGATGGTGATTGTATCTCATTTCTCATTTCAGCACTCTATTGGCAATTGATTGCAAACGGATGCAAACCGCCCAAAATAAAGAAACAATGATAGCCACACTTTTGTACTTTATTCAGGCTTTGTTCAAATAAAGTGATTTTTATCGTATACAGAGACCCCAAAAAGAATTTGGACACTTAAAAAACAATTAAAACTGAAGGAATACAATTAAACTTTTCAAGCAAAACATTTCACAAAATGACATTTGTTAGGTTTCCAACTATAAAACAATGAATACATTGTATTAGAGGTTAAGACGGAAAGCATTTGGATACTCTCTGGTTGTCAAACATTAGTGAAACATGTCCATAGTTAATTTGATGAACTACATCTGGCTAATAAATGAGGCTAGTTTTGTGCATACTTTGTTTGGTTTCATATTTTGTATCTAATGCAATAAAAAGTAACTTAAAGGGATAGTTCACCAAAAATGAAGATACTACATCATATACTCACCCTCATGTCGTTCAAAACCTTTCTTTCTATTGTGGAATAGAAAAGCAATTTTTTTTGAAGAATCCTGGGGATTCCGAACTAATTCGGTAATTCTACCGAACTAACAATGTTCAGCTTGTCATATGGTGTTCACACTGAATGCAGATATCCCCCCCAATCGCCTTTCTTGTCGGCCTGACGGAAACCAGGAATTAAATGTTGGGTGATGACCAAGTTGCCTTATATTGGGTTATAAAACCAAATGAGATGCGGTTTTAGGGTTTTCTTAAAATGCTGACTTGTTATTGCAGGCAAGATGCCAGGAATGCGAGTCATTGCTGGATTTGTGTAACGTATAAAAGTCTCGGCACTACGTCCCACCAAAACCACAATTGACCTTAAGATCTGCTAATCACTAAAATCATATTAGAAATAAAAACGAGAAAATGCGCTACCTTTAATTAAGGCTTGTTTAGTATGTTTATGATTTCTTTAACGACTCTCTTGGAAAGAAAACAACCATTTTATGATGGAAACTGTGCCTGTGGGAGTGCTCAAGTATATTTCCTCACAATATCATTCACTGTGATTTCCATCTCTGATATCATATATAAAATCAAAATTGAGGGTATTAGAGTAGGGGTTTAAAACTTTTTGATGCCACGGATCCCAAAAAATAATTTCCCCTCAAGAAGAAACTCTTTTCTAAAATAAAAAGGCAGCGTTATTTATTTATTTTAAAAAAATAATAAAAGAAAAAATATATATGTATTATACCGTTTGAGGAAAAATTATAAGAAATACATTTTGATCACGTTTCTAAATGTATTATTATTAATAATATTTTTAAGAAAACTGTTAAAAGATTATCTGAAAAATATTTACATTGCATTGTTTTCCTCTTCTGACCAGTCTTTACAAAAACAAATATTAGACGGTAATATCAAGTTTAGTAAATATGTCTAAAATATTTCATGTTTTTTAACTTTACTTTATTATAAATCTAACTTTATTAATAAATATGTGCAAAATTTAAATTGTGGAGCCTCTACAGGCCTATTGCGGAGCCCAGTTTGCCCTGAGCTAAATATAAAGGTAATTATCAACTCACAATTCAAATATAAATTGTTATTTGGTGCCATTAACTAAAAAATATGTTTTTGTTATATTTATAATATGTAAACATACAATACAGATGACACAATTATAGGATATGTCATGTTTTATTGATGTACAACCTAAAATGTAATGCAACGGAAAACGTGCAAACATTTTACTGTTGCTACATTTCCTCCATTTTCCAAGGTAACCGTAGCAAGCAGACTTGAAATATACACCTGCTAAACTAGCTATTTGTAAGGCGCTGTCAGCATGAGTAATTCTGACATCCCATGACACCAAAATGCAGGTTTCTATTCAAACCCAAACACTAAGCTAACTGTAGTATATAATACAGATGAGCTTGTGAAACAGCATTCAGTGGGTAGCGCGCTGCATGCTGGGAAGATTTTCTCTAGTGTCCACCTACATGAGGCAGACAGGCGTATTTTCCCCTCCCACAGCAGTTCAAAAGCGTCTCTCTGGCTTTGATCATCCTTTCTTTGCTCTTTTCTTGTTTTTTTAAACTCCTCACTTTTGTTCTCAACTCAAAGGACACAAACAGAAAAAAAACGTGTTTATATTTGCTCAAACAGAATGTTTGCAGACCTGCCACCCGTGTCCCATGTGTGTAAACAACCATCACATGATACACCCACTGAAGCGAAGACACACATTTTTATCCAGTCAACAACACCTGAAAAACAACGTACCTTTGATCAACTAGACGGTGTCCTTATTAAAACCACGAATGGCAGGCACCATCTAGCGTTTTCCGCCCCACTCATTCTGCCAACACAAACTTCAGCCACACCGAGAACGTGATCTCTGACCTCTAACCCACAAACGACCCTGTTGGATCCCCTTTCTTCTTATCAGACTCTATATCATCTCATAGTGCGCAGGGTTATTACAATAGGGATTTGGAACAGGTGGGTGACGGCTATATTTCAATTTGGATTAGGTTATTGAAGGTTATCTGGAATTAGCACTGTCTACTCGCGATTGTCCTGCTGAGGGATCCTGTCACAATTACCGCCTATCAATATTTAAATCTGTTTTGGCGATGAATAGATCAAATATAAACGGGAACGCAATGCTTGTTGGACACCAGTACATCAAAGCTTAGCGGCGTTCTTTCCTGCCCTGGCCCTCTCCTGCATCCACTATCGAGTTTCTGCAGGACAGACCTCAGCGCAAGCAAATTAAGCTCTTTGCTCTTTAACCTTCCTTTTCCCTCGCTCCTCACATCTGTCGCTCCTAAATAGCTGAATTTAAGGCGAGCTGTAAAAAGCAGTGGGGAAAGATGCCACGGTGGCCTTAGAGACCCAGACGTGCAGAGATTGACCCAGCGTTCTGATAAACACGTCCATGCCGGGCGCACACTCAACCTGAAAACGCAAAGTGCGGTGACTTTCCTGCCATCTGTTCTTGGACTACAACCAAGTGTGGCGGCAGAGCAAACAAGCTATTATACATGATACGGTTTGGTGCATTGGGTTTTGATGCCTGCAAGGGAAAAAGCTTGTCACAGTATAAAGGACTTTTCAAAGTCTGGGCTTTATTTATTTAATCTGCAGTACAACTCGGGAAATTCGTTTTTAGGTTTATTTTATTTTGATTTCCCATGGGTGAGAATGTCATTGTCGTTCAGTCTTCCAGAACTGTAGTTGAATGTTCTTTGATCCTCTTTGCGATTGAAAATGAAATAATTCTGACCACAAAATTATTTTTTACAATCAAGTTGACTTATTACAATAACCTGTGAATATACTGCCTTCATGATGTCAAGCTCTTTTGAACTGCATTTGTGTGTGTGTGTGTGTGTGTGTGTGTGTGTGTGTGTGTGTGTGTGTGTGTGTGTGTGTGTGTGTGTGTGTGTTCCATTATTAAAACAAGATTAATTTTTCTTGGAGTTAAAATTGTGTTAGAAATACATGTTCATAAAATATATTTTATTTTTCAAAACTTAATAAAAATACCAATGGCTAAAAAAGGAAAATCTAAATTAATCCCAATTATATTCCCTCAAAACAAGTCTTAAATTCTTATGCAGTTTTGAATTATATATTTGTATAGGGTGTTTAGAAGTCTATACTGAAAAACAAGACAAAAGGACTGTTGTTCATCTGAAGCTATCTAAAACAAAAAGTTATTATTATTAATCTACGGACTCCAGAATTTTCAGATGCTTTCTGATACTGAAATAAAATAAAATACAAAAATAATCAAATAAAATGTGGTTTAAATCTTCAAAGTTAGACCAAATACTAAAAATGAAAAATGAATCTGAAAAAAAATATACACTTCTTTATATATACACATACTTGAAAGTATGTTTTCTAATCAAAAAATGAAATAAAGTAAAATCTGACCCTGGTGGGACTGAGATTATGACTCAGACACAGCACACTGCAGGGGGACAGACAGGCCTCAGTGTTGCCTGGCAACCAGGTGAGATCTGAGGTCAAATGAGCATGTCTACTGTTTCCTCCAGAATGCACCTTGTGGCCACTGAAATCAAGACAAGCCCACTAACATGTGCGCTAGAAATACTGACTGTGTAAATGATGAATGGAAATGATTTCTAGATGGGTTTTGGAAAACGTTATTATTATCATAATTTATTTATCGCATTATAATTTATAATAATTTACTTAAATTAAACCCTTTAGTAAAAAAAAACACTCATGTTAACTGTTCTTAGAGTAAAGGTGAAATGTGAAAAAATCTGTTTGGAAACAGATCATTATTATTTCTGTTTCTATCTATCTATCTATCTATCTATCTATCTATCTATCTATCTATCTATCCATCCATCCATCCATCCATCCATCCATCCATCCATCCATCCATCCATCCTATCTATCTATCTATCTGTCTATCTGTCTATCTATCTATCTATCTATCTATCTATCTATCTATCTATCTATCTATCTATCTATCTATCTATCTGGTGTCAGTGGTAGTGCAGAAACTACACACTTCATCTTTAAAGCAACACGGTTGTTAAGATCACCCTACTAGTAAACAGTTTAGACATACTTGACTGACTTTTTCCTCACAAGCTTAAAAGCCTTCAAAATGCTTGAAATGAATTCAATAGACATGTTCTATATAATGATAGAAAATGTACAGCACATAGCCTACTGTACATGTGACCTTCAATACTGTTTAAAAAGCCTCTCAGGATGCACATCATGGATTTGGTTTAGCATGTGCAGAACTGTAATCTAGACCATGGATTGAATGAGCAGAAATATTAAGTCATTTTTTATTTAAAATTTTTTGGTCAATACATAATTCCCACACTCCCATTTGTGTTACCTGATAGCTTTGATGAGTTTAGTATTATTCACCAATGTGGCCTTACTTTTGACTGGTAGTGTAGTAGTTTAGCTCCTTTATGTAGGTCAAGCTCTTTGAACAAAAAGTCCCTGTTCACCAAAGATAAAAGACATATTTTGTATCATGGTAGGGGTTTGTGTCATATTTACCTCTGCAGTTTATTTTCTCTTTCGGTTGAAGAAACGGGTATAACGTTTCCTCACAAGTTGGGACTAGAACAATATTTTGGATCATACCTCTCCGAAGAGTATCAATATTTTCGAATGGGACGTCCTACTGAAAGCTGCCAGAGGCTGAGTAAGTCATAAAATGATTAGTGAGAACAGCTAGAACCCCTCCTTCACTCTCTCTCATACCTCCATCACATAGAGCTCCACAAAAACACTGACGGGACAAATTGAAAACAGAGTGAGGCTGTTAGTCAAAGCCACGCCATTTCTTCCTTTTTCTCTCCCTCCCTCATCTCTTACTTTTGCCGCCCAAGGACAAAGTTTGTTTGATTTATACTTAGTAGAGGCCATTTGAACTATGCTGACCTTAAGTTGACAATCCCTTTGACCTCTGTATGAAGTTGCTTGACCGTGTGTGTGTGTGTGTGTGTGTGTGTGTGTGTGTGTTTGTGTGTGTGTGTGTGAATGGAATTCATTTTTGAGTGCCGTTGTGTGTGAATTTGAACGTTTCTCCTCTAGGAATATTGCCAATATGGTGTTTATAGAGAACGAGCAACTTCATCACCTTGCCGTCTCTATATCCATGAGTGCAAATTATACACAAGGGAGTTGGAATGGATAAAATGGCCAATCCCTGTCTGTAGTGAATCTGTGGTTTCAAAGCTCAGTCTAGCTAAGAAGTGCGATACACATGAATTTAGATAATCATCATATCAGATAACACTAAAGTACCGAACTTGGTGCCCATCTTTTTTTCTTTTTTTCAAATATATTAAGCATCTATTATTGACATGCATATACATAGCCATGTGCAAAACGGGACATGAAAACGCAGCTAATAAGGAGACTCATAAGCCGAGTGTTCACACAAAACATGACAAACATGAAAGCACGCAGCCAGTGAAAAACACAAGCTGCGTGCCACACAGAACAAGACAAAACAAGAGAAAGCTAAATGAAGACAACGAATGCACTTGGACAGAGGAGCGCACAGCCCGAGCGAACTCGAGACCGCATGCTCCGACTGCAAGACCAAGCCTGGGGTATGAGTGTCCGAACCCCGACACGAAACCAGAACTGGGCCTGAAACAAGACAAGAGTGCCGGGATCCAAACACCACGCTCCAACATGAAACAGAGCATGTAGACAAGAGAGAAAACAAGACAAGAAGGGAGTGTCAGGGCTCTGTCACAAAACCATGAATAAACTAGACCGAAGTGAATGAACCCTGACAGGTTGCTGAAAATTCAGCTTTGTCGTCACAGGAATACATTTTATTTTAGAATATAATAAAATAGATTTTTGTATTGTATAGTTCACAATATTAATGTTTTACAGTTTTTGTTTTTGTTGTTGTTGTTCTTGTCAAAAACTGCAGCCTTTGTGAGTGTAAGAGACTTAAACACCAGTACATTGTATATACACACACATCACTACTGCTATGTTTTTATTTTTTATTTGTTTGGTTTATAAGTGCTACTGCGCTAGAAACATTCCTTGTGTTCAGTTCAATATTGAGGTTTGAACTGACTGTAGCACAACACTGTTTCATAGATTCCATATGTGGACAGATCAGACTTTGAAGAACCTCATGGTAGTGTTTCTGTTTTTGACGCTAACTCCCTAAGTTAAAGTGTCAGGCACGTGTCTCCGGCTTTTCCATGTTTCTCTTTCCCAGAGAGCTCAAGGGGGAATATGGCTGGGAGCATATGATGTGTGTACATGATTTTGCGAGATGAGAAACAGAGTGTGGCAAGGTAAATAACAGCATTCAGGAATTGCAAATGAGAGAGATGAGAGAGTTAATCTCTGTAAGAGGATAGCACACAGACCGCAGATAAGACCCAATATACCACACATATATAAGCTATACAGAAACACAGATGGAGGTGTAGGGAGACACTCACAAACATGGTACATATGCACCAAAAACAAATAACACTGTCATTTATGACTCATTTTTGCTCATGGAGATTACTAAACATCTTTCTACTGATCGGCTCTTAAAACCCAGACATACAAACAGAATACGAGGGACTTATACTAATGCTAAAGATAACACATATAATATATAATCTCTGTGAAACTCTTATCTCTGAATTCATGTGCAGAGGCCTGCCTGCATTAAAGTGTGCCAAGTAAAAGTTGTAACTTGTACCTGTATTTTTGAAAAATCTTTACATTCGTATATATTTACACAAGACACTCTGGTTATATGATAAAAAAATGTTTCATTATGCTTAAGGTTGGTTATCCTGAGATCACATAACCAGTCAAATTCATTTTATGATTATACTATTATCAGACCACTTTAGTTGCAGACTAAATCACTGTAAAATATATAAATATGGCAAAATAAATAAATCTTAAAAATATATTTTCCAAAAGGTTGTTTTCACAGTGATGCCATGGAAGAACCAGTTTTGGTTCCCCAAACAACCTTTCAATGAACGATTCTTAAAATATTTTTGTTTTCCTAGAGTGAAGAATATTTTATCTAAAAAAACTTTTTCCACTGTGAAGGTTCTATGTGGAACCATTGATGTCAATAAAGAAGCTTTATTTTTAAGAGTGTAGGATATTTCTACAATTAAATCTAAAAATGTTCACTTGCATGAAGCTACATCCACACCAACCAGTGTCAGTATAAAGTCTAAGATCACTGATCAGCCAAAATAGCCAAGAAAAACTAGCCTATATTATGTACTGTTAAACTACACTATCGGAAAAAAAACAAAGTTCCAAAATGGGGTTTCTGTAGCGATGTCATTGAAAAACCATTCTTGTTTCCTCAAACAACCATTCAACAATTCTTACATAAACCAGAACATTCTAATAATCTAAAGAACCTTTTTCCACAATAAAGAATATTTTGTGCAATGGAAGGTTTTAATGGATGTTACAGATACTTAATAGAACAATACAATATATATATAGTATTATATTAATATTATAATATACATTAATATTAAGAGTGTGGAAAAAAGTTCTAAGGAAATATTTTATGAAATGATTAGTGAATTAGGGAGTGTGCTGATATAGGGGATTCATTCATTCTACACCCGCAAAAGAAAGAACTTGAGAACCAGCCTGTAACTTCTGCTTGGTGGGAGAGCAACAGCTTGTGAGATGCAAAACACTCTAATCCTCCCACTGGGGAAATGCACGGTGCTATTTAACACAGCAATAGTCTTTAAACATATAAGACCCCTGTGAAGGAACGCACAGCCTCCAATTCCCACAGCTCAACCAACCACATGGCCCACAAACAAACACTCGCAAGCCATCCCCGGTGATAGCGTTCCAGACCATGGCATTTAATCGCGCTGCAGAGCTCTCTTTTATTCCCCAACAGGTGCAGCTAAACCGCACCAGTCTCGCCCAACCATGGGACCCGCTCAGTGTGTGCCAGTTTAGCTGGTGTGTGTGCCAAACGCATGGTGGATGTGCCTGCTGCGGGGACATTGTGGAGCGGTTCCTGACGGCTCGCTGGCTCCTGTGTGCTGCCTGGGTTTCAGATCCCTGGAGGACGTGCAATCATCAGTGGTTAGAAAGCTTCCTGTGCAACTAGGCATCTGCTGAAGCCGGCACAGACCTGCCAGGAGACTAATGTTAGGGGGGCTGTTTTTGACGAGTCGGGGTCTGTGTGAGAGGAAGTGAGTAATTACGAGTCCCACGCATCATTAGCACCCCCAGTCTGTCTGACAAGGGCGAGTTTCACACTTATTTTGGAACGCTTGAGTTTGTGTGTGTGCTCGCAAGAATATACAGTAATAATCAATTCCATGTGATGTGGTTAGTGCATATGCAAAATGCTCTTTCAAAGCTTAAAGCTTAAAATCTTGCCACGATTTACTCACACTTGTGACCTTCTTTTAAATTTAACAGAATATCTAAACTGCTCTTTTCTGTACTGAAGTCTATAATGTTCAAAACTGACTGCCAAGATTTTCAGTGCAAGGGTGGTTCACTCAAAAATGAAGATTCTGTCATCATTAACTCATCCTCGTAGTTGCAAACATGTATGCTTTTCTTTCATCAGTGCAACACAAAAGGAGATATTTTGAAAGTCATTCCAAAATAGCATTGGACTTCATTGTACAGACAAACAAAACACGTGTATATTTGTAGAATATCTTCTTTTGTGTTCCACACAACACTTTTGTGTTTTTTATTTGATGAACAATGATGACAATTTTCATTGTTGAGAGAACGGTCCCTTTAAGTAAATACAATTTTGCCTTAACCTTGTATGATGTGCATTATAGTGAACCTTTTTTTTCCAAAGTTAAAAATAAATAACTAAATAAAAAGATACATTTTAAAAGGTTTTTTCTTTCTTTCTCTCACGCTCTCTTTCTTCCTTTTTTGTGAGAAATGTAGCCATATGGTAACTCTGTGTCACAATAGAAAATTGTCCAAAACTTGATGGAAGACAGCTAAGAACTCACAAATTTCTCCATTGGTGTACCATGGAAGAAAACAAGTCATACAGATTTGGAATGACAAGGGGTGAGTAAATGATGACAGAATTTTCATTTTTGGGTAAACTATCCGTTTAATTAAAGGACACTAAATGCTCACCATACAGCGAGCATTCATATATATATTGCAAAACGTTATGCTAATAATCATCTAAAACACCTCATTTTACACTGATGTGGAACTCTGCCAGCGGCGACTGGTTTGTGCCTTTATATTGAAAGAGGCGAAACTACCTCCCACTGTGTTTGCTGATGATGGAGAGAGAGCAAAATGAAGAGGAAACTTAAAAGTGAGATAGTAAATGTAACATTACTTAAATGAGCAATTAGCTATAAACCCAATCGCCAGAGGCAATCATCCAAACACACGTCTGATGCGTATTCCATCATGTGTGAGTGCGTTTGTGTTTATTTAAGTGTGTGTTTGGCTCTGTATTCTAAGTGTATATCCTTTGCATTTGGGTGGAGAAGGGAAGATGAAATAGGCTTCTTGGGATGAAAAGATTATGTTTTCATCTGTCCTCCCTTCAAATCGTTTCATTTATCTTCCACAGAGTTCGCAGATGCTTGTCGGTCTGTATTTTTGAGGGAAGGCTGTGTGGTACGTTGG
Source organism: Gymnocypris eckloni scoliostomus (assembly GCA_027564155.1). Classification (NCBI taxonomy): domain Eukaryota; kingdom Metazoa; phylum Chordata; class Actinopteri; order Cypriniformes; family Cyprinidae; genus Gymnocypris; species Gymnocypris eckloni. The sequence continues at coordinate 8,763,884 of CM050422.1, forward strand.
ATTGCCGCTGATGTGTGTGGATCATGTTTACTCAGTTCAAAGTGCCAGATCTTTGCTATCTCTTTAGGCTTTCCATGCCCCAGTAACCCTGCAGACCGTGTCGTCATTGCACCATCTCTGCTATCGGCCCATTGCTGTGATACTCTGGCTCCATGGCTACTGTGGCCGCTGACAGTGTGGTTTTGTCGATGACGGTTCTGCTATTGCGTTGATTTTCAAAGGCAAAACACTTGTGATCCTAGAGTGTGACGGCGTGGTTTAGTTTGCAGAAGTCTTACATTCATGTCATCTTCTTGCTGAAGGCTGAATAAATTGCGTGCGGAAGGATATTCTGGAAAATTCAGAAATAATGAGTATGTATGCCTTTCATGTACAGTATGTGATGATTCCATAAACAAAACCGATGCGAATTAGCTCATCTGTCTGAGGAGATTTACTGGATTGTTATGAAACAGGATACTGAGCAGCAACAGTCTCTGTCAGGGAACATCATGATGCTAGTTGTTTCCAGGACCAAATGACTTGTTGCCAAATGCCAAATTATGTTAATACGCTTAACAACAACCACGTGTAAAGTCGCAAAGACTCAAGGGTATAGGAATGATTTGGAAATGGGTAAAGACACATTAAAGCAAGGATATTCATTCTACCCCAAAGCTGGGTGGGTGGAGTGAACACAAGCATTTTAAAATATTTGGAAGATTTAATCATTACTATGCCTGGTACAAATGATATTATAATACAGCACAGGTTTGGAGAAAATAAATTCAATAAAACATTCAGCACTCTCTTTGAAAAGAGAACATATTGGTGTTTTAAAAAGCATTTGAAGCACTAATCGGTTTTTTTTTTCTTCTTAGACTTATTAGACATTTAACTGTGTCCCTGTGCATGTAACTGTGCACCTTCTGTGTGATTTCCTAATTACAATAAAATGTCCTCAAAATTTTTACCCACAAATTAACCACATCACTTGGACCCATTCTACTGCATGTTGGCATTACAATAAATAATAAATTAAACAAAATTAATTAACTAATTTATGGGAATTAACAAATCTGTCAAAAACACTAAAAAAAATTGTTTTATTTAATACATTTCTATCTCAAATCTCCAATAAAATAGAATAGAGTGGAATAGAAAGAAAGAAAGAAAGAAAGAAAGAAAGAAAGAAAGAAAGAAAGAAAGAAAGAAAGAAAGAAAGAAATATTTTTCTTAAAATAATAATAATAAAAAAACATTAACATAATTTTATATATATCTAAGCAAGCTGCCAAGCCAACTTTTTAATTATATTTAATTTATAAATAAATTACAACTGAATACACATATATATATATATATATATATATATATGTGTGTACTTAAAAACAACAAAACTCAAAACTCAAAAATTACCAAAACTTTCAAACAAATTAAAATGAAAATCTAAAAATATAGTATCTCTATATATAGAATAGTATCTCAATGATACTAAATTACCACTTATTTAGGCCCAAACTGCAAACCCCATACAAAATGAATAGTTTCAGTTTCACAGTTAAATTTCTCATTTTGCACCCTATTCACGAAAACTTCCAATTTCTGCACACATCTGGATGCTTACTGCTAGAAAAAAAGATTGAAAGAAAAAAGCCATCGAAGTGCTCGACATAGGGGTTACCGACAAAAACAATACCGGTGAGTGATTGCACCGTCAAGACTCACAGACATTAAAAGTTCATCTGTCATCGGGCAGGTCTGCGAAAATTATGAAAATCTGGAAGCCATTGGCCACACAGCTGTTGAGGAGAGCAAGAGCCAGGGCTGAGAGCATGGAGATGACGGGTACCCTGAAGTGGGTCATGAGAGGGCCACCAAAATAAATCAGCAGTCAAAGGGTCATTACCGCACAAATAATCCTATTAAAAGTCAACCACTGGACTTGGCACACACGCATGCACCTGGGTCACTGCAACCGCACGTTTGTTAGAGTTGAGTGAAGTGACACAGTGACTGAGCGAATCTCAACATACAGCTAAACACAGAAAGCTATTCATCGATGCGCACGAGCATGCTCACTTACACACACACACGGTCTCAGACACTTTAATTCACAGCCCGTATCCTTTTCAAAGAGTAGTCTTAAAGAAAAAACAAATTGGCCAATCAGCTCTTCAGAAGATTGAGTCATCCACATTTCCATAAGCAGAACATACCGTGAGGGAACTCAATCCAACAAATCAGGGTCCTGGAATATTAAACATAATCCTTTTCTATTGTGCTGTCCCCCAGGGGCCCTGGGCTAGATCATTATCTAATCCAAATCGAGGAGGCCAGCCGCATATCAATTTTTCAAGCCTGAAACCGATACGGTCCGTGAATTAATAACTACATATTTTGCAGAGTCAGAGAGGGCTTTGACAATAACCCCATGCTGAAGTTTGCATTTTGATGTCATCAGTGTCAGACAAGTTTTACAACGTTTTGGAAACAAGAGTGAATGAGTTTCAGGCCTCTAATTACATAAAAACTTTGCAGATGGTTTTATTAAATGAAGATTGGAGGAACTGGAGGAAACAACCAAATATTTATGGTGTTGGATTCGCTTTGAGATATCTGTAGAGTAGAGTCAACACCACAACTGCAATGAACAGAGCAACAGTATCAATCAAATTGTTGTAAAAAAAATCTAAATAAAATACATTTACAGTCAATTAGAAGCTTTGAAGAGTTTAAACATTAAACATAAGTGTCAGACAAAAATGCAGCACACGCTTAAAATAAATAACGTTATGGTGCATCGATGTGTATGATAATATGGTTTTCATTATAGTTATCTTTATAATTATCATTCTGGGTGTGAACAGACCTTTACAGCATTTTATAGCATGTCTCAATTTAATATTAAATTAAATAATAATTGTAACTAAAGTAGGATTAATGCAGTATAAAAAATATGCGGTAACATTAAGGTTTTTGTTAACATTTACCAAAGTAACAATGAAAAATACTTATAAAGCATTCATTAATCTTAATTAACGTTGATTGCAACATTTACTAATACATTGTTAAAATCAAAAGTTGTATCTATTAATTTGATTTAATGGACCTGAGCTAACATGAACGAACAGTGAAGAGTTGTATTTTTATTAACTAACTTTAACAAAGAATAATACACACTGGATAAATGTATTTCTCATTGTTACTTAGTGCATTAGTTAGTTAGTAATAACTAACTAGCATAGTTATATAGTTTGTTAATGCATTAAATTAAGTTAACAAATGGAACCTTAATGTAAAGTGATACCAAATATATTGCTGTTTGTTATTTATATTTCTATTATACATTAATGTTAATTTATTCAACTTAAAATGTTTTAAAAATGAATTAATAAATTTAGAATTAAACACATATACTTTAAAAGTAAAATGTCATGTTAGCTACTCCTTTGTTAACAGAACCCTAATTGTAAAGTGTACCAGATGCTATCACACTTCTATTTGCCGTCCCATAAGTCTCATTTGTGCTGTAATTCTTTGCAGACTTCAAAGTGAATCGTTCTGTTATCAGTTAGCAGACTCAGCCAAGGATAACATGATGATTTCCGCGGCATAAAACAATGTTCTGTCTCTGTTTCTCTCTCAGGCTAACCTTGAGCGCCTCTGTGCTTTGCTGCGGTGGAGCGCTGGAGGAGAACTGATCTGATGATATTCGAGTGTGAGTGGAGCAGGTTGGCAGTGATGTTATCTCAATCCTCAGTAAAGACCAATGAGCTCATGTAATTTAGATTAATGGCAGGGGGGGCTTTTCCAAGCTTGGGACCCTGCCTGAAAACTCCCTAGAATGCAAAGGATGAATTCTCTTTCTCTCATCTGATCCCAATAGCCAGATTTCAGGTTTGCATTTCCATTGTTCCCTGCTTGCTCTGTTTAGGGTCTTGGAGACCCCAACGACATTGTAATAGACTGGAAAATACACTTACTTTTGAACGTTCAAGTCGATATTTTCCCCAATCTTGTGAAAATATAAAAAGAAATTGACGAATCTTCGCCCACGGACAATATTAAAACATCATTATCATTATCATTATGGTTGGGTACCAAGAATCCATTTATTATTTTAAAATACCACAATCAAATGACCTATGGTTCCAATAATAGTTTTTTGCATGTGCACTATTATATCAATGTGGAAAAAATACTGTACTAAAATACTTTGGTGGTGCTTACTGAAATACCAAAATCTTTAGCAGTTGGCTTGTTGCCTTTCTGATTCCCAAACAAATTAATCTTATGCATTTCTGACTGGTTATTCTTATGCCAGTGTGTAGTTTAATGTAAATGTAAATTAAACATTTTGTTAATAGTGTTATATAAAAAATAATCAATGGGGTGTTTTAATTCAAATGTATATGTGACAGTACCGCCGGTCCCTATAACATAGTACACAGTTTGCTTAGGCACCAACTCCCAGGGACACCATCCCAGTTGCTCAAAACAAAGACTTCCGTTCTATATCAATATTCAAATTAACATATACATTAATACAAATCTAAACATGAATACATGTATATGATTATAAAAATGCAGTTTACTTTGAAGGCAGATGCAGTAGGCAGTAGGCCAAGCACACGTGACCCGCAATTTCGGCATACGCATGCCGAATGCGGCCGAATGCAAATTTTCATAATTGATAGAAATCTATGCTCGTGAAAAGACATCAGCAGTCCAGTTTCAGAAAAGAAAAATAAAACAAGATGAAGCCCGTGCATCACTTTCAGGTAGTAGGATACATTCATAATCCACGTGAAACTTTTTGGGGGGGCTTTTGACATAATAATTTAACCACCAACAATGCATATTCTCTCAGAGTTTCCATGTTCCCTTTCGGAACATTAGCTATGGTTTTACCATGGATAAAACCAAAAATCATAGTTCTTGTAGTCTTGAATGTTATCCACAAATGAACCATGGGCTACTTCAAATAATACTTTACAAACAATTTACAAACAATTAAGATATTAAGACAATATTTTTTTGTGGTTATAAAAACTTAAAATCCCTTAAAATGACTTAAAATGCATTATATAAAACAATGAGGCAATAATGTTTGGTTAATAAATAATTATATGGTTTCATTGAATAACACTGTTAAAATACATAATGTACTGCAAAATAAACAAACTATGTACATTACATATTATTAAAAATGTCTCTAAAGAGATTCACAGGCATGGTGATTTTTTTTCTTTTGCCTGATTTTTGAATGCTTGAGACCATAAAATCAATCAGACAACTGTATTAATAAAATCATAGCCATGGGTAACTGTCTAGAGCTATAATTGTCAATTGTAAATAATAATATTTCATTAAAAAAAAAATACTTTTATATTTTAGGTTCCATTTTTACCCCTAGGGGTTGTATTTTTTATTTTTTACTTCCATAATATTTGGGGGAGGTGGCACAACAATACAATTCTGCTTAGGGGACCCATTTGGCCAGCAGCAGCCCTGTACCAGCAGACCACAGAACAAGTCATAAGTTGCAAGGGTATGTTTGTAGCAATAGCCAGCAATACATCGTATGGGTCAAAATTCATGGGATTGATAAAATTTATAGATACATTTTTGTTAAGCCAAAATTCATCATAATTAAGAAAAGATAATGTTCCATGAAGAAATTTTGTAAATGACCTGTGTTCCTGTGGCTCAGTGGTAGAGCATTGTGTTAGCAGCGCAAAGGTTGTGGGTTCGATTCCCAGGGAGCACATATACTGACAATAAATGTATAACCTAAATGTACTGTAATTCGCTTTGGATAAAAGCGTCTGGTAAATGACCTACCTTAATTATATCAAAACAAAAATTGTTATTAATATGCATTGCTAAGGAATTCATTTGGACAACTTTAAAGGCGATTGTCTCAATATTTTTTATTTTATTTTTTGCACCCTCAGATTACAGATTTTCAAATAGTTGTATTTAAAATATTACCCTATCCTAACAAACCATTAATCAATGGAAAGGTTATATATTCAGCTTTCAGATGATGTATAAATCTTAATTTAAAATAAGAAGACCCTTATGACTGATTTTGTCGTCCAGGGTCACATATATTTATATTGTTGCATATATTGTTGATTAATAATGACAATTATTGGACTGCATTGAAACTCTGTCTACAAAGTAAATTAAACTTTTAGCTAAAGAGATTTTAATTGTACTGTAAATATATCTAAATACTAATTGCTTAAACGTGCTAAATGAATTGTGAATGCAACCATTAGAAACCAAAACTCATTTAAATGTTTACAGAGAACTGATAATAAATTGCAATCTCTACTTATTATATAAAAATTGCTGCATAAATATATACAGATAATGACAGAATTGTACTGTTTTTGGTCTACTGTCTCTTTAATCAAGCTCTCTCTTTCTCTTTCCTGCTCTCTCTCTCTTCTCTCTGCCTTTTTAAATGTATTCCGAGTTCACCGGTGTAGTCTGAATGAGCGTTTGTTTTAAGCACATTCCTTTATCATGTGAAAAGGACACGAAAAGCCGAACAGCCCAAAGGAGAGCAACATATCAAATCACAGCAGAACAATATGACACATCCAGAAGGATAATCGGCCCTTAGTTTGGAGAGGTCACCTTGTGACATTTATGCATCCCATTATCATGCTTATGTGCCCCAAATATCAGTGCTGTCCTTGTGGAGATTATGGTGCTTTATCACACAATGCCCTGCACCCTCACAGGTGCAGCTAATGTTTTATGTGCCATTGTCATAGCCAATTCCACTCATACAAGGAGTAGTGCTTCAAAACATGAGTGGAAATGCGCTGTGACCAGCTTAATGAAGCCACATGGAGTAGAGAGCGAACAGAGATTGTGAAAGAGAGCGGAAAAGGAGCATACTTTCCCGTTGAACATTCCACATTCTGCACTGATTGGTGCCTTTGTAAATAATCCGTAGGCGAGAGATCGATGTGTTGGCTGTGCTCCGCCAAATGGCCACTGTAAACCAGGAAGGCCCTGAGGGGAAGCTTTTCTCCCATCAGCTCAGCGTTGGCCAGAACAGTGTCACCTGAAAAGTAAGATTTATTTTCCGGGAGAAAAAACAAGGAATGGGATTAGCTCCAGATCTGGGAGCAGAGCTCGAGGAAGCTTCAACGGCGTGTGATAAGATCAGGAATGGGAAAGCAGTTAGGCGAGCGGGGGACGTACCTTCATCTCCTGTCCAGCTAAGATTGATCCTGATGCTCCCCGGAGGATTCTGCCACAACGAAGGTTCAAAGATCAGCTGTGTCCTCTGCAGATAAATGCAGTTAATCAGGCTGGTGTGCGATTGTGGCTGTGGTGGTCGTGTTGAATTTCCTGAGCGACACAGAGAGCAGGAACATGCTATGTGGCAATTAGCAATGTAACATGATGTACCGTGACCACATTGCTCAATGTTATTGTTTTAATAAATCTTATCAGCACTAGTCTGATTAGGCCAATATGGGATGCACACGTTTGGTGGACACAAGTATCCAAATTAATTTACAGTACTGCCATTGTACCCATTTTCACTGTGAATCACACTGTAACACAGCTTTGAGACCTTGACTGATTGTAATATGACAAATTATACCAATGATTCAGTCAATAATAACACTTGTTATTCATTTTTATTAGCTCACTATATCCTGACATTAGGCTGTTTGTAGTCAAGGGGGAAATTGATTTGGCATTTGGGGGGCTTAATTTTTTTGTGCATGAACATCTTTATCTTTGTGTGTGTGTGTGTGTGTGTGTGTGGAAAGACTATTGTGCTATTGATGTGTCCACTTCAGCATAAATCCAGCAGTGCTCATGAGAACGGCAAAGGAACACTCCCCCTACCTTCTAGTCTCTGAGGAGGGAAAAGAAAAAGGGTTTTGGTTTGTCCCTCCTCTCGACTGTACTGCCAGACACATGAAAGAGATGAGCACCACTTGTCTCTGTCTGCCAAAAAGCTTCTTTCTCTTTTCTCACTGTCTCTTTCCAACCCTCTGTCCTTTTTTACTCTCTTCCTCTCACCCTCTCAGTGAATGAGAGGTCTCATCTTTTTAATGACAGGCTCTGGCTCTTCATGTGAGCCATTTCAGGCAGACAGCTCTGAATAAAGGCCCTGCTCTCCACAGCCCTCGGCTCACTAAACGCAGTGCGGTAAAGCCGCCTCGCTCACCTGTGAATGCAGCTGAAGAACAGACGGGAGAGAGGATGGTGTTAGTGATGAAAAGCTCTGTGTGACTGAACATTCCCTGACCCCAGAGACAACAGCTTTTATATAATGCACTTTTAAAAAGTCCGCTGAGAGATTTGGGCTGTTTAAAGGACAGTGATTTTTTACATAGATTTACATAGATTATACTTTAGTGTACATTAATATCTCAATCGTTTTTTACATGGAGAGCAAAAGCATTTATTCTTCCATGTTTTTTCCTTTGTATAATGATCCTAGTAGTCTCACGTGTGTCTACCATGACGTTTTTGAAGAGATCTCAACAGATGTCTCAAACAGTACTCAGATTTCACAAGATACAAAAGTCTGCAGTCAAGTCAAAGTTTTCAATGTGAACTCGTATTTTCCATCACATTTTCACAAGATAAATCATCTGAGCCATTCTATCTACATTCATTGGTATTATCTACAAAAAACTGGTGTAGGACTTACAATATTCACTCAGAAATTACTAGTAAGTTTTATAATAGTCAGAAAGAAACTGCAAGTAACACATTGAACATGACATTTTGAAGTAGAAACACTGAAATAGTATTTTCTTTTAAAGTGTACTCTAATAATATCTCCTTTATTCACAGCTTACAATGTACTAAATATTGACATGCGTCATTTGTTTCTGTTTTGTCTTCTAATTTTAGAATAATCTTATTAGTAAAGTCAATAATTAAATGAAACACAACTGAAGAATATTTATAACAAATCGTCTTACTCTAACTGTTTTTTAATCAGTATATTTGGATATTGTCTTAATCAAAAATTATTTTCTTAATCAGTATTTGTGTATTGTTTAAGCTTGTTGAGAAACATGCTTAAAACAATATAAAATTAAATTGTTTGTTTATTTGTTTATTAATTTATTTGGATGGGACAATGCATATTAATGAACGTACAATATAAATTAATGTAAATACGCCAGATTTAGCACAGTGCTAATTTCCATCCATAGTCCCAGACATGGAAAACACAGACAAAAAATTTAAAAGATATAAACAAACATAATACAATATACGTATAGAGATAAAAAAGCCTATGCTTAGATTAAGTACTTTTTCTAATAATTGTTTAAGATGCATATTTTAAAATTCCCACGCATAGACATTACAAAGTACTTGTTATAATTATACCTATTTTGAAGGGCATATTTTAAAGTGCCAATGCATAGTTCTTAGCAAGTGTTTACAGTTTTAATTGTTATTCAGCCATCTTTTAAGTTGTTTCTTAAATGAAACAAAAGTGGGGCTACCCAGTATTCCAACTTGTACAGCCATTAATAGAAAGGATGTTTTGTGGAGAAGTAGACTCCATTAGCTTTTTTTAAAAGCATAAAAATAAATGTACTATTAATGTGACAAAAATAAACTTAACTTAAGATAAAACTTCAGAAATTGCAGTATATTACACAATTGTGCTGCTCAAGTACAATTATTTTAAGGATATTTAAATGAACTAAATTTAAATTAGAAAATGAACTTTAAAAGAGCAGCATTCGCCAAATGTTCTCCTTGAATGTTGTGTCATGCTTTAATTCAGGCACTTCTTTCAGTCAACATACAGTCCCTCCAAAAAAAAAAAACTTTTGCATTAAATCCAGTAATGCGATATAAAAGAAGGAGTTGTTCTGGAACAGAAATGCACTCTTCAGCAAATACCACACTTGAACAGGTGTGAGCACATTTGGCCACCAGACTTCTCCCATGACTGTGACTTTGCAGTCGTCTGGAAATGCTCCATGTCCCAGTTAAACAAATAGCGTAATTCGGTGGTGAACACAACAACCCTGTTTCTAACGCAGACATATACTTGACAAGTCTCAGTCTAATAATGGTCCACCCTCTAACCCCATATTAACATGCATTTAATGCTCCCTATAGCTCAAGAGGCTGTCTGACCGGCACAACGGCTAGCCTGGAGGAGATATAGCTGTAAAGGAAAGAGAGAGCAATGATTAAATGCCTAGTAGAGCATCCATCATTTATTAATGGCTTTTATACTTGCGTGATGCTCTAAGCAAGCTTGCTCTCTCAGAAGTCTGCTTGATCATACAGAAAGAGTAAGAAAAGGAGAACAGAAAGAGAGCGAGAGCGAGTCAGAAGAGGTGGACCGAGGGGACCAAGACTCTTTGATCAACATCCTCATTAGCGCTCTTGACTGAATGCAAGTGTGGAGAACGGTCCAGGCTGCCCACACTGGTCTGAAATCTGGCAGGAGAGACCGTGGATTGGATCAATGCAGCATCGCATGAATTAGACTGGAAAGAAAACATGCTGCACCATCCTGACGTCCTCTATGTCAGTCGCCATTTCAGCGCTCAATGGACAGCTGACGCTACAATAAAAACACATAACTACATTTAAATGTTCCAATTCTCTCTTTGTATTCTCCTTCATTCGGGCAAGTCTGTGCAGTATTATCCTCCAAACTGGCTACAGTAAAAGCACAGTGAGCAAAATGTGAAAAAAGTACAGTCGTCAGACGTGTATCCAAGGGTGTTTAATCTCTCATGGCTGGTCTCCATTCCTCCCACAAAAGGCCACCCACGGCTGAGCTACTGGACATGACAGTCACACACACATAGAGTTTTTTACTCAGGAAAACGAATACTCTTTAATAGCAGCCTGTTTTAGGAGTAATTGGAAAAGGAAGTGGGGAGATTGCTGGTGTGTAGGAGAAGTCCAGCTGGATAAAGAAGAGCTGAGGGGGGGAATGGAGTTCAGATTATTGTCAGAATTACAGGAGGATACATTTGGTATTTTATTTCCAGTTTACAGCTTAAAGACTTCAGGTTGTAGACTCACTAGACCTGAATCTGTCTTTCTGTCTGTCTATCCGACCGTCTGTCCGTCCACCATTCTGTTGTTCAATCTCTCATTATATCTGTCTTCTTTTCACATTAAAGTAGCTGTTTTGGGTGATACAATATTTCCAAAAATAGAAAACATGTTGCTATTTTAAAAAAGCAACATTGTTATTATTATTATTATTTAATAACGTAATATTTAATAATGAGTTATCCTATACATTAAAATATTGTTGATATTATTTCATAGACAGTCAGACAGAGAGATAATAAGCTATTTAAAATTCTTATATTTTTATATATTTTATATTTTGTATATATTTTATATTTTCATTAGCGGCATTTTGTTAAATTCATGCAAATTTCAATTGAAAAAAAAGATAGATAAATTGAATTATACATAGAAAGAAAGTACTGTGTGACCCTGGAACATAAATTCATAACGGCGAATTTTTAGAAATTGAGATTTATACATCATCTAAAAGCTGAATACATAGGCTTTCCATTTATATGGTTTGTTAGGATAGGACAATATTTTGATGAGATATAACTATTAAAACATCTGGAATCTCAGGGTGCAAAAAAATCTAAATATTGAGAAAATTGCCTTTAAAGCCTTTAAATCGGCTTTATTTCCCAAGTTTTTCTGAACATCAGATGCAGGTACCACTGAGGTTTAATGTTTACTATATATGTGGACTCACTGTTCCCTCACAGCAGACAGTTCTGTCCATTAGAGGAGACATCGTGCTCCACTGCTCCTTTCCCACCTCTCTAAGAGAGACAGCTGCAGGACATACAGAGAGGAATAACCGCCACACAGACATACACCCATAGACACACATATACACACATACATTTACACCCACACTTGCTTCCACAGCTACAAACATAAGCCATTACTGTCCATCTGCCTCACTGACAGGTGAGCTGTGAGGGCAGGCCTGAGTGAAGCTATACTAATGAGTCTCTCTCAGCTCTAGACTGAGCCGGGGCCACCAGGTTCTCCGCTCTTAATGCTAGTGCTGCCCAATTAACCACCATTACTGCATACACCGCACTCCTGACCTCACATGATTCCTTTGCATATGAAGGCCAAAGTTGAATGGGAAAACTAAATTTCCCAGCAGCCCCTGTTGTTCATATGAAACTTGCTCACACAAACATCCCTAAAATACTGGTTTAGCCAATGTTTGCAGACGCAGATGTGTAAAAGAAAGCAAACTATTACCTCTCTTGAAAATCATACACGTACAGAATGAATGCTAGCACTGACTGCAATTTCTGTTGCTAGGAGACCTGCAAATCTAATGGGAATGTTGGCATTTTGTTGCCTTTTACAAAAGTGTGGGGTCTGGAAGATTTTTGTAATGTTTTCGAAAGCAGTCTCTTATGTTCACCAAGAGTGCATGTATTTGATAATTTTTTGTTTTAATATGTTTTTAAAATATACTTTATGTCTTTGGATGAAAGCTGAATTTTCAGCAGCCAGTACGGCAATATTCAGCAGGCTATTACTATTACTATTACTAATAATAATAATAATAATAATAAATAAATAAATAATAAATAATTATTAAAATAATGTTAATATTGATAGCTGAATTATTTTGTGGAATTCATGATACATGATTCATTGACTAATAAAAACTTCAAAAGAACAGCATTTTGTAAAAAAAAAGTAAATATTTTAACGTCATTTTTATCACATTAATTGCATCCTTGCTGAATTAACATATTAATTTCTTATATTTAAAAGGTACAACACATTTGAAAGGTAGTGTATGTAATTTTTCAAACGTTAGAAAAAAAGAACACATTTACTGTTGAGAGTCTGTGATACTGTATCAAGTAATTTGTCAAATGAAGACTGTTGCTTTCTTAAATGCATATGAGTGAGATATGTTCAGCTTTTGTGGAGTAATTTTAATAAAATATGACATTTAAAGGGAAGTAAAAATCTGAAAGGAAGACATGGATTGAAGAATAAATACAAATCTTGATGCTGAATTGAACTTTTTAGTGTTGAATGTATGACTTTCTCACTTGTTTTTTGAATGAACAACAGGACAGACTTGAAGCGTGAAGACTTTCCAAACAGTCCCACAAAGCTCCAACATGTCAGAACAAAAGCAATCAGACCACCACTCGGGAGAGCCGTTCTGTGTTGGGTCTTTAATGTGATGCATTTCAAAGCCTGACAAGCACAAATGGTGTCTGCCTCTCTCTGAGGGCTGTCATCACCTGTCTGCACAGGATGGCCTCGTCCAAAGGTCAGAGGTCAGCCATCACCCACGAAACGGCGAGATAGACACTGGAAATTGTTGGCAAGAGAGTGATGCCGTCCGTGGAGAGGGATCCATCACAAAAATGCCACCATCTCCGAGAGCTTTGCGTCTACGTGTGGCGTGACGCAAAGCAGACTGGCAAACGCACAGAGGAATATCTTTGCTCATTTTTCACTAGATTCTCATAAATCTGCCAAAAAAAATGAGAGCGAGAACAAGTTTTTGTGAGAGAGAGATACGCTACTATAGAAGGTTTACTCTACTGAAAGATGTTGTTGAGTGTTGACAGTGTGCATATGTGTGGAAACATGAGACAGGAAGGAGCAGTGACAGGTAAGAATACAAAGGGAAGGAGACAGAAAGAGAGAGAGAAGGGGGAAGGGAAAGACAGAATGAGAGAGTTGAGTGAGAGTGAGGTGGCAGAGGAAAGCAGATAAAAGATAAACACAGACAGGTAAGAATAAAGAGGAACATTTGAACAGCTATGACTTACTTTACCCTTAGACAAGCCCAGATGCGGTCTGAAGACTTTTTGGGGTTTTCTGCACTGAGGAAGTAAGATGCCACACGAAAACTATGGACTGATTCTGGTCAATTTTGATAAGCCAATTATTATTTTCATGTTATAGGAGATAACCTATAAATGCCAAAAAAATACAAATCTATAACGTTTGTCTAAATAATAAAAATATATTTCAATGTAATGTAATTTTTTTAAGAAGTTTTTTTTACAAGTGTCCTTAAAATGTCAAGTTATGAACTTTAAATAAGTGTTAGATAACAACAAAGGCAATCTAAATGTAAAAATATGAGAAATGACCTGCACAATTAATCTTATAGTGACTATACTTTAATCAACCAGTGTATATATGTCTGTTATGGCAAATAACCAGTAATCTTTGACATTTTTTTTTTTTTTACCTTTAAAAAAAATAAAAATCCTTTTAATAAAAAATATATATTATTTTATTTGCTCCAAATTAATTTAGGTATCAGAACATAATAATGTAAAGTATGACAAATTATGTTGATTATGATTATGACAAATTATGTTATAGTGATTTTTGTTATTAAATTATTTAAAGATGAACTTCAAGTGTTCAGTAATGGCAAAGGTAATTGAAATGTAAAAATAAGGTAACCAAATCAATCTAATATACAGATTTAAATAAATACAACAAACAATAAATAATAAATAATACAATAAATTGCAAGAATAAAATACAAAAACACAAATAAAAAAATTATAAACTATATATATATGTGTGTGTGTGTGTTTTATTTCAGTCTTTATACTTAAGAATTTCATGTTTCAATGTGTCATTTATTTGTAAAAAAAAATAATGAAAATTGTATTTTATTTATTATATTCAATATATCTCTTTTAAAATGTATACAATTTACAATAAGTATATTAAATACTTTTAATTTAAAAATTACTTTATTAAAAATTATTAGAACCCCCCTCTAAACTTCAAACATATACAAAATAATAGAAAAAAAGAAGAAAGAGGAAAGAGGAAAGGCATTGAGATGGGATGAAGGAAAGAGAAAGTGAGAAAGGGTAGAGAGACAGAAGGAGATTGGCCAAAGCAGGGGAATTAGGGACACACTTTGCCTCGGCTTTGATCGTCATCAAAGGATCACAGGCTTCCACACTGACACATGGAGGGATTCAGCAGGACAAATGTAACAGTTTCACTCCTATCTTGTCAGCATGTGTGTGTACGTTTATACACAGCTGAAGCTTCCTCACAAAGTATTTCCAGTCAGATCCTCTTCCTGATCGGTTGGGAGAGACACATGAGAGCTTCTGCTGCTAGAAGAGATTCTGCAGACCTTCTTCGCCACACTCACCCCCCTCCCAAAACCTAGTGGAGTGTGAAATAGATCCAGGAGCTCACAGGTGAGTGTTAAACCTGCCAGAAGGGAAAAGTACATAGGCATAGAGGGGTACCAACCATAAACCTGGACAGTAAATAGCCTCTTTATTTATGGACACAAACACTCTGTTACTGGGGAAACGGAACAACTGAACATGGAGATCCGGAGTGTAACAGCACCGTAGAGACGTGCGTGAATGTTTGCGAAGACATTAAAGATGGTCTGTGACTCTTTTAAAAGGGTGCGAGAACATTAGATTGTTTCACGGCCTGTGAATACAAACGTTAAAGAGCAATAGTTCTTGCAGGCACTCAAAAACAGGCTGTTTCCACTCTGGAACGCTTGAGTCAGTTTACGGCGCCTCCTTCTTTGGTTACCTTAAGAGCCTTAGAGACCTCACAGATAGACGCCTGTGATAAAAAGCAAATGTGTCCACAGAACCTTCTCTTAACAGTCGTGAGAATCAATCAAGATTGCAAGGAATTACACTTTATGTATGTATATATAATCATAGAATATATATATAATCATAGAAGCAAGTTTATTGTCTGGTGTCCTGGTTTAGCACTAGGATTTTTAGCACAGCTACTAAAAGATAGGAAGTGAGCAGTGGTGAATAATTTTTTTATTATTATTATTATGTAATGTGTTTTACATTCAACATTTTCCTTTTATTCAAGACAAGCTAACTGTTCCAAACTCTGCAGCACAAACAAATGAACATCCTTTGAACTAAAACCTTCATACAATTCAGTCCGGTGCTATATTCATGTTTGTATAAGAGAGAGAGAGAGAGATGGAGTGGAAAAGAGCGATTATATTCCCACCGACAGTGAAATCAATGTCCTGATGGCAGCAAAAAATGTCTGCACTGTACTTTAATTACATCTGTCGATGTACAAGTTATGAAAAGGAGTTGGCAGAGCCTGTCTGAATTGACTAAAGACCTGCGTATGGAAATGTCAGCGAGGGACAGAACCAGAAGTATGGGTCGGTCCGGTCACCGCAGGGCGGAGGCGCCTCTGGCTATAGCACATCATGGCGAAACTGCGCTTTACAGCTCTCATTGTTCTCTGTCTGTTTTTCTTTCCCTATTTTTACAACCAAAGCCCACCTCCCAGCCACTAACCAGACCAGGACCCAGAGCCGGGCTAGTGCAGGCCAACAACGCCCAACGGTCTCATCACTTCAGCTGGGAAGATTCGAAAAAGTGGGTGGGAGTGGGTGGAAAGCATATGGGGCTGATCATGCTACAATCTGGAGGGTCTGCTTCATTAGCGATCCGGTTTTGAGAGTCCTCCAGTCAGCCAAGCATTGATAAAGATGAAGGAACGCATATGGGCCTTGTGTGCGAGCGAGACCCGACCCGGCTGCTGTTCGGCAGAGAGGAAAACATGTCATTCCATAGGAGGGAAAATAAACACGGTGAGCGTTTGACGACAGACAGGCACATGAACTGTCGCCAGACATGTGAGGGGAGCGCAGGCTACAGGAAGCCATCTTTACTCAGACACCCGGCAGCATAATCTACTAGCCACATATGCAGAGACCTGTCATGTGACTCAGGCTATGTAAACACACACGTTCTGCTGTCTGCCTGTCCTTCACAGATCTGATTATTAGACTGTTACTGCCTGCTTTTCACTAGACACAAATACATGTTTTGTTACTCACGAGAGCAGAGATAATTGTAAAGATAAACAGAAAATGTTTAGTCTAATGCTTTGAAATTTGGTTACAAACATCTTTAACATTATAGAAGTCATTGGCATTGTAAATTAAATGGGTTGGATACAATTAAATGTTTGATAGAAGTGCACAAAGCCTGATTAAACATTGATAACACCCATGTTATTTATAATGGAGGTATGTGATAATTATAACAGTTAATTATAAAAGTTTTATAATGTGAAGAGTGATGTTTTATGTCAACTATTAATGTTAGTCAATGTGCATCCACATATTGACTAATGAGATTTAATAGCGATATCAGACTAAATATGCAGTAAATAGAGAAATACCAAGCTGAAATGGAGAATAAATGGTAAAATAATAAAAAAAATCATCTTTTTAGACAGGTTTATCTTTAAACTGAATGATAGACACTTTAAATGTTAGACTTTGAAGTGTAATTCTGTATGAAATGTAAGTGTAAGTGTTGTATCTCATTAATTCTCTTATCTTACTCTCTAAACAATTTTTTAAATATCTGTCACTACTGAAATTGTGTTATTTTGGATATCTCATATGGTCATATCTCATATGGTCATATGGCTTTACAACAATCCCTGTTTTCTTTTATGTAATCTGAATTCTGTTTAATGTTTGATATAGTGTTGCAGTTTTAATTTGAGTATCTGTGTAGCGCTAATTTGAAAAAAGAGGACCTTCCAGAGTGTTTTATTGTCGTTCATAAAATATAAGTTCTTAAAAAGAGATTTTCCTGCACCATGCAGCTGAAATTAACTGACAGCCTCGTGGTTCGGTTTCCTCCACACACATGAATCTTAAAGAAAGAGAAAAGGCCGTTGTCTGTCTGACAGCCAAGAGCCTGCAGTGGTGCTTTATCCTGAGAATAAGCAGTCCTGACCTTAACCGTTGGCACAGAATTCCTATATCCTTCCGATTGCTCTGGCAAAAATCTTGCATTATTTTTCACCAACCACCCCTCCGTCTCGCTGTTTTTTTTTGTCCTGGCTTTCTTTTCCCAAGTCTTGCAATGGAAAAAAATCTCTAAGGGTTATTACAGCAGACTTAGAATAGTATGACGTCTAATTTGCTGGCTTTAAAAAATCCTTGTCACTTATGCTTTTCTCTAATGTATGTAAACCATACACAGAGCTCATAGATCTTTCTCTTCCACATCGTAATCTGAGGAAGACAATTGTCTGATTGTTTCCCACCCAACTTTCCGCTGGATAAGCGCACTCCGTTCTATGAACACAGAGCCTCATGCCAGAAAAATGGATATAGAAAAGCAAAAAACAAAGAATGAAACAACCAGAGGAAGAAAGAGCACCTTCAGGGAAAGAAACGTGGAAAGAAACAAGAATGTTTACGGCACCCTCTATAGGACATATTTATGTGTGCCGGTTTACTGGAATCTGATTGGCCAGCTGTGAACAACATTGAGCAAAAAGAACAAGGAACTAGTAAAAGAACTTAAAATGGGGAAGACATATTTACAAGGTAGCTATTGAATCCAGCTAGTCCATAAAACAAACTAACTTAGATTGCAGATTAATAATATGAAATGAATTAAAACTATGTTGTTGCATTCATCTAGGCCAGCTGTTTTGTACATGGAATGTTAATATATTCTATATGGAATTTGAATACAAATATGATACATTGAATGGGATATTTAACTCTGCATTAATCTACAAGTATAAGAAAAAAGTATGTCACTTTGTGTATGTTCTGGACTCAGTAAGCTCAATCAACGTAGTTAAGACAATTTCGATTTTTTTTCACAAAGATTTCTAGACTTCCTAATTTCACTCATTTCTAGGAATTCTAGGTCACAGAGAGGTTCTTATAATGAAAATAAATGTTAAAATAATCAACCATCATAGTAAGTGAACAATATGTGTGTAAACAAGATTTAAAACAAAAAAACTAACTTTTTTGTGTAACAATTTCCATGACTTTTCCAAGACAATGCATAGAAATATGGTTTAAACAGTTTTACATAACACAAATTAATTTCCTTTTGTAAGAGTTTTACCGCTACTCATATTTCTGCTTTTTCAAAGAAAATGAGCGATAAGTATTTTTTTTTTTTTTATTTTGGTAATTAACATTATGCCATAAATGCTGGAGATTCACCTTGGATTATTAATTAGCAATCAAATCATATTTTGTGTCCATATTTGAAACAATAGTGAAGTCCACACAGTGTGCAGGTGAAATCAGACGTGTGCCTATAAGTGTAAATAATTATTATCAGCCGGACAGTCGAGTTTGATCTTCAGACATGTCTTGCTCCAGTGCTGAACTGCAGACGAGAATTATCTTTATCGGTGACTCCTGAATTCTCATCTAACCTATCCTACCTTAATGCATTCTCTCTCTCTCACTCTCTCTCTCTCTCTCTATAAATGCTTTGATGCTTGCAGAGTCCTTGAAAACATCCCTGCAGACTGTTCATTTGCAGAATTCTAATAGAGTTCTCAAACCCCTGAAACGTTCCTTCAGTGCACCACTTCAGAGACTCCCAAATCTCCAAATTAGATATGTGCTGTAAAGGTCTGTGACCTGTCTTAAGCAGAGACACTGAGAGAGAAGGATTACCAAGCAGCCAGACAACTTTTCCTTTCATTTTCTTAACTTTCTCTTATAAAGCTGAATTCAAATGAGACATCAGTCTGAGAATGACAGGTGGTGTCCTTGAGATGGCGTACTTCTCTTCTCTATAAAAAGTGCATTTCAGAATTACATTTAGATGAATGTCCTCGTAAACCAGAGCAGGTTCTCCAACATGATAATGGATATAGCTGATGTAATGAGATGAATATTCTGAACATGCAAACAGAAGGATCAAGGAGACAAACTGGAGAGCTTTACTGGAAAATGAAGAGATGGAGAGTTAAGACAACATGAGATCAGATGAAAAGAGAAACAAATTTAGAGAGAGATGTGGAGAAATGAGACAACGGGGGGAAAGAGAGGAGTCAGAGAAGAGACAGTAAATGAAATGAGCAGAGATTAAATGAAATGGAATGTGGCTAGAAGAAAAGAGAAAAACACATGACAAACAAGATAAAAATAAAATAAAATATAAGTAAAAACTACAAGAGAAGTGAAAGAATGTGAACAGAAGGCACCACAAAATGAGATGTGGAGAAATGAGAAGAGATGAGACGAATCAGAGAAGAGAAATGAAATGAAATGAGACAATAATGAGAATGAGCACAACTGCTTTCATTGATAATAATAAGAAATGTTTCTGGAGCACTGAAGAGTGCAGTAATGGCTGCTGAAAATTCAGCTTTGCCATCAGAGGAATAGATTACATTTGCATAACTACATTTAAGAAGAGATGAGACATGAGCATACAGAGGAGTCCATTATAAAGAGAAGGAAGGAGAACAACAGTGAGGTAACAGTATATCAGCTGTAGCTGAAGGAACATTCACACATTTAATCTGTGTTTACAGCTCACTGGCAGGTGTGAGGAGGAGTTTCTTTCTGTTTCACACTGGCTCTTCACCACCACTCATCCCACCATGAGATGGATGACAGTGTCAGCTGTGGCCCAACATCAAACCTTTCTACTACCAACTGCCTGAGTGAATATTTCTCAGTTCATGTGTGGTGTGTGTATAATTAGGAGTAAACACTTTTGCTTGAAATGACACAGCTGTGGTAACTTGGGGACAAACCGATGGAAATGCACTAATCCACTACTAAGTGTTTTGCTCAACTACAGTCCCATTAAAGCATCCCACCAAACACACAAGTGACTCTTTCAGCCCAAAATGAAGCTAAATAATCCCTGAATATGTGAGCCTGGCTCTGCCTTTTCTCCATTCATCACAGAGGTAAATAAATGCTGGAGTGTATTCCGTTGGGGGCTGGATATGAACAGAGAGAGATCGAGAAAGAAAACGAAATGGAGAGAGAATAAGTGCTCATGTGGAATGGGATCCAAATGGAGCAGGAGAGGGATACCTCTGTCAGATCTCCCCAAATCCCTGGCTTTGTTTACTGCCTCTCTGTAGCTCGACTTGAAAAAATATACATCTCTTCCGTCACAGACTCCCCGGTGGGGCTTCGATTTCTCCCTGAGAGGAGGTCCTGTTACAGGCATATGCCCACAGCCATGATCTTCACAGAACCCCAGCACCTGCTCTGAGCCTCCATGTCCAGCCATGTTCCTGTGCACATGTTGAAGTAAAAATCTCCCTCGCTTGCACTGGACAAATGCTTGGTTTCTAGGTGTCAGCCATAAAGCACTTAGCACTGAGATTTCATGGCTCAGAGCACAAATATTGCGGTCTAATGCTGTACAGTGAATAGTGAACACATCACTGTAGCGAACTCTAACCCGTGTCTGAAAGCATCTACTGAAGAAAAGGAAGTTTGCATCTCACTTAAAGGCTATAGTTCACCCAATAATGATAATTGTGTCGTCATTTATTTAACCCTCATGTTGCTCTAGACTTGTATGAAAAATTGAGAAATGTGCCTTCATGCAAGTGAGGCTTTGAAGATTCAAAAAGCGCCATAAAACGTCACAAAAGAATAGTCCATATGACATATGAGTCAATATGAATAGTATAAAGCAATATGATAAGTTTCTGTGACGAACAAGCTAAAATTTGTCATAAACAATAAATAAATACAAATTGTTCAATATTCTAACAAACATTAAGTATGTATTGCTGAAAACTGCTGTTAACCTCATCGGTGCATCAATGATGTCAACATCTTCAGTCAGGAACAGTCAATAAACGAGTGCATGAGTAATATTGAGTAATTTTGTGATATTTAGATGGGTGTTTTTAAGCTTGACAGTCTCAAGTCTCACTAAAGGACTTATGTAATGAAAAAATGGCAGAATATTCTTTTAAAATTAATTTCTTGTATTCCACAAAAGTCAAATTGGTTTGGAATAATAAAAACAAAAGAATTGGGTAAATAATGACAAATTTATTTAAATGTTTAGGTGAACTATTCCTTTAAGCTCCAGGAACTTAATAAACAGCATTTTTTACTGCTAAAAAGTCTGGACTAATGAGAGTGGTAATTAAGACGAAAAATATCCTTTCACAACAGCTTGGTAAAAGTTCTCAGGTCATTTACCAGCCGAGCGTTGAGGAATGAGAGTGAATTTTTGCTCAGAAACAAATTAATTGAGCATACCTCTGCTTTCCATTCCAGTGTGCACAGAGCCTGCGATGGCAATAAGGAACAATGGCAATGAAACCCAATCTCCAGGATGCCTGCAGGTCCTAGTGTTGAAACGTGTAGCTGGCCCACTACTTTACCCCAATGATCAAGCAGATGAACAAGTGCTGGCTTTGTTTGGGGAAGAAAAGGGGGGCCTGAGATTTCATAAAAAGCCACTGGCACACAGACATGTGGGGTAAGTTAGCCAGAGAGGTTTGAGTTTCACTCCTAAGTGCAGTTGTTTTGCCTCATGTCTGTCCATAATGACACTATTGTTTTGACAGATTAACACATATTTTTTTCTCTTTTATTAGTGTTAATTTTTTCTAAGTATTAAATTGTTTTGTTGTCTGTAATAAAAGATCAAATGGACATGTCTCAGTTCAACAATTCAGTTTAAACAGTCAGGATATATTGTCAGTGGATGTTGATGTGAAAGGACAACAGGGAATGAACTTTTTAGAAGAAGCATTATTAAGGACTAGGGATTCACTTTTTGTCCAGAAGCAAACTTTTAAAGTTAACACACCTTGATGATGGATTTGTTACTCATAAACACTCAACTAATCAGAAAGTTTCTTAAGAGGCTGTTCACACATGAGACATTCATGTGCACTGTTTTTAATTACTGATCCAAGCAAACATGAGCATCTTTGACCTCTGCGATGTGCCTTGCTGTTTTCCAAATGCCACATCAACACATGAAACCTGTTAAATTGCAGTAAAACTGATGGATAACTTTTCCACTAAATGCACCACATCTGCTATTCACACATGCAGTTGCTTTTTGTCTTTTGTCCTTTTTGCTACCATTCACACATCAGCACTGAAACACCATTAAAACTCTGGGATGTCAATTGCCGGACATGACCTTTAAACAGCTGCGTTGGAAATATAGTCAGATAGTGAAAGGATCCTTTACTGTTCCAGTAATTTGTTGACTAATTTCTTCATCTGCTCAGATGGAAAGAAGCTCTTACATTTCAGCATTCAAATTGATAATATTTCTTTCCAAAATGTCATAATCATGAGCATCACAGGCTTACAACTAAAAGCCATGCTTACAACTAAATGAACCTCATATGTATTTAAACTCTTAATCACACATAGGTTCTGTTCACACAAAGCATCAGTGCAGGACTTTTTTGGCAATGGTACAACATCTTAAATCGGCAGACTTGCTGGCATGTTGACAGTGGGTCCTGTTGACACAAAATGGAAAAGTGCTATTTAAGTTTACAAAAATGGCTGTATGTGTGAAAGCGCCAAATGTCTTGCTAAATGACTACATGTAAATGTAATGTCTGTAACACACTGTAAGAAATAAAACTTTAAAATAACAGAAAAAGTACTCACAGCTCATTATTAGGACATTATCCATTAATTTTACGGATATTTCCATACTCTAAAACACAGCACAATTTCAGTGTAAAATTCAAAATACAGGGGAAAAAAATCATTTTTTCAAGTACATTTATAAGTTTAGTTCAAATCTATTAAGATATACTGACAGATAACTCAAGACTTACTGATATAAAAATCATAATTCAACTTTATTTGGTGTACTAAGTGTACAATGCACATTTCTTAATATTAAGCCTAAAATCTGTTTTAAAGTCACTTTTGATCTTTTTTTATCTTTGAATAATATCGGTCTTTAAATGCAAAATATACATATGCTTGTAATGGTTCCACTTTAGCACAATTAAATATAATAAGTATATACAGCACAAATTCTGCACAATTAAAGTACATTGAGTACAAAATGAGTTGTTCCAATTCAGCAGATTTTAAGTATACCAATTTAGTATACTAAAAGTACAATTTTATTAAGTACATAAAGATGAAAATGTATTTTCAGTATACTTAGCATGAAATAAATGTATTTCAAATACATTTAAGTATATTTATTTTTCACTACAGGGTTGTGCTCTATTTTTACTGATTTCTTTATTTTAAAAATATTTTATTTAAATAAAAAATACTCAAGAGATAATAGGAATGATAATTCTTGAGATGATAAGTAGAAAATAGAATGTATATTCAAATTATGAATGATGCAATAAGCTGATAATAATTTTTATATTATAGCTGATAACCAATAAATGGAATGTTAAACTGTTATACTATTTAAAACAAAACAACAAAAACACCTGTCTTTTTTATGCTAAATGTGAAATTAAGCATCGCACTCAAGTTTTTCATTTCATTTCACCATCATCTAATATGCTAAACTACATATCCAATATAGATGTAACAAAATAAATAAATAATCATGTGTGAAAAGCACTTTACACTTTCCCAGTAGCAATAATAACTGTACAAATGATTTCATTTTAGAGTATGGGCACCACAGTAAAGGACTGATAGTTATCAGTCTTCACAAGGAAAGAATAAGGGTAGCGGATACTCAAGAGATCATAGGAATGATAATTCTAGAGATGATAATGAGAAAAGTTAAATCCGACAGACACACGGCTGCGGTTGGCGGGTGAAGGAGGAGGTCATTGGGGTTCAGGTCAAGTAGACTCCACAAAAACCCACAAAGAGCTTCAGCAAGCTTTCATTTTGGTTGCTAGGAGAGCGAAGGGTAATTGTGTAGAACACACACACACATAGGTGAGAGTTTTACATACATATGAGCACCATAAAGAGTCATTTAATGAGGACTGTTCAACAAAAGACTGATTAAGAAATGATTAAATCTGTGTAAATGAGTGTTGAAGTGCTTGAAATATTTCTACTAATGCACACCAGCTTTCTAAAATGACTGTGCCTGCCGGTTAATGTGCTTACAGCACAGTTTGAAGAGCGTAATTCACACTGGCAGAAAAAAATGCGCAACGCAATGCCATGACAAATGGAAGTGACAAGTAGCAATGGAGGTGAGCATGGGCTGTGATACTGAGATACAGCACAAGGAGACAAGAGCAGATTTACCTTCACTCAAACTCTATCTTTCCCCTTCATCTACTACTCCATGAAATCTCTTTTTTTCATCCCGCTCTCTCTCACAGATCAATACCAGCCCTTTCCAGTTTGCCACAGTCCGTCGTATTCTATCACAGCGAGCTAAAAATGATCTGATCTCTGCCATCGCACAAAGATCACTGGGCATTTTTCAGAGACCTGTCATCCAGCCACATCTGTTTGGTGTTTACACGTTTAAATGGAGCTACAGGGTCTTCCTGAGAGACTGAGGTCAAGGTCACAGGCAGACATACAAGCATTTCGTATTTGGCTCCGTGTACAAGACGTCTTTTGTGAAACGCTAAAACTGTCTCTCATTCATTGACTTACTGCAACGTAATATTTTCAATTATATACGTTTAAAATTACCTCTGTCGTAGTCATCCATCATGTCTTTTTTTTTGCCGGTGCTGCTAAAGTTATTTTTGGATCAATATGAGACTCTGGAGGAATTTTCTCAGGATTTTTTTCATACAGTACCTTCAAGGTGCATTACAAATTATTGCATAATCTGATTGTGTTTTCTGTGTTATGGATATTTAAAAATGCACCAAAAAGAGAGCATTTGCTGTTGTGGTGCAATCTTATTCTCCCTCATTATATCTGGCATAAAACGCAATATTCCTCTGGTCGTTTTCAATAAATCAGCCTCCCTCATAACCAGGGTTTTATGTAAAATGTCTACCATTTCACTACTCCCAGGCACCAATATATCTCAACACATACACCTCTGACGATCACAGTATCAATCCACACAGGAAAAAAATGTTGGGCTGCATTTAAATGTTATTGAGGAAAAATGCTCTTAAAGCTTTCTTAGTTCTGCTTATGTTTTTCCTCCTTAACAATGCTTTAACGAGGTGTAGAGAGTCAGGGAATATTAGTCAAAATGAAAGATCTCTTAGAAAATACGGCAGTGAAGTCTAGGCATGGCAACTTAACAACTGAGCTAGTCCAGACCGCAGTCGTGCATGAACGAGGTCCACCCTGTAAGGTGGTATGCAGAGTTTTTAACACAGAGGGCCTCGAAATTACATGATTCACCGATTTCCTTTGCAGTCTTGAATACGTTTTATGTCTGTAAATTGGAAAACAGATTGTTTTGCTATATAAGTCAAGCCACCTTTATTTATATAGCACTTTAGATTTTTTTTAACGCAGATTACAGATTGTTTTAAAGCAGCTTCACTGTAATAATCAGGGAAATAACATAATCAATTATGCAAGCTTTATCAGATGTGACCCTGGACCACAAAACCAGTCATAAGAGTCAATTTGTTTTAAGTAGAGATTAATACATCATCTGAAGCTGAATAAATAATTTTTCCATTGATGCATGGTTTGTTTTGGAGGACAATATTTGGCTGAGATACAACTATTTGAAAATCTGGAATCTGAGGGTAACAAAAATATTGAGAAAATCACATTTAAAGTGGTCCAAATGTAGTCCTTAGAAATGCATATTACTAATCAAAAATTACGTTTTTTATTTATTTACGGTAGGAAATGTACTAAATATCTTCATGTAACATGATCTTTACTTAATATGTCCCAATGATTTTTGGCATAAAATAAAAATATATCATTTTGGCCCAAACAATGTATTGTTGGCTATTGCTAAAAATATACCCATGCTACTTATACCTGGTTTTGTGGTCCAGGGTCACAAATATGAGACAAATTTAAATCCTGCTGTAAAGCAGCTCCAGAAAGATAACAGTATCATTATTTGGTTTAGTGTTGGTTCAGTTCAATAACTGTGTAAAGTTAATCAGTTGTGTCCAATTTAGCTATAAGCAGCTCTATTACATTTACATTTAGTCATTTAGCAGACACTTTTATCCAAAGCAACTTACAATTGGGGAATACATAAAGCGATTCATCTTGAAACAGACAGAGGAAGTGCTCATAACACCAAGTCTCAGTGTTTATTCAATTCCATTGAATAATCAGCATCAATGTTGCAATATGCGTCAACTACAAAACAAATCTGATTCTTTATTCAGCTCATATCAGTTCATTGTTGGTTCAGTTCAGTTCAATAACTGTATATAGTTCAACAGGTATGTTCAATTCAGCCATAAGCACCTCTAGAGAGGTCAAAAGTGTCATATCAGCTTGCGTCAGTTCAATATTGATTCAGTTCAGTTCAATAGCAGTGTAGATGTTACAAAATTAATCAGTTATTAAACTTATTTTATTCAGCTTGAAGCAGCTCTGTCATCAATCCAGCTCAACTCAGTTAGAGTTTTATTCTCATCCAGTGGAGTCAGTGCAGTCAAAGGGGTAATACTACTGAATATTAAGTGTGTTCTGAATGTCGTATAAAGAAAGAATATTTATTTCATCAAACACTAAAAGGCTAATATTAACATTTCACTGAAGTAAATACGGAAGAAAAAATATTCCAAATGGTCATTAATTTCACAGATGTTTTCTGGTACACTTCCAGCAGCTGCTCCTTGAATCTTCTACGTCTGGAGGAGGATGTAAAGCCATGCAGAGGGACTGCTTATGTCTGAGAATTTTATATTTATGCTTATTCATTCAAATGAGTTAGGAGGAGGTACAGCATGGTGCTTGTATATCACACGAGTCGAGAAAGTGGAGAGTTAAACCAAGAAATGGCGTGAACATTCGCAGAACATTCCTTAAGGCTCTGTGCCATGTTACGATAACAATCAGAGAGTAGTAACAACTCACTCCCACAATCCGTCTTCATGTCTGCCGCAAGCAAGCTATTCATTACCTCCTGCCCAACGGATGGAGATAGTGAGAGAGGGAGAGAGACAAAGACAAACAGATAGAAAAATACATTAACGGACCACACCGGGCTCTCGTAAGACGGCAGGCATGTTTCTCACATAGATTTTAGCAGGCAGAGAGGGAGAAAAAGGTGAATCTTGTTTTCATTACAGGAGAAAATTGAACTGGCAGCTATTGAGCCCCATCAATCATGAATTCCATCATGGGCTGTCAGGGTTGAGTTATCACCCTGAATGGCATTCCCACAGACACAGAGGGCACCGGCTCACACCGGCACCGAAACCTTCATCTGTCTCTTCCTCTCCTTCCCCTGCACCCTCACACCCCCAATCACTGCTTCTTGCTTCTTTGTCTTTTCATTCTATCACGATAATATATAGTTTCTAAAAGTACACATGTCCTTATAAAAAAAGTACTATGGTTTTAAAATAAAAATCTGCTCCTGAAAAATAGTAATGCCGTGGGATTTGGACATTGCAATTCGATTCAATTCACATTTGTTTTTTTAAAACCTAAAAAGTTCCAATGCAATTTTACAAAAAAAAAAAATACAAATGTTACTTTGAAGTATGTCATAGTTCAAGTACCATGGGATATCTATCTATCTATCTATCTATCTATCTATCTATCTACAGTATCTGTCTCCAAGTCCAATAATATATAACAATAACAATAATTGCTTCTGTAATGATTGTGTGTGTTTTTGTGAATTTCATCCATTTTTATTTTGCTATTGGGTAAAATCAGTGAACACAAGAAATCCTAGGCTGACGAAGGAATCATGAAAAAAATGTCTGCAGCACAACAAATGTTACAGTTTTTCTCAATTGCTTTGGCACATGTTTCAAAACAGTCTTAGCATTCTCTAAACTGTGAGTGCAAATTTCACAACTATTTGCTGGAACTTCAGAACTTTATTGCATGTCTGCAAAATGTAGTTATTCACCCCAAACATTTCATTCATGCTTCTAAACCTAGTAATCGTGTCAGTAATTGGGCCAAGGTCACCAACCTATAAAGTATTTTTGTCATCGTGTGAGCCACACTGGTCAAAATCTTTAGTTGTTTTTTTTCCATTACAGTCAACCATGGAAATTACGGTTTTATAAAAAACAATCTGACATTTGTTGAGAAAAGTCAATAGTGCATAGGGAAAAAAAGTATATGAGCATTTGTATTTATATAGTACATTTATTTTTGTACGAATGTATTACATGTAAAGTTAAATCTTGCTTGTCCAATTACTATACATTTCATATTTCGTATATTACCACAAAATACACAAAAATACAAAATAACAGTATTCTTGTTGGACATCCTGTCACTCTTGTTAGTCAGGCCAAAGATTTTCGTCAACATCACATGTGATGTTTTCCATTGCCATGCACCAGGGAAAAAATCTCCTTGAATGCCGCACCCATCCCCTGCAATGATCAACCGTGATGTCCTCACATGCAGCATTCATGGCATTCAACAGAGGTATTTGATCTTGTGGTCTATGATCATATACTTTCCACCTCCATTCTCAAAAAATGGTAGTGATTGTGCTGTGGGCAATCTACATTTATATGCTCCCAAACTAGATTGGTTACAGTAAATGGTTGAATGGTTGATTCAAATTGTATTGCAATTAGAGGTCATTTGCCAATTTAGCAGACATTGCAAACAATGTCAATGTCAGATATTTATGGAATATACATGCATGTATAACAAGGTTTCATAATTTAATGGATAGTTTTGAATGTGATGGCATACACGATGAAAAATTATTGAGAAGTTGTGAAGTTGTTAAATAGAAGGTTCCATTGTGAGAACTTCCAATATAGTGCGACAACACGACCTGCTGTACTAAAGTGGGATTAATTAACTGTGATTTTTTTGTCTTGTGCAAAAACACAAGGTATCTTTTTTTTTAAAACACTCTGAAAAATATTTAGTGTGTGTGACGTATATCAAAATACCACTGCATTAACATCTCATACCATCACTGACCCATGGCATTGCAATCTCATGTAGTATCAAGACAAACCTAAACAAATAATTTGGACAACAGTTCAGGGAAAGTTGAACCAAAAACAGTGCGACATGGTGTGATGTATAACGCATACTTAATGTGTATATTTTAGAAATAACTCTTCTTTTGCATTCCTACAAATAGCCCACCTAAAATCATCAAACCGGCCCAAAAGAAAAGAAGCCCCTCAAGGATATATAACCGAGACATTGGACAGTGGCGCTGATTGACAGCTAATTCAAATCCAGTCAAACACTGGGGGATGAAGTTTTCATTGGAGACAGAACAATAGCTGGCAGGCAGTTCACAACCCTCGTACTGCTGCGTAGAGGTAGAATTTGGCATAAAACACACGGATCAGTCCGACGCGGAGCACATTCCCTCACACCCAGATAAATAAACAGCAGCAGTCTATAGACTACAATCTGCTCCATCTTTCTCTCTTATTACCAGCTAACATCGATTTTATTTTTCATTACTCTTGTCTTCCCCACCCGCTCAGGCAGATGCAGGTGGGTGAAAAAAGGACACAGTCAAAAATATGAAAAAGAAATATGGATTTCTCCTACTCTTTCTCTTATTCTTGCATGCTTGTATCTCTCCCATTTATTCTTGTTTTTCCCTCCTCTCTGCTTTTCTCTCTAATCCTCGTCTGGTCACCATCCGTTTGTGCATCTGTGTGTGTGCATGAGAGGCCCGACAGCCCTCTGAATTGAGTCGTATTGATTCGAAAGCAGACATTTTATTTCGGCGATGCATCAGCCAAGATGCACGGCATCAAAAGAGCTGAGGGGATGCTTTCATGTCGATGGAGAGGGTGTGTGTGTATGTGTTACCACCTGAGATCAAGGTTCCCGTTCATGTGTGTTTTTGTTTGGGCAGAGAGTAAAAAAACACACAGTGTGATTGAGAGAAACAGCGGATGGTAAAAAAGAGGACATGTGTGCTGTGGTTTCAAGAGTCGTATACAGAAGCAGTGTCCATTGCCAAAATATGAATGTGCACCATTATGTGAAATCCTTTTAGCTTAACAGTTAATGTCTCTGGGTGCATCTCAATTAGCAATTATAAATAGTCTGCAAAATGAGGATTAGAGTGCCCCAAATCATAGTACACTGAAGTTATAGTCCTTCAAAAGCCACCGGATGGTATACTGTTTTGTAGTCTATACATACATGCTCTTTGAGGTAAAATTTCCCATCATTAACACTTATGCTTCAGAAGAAAAGCAGTTTGTGAAATGTATTGTTCAGTTGTACAAAAATATCACATTTGTTTAAACATTTCAGGCGCTAAAATGCAGTAAATTAGCAATTTCAAAGTCAGAATATCATTTGGTCAGTATAAAAGTAATAGAAGTCTATGGAAAGTCCCCACAATTCACAGAAGCAATTGTGTGTGTGTGTGTGTGTGTGTGTGTGTGTGTGGGCATGTTTATGTGGTTTATGAGGACACAAATTTGTATAATGACATGGGTATGACATAGGTATTACAAAGAGAAGGTGATTTATGAGGACATTTTCAGTGTCCCCATAATTTAAAATGCTTATAAATCATACAGAGTGAGTTTTTTTGAGGGAAAATAGAAATGCACAGTCTCCTGTGAGGGCTAAGTTTAGGTGTAGGGTAGGTGTAGGGCAATAGCACATACAGCTTGTACAGTATAAAAACCATTACGCCTATGGAAAGTCCCCGTAAACCATAAAAACCAACGTGTGTGTGTGTGTGTGTGTGTGTGTGTGTGTGTGTGTGTGTGTGTGTGAGAGTGTGTGAAATCAAGTGGAATGTCAAAGTGAAAAATAATAGGACTTGCTGAAACAGTGCATTTATTTCAGAGTTGGACCAAGTTATGACATTTTGATAGTCTTAATAATGTAAACAAATTGTTCACCATAACACTAAGAATGTATGGTAAGTCAGTAGGGTGAGTTCTGATTTTTTGTGGCCTTTCAAGGAGAGGAACATGACACACATTTTAGAACAAGTTATTTGACATGCTATTTTCATTGTGCTATGATTTTAAGTGTACAATCAAGTATTGATTGGGCCATGAAATCTCTTTTGACAGGCCTCTGGTGACAACAAGGGAGTGGAAATGAGTGTATGGTGATGTCAGCTGAAAAGTGAATTTGTTTCAGAGTCAGAGCAAATTATGACATTTTTTTACTTCTGAATAATGTGCCAACTCATTCACAATAAGAGCAAGAACATTTGTGAGTTATGACCTTATGTGGGCATTCAAGGAATCAGCTGGATGCTAATGCTAATGTGACAAAACAGTTTGTTGTAACCAGGCACACATTTTCAGACGTAGTTCAAGCAGTGGTAGTAATATTCCAGCAGTGATGTACTGGCTTACTACATATTTAAAAGTACACCCTTTCTTATCACCAGCTAGCTATGTGCATAATTTCAGAGTGCAGAAGTATGTGAACTGAAATACACCCTGCCTCAAAGATGTTGCAGCCACAACGGATCAAAGTTCGGCAGAATGTATCAAGAGAGTATCAGCATGTGATCAATTATAGACGAAAACATTGGGAGGGAAAAAGTGTCATGTAAACATTAAAGGAGTTTTGGCTTAAGAAGGGCTACTGTGATCCTTGAGCATCCTCATGTAAAATTCTGATTTTAATTTCCAAAAGAGCCCTTTTTCACCAGTGTGTCTGCATGCACAGCACTTACACAAGACTTGCACATGCACACTCACACACACGTGCAAACACACATTCTGCATGGCGCCAATGAGGAAGAAGCGTCATCATCCTATTAGACAAAGCCAACTAAAGCATTGCGCCATTCACTGGGCTCAGGAACTAAGTGACAAAAAGGGGAAGTTTAGCTACTTTACCTCACGCAGGTCAACATTAAACAGCAAATCTCACACCCTGTGGACTCATAAAATATAATCAAGCGCATTTCAAAAAAGCTTCTGACAGACTTTGATTGCTGAATGAAGAAAGAGTGTAAAAAGCATTTCAGAAAAAATTGTTTAAGATTTTTGGAGGATTATTTTTGGACAATTTACAAGTGTTATTTATTTATTCATTAATTTATTCATTCATTCCTATACTGGTATATCTCTGACTGAAACAAAAAATTTGGGCAGGGGATGGGTTTATCCCTTTTATCTTAAATAGCCAAAAATCACTTAACAGTCATTAAGTCATAATTTACTATCAAGTTTCAGGGGAGGGATCTCATTCTGCGGAGCATTTGATTGGACAAAAATCAGTAAAATGCAGGATGAGTAATCAAAAATTGTGGTCCGTATTCACAGAAAAGACTGTACATTTTAAATGTGTATATCTGTTGTGGGTTTTGTTACTTTTTAGGAATTAACTTGCATACGCATTAGCCTCAAAGTTAACACACATGAACTAAAAGCTACAAAAACTCTCATTTTGTTTAATTTGACTGAATCTTTAAATGTTTAAAATTGATTTTGAGAGAGAGAGAGAGAGAGAGAGAGAGAGAGAGAGAGAGAGAGAGAGAGAGAGAGAGAGAGAGAGAGAGAATTTTCTTCTTAAATTAGCATTTTTGTCAAGCTCCTATATGTATAGGTTCGGCAATTTCACTTTGATGGCATAAAGAGCCTGAGAAAAATGCTAAATTTAGAGGAAAATTTTCAAAGTACATTTTACTCACTGAAAAAGTGAGTAATATTAGAATATAGATTAGCCTCAAAGCTAATTAAAGCTATCAAACTCATCTTATGATTTCCCTGGATCTTTAAATATAACTTGTTACAGAGCATACACTTATTTTAAAATGTATATTATTTGAATATTATCAGAGCATATATCTAAACAACTACATAAAAGCACTAAATTAAAATGCATTGACCACTTAGCATAGGGGCCATCTTCCACTTAAAAAGACACAAAAGGCGGCTAGCAGGCAGTACATAAACCAGAACGCTCGCCTCAATAAAGATGTGTTACAGAATGGTGAGAATAGCAGAGAGGTGGGAGTGGAAATGTTAAGTGAGTATGGACTCTCCTCTCCTCTCCTCCCCTTCAGAAAGCCTCTCTCCTGCGGTTATGACACTCTCTGCAGCAGAGGCGGGAGATGGGAATAGGGTGCTTCCTACTAGGACACTGAGATCTGAGAGAACCCAGTCTGACCCAATTTAAAGAGGACGGAGAAAGAGAGAACGAGCGAGGGGTGGATGAAAAGAAAGAATGAGACGAGGGATACAGGCAAAAAAGGAAGAAAAGAAGATGCAGAATGGCTCTCATATCTTCACAAAAAAAATTGATGATAAAACTGCAAAAACACACGGTCTGTTAAAAATATTATAATGTCCAGTCTTGATTATTTATGTCATGAGGACAAAGCATCAGACTGTAAACCTACTGTCATCTCAGTTGACCTTCTCCACCAATCTTTGATCACCTTCTTTTTTCACCAAGAGTAAAGTCATCTCAATAAATATTTGCCCAACAGAAGCAAATTACTTTAATTTGGCGATCAAATGGTGACATCTCGTGGTCAGAAAGGATATTACAACAGGAAAATTGCATGAAAGTTATCATTTTAAATAATTTAAAATATATAATTTAAAAATGATTTTACACAGCAATTACTAATACTAAAAAAGAATATCACATATTAAAAGCATATATCTACAAATACATTTATTTTACAACTAGTCAACTAGGCTATGTTATGCTTCTCTTTCTCTCACGTGATAGAAATCAATAATAATCTGATCTATAAAAGTGCTTATCGCATGAAACAAAGTTTAAGAAGTAAAGGACTCATCAAAAACCACTTTTAAAGGGATCATCCCCTTTTTAAATAGTCAGTTGGCTCTTGTTACTTCACAGCCATGAATCATGATTTGCTATTTATTAACTAGTCGATTGCAATTTGCATTCTTGAGAATATTAGACTGGACAAAAGTCTGCGTAGTGCAAGATAAGTCCATTTTAAATCTATAGTTTATCTGCAAAAAAAGGTAGTTCTGTTATTAAGGCACTAATAGCATGCAGATTGCAAAGATAACTGACATGGACAATAAGCCACAGAACTTCCAATTTAATTGAATGAGTTCTTTAAGACTAACAAAGCTTAACCTTCTCTATCCCGATGAAGAAAGAGGAGTTCTGAATGTGCAGAGCTTGCTAAAACAATCCTGTGGAAATCCAGAGCTGTAAAGAGCTCATTGCAAAGCAAATAAGATATTATGCACAGCTTCAGGCCCACTGCAATATTGAAATATGAAGAAATGTTACTGAAAAATAAGAGAAAAGGGAACTGGTGAAAATACTGTGAAATAGTATCATTACATTAGAAAAATAAAATAACTGATGAGGACCAGACAAATCATAATAGCCTATATGATTACTATGTTTTGGTTCCTTGCCACGGTTGCCTTTGACTTGCTTGGTTTGGGATGCTTCATTTTTGGCAATATTGCCAGCTTGATTGCACAGACACTATTGGAAGAGAACTGAACTGAGCTGGACGATGGCATCACTGAATCAATGATGAACTGACTTGAACTGAAATATTGACTGTTTACTATTGTCCTCTTTTTAGAGCTTTACAGCAGAAGTGAATTTTGTTTGACGCACTTGTTCCCCTATTTAACACTGTAAAGCTACTTTGTATAAAGCGCTATATAAATAAAGGTGACTTGAATTGACTTGATTAGCAAGCAATGTAGGGATGCTCCCAGAGGAATTATGAATATAACTGTTAAATAATTATTTTTATATTATTATATTGCATGTAATAATACTAATACTAATAACTCATTGCATTATTGTTCCTATTATTATTACTATTATTATTATTATTTATAGGCTAGTATATCAAAATACAGTGGAATAGTCTTAATTACTAATCTAAAAATACAAATATATACAGTGTATATATATATATATATATAACACAAGTCTGTCAGAGGTTAGTGTGTATTTTTTAAACATTTACTTTGAATGTCACATTTTTTTTACATTTAAACAAAATAATAATAATGTATTGGGGGGAAAAGTGTATTAATTATTAGCTTTTTTCACAACAATAAAAGTCTATGGGGACGTTCTCGGAACAAATAAATGTGTGTTTGGGTGTACGGTCACTAGAGGGCAGACAAGCATGCTATGCCAAAATTCCCCATATGATGTCTGTCTCATACTTCAATCCGTTAGCAGTTCTACACATCTCCAGCAGGTGTCGCCACATCTCATCAAAGACGACAGGTAGATGCTAGGACAGTAACAATGTAAATAAACAAATACAAATGTATTTAAGTCTTTCTCATAAAATAATTACTTCTAACTTACAAAATATCAATTTTTAATCCACTTCAGATCAGCGTTATTCTATACAATCTGGTGGTGATTATGTATTACCATCTTGGCATTACTACTGATTGTTAAAACAATTATGGCCCTATAAATATTTTGTTTCCTCAAGTCTAAATCGTATCTTATTTTATGATAAAATTAGCAGATACGCCTTAATCAAACGATAATAAATATAATCCAGGGTTCAGCACCACTCATTTCTGATGTCAACATTTCACTTTGACTAAAATTTAACCAGAGAAAGATCTGGAAACTTTGGAAGACTAACCTACATGCTGGGGGCCGTGCATATTTGAACTTGATTCGACTCTGACCTGTGCTTCACTTTGTGTTCTGTCCTGACATTCTGGTTATCATCCTCATGTCAAAGTTTAAAACAGGCAAACAAAAACAAAACACCAAAAACGTGACATCCCATAGTCATCAAACAAACTCATTTATCCAGTTTTACCTTGTAGCCACTGCAGGTTTACCACTGCAGATTTACCACTGTAGCCACTGCAGATTTACCACTGTAGATTTACCACTGTAGCCACTGTAGATTTACCACTGTAGCCACTGTAGATTTACCACTGTAGTCACTGCAGATTTACCACTGTAGATTTACCACTGTAGATTTACCACTGTAGCCACTGCAGATTTACCACTGTAGATTTACCACTGTAGCCACTGCAGATTTACCACTGTAGATTTACCACTGTAGCCACTGCAGATTTACCACTTTAGCCACTGTAGATTTACCACTGTAGCCACTGCAGATTTACCACTTTAGCCACTGTAGATTTACCACTGTAGCCACTGCAGATTTACCACTGCAGATTTCCCACTGTAGCCACTGCAGATTTGCCCCTGATGCCATTTTTCAAAAATAAAATAAAAACTATAACTTTATTTTAAAAACATTTCTTAACATAAGCACATTTAATTATGACAATATGTACAGGCTTTGACTGACCTTATCTGTTTGGCCCAGCTTTAATGCCTGTTGCTGTCTGTCATGTGAGCCACAGAATGACAGATTAGTGTAGTTGATCAGATACTGAACAGCAAAAGGCTTCACTCAGGACTCACATGACTCATATGAGCTGAAAAACGTGCACTCTATTAGAAGACGACTCGCACCAGACCCACCCTAAACATCATGAGATCTGGACAGGTCAGGATCTCATTATCTATGTGGGAAACACGGGATGTGTATTATGGTAATGTTACAGCCATCTCGTGTCTTTATTTGGGTCCGGTCAAGTAACAAAAGCCCGGTTCAATGTAGCATTGTTGAAGCATTGTAGTATGATGGGTGAGATGCAACATGTCAGGTGACATTATGTTTACATGCTGAACAGTTTTTACATTCTTTGTCATCTTATTAAAATAATATTAATAATTAAATGATGAATTCATAATTTTCTATATATTTCAGATTTTTAGGAACCAGTATTAAAATTATTACAACAAATATTAGATTTAGCAGAAAATCTTACAATTGACTGTATGTAATATTTGATCTCTAAGGTTAAAAGGTTAAAGGAGGTTAATGTGCAATACGACTGTTTGGAATGTGCACATGTGTACTGCCCTTTCCCATATTTTTCACCTCCATCCATTAATTATGCAGCAGTTTCTGATCATCCTAAACTATTTTCATTCCTCTGTAACCCCACAAATTTTGACTTCAGAATCATAATTGTTTATTACTGGCCAGGTCAGATTTCTTATACAACAATAATAATAATAATAATAATGTTTTCTGAGCTTAACATAAGAAAAAAGTTATTCTTATTAAAATTAGATATCAGAACAATTTGAATACAAAATCAGAAGTTAAATAAAATCATAGCAAGAATAAATATTTATAATTTATAATAAGTTTAGTTTAAAAAACACTCAAATCAAATAATCAAAGAAATATGGATAAACTATAGGTCAAGCAAGTTTTCTTCTTATAGTGTTTGGAGTAACTGACCCTACAGATCAATCTAATTTTAGAATTCTTATCTGTGTTAAACAAAGTTCTGCTGACCATTGCTCTCCAGATGTTTCTCTCATAGTTTGATATTAAGTATGATGACTTGAGTTTATAGTTGAATGCAACAGAAAATATTTCAACACTGTATTTCACACTGTGTAATGACAATAGCTAGAAATAGAATGGAAATTAACTGCACATGCTGTTATGTTTGATTGTGAACTTTGTTCCCTTTGGCAATAGATGGGTTGGAATAATGTGCAGCACAGTTAATCTCAGACCTATTTTATCCAGCTCCAGTTTGCAAAATGCTAAATGAGAGTAGTTATGTAAGATCTAATGGATTCCATGGTGCTGCACATCAAATTAAAATTTTAGTGTAGCTTTCTTGTGACACTACTCATGGAATGAGACGGAAATGACATGAAGCTGATAACCAATTTAGTTACGTATTTCACTAATTTAAGATTTAAGACAATTATATTTGCCAGTTTGCAGAACGAAAGGGTCATCAGTCAACCATCTAAACAATTTTACCTCTATAAAGGGATGGAAGACCTTGTCTGAAGAACTTTGTCATTGTATTTCATTAGGTTGGCATGCAAAGAGAAATTAGATTTTCCATGCACATGATCTGAACTTGTTCAAGTCTAATCTTGAAACCAAGAGGCGTGTGCATTTTATTCAGCCATTTAGTAAGGAAACCAGATTTGTGGTGCTGTAACTCCTGTCTGCTGACAGACACGGGTCCTCTGAGGTTTCATTAATTGACATATTACAGTATTCCCATTCCTTTATGCCTATGAAGTGCTATAACATTTTCATGCATTTCTGATCCTGTTATATTTGTATTTAATGTATTTGTGTGAAAATGTCTCACAAATTTTCTCTGATTTTAATCAGACTTACATAACACACAAAATACAAAAAAGAAAAAGTAACTTTTGTTTTTATTTATTTTTGAATAGATAAAAAAAGTGCAATCTCCTGCTCAACAAGTGTCAAAAATCAATGTATGTTCTGTTATCTGAAGGAGGGAAGACATCCAATCCAATATTTTTCCATGTGAGTAAACCAAGTGCACGTGCATAAACTGATAGTGGTGTCTAACACAATACCCCAAAAATAATATGTCTGAACAGCCACATTGCCCTCATTCATTCTCAGCTAGAAATGTGACGGTGTAGTGTTAAACTAACCTCAGTTAACGTTTCTGGGGCACTATAATAGGCAGAATTAAATTCGCCCTATTCTTCCCATTTGCAAATATGTGTCTCAACCTCTGAAAACGGGATAAATCAATATTTACGTTTTATCAATTGTGTGATCATGTGAAAGAAGCATGATGAGGCGGGGCAAATAGACGTCATACCGCAAACCGACCAATCGCGGCCTCTGTTTTGCGGTTGCTGATTGGCTCGTAAATAGCCAGTCTGCTGTCCATCTCAGTCAGCTCTGTCTTCAGCAGCCTCTGAATCACAGTCACCACAGAATCTACGCGGATTTGGTCCACAAAAACGCGTCCACTGCAACCACAACTGCGATATCTGATAGCCGTCTGTGTCGTTCAAAATAATTAATTGTGATAAAATAAAAACGGTACGGTTAGAGGCAAAAAAGGAGGCGTCTGCGCACATCGGCAGCCGTTAGCGCGTGAGCTAGCCGCAACGCGCGACGCATCTCGCCCGCGAGACGTCGGGCGGAATAACTGCGCTATATTATCCTCATCCACATTTATTAAACTGAACGGAGCATCAGAATCGCAGCGGGTTCGGCGGAGCTGTCCGGCTCTTGCTTGCACTGCAGGCCTTGGGGGAGAGCGGAGAATGCTAAAGGATGAGTCAGAGGGACACCCTGGTTCATCTGTTTGCTGGAGGGTGAGTAACGTTAGCGAGCCTGAGGAAGACTGATCTGTCAGAGCTGTCAACTTCTCTCTTTGACATTTATCCGTTATAGTTGGGCTTGATTGATTCTAATATT
This sequence comes from Gymnocypris eckloni scoliostomus, assembly GCA_027564155.1. Taxonomy (NCBI): domain Eukaryota; kingdom Metazoa; phylum Chordata; class Actinopteri; order Cypriniformes; family Cyprinidae; genus Gymnocypris; species Gymnocypris eckloni. Next base: position 8,804,014 of record CM050422.1, read on the forward strand.
TAATATCAGACACATTAAATGCAGAAAACCGGTTGACCGTTAAAAGGTCAGGTAGATGCTCATTCACAATTGCTGTGAATTATCTAACGTTAGCTAGCTTCTGTCAGCATGTCTTCAGTGCTACAGATGATCAATGCTGTATTTGTGAATGCAAGGTCATGCAACAGATTTAGAATCGCCTCTGGTGTTGTCACAGAATCCTCTAGAAGTCTCTAGACATCATCACGTTTTCTGATATTCAGGAAGTGTTGGTGTTTTGACGATTTCACTAATATTTTTGCTATGCAGATTATAGATGAAAGACAGGGAAAACTCGAAGCATCAAGCTGAGTGTGAACCTGAAGCAACACCACTTCCTGTAGCATATCAGAAGCTTTGTTGTATTCCTGTGGTTTCAACTGTCAGCTTGACTCTGGATGTTTGACAGTGATCTCTGTGGTATTAGTACAAATATTTTGGACTCCATTTTCATTCCTGCATGTCCCTGGCTGATATTTTACACTCTGTGTCTGGGAAGCCCATACAAACATCATTTTCTGCTCGCGCTTTGAATCAAAGGTTACTGCCTCATTAATTTTCACTATCAGGAATGTAACAGAGATATGAGGGGAGTATATCTCTCTTTAACAAGCTTATATCTCTGAAGGTCATATGATGACTCCGACCCTGGAGGGTGATAAGAGGTTATAATAACAGCAAAACATGTGGGCAAAATCCCTCATGGGTCATATGAATACATAGGGCTAAAAAGGGTTTTGTCACATAGTGTCTGTTGGTATTTTTCAGATTAGTTCATTAATATCTATTACATATGAGAATAACTGATGATGAGTTATAGATAAGTTCAGATCATCTGCCACTGGAAAGAACTGTGTGATAAACCAATCAATTGTTCTGTCATATTGATAATCACTCGGCATTGGAAATGAGATTCACTTGTCAGTGGAAAGCAATAATATATATATTTTTAATAGTTTATACATAGTGTTAATAGTGTTCACCGTCTGTTTGATTAACGACATTAACTAACTGCTTGATTTTTACCGTACATTTCTTACATATGGACATCAACTTGAGATCCCCACTGATAAGCTATTACTAAATATAATATTTTCTGTAAAGCTGCTTTGCAAAGATTTTGCATCATGATAAGCACTATACAAATAAACTTGAATTGAGGAATTATTTGATTGTTGGATTTTAAATCAGCGGGGTTGAGGCATCAAAAGTAACTGAGTAACTAAGCTGTGTTATGGATGGTAACAATATTATTACTGAAATCGTATTAGTAATTAGTTACACTACTAGTTACTGCAAACAGTAATATTACAGTAACTAAGTTAGAGTAACTAGTAGAGCTGGGCGGTATACCGGTTCATACCGAATACCGGTGTTTATTTTTCTTACGATATGAATTTTTAAAATACCGCAATACCGGTGTCATTTAAATAACGTTTGAAACGCGACACTGTTAGAGAGGGGTCTCTTTTCACTATTGCATTTTGGCGAGGATACAGCTGTATGTGTTACTAAGCGTGAAAGTTCCGAAACGGAAGCACTAGTAGAATGTGATGAGAGAGAAGAAGTCATCCACAATATCCACATCGACCGCCACAAATATCCACCGTCCGCTGCCATCAGCTCCCGCATCTCTCACACACTAAAGTTCTCCGTCGATACGACGGATTCCTGTCAATTGCAGGGTTCCCGCGTTCTTAAATTCACTTTTCATAATGTTAAGACCGTAAATACGCTTACATTTCTCAAATAGTGTTATAGAGGTCTTGATTTTAGCTTGAATAGGTCAAGCGAGGTGCATTCAGTCTGTTGAGGGGGGTGTGATCAAAGCCTGAGTGGATTAAAGCACGCTCTCTCCGCTCTAAGCGTTCTGTAATCACTCTGCTCTGGATCCACTCCGGGTTTTACATTCCCGCTCACGGAGAAAAACTGCTCCGTGTTCACCATTTAAACATGAACATGTAGGAATCATGTAGCACACTGTTGTTGTTCTGCGGAACACCAAAATCATCCGCCTCGGCAAACAACATAGTAACGCCACTCGCATCATTTACAGTCGGGTTCTTAGCAGAGAACACGCGGCTATTAATAATAATTATACTCATTCCCACAGGTTCCGACAGAATGCATCACATTTGCACGTGCTTTTGATTCTTGAGCTCACTCACGCGCTCTCTATTTCTGTGCGCCCACAGATCGCGATCAGGAGAGTGACAGCTTTTAATAATTATAAGGGGAGTTTGCAAATGTGATATATTGATTTAATACAAAAGATCAATAAACAAGTACTGCATGATTTTATTCTATTTCATCAACGAAAATAGTTCAAAATAAAGTAACAGCTGAGCCGTTGTGCATCTCTAAAAGCAAATTTATATATAAAACATTAATGTCCACATGAATCTATGAATGTAATTGCACTCATGCCACATCTGAGCCTCATTAAACGTCTGAAAATGAACGTACAAGCCACTTTTGTGTTCTTCTGTGCCAAATTATACAAATAATTGTTTTATTAATACTAATTTCATGATTGGTAACTTATTTGTCATATTGTACTTATTCTATTTTTTTAAATATATTTTTTAAAAAGCTTATAAACATACATTTTTGAATTTGAAGTAGATGTAAATGATGCTATTGCAAAGGTACAAATAAAATACCCCTGTAAGTCACTTTAAGGAGTCAAACCTCACCTCGTATTCGGAAGGCAAATTTTTTTATCAGAATTTTTTTTATTGATCAGAAGGTATTCCTATGTTTTTAATTAGGAGGACAAGCGCTCCTAATTACAAGAAGAAAAACAGCTCTTAAACTGTGTGTGTGACTGTAGCCGTATGGCTGTGGAATGGGGTTTGGCCGAGGAAATATTTTCAGTCAAAATATTTTCTTTTGCTTTAACCCCTGTATTTAGTGTGGACTTTTTCTACAATATTCACTCATCATGACACTAAAATATGGCATTCTAAGTCAATCTACTGCAGTTTTTCCTCAGTCAGTAGAAAATGTGGTTAACACCCGGTCATGCATGAAAAAAATAAATACCGTCATATACCGTGAAACCGGTATAATTTAGAAAAATACCGTGATACAGATTTTTGGTCATACCGCCCAGCTCTAGTAACTAGTATACTAGTACTACCAAACACTGCAAATAATATTTCATGAAATCATTCATTTCATGCTGATTTGTAATTTACACAAATACATTGTAAGTGGCCAGATAAAAATATTGCACCGTAAAAAAAAAAAACATTTGTGTACAATACAAAGTTAAATGTACACATTGTGTTCATGAACAGCACCTCAAGTGTTACTTGTGTGGGACCCACTAGGCCAGTTTGGTCAGATGACTTTTGACTGGACTAGTTTGGTTCAGGTTCTGTTTAAAAGGGGCATTTTACTTTAGCCAAGACTTGTTACTTTTCTCCTGGGACTTTCAGCACTTTGAGCACTGCTGTGTAAACTTCAAGTGCAAACTCCTTTTTTGGGGGCTTCACAACTACTAATCATTGACCAGGGGCCTTCACTTTGATGACACATTTGCATTCACCTATTTCATCTTGAAGTTCAGAAGAAATTAAATGCAGCTTTTTTCTTCTCTTCTACTTCCCCTTTTTTCAAAAACAGAACTTCTGTAAGTTTTTTTAGAATTCCGTAAGTATCTGTGAATAATGTAAATCTAGTGGAATTTCTCTAAAGACTGAGCATTTTGTAGAAGTGGCAAATGGGTTTTGCTTGTGAAGTCTGCATAATCATATACTGTTCATTGGCCAACCAGAGAGAGAGAGAGAGAGAGTGTGTGTGTGTGTGTGTGTGTGTGTGTGTGTGTGTGTGTGTGTGTGTGTGTGTGTGTGTGTGTGTGTTTGTATGGCTATCTTTGTGAGGACCATCGCAAGTTTTTAACCTTTGGAGTGAGGACATTTTAGCAAAGTGAGGACATTTTGGCCGGTCCTCACTTTTTTTTCACTCTAATGGCCTCCAGAGTCTGTAAATAGGCTTCTCTCAACGTTTCAGAGAGGTCCTCAGAAAGATAGTAAACTGAGAAAAAAGTGTGTGTATTACCCCGGGCATACACACACATTCTGCTCTCTACCGCCCCCACTGGCTCCCCTGCGCCATATATTGTCAATGCAATTTCTCATGAATGGCTTAAAGGAGTCTCTTCACATTTGCCACAAATGTTCACATAAACACAAATATAAACTGAAGAGATGTTGGGGGTCAAAGGATCACTATAACTTCATGTTCTTCCCATTTTGTGAATGTGTTTATCACGGAAGGCATTTAATTAATCTGTATAAATGTCCAGTTTGACTCACAAAATACTTTTGGCCATAAATCAAGAATTGATTTGCTAATTAGGATCACATTTTAAAAAGTATTTTTCTAATAGGGTACAGTGATGAAATGCTGACTGACACAAGGTCAAAGGTCAGCTTCACTGCAAAACATGATTACCCATAAACATGAAAAATGATTAACTATAACCCACATAAAACTCTAGCCATAATTAAACATAGCCATTAACTAGATAACATTTTTGGATAATATTACATAAACTATGTTACCTTGGATACTACATATTAAAACCAGGGTTCATTTGCTCAAAAGATAAACGTGTTTAAATAAAATTGTGCTTACTATAGTCATGTTTTAACAACTATTCATTTAATCAGACCTTTAAAGTAAATCACAAAAAGCTTATAATACATTTCACATCTAGGTTTGTCATGAATAATTCCATATGCATTTACTTGGGTAAAGTACAGATACACTAATGAAACATTAGTCCTGTACAATTATTCATTTTCAATCTTCTTTGAGTAAGAGTTCAACAGTACTAGATTTAAAATGTACTTCAGTATTTAGGCCCAGCTTACCAGACAAGGCTTAGCTTAAACCAGGACTAGGCCTTAGTTAAATCAGGATATCTGAGTAGCTTTAAAAATGCCTTCGAACAGTACATTACTGGTGTGTATCTAGAGAAAAACAATGGCACTGACATATTTTAATTTTTGCATTTTTAAATTTGGCTTTAACATGCATTTTTGTCTGAGACTATCCTTAAACCTTTCTGCCACTTCACTTCACTTCACACTACCCACGGTCCTATCATAATAAAAATAAATCAAGAAAAACATGTCTGATCATCTGTGGCAGGGGTTTTCATGAATTCACACTTACAAATGATGGAATAGAGTTCAATAATGGTCTTTGGCGTGCTGTCTGAGGACAGTCTCCAAGCCTGGACCTTCACTCAAACCCAGAGTAGCTCCTAACCCTATCTTGGGAATAGGAACCAGCCGAGAGAGAGAGAGAGAGAGAGGAGACAGGTGGCAGAGGGAGGCAGAAAACCGCTGAGGTAACTAGGTGAGTCAGCTGTGTATGTACACCTCGTTCTACAGTATTTCTATCAATAAATCAGGGCCTTCTCACTCCCAATTCATCACATATGTGGTCAGGATCCTTCAGCTTTGCTTTTTTAATGCTCAAGGTTCCCCTTTAGCATCATTTTTGACATGCAAGGTACTTCATTGTTTTCAGTTGTTTGACAACTGATGCATCAGATGAAGATGTGCAATCGGTCTTTGTCAATCACATGCGTTTATTATGTGTGACGTCACCGAAGCGCCATTTTGAAGGTATCGATGCATCGAGCAGTGAACTGAAAGTGTACAGAGCTGTACAATAAAGACAGATTAAATCTTCATACTGGAGAAACAGATGCAAACCAAGTAGATACGGTACTGAGATAATCTCAGCAATATTTTTAGGAACCGTAATGTATATAATATTGTACTTACAGTATGTAAAAGACTTCTGAGTCTGACATTAATCTAAGTCAGGGAGAAAACTCACCGAGATCTACCAAGTGAACAGTAAATAAATGATAAAATACATATTAAATAAATAATTAAAAAGGCTTGTTGGGCTGTATCGTTATATTGCATTAATTTAATAATAAAAAATAAAATATTGTTTTATTATTATTCACGACGCCATCATTAGTTCCTCTGTAAGAACAAGCTGTTTGGAGCGTCTGATGCCCGTATGAACACCACTGATCCTCACACACTTCTCCAACACACACGAGCATCCGTTATAAAACACTCGCTGTGTCAACTACGTGAATATACTGATCTGTAATCAACTGCGTGAATATACTGTTCTGTATTAAACTGCGTGAATATACGGAGCTGTATTAAACTACATGAATATACTGATCTGTATTAAACTACATGTTAGGGCTGTAGTACTCGAGTCCGGACTCGAGACGTTTTTCTATCGTCTTGGACTCGTTGGTGTTTGGACTCGGACTTGTCTCGGACTTGGTCATCGGACTCGCCAAATGCTCAAGTTGGTCTCGACCGAGTCCAGCAATATATGCTTTTTTTTCTCTTTCAAAACAAAACCATTAATCTGGCTCGCTTGTTCCGCAAATGGGTAATGAAATTGCCATTGGTTTAACTCCATCTAGAACGGGCATTGTCATTGGTCGCCTGTTAAATGCACAGCTGCGTCATATGAGTGTGCGCCTGGCTCTGAGTGTGCGCGCTGCGTGGAGGCATAAATAATCTTTATTTTGGCCACAGACACGCTGTCGGCAAGTTGCATAATACAGTTTGGTTGTACAAAGTTCGTTGGAGTTTTCCCTCTCACTTTCCTTCGCTTTTAAATACCTTATTAATGCCGTGCGCATTTTGCTTTTACTTTCATTTCAGGTAAATTGCTTATCTATAACTTACAACGACACATTTTCTGCAATAAACATGGGACTTTAATTAACAAAACGAATAAAAATACACCATTACCATGCTATAAGCCTAATATAAAATTACAAACTTGCAAAATGTTTAAATGTAAAAATAAACTGACAATCATCAAACGCCGTGGCACCAAATGAATAAGAAAAAGAACGAATAAGAGCAAAACGAATAAAGCCTGGAGGCACGGAATACATCTGGATGTAAAATAAAATAAATTACACAAAAACGTAAATAAAGTAAAAAATAAGCAAACACTGTGGCAATGGCTTGGAGATTTATCAGATTTTATCGATTAATTCGAATTTAATGTTTTGCCACAATTAGATTTTTTATAAATCGAGGAATCGTGATTTTGAATAGAAATATTACCAAACGTTAGAATTAGACACTTTGGTAATAACAGTAAAGAGAAAAGAACAATCCACCCGCATGTCGATGCACATGATTAACCGCTCACGTGGGATTCTCTCTAGGTGCCCTTCACACAGAGTGTGTTTTTGTGTTGACGCGGGCAGTGGAATAGGAAAAATACAAGAAGATGTGAGTTAAACATCTTTTAATAACTAGAGTGCTGCGTTTTTAGAAAGCCGTTTCATGCACGAGACGCTGCAAGAGATGCGAGCGCAACCGTCAAACGCGTCCATGTCTACATAGAAAAAACAAAGTAACAGCAGCGTAATCAAATACAAAACCTGTGAAGAACTACTACTGTATATCTGATATTTCAGGTTTGCATCAGGGTGACAGGCTGAGAACTGCTGTTCATTGTTTTACAGAGCCTTTATAGTTAATAATAGCACTCTAGGTGTTATACCTTCAGTCATTTTGAATTTGAATTACTTGAGTTTTTTGGAGCATTTGTCTTGTATTATTTCAGAACATATAGCCTAATATGCATAATATAAGTTTGTACAAGATGAAGTTGTAGTTCATCTTTTCTGCAAAGATATTTAGTGATTTGTTTCACATTTACATCATGAAGATAACGTCATGTGTGGTGCACTTAGAATATACTATTCTTTAACTAGAGGGTTAATAAAGAAAGTTTCTTGAATCATGTTGTAGTTACATTTTCAAGTTGACTAGATCAAATCTTACAAAATCGAGAATTGGTCAAATATAAGTGAAATTGCTAAACCTAAAATATCCTCCTGAGACGCCCCTAAAAAAGTTTTCATGTCATTACATTGTTTAGACCATAAGAAAAAATAAATGTTCATTTTTGAAAACTCTATTTTATTCATAGAGGACACAAGGACTAAAATTAAATGGCATGAATAGAAAACGCAAAATCAATGGGAGTTTTTTTTAAATGACCAAATACATTTTTAGGTTTCAGGATTTTTTTATACTAAACTTTAAGTATGATTCTCAACTATGTTTTAAAATGTATAACAAAATTATTTGATATACCATTTTGTTTTATGCAATATGTGTGTAAAAAAATCCATAAACTGGTTTCCCATTAAACTCAATGTACCTATACACTGTATCTAATTTTCTTATTAATGTGTTGCTGTTGGGACAGAATGTTGAAAAATGATTTTCATAATGGGAGTAATACATGGCCAGATTTTCATAATAATATATAATATTTCATAAGCAAACTGATATATAATTTATTTCCCTATTCAATTGTTGTCTCCCAAAATGCATAATAAACATGATTTTAGTCCTGGTGTCCTCTACATTGAACATGTATGAAATGATGTCCTGTTTCATAACAGGAAGTTATATTTGAATTTGAAAACCCATAACATTTTCCTGAGATGTTGCTTTATGACAAACAATCTGAAAATGATTCAGATTTAAAAGACATTACAGAATATAATCATATTTCCATAAGGATGTACAATTTTTCACTAAATTAAATATTGCCATCTTTAAAGGCATAGGAGAGGGTTTAAAAAACCTTTAGTATCTCTATAAAGCCCTGAATGAGCTCTGTGCAGGACATCCAGGCTTATAACTGTGACATGTGAGGTCTCAGAGAAATACACTAATAGAATGTCCACTACAGAGACACAAACTCCACAGCTGGGTCTCAGGAGGAGAAATAAAATAGCCTAATTTGATCCTACAGTGTTGCTGCACATGCTTTAGATCATTACAAACAATAATGCAAAATTATTATATTAGAATAGAAGATATGCCGTCTCTCGTATCACATCAATTATCAATAATTAAGTATGTGGTTTTGAAGAAGATTATTTTTTACTTTCTCTGTTTTGACCGTCTCATTTGGACTTGGACTTGTCTTGGACTCGACAAAGGTGGACTTGACTACAGCCCTACTACATGAATATACTGATCTGTATTAAACTACGTGAATATACTGATCTGTATACACGCGCCTGACACAACACACGCCTAATGCAAGATCATGTCGCTGCAATCAGCTTTACCTTGATTACAATAGTCGCCCATCAAAACTTGTGTGTGTACTAGTGTGACACTGGCTTCTTTTATCCAGCGAGAGCTGTAGTTTGCTCATACAGCTGTTTTGAGCCACGATTCAGTCTGTATTCACACACGATGAGAAACATGTGCAGCTCCGAAACACAGAATATGTAGAGAGGTGGTACTGTTATTTATGTATAGCCTATATATTTTTTACATGACTTAACATGCGAGTTATAATATTAGTGAATATATTATATTGTAGTTTTATCTCTCGCCCTCCTGGTTGAGAAACACTGACCTAAAGGGTGATCTTCCAGCATTGCCTTTGTGATTTATTGGGCATCCCTGCTCTAAGTGATAATGTTACAAAAAAAACATTAGTTTCTCATTTATTTGGTTCCACAGTATTTGCTGATTTTTATTTTATTTAAAAGTGCTTGGCCGAATTGCCGCTGATATAAAAGTCAGTAAAACACGCATGACGCCTTACGGGGTATTTAACACCTAAGGAAAGCGAGGAAAAGAGGAAAACTCAAACGACCCCCCACGGTGATACCGGTATAACCGTGTGACAACACGGCGATTAACCGTGGAAATGTCCTCACCCACAACCCTAGTGTGTAGCTGACCGTCTCTCCAGGCTCAGTGTGTAGTGTCACACTTTGATTCTCGTGAGTGGCGTCACCTGACAAAGACCGATTCCTTGCATTTGTAAAAGTTTACCTTTTATATTAAAGAAAAGTATAAGAATTGAAAGTGTATAAATATTCATACTTTCCTAGATATTAACGTTAGAGCACACCGATATTTAATATTTTATGAATATGGCCCCAGAAATGTTGTTTTCTTACTTAAATACCATAATTAAAGGCTAAGTCCTGACTTCAGCTAATCCCTGTCTGTGAAACTGGGCTCTAGAGTGCAAATAAACAAAATAAGTGCAAATAAACAAAATATATGATATAAAAACTGAGTAAAACAACGTGTGTACATGTTTTGACAATTATAAACATAAAATATTAAATGTAACAGGGCAAAATGTCCCAATGAACACTATGCACAAAACATACTAGTTTTGCATCATTTGAAATGCATCTGCAGTTGCTGAAAATGCACGTGCATCAGAGCTCGCACATTTATACGGACATGTGTCCACATTAAAGCAGTCCATACAGCAGGCTTAAACATCTCACTCTTCTACATCACATTTAGCTCACAAACAACAGACAGTCGAGACTTCATTTACAATATTATAACATTCTGTTTAGTAACTTACATGCATCAGTCGCACAAGACACTTCAGTCTCCGGTCCAGTCAGTGACTCGTTCGAACCGATTCATTTGAATCAGTGAGTTGTTCACTCGACAACACGAATGAACGAATGAATCTTTTAGCGTGATTGATGAACCGATTGAACTGTTTGATTCAAAGACTCGGTTCGTTCACGAATCGGACACCGCTTTGCGTTTCGGAGCACGTGATTTATATCTAAACTTCAAAATAATGAGGAATTACATGTTTATGAAATTAAGTGGATTTTTAAATTAAACCCTGGAATCAAGTGGAGTAAAAGTTTAAACAAATAAAAATGCTCTGATAAAGTAAAGATGCTTTAAAATGTACAGTAACAAAGTAAAAATACTTAATTTACATTACTGTCCACCCCAGATAATTAGGCAGATATAACATTACAGATGAGCTCCAGTGTTTCTGCTTTTATTGTTTAGACCCCGTTTGTCCTGTCTTTCGTCAGTGTTGTCTGATCATGTTTACCAGAGAAATTGCTGGGCATTCATTAAGAGATGCATATCTGTGAATCTTTTGGCTATTGTTTTTATATACTGGACGCTCATACAGTCTTTAACACCCCACTGCTGAATAACTAGCTAACTGCTGAATATAGGCTTCCTTACAAACAAAAAACTAAATCATTATCTGAATAAAGTTTGGTGCACAGACACAACAGTGTTGGTGAAGAAGTGCTGTTCTGCATCAGATGAAAGCGGTTTTATTCAGCTCAAGTACATGTTAGGGAAGGTTTACATCTGACCTCAAGCCTGCATAGCACAGTGCTGTAAAAGCCATCTGATCAGGAGCAACACCACCCTGAGTCCGTTATTACCCTGACACATACATCTACTCTTCAGTTTTCATATACCAGTATACATCTGTTCTAGAAAGATCTTACCAGCCTTAAACGTTAAATGGTGTTTGTCTCGGGTCCCCTGCGTATCATATTAAGATGACAAGTCTCTAGAATGAAGGGAAAGCTTTAGGAGCTGGTATGCAAGAATCACTAACATCTCTAGCCCTATTCAGATGGGATTAGATTTACAAGAGCAGAGGAGTAACGTATATTACCTGAGGACGTCCGTAATATTAATGGCCAATTCGCACGTGATGAGTGATCTCAGTAACACAGATTGGATTCTGTCTGAAAAAGGCACTTATCTAAGGTTAAATAAATGTTGTTCCTCTAACAAGTGCTTTCACCCTTCTGTTTGATCTGAACTCTATGTGGAGAACACGTGAGGTTTGACTCAGACGTGTCCCGATAACTAGAAGACAACTGAAAGCTTCAAGAGCCTTCATACGTGAAACAAGCATGGAAAACTACTTTTAAACAGGAACTGGCCTAATATTTGTCTGTTAGCACAGGATCAGCATCACCTGAGAAATTTTCTCATGACCTTTTACAGAAGGTAAAAGTCATCATAATCTGTCCTGAGATTGTCTGTAATGAGATGCCCATCGAGACAGAAATCAACAGAGAAGCTGTGGTAATAATTACTTTACTCCATCTCTAAATGTAAAACTAATCCTGTCCGAACAGAATTGGACACAGCAGATGAACAAGTGTGTGTGTGTTCACATGACCTGTAGTTGATATTAGGAGTCTCTGTGGCCATACACAACAGCCGAACAAGTGTGTGTGTGTTCACATGAGCTGTAGTTGATATTAGGAGTCTCTGTGGCCGTACACAGCAGCCGAGCAGTATGTGTCCGTTCACATGAGCTGTAGTTGATATTAGGAATCTCTGTGGCCGTACAGCAGCCGAACAAGTGTGTGTCCGTTCACATGAGCTGTAGTTGATATTAGAGTCTCTGTGGCGTACACAGCAGCCGAACAAGTGTGTGTCTGTTCACATGAGCTGTAGTTGATATTAGAGTCTCTGTGGCCGTACACAGCAGCTGAACAAGTGTGTGTCCGTTTACATGAGCTGTAGTTGATATTAGGAGTCTCTGTGGCCGCACACAGCAGCGAACGAGTCTGTGTCCGTTCACATGAGCTGTAGTTGATATTAGGAGTCTCTGTGGCCGTACAGCAGCCGAACAAGTGTGTGTCTGTTCACATGACCTGTAGTTGATATGAGGAGTCTCTGTGGCGTACACAGCAGCTGAACAAGTGTGTCCGCTCACATGACCTGTAGTTGATATTAGGAATCTCTGTGGCCGTACACAGCAGCCGAACAAGTGTGTGTCCGTTCACATGAGCTGTAGTTGATATTAGGAGTCTCTGTGGCCGTACACAGCAGCCGAACAAGTGTGTGTCTGTTCACATGAGCTGTAGTTGATATTAGAGTCTCTGTGGCCGTACACAGCAGCTGAACAAGTGTGTGTCCGCTTTACATGAGCTGTAGTTGATATTAGGAGTCTCTGTGGCCGTACACAGCAGCCGAACGAGTCTGTGTCCGTTCACATGACCTGTAGTTGATATCAGGAGTCTCTGTGGCCGTACACAGCAACTGAACAAGTGTGTGTCCGTTCACATGAGCTGTAGTTGATATTAGGAGTCTCTGTGGCCGTACACAGCAGCCGAACGAGTGTGTGTGTTCACATGAGCTGTAGTTGATATTAGGAGTCTCTGTGGCCGTACACAGCAGCCGAACAAGTGTGTGTCCGTTCACATGAGCTGTGGTTGATATTAGGAGTCTCTGTGGCTGTACACAGCAGCTGAACAAGTGTGTGTCTGTTTTACTCCAAGCCCTTTTCCACCGAGGGAACTTTCCCCAGGAGCTAGGGACTTTGGGCCGGTACACCACAGGAACCAGGACCTAAATAAAGGTCCGGGTAAAAACCTGCCCCTCAGAAAGACGCTGCTCACGAGGTAGTACTTTTTCAAAGATCAGGAACTTTCAGAGATGGACTCGGGCACTGAACATGAAACACCACGCATTCAATAGTACTCACTTATCTAACATGGAAAATTCACAGAAATAAGATGCAATCTTATAACTTTATTCACAACTCTGGTTTGTTTTGCTGCATTCATTTCTTTCTGCCTGATGGCACGAGTTCAGCATCTCATGCTCAATGTCAGCAAGAAATAACAGCAATTTACATACAAACTATGTGAAGGACCACTTTTGTTTTCATGGTAAGGAAACTACTATGGATACAAATGTGATATTTACATAACATATACATTATTGACAGAAAGTAACTAAGTACATGATTCACTTTAATAATAAAAAAAATAATATATATATATATATATATATATATATATATATATATATAATTAACAAGGATTGGTTTCATTAATGTATCAACAATTATAATCTTGTATTTATTCTGAATTGTGCATACTGTTTTTAATTTTAGCACTAAGTATATCTTGCTGCTTATACAAAATAATTATATTTTTTAATTTACTTGAAGAGTTTCACAGTACATTAATTATTTGAGTACTTCACTACTGATCTATTGTACTATGTGCACTTGACTACAGTAATTACTGTCGTTGTAATAGTGTTAATATTAATTTAAATGAACATGTACTCTAAATACTGGAGGATTTGGTGAAACACTTTTAGCTGGCTGCTGCCAGGCCTTAATTGATGGCCACGCCCACCCTCCCCACTCCTCACAGCACAGCGGCGTGCAGACAACGGAGAGATTGAAGAGGAGAAAGAAGCGCTGCTCCAGCACTGCAGGTAAGATTTTACCATATTTATCATTGCTAGCATTTTATTTATTTTGTTGGTCATGATTATCGCATTGGGTGGTGGCTTTTAGAGTACATGCAAGATTTTATGATTCAAGGCCTGGTCCTCAACCCAGCGGGCACTTTGATATCAATTTCACATCAAATATCAGTCATCAAGCTGCTGTATCATTTTAAATTAAGTTAAACAGAATTTAAAATTAAGTTCGAATTTCTTTGAGTGATAATTGGGTGAAAATCCCACACTGAAATTGGTTTAATATGTCTGAAGTGTAGGCCAATATATTTATCATTCGATTTTATCAAATGAATGTCACTTCTCTGACGTCAGTTTGATTTGCATGTGTGACCTGTTTTTACACGGCATGTTTTCAACATCAGTTGGCAGAGCAAAGTGTTACTTCTGTAACTTATGGGAGAGGAGTGGGGAGGGTGCGGCAGCGCTGGGGAGAGGAGTGGGGAGGGTGCGGCAGCGCTGGGGGAGAGGAGTGGGGGAGGGTGGGGAGGGTGTGTGGTACAATCAGTAGAGCTAAGAACTAACAACAGTGAACTTGAGCTGTCAGCGGAGGACCTTTCATTAGCTTTTCTGTCAGCAAACACACTATATATATATATGTATGCATGTCTTTTTTAATTTGTTTCTCTCTAAACTCATGTAAATAACTGAATGCTGAAACATGTCTGTTAAGTAGTACTGTATAACAATGTTAATTGTAACCTGTGACTGTAATTATTTAGTTGAAACTAATGCATCATTGTTCAATCTTCTCTTTGGTGTGCAGGTAGCAGAAGGAAAGTCCATGGAAGGAAAGTCAGCACAGGTATGTGTCTTTACTAAATCTTTTAGTAGTCTTTAGTAACTCATTTTCAATTTTTCAAATTAAACAACACAACGTGATAACATAATACAAATCAATTGAAGGATCTGGAATCATTATAAGATAAGAGAGAACAGTTAATTCCCAGAAACAGTGTGATGATTTGTGATAAATCCTTCAGTAAAATCTTAATTATTAGTGCTATATTACGGCTCATGGCTGTTAGGCCAGACACATTTACATGGACTACAGAAGAGAATATGATGCAGATTGTGAAGATATTAGGTCTTGAACACTTTACTGTTTTACTGTAAGTTGTCATTTGTTAACATTGTTTAATTTATTAAAGGGATAGTTGACCCAAAAATTAAAATTGTCATTAATTACTCTCCCTGATGTTGTTCCAAACCCGTCAGACCTTCGTTCATCTTCAGAACACAAATTAAGATATTTTTGATTCTCTGACCCTGCGTAGACAGCAAGTGTATTACCACGATCAAGATACAGAAATATAGTAATAACATCGGTAAAATAGTCCATGTGTCATCAGTAGGGGTGTAACGATTCATCGATATATCGATACAATGTATGACGATACGATGCATCAATGCCACGCTTAAAATATCGATATCTGGAGTATAAAAACACACCTTTATTTTGGCACTGTCCACATTTTCATATAATGTCCGTCTATGCATTACCACCAACACGTGCATTCTCGTTCAATCTCACGTATCAGGACTCGATATAAGCACTGCCCGAAGGCACGAGGCGAGCATATAAAACGCTCGGGATTGTTGGAGTCGAGCGCTGTGTGAGAAGTTTTCCGCGCACTGAACACACATCTTAAGCGCACGCACACACATCTGAAGCGCACGCACACACATCTGAAGCGCACGCACACACATCTGAAGCGCATGCGCACGCACACATCTGAAGCGCACGCGCACACATCTGAAGCGCACGCGCACACATCTGAAGCGCACGCCGCACACATCTGAAGCGCACGCGCACACATCTGAAGCGCACGCACACAGACAGCCGTGTCAACTCCGCGCGAATACTGAGCTATCCTCCGCTTTGTTGAGCATGGATGAATAAATTCAGACAAAACTGCATCAAAATGCATGTTTTGGCTAATATTCTTATAAACAGTAGGTTAGTGTTAGATACAAAAAGTATTAATTTACAGCCTATTTAATGTATACAGTGAATACTATGCAGTTATTTTACATTTGATTATTATATTTCTGTACATGATAATGTATTTTAGACTGAGCTGAAAAACCTGAAAAGCACTGTTTACTGAACTTGTGTCTTCTATTGTATTTATTTTCTGCTATTGCTTGTAATTTGGTTATCTGTAGAAAAGATGTTTAGCGCTGAGCCCATAGCAGCATTTTTAGATTTATGTTCATGTTATATATTTTGGTTGCATTTGTGAGTTAATAAAAATGTAGATGGCTGTTTAAAATATGTATATTATATCGATCAATATACTCCTGAATCGTATAATTTTTTGAGGTATCTGCAAATATCGTATCGCTGTTTATGAGAATCGATATCGTATCAAATGACGAACCATCCGATTTACACCCCTAGTCATCAGCGATTCAACAGCCATTTTAAGAAGCTACGAGAATAGTTTTGTGTGCAAAAACTAAAATAATGACATATTCAACAGTTCGCCTCCACATCACCCTGGCACCATTTTGGAGAGTATCACGAGGCATGCTATGATCTGAACGTAATCCGTGTAAGCGTGTGATGCTACTGACACAGAACATGCATGTGCGCCGTGTTTACATTCAGATCATAGCAAGTCATTACTATTATACAGTTCTTTGAGCACAGAAAATGTTCTCGTATCTTTGTAAAATGACTGTTGAATCACTGACACATGGATTATTTCACCGATGTCCTTGCTATGTTTCTGTGTCTTGATCGTGGTAGTACCCGTGCTGTCTACGGAGGATCAGCTCTCGGGTTTCATCAAATATCTTAATTTGTGTTCTGAAGATGAACGACGGCCTGACGGGTTTGGAACAAAATGAGGGAGAGTAATTAATGACAATTTTCATTTTGGGGTCAACTATCCTTTTAACTATTTGCTGCAGTAACCCTAACCTTAATCAATGTTAATGTTAATTACTAAAATATAACTGTTCATTGTTAGTTTGTCGGTTCAGTCAGTGCATTAACTAATGTTAACAAATGCAACTTTTGATTTTAATAATGTCAATATCAACTAATAATTGCTGTAAAAGTGTTGTTCATGTTAAAGTAGTTAAGTAATGAACCTTAATGTAAAGCGTTACCAAAAATCCATGTACATCTTTAGAGCGAGTACAATAAATACAATAAAAACCGCTATCTCCTTCAGTCTGTGGAACACATCCTCGGTCTTTCTCTAGGTGAGGCAGACTGAATTTAACTTTATATGACAGTAAACGACCTTATCTTTTGCTCTGAAACACAAATCTGCACGACTCACTCATCACCACGAGTGGGGCATCACGTCTGCCTTTCAGTGTGGTTTGGCCTATTATAGCCTAGTTTACGTGCAACAATAGTTAACCGTTCAAACAAAACAAACTATCCATTCAATGCAATAGTTGTTCAAGAGTAATACATTAACTCACTATTGTTGTTCATTATTGTACATCTACAACTGCACTGCAGCTTTACAGACATTGCACTTTTGCAACTTCGTAGCCATATATCTGCAAAGAAACTAAGATGTCATATGCTCAATAACCCGTCTGTCAATTTGGTATTGTACTGTTTTAATACACACTTACTGGTAACACTTTACAATAAAGTCCCTTTAGATAATGTTGGTTAATATATTAACGAACATGAACGGACAATTATTGCTGTATTTATTACTCTGTTAACGTTAATTAAAATACAGTCATTCATTGTTTGTTCATGTTAATTCACAGTGCATTAACAAGCACAACATTAGATTTCAATAATACATTAATACAATAAATATTGACAAAACTAAGATTAATAAATGCTGTAGAATTATTGTTCATTTTAGTTTAACTAAAGTAGTTAACTAATGAACCTTATTGCAAAGTGTTAGTTACTGTTGAACTTATGTAAATATCAGAAGGTCAAATAGAACATCTTCAAAATGACGATGGTAAAGTGTCTCTTTAACGATCTCATGATAATTATGCATTTTATGTACAGTCTGATGATATTTTGGAGGAACAGTGTTTCTGTCACCACTCACCAGACCATAAGAAAAAAGATTGAATAAAGATGACGTCATCCTTCAGTAAGCGGTATGTATGCACTGTTTGCTTATTTGATAGTGCAGCTGTATGTTGTATCCTACATCTGTTAAATAGTGGCTTTGGCCGTTGGAGTCATTAAGAGAACACAAATTACTTTTACATTTTTCTTTGGCTATACAATCTTCTGCTGGACAGTAACACTTTTAACATGTAGTAGAAATATACTTTCACATTTACCAAATGTATTACTTATAGCTTACTTAATCAAAGGTAGTTTATGTACTTTTGGAAAATCAAGCACTAGTATTTGATTGTTTTTAATCTTTTATAGGTGAAAGCGCCGCATCAACTTCTGTCTCACAGAGACAAACAAAAAAGGAAGACCCGAGAGAGGAAGAGAAGTGGATGAAGGTAAGATTTTAATTTGATATTTTATACGTCTATGTAAACAGTTGTAAATGTGGCATTAATTGAAAACACCTCCGTAAATTACATTAAAACAAAACCCGCATTGTGACCTACAGCGTAAATAGTGGTTGTCATGAAAAAAACATCCCTGCCTTTTACCAATTAACTATTCAGCGATTCATACTCGCATCATTAGTTAAAATTCTCAATAGGGGTCGACCGATATGTGTTTTTCAGGGCCGATACCGATTATTACAGATCAAGTAGACCGATAACCGATATTTTGAACCGATATACGTGTCTGGTGTAAAAATTAAAATGAATGCCAAAATTAATAATAACAAGAGCTCTGACGACAAAACTTTCTTTAAATGCTTTTAAACATGTCTTTAATTCTGAAAACTGTTAATAACAACAACATTTCCATTGGTTTTAATTTACAGTACAGTGCAAATGAAGGCATAAAACATTAATTTAATTGATCTATTTTTGGCAAACAAATGAATTTACTATTAAAATTAAAACATGGAAGAAATAGCGTATTGTTATTATTCTCAACAAAAGTTGTAATAATTGTTGTAGTTGTATTACGTATACTGTAATATATTCGCTAAACCGAACTTATATTTTGACAGGTTGCCATGAGGACCTTTTAAGTTTCTGTAGCCTATGTATATATGATATGACGATCGTTTTACTCAAATGAAACGGTCAAATGCTCATGAAGTGACTGTCCGAGCAGTTCTGGGGATGTTGTTCATGTATTTATGTCCTCATTTAGTGAGACGGCAGACGCTGAAAACACAGCGAGCATCACGTGCGCTTCAGTATGTGTGTGTGCAGTAAATGAAACCGCACGTCTGTGTCATTCATTAACAGAGATGCAGAACATGCAGGATTCATATTTAAAGTGTTTTTGCGGCTTAATATTTATAGATACTAGTCCATAGCGCGAGTCGATTTAAGTGTACTGACCTACTTTTGATGAATTTATCCAAACTTCGACAAATTCCGCGTTATACGGTAAATTCCATTATATGAATGCATTCCGCGATTCCGCCCGCATTTTCCGCATCGCGGACATCATGGGTTATATTGAGGTGTTTTGCAACTTCAGCAACGTCTGCTGCTGCTTTACCTTTGAGAGACAACTGATGCGTGATCACTGATGCAGCTCCAGTTAGCGAGTGCTCTCGGTGTGAGACTGCCTTCAGTTTTCCGCGTTGATTGGTCGGACTCGTGACTCTCTACATATCAGATGAGCGGTGGGCGGAGATTGAGAGATCGCCTCACTCTCACAGAGTGTTGAGCTCAGACAGGCTGCATCGAGCCAAATAGTGCATTTAAAAATTAAATAATTTCACGTTATTTATTCACCAATAAATAATGTCACCTGTAAATAGTATGTTTGTTTGCATAATGTATTTATAATAAAAAATAAAAAAATTATCGGCAAATCTGTTTTGAAAATGGCCGATATCGATAATCGTAAAATTGCTTAATATCGGCGCCGATAATCGGTCGACCCCTAATTCTCAAGTATACTGTATGTACTGCCGTTCTTATTTTAGTAGATTAGAGATAGGTAAATATTAGTGATGAGCTAAAACGTCACCCGAATCCGCAGCTCCAAATATATTATCCGCCCGCACCTATATTTTTGTCTGATTTAGATAACCGCACCCGATCGTCACATTCAGGGTTCATACGTTCATGAAAAATCTGGAAAAGTAATTGGATCTGGAAAGTTTTGGAAAAATAAATAAACCCAGAAAGTTTTGGAAAAGTCATGTTTCACAATTCTCTGTACAATAGAATTATCTTTAACCAGGTCCTGAATTTCAGTCAGGGATTGTGCATATATTTCCGCAGGTTTCGACTTTAAAATAAGGGAAATTACTGCAAAACATTTCTTCAATGTAGTGTATAGGTTAGATGAGTAAATAAATACACACAAACCATCAAATCAGTCACTGAAAATAGCATGAGTGATTCAGCACCGCGTCCTCTCTCTTTGACTGTCTCTTCACATCGGCGCATCTACAGCTGAACGCTGCGATACAAGACCTTAGCTCACGTTTCGGTGCAGTTGACATAATTGTCAATTGCCTAATCAGTCATTGTTGCATCATCACAAATATGTATTATTTGCACGTTTTTTCAAGCCTTTTTGTACACTTGTGCTCCAGAGGTGCTTTTCTGTGAGCTCAGTCACATCCAGAGCGCGCCGCGCCCCAAATTGAGTTTGAGAGCTTATTGCGCTTAAGTGGCCAAATACACATAAACTAACGTCAAAATGGCCGTCTGTTGAGTATCCTCATAAGCTCTGTTGATCTTGTCTTAAGTTAATGTAAACATTTGCGAATGAAAACGCATCTGTGAAATAGGTCTTGTGACAGCAGCCTAATAAAGCTGAGCAGTCTGTCGTTAATGTTAATCAAACAACAAAAGACAGAGAAAATCCTTCACTACTCTTGACTAAATAATGCATTGTTGAATAACTTTAATGTTAATTTCAGTTTATTCAATTTCTATAGCCTATTTAAAACATTCATATGTTTTATATTTTATATTCATTTATAAAAATGTAGTTAATATTTGCATGATTATATTATCCACCCACGACCCACCCGCACATAATCGGAATGCAATTTTTTTTATTACTCGACCCGTGGATCATCCGCATCGCCCGTGGATATAACCGCCATCCGCGCATCACTAATACACATGCACCATACTAATTTAGGCATTGTTGCACCAGGTTCACACAAACTCTGTTTGCAGTTTCTATGCAGTCCATGTGGGTTACGTATGCACTGCAGAAGCAGCACGGACTCATTTTGATTTCACACCGGATGCGCTTGCAGTCTGCTCATCACAGCTGTTTACAACAAACACAACATTTATCCATTATTTTGATTTCAAATCCAAACATGGTTACTGAAAATCCTTTTTCAGCATTGTGATCTTCTTTTATCAAAGTACAGTAAGTCAATCTTTTATAGACGTGTCTAAATGCAAGAAATATAAGCAATGCATTAATCAATGCATTTACTTCTAGACTTATGTTCAGTTGCTCAAGCAAGTGGCAGCACAGCAAAAATAGACTGTGTGGAAAAGATCGCTGCAGTGCTTCAGACAAACTGCTCATGGGACCTCATTTATAAAACTCTCTGTAGATTTCATCCTAAAAGTGTACGTAGGCACAAAAGCTCGATTTTGCTTACACACAAGTTTTCGGATTTATAAATATGCGGGAACCTGTGCAAAAAATTCCTTTATAGATCCCAGTCAGGGGAAGATTATGCATGCGTGCATCTCCTCCGAAATCACCATATGTGTCAGGGATTCCACAAGGTCACAGTCACCGGCCACATACATTCACCCGATCACCTGCAGCCTGCAATCGGCACTCCTTCATATACACACTTCACTCAGATGCTCAACGTCCGGTCTACCGTTCAGCTACCTGAACTAGCCTAACTCTCTCTATACTCCAGTACTCCTGCGATTCTCATTCTCCTCAGTTGCAGCACGATCCCGATCCACCTGCAAAGAACTCAACATCAGTCATCACAGATAAGAACCAACGAACAGCCATTTGTGTATCAGCTTACCTCGTCTCCTTATCAGCTCTCTCATTTAACAAACCTGTCATTAAAACTAACTTGTACTCACTTACCTCTTGTCTCCGGCCTGTGTTGTGACAGAAGACCGGACCCTACAACATTCACCTCCATGGATCCCCGGCACCAAACACCTGCAGATGTCCTTGAGGAACTCGTCAACACCCTCCGGACTTCACTCACACAGTCACCTCTCCTCTTGCTGCCTCTGGAAGTCCCATGGCCTCGCATGTGATGCAGCTGAGTGGGGCAGCTTCCCGTTACAAGTGGCTCTTCATAGAAATGCAAGTTCCTCACCGGGCTCTAAGGTAGCCTTTCTCATTTCACTGTTAACCGCAAAGCTCTGTTGTGGGACCGAGCTATATGGAATTGTGTTCCTGTGGCTCAGTGGTTAGAGCATTGCTAGCAAAAGGTCGGGTTCGATTCCAGGGAACACACATACTGACAATATAAATGTATAGCCTGAATGCGCTGTAAGTCGCTTTGGATAAAAGCGTCTCATAAATGTAAGAAGACTAATAGTCTCGTAATCAACTCAGTATGATGCTTTCATTAACCATTTCAAGGAGGTGTTTAGTTCAGCTACCGGAGTGTTGGCAGTGTCTGATCAACTGCTGCGGCTGAGCCAGGGTTTCTCCACCGTCAGTGATTACACTCTACAGTTTTGCACGCTAGCGGCAACTAGCGGATGCAATGAGGCGGTGCCCACAGCTCCTATCGTCATGGACTGGGTCCAAACATCCGCGCAGCTATGTCAGTCTACAATGACATGATCGGATTGGAAAATTTCATGCAAAAAGTCACCTGTATTTCTCAATGCTTATTGGCATGCCAGCCCAACAAAGCCGCTTGCCAGCTTGCATCACCCACCATCAGTCTTCCAGTACCAGAATCTATGCGGTTGGATTCCATCCGTCTCACTCGCGCAAAACGTGCACTCCGCATTGCGGCCGTATTCTGCCTCTACTGTGCAGCTACTGATCACTTCATCCAGAACTGTCCTGTCAGACCCCCACGCCCTGCGGTGAGTACCCTCCAACTAGAGCCAGACATTTCCACGTTATCTTTGTTATCAGTACAACTACTCACCCCTGATCACTCTGTTGCAATCTCTGCCCTTGTTGACTCTGGCTCCTCGGGCAATTTTATATCCCAAGACCTCCTAAGCCGTCTTCACCTGCCCCGAAGACACCATGCCTAGGAGCTCAGAGTCGAAACCATTCAGGGAAATCTGTTGGGGCATGGGTGAGTAAAATACACTGCTCAACCTTTGAAACTGTGTGGGGTGCCTGCATGAAGAGACCATCACCTTTCTGGTACTGGAGGGACCTACTGTGGATATCATCCTGGGACGCTGGCTTAACCCTCCATTCTCCAGAGGTCAGATGGGAACTATGTGCGATCACTGGCTGGAGTGAGTTCTGGCAACAGAACTGTCTCACCACGGTACCCAAGCCGCTCCTCCCCATTCCAGCTCAACTCTCATCCACCCTCGTTGAGAGCCCCGAGCCGCACAAGTTCACACCATCCCATCTGACTATGCGGCTTTCCAAGATGTCTTCAGTAAGCAGGCAGCCACTTGTCTACCACCTCACA
Organism: Gymnocypris eckloni scoliostomus; assembly: GCA_027564155.1. Lineage (NCBI taxonomy): Eukaryota > Metazoa > Chordata > Actinopteri > Cypriniformes > Cyprinidae > Gymnocypris > Gymnocypris eckloni. The sequence goes on from CM050422.1 coordinate 8,827,850, forward strand.
GGCCATGGGACTGTGCTATCGACCTGCTGCCTGGGACCAAGTTACCCAAGGGTAGATTATAACCTTTGTCCATCCTGGAGTGCAAGGCTATGGATGATTACATCCAGGAGGCTCGGCGTCAAGTATTCATCCACCTCCACCTCACCTCGGCAGCTGCTGCTTCGTGGGCAAGAAGAATGGGGGCTTGAGGCCTTGCATCGACTACATTACTCTAAATTCCCAAACAGTGAAGCTGCTGCACCCACTTTCCTGGTCCCAGCTGCCCTTGAGGAACTCCGTGGAGCCTGCATATTCTCCAAGTTGGACCTGCGAGCTATATAACCTAATTCGTATCTGGGAGAGCGATGAGTAAAAGACGGCTTTCATCACACCATCAGGCCACTATGAGTACAAGGTTATATCGTTTGGGCTGTCAAACTCACCGTCAATCTTCCAGACCATTATGAATGAGGTGTTCCGGAGTTCCTCCATCGGTTCATTAGCATGTACATCGATGACATCCTCATATACTCCCGGAACCTGGCGAACATTGTCACCACGTGACGCAGGTCCTCCAACAGCTCAGACAACACAGTTTCTACCTCAAACTGGAGAAATGTGAATTCCATCGCTCCACTGTGCAGTTCTTTGGGTACGTCAGTGGCCAAGATGAAATTTAGATGGACCAGGGGAAAGTTACGTCCCGCTGGGCTTTGTTTTTAACACGGTTCAATTTTACTATACCCTACCGTTCCGGAAACCGCAATTGTAAGGCAGATGCCTTATCCCGCCTGTACTCCCTAGAATCTCACTCGTAACCAGAACCCATCATCCTTCCAGCCCTCATCGTCAGTCCCATCCAGTGGAACATCTCTGAGAACATCAGTGTCGCCACTCTCACCGAACCAGCTCCGCTGGGAGGCCCAGAAGGGAAAACCTATGTCCCTACATCACAATGTCAACCCCTTCTGGGGCTCAGTGCACAATATTCCGGGCTCTGGACACCCAGGCAGCACACAGACCCTCTCGCTCCTTCAAGTTCGGTTCTGGTGGCCCAGTATGACCCGGGATGTCATCTGGTACGTCCGCAGCTGCTTAGTCTGTGCCATGTCGAAGACGCCCCGACACCTCCCAGTAGGCAAACTCGTGCCACTGCCAGTCCCACGATGGCCCTGGTCCCAAATATGGAATTGATTTTGTGGTGGATCTCCCCAACTCTGACGGCAATACCTGTGTCCTGGTAACAGTTGATTGCTTCTCAAAAGCATGCAAGTTTATCCCCCTCAAGGGACTCCCCACAGCCTTAGAAACAGCGGAATGTATGTTTAACCATGTCTTCAGGAATTTCGGTCTTCCGGAGGAGATGGTCTCCGACCAGGGCCCCCATTTCATCTCCCATGTGTGGAAGGGCCTTCTTCTGACTTAAGGGAGTCACGGTGAGCTTGTCCTCCGGCTACCGTCCGCAGACAAATGGCCAGACTGAGCGAAAGATCCAGGAGCTCGGACGTTGCCTCCGGTCATACTGCCATGATGACCAGCACAGCTGGAGCCGCTTCCTCCCTGGGCCGAGCGCACAGAATTCTCTCCGTCAAGACACCACCAGATTGACTCCCTTCAAATGCGTACTCGGTCACCAACCCCCGCTCTTCCTGTGGACGGGAGAGCCCTCAGAGGTTCCAGATCTGGACTACTGGTTCCGAGCGAGAGAGCGTGGGACTCAGCTCACATCCATCTTCAGCGTGCTGTGCGGAGGCATAAGACCTTCGCAGATACCTGTCACTTCAATACCCCAACATTCCAGCCAGGGGAAAAGGTGTGGTTGTCCACCCGGGATCTGCGCCTCTGCCAACCGTGCAGAAATCTGAGTCCCCGCTACATTGGTCCGTTCCCCATCCAGAGGCAGATCAACGAAGTCCCCTACCGACTACAACTTCCACCCAGGCACCGCATTCACCCTTTCTTCCACGTCTCCCACCTTTAACTATTCTCTTCATCTGCACCAGGACCCGCCGAGCCAGAGACACCTCCTCTTCCAGAAATCCTGGACCAGCCCTCCAGGACATTCTGAATGTGTGGCGACGGGTGGCCTGCTGGTATGTCTCATAGACTGGGATGGATACGGACCTGAAGAGAGATCCTGGGTGGCCCGGGACGAAATCGATCCCACACTGTTGACTGAATTCCACAGTCTTTTCCTGATTGTCCTGCACCCAGAGGCTGTCGCTCTGCTCGAGGACATCAGGAGCCGCCCCTGGAGGAGGGGTTAATGTCAGGGTTTCCACACCGTCACAGTCACCTCAGTCATTGGTCACAACAACCTGAATACTGATCACCCGCACCTTCAGTCTGCAATCAGCACTCCTTCATATACACACGCCACTCAGACACTCATCATCCGTCTACTGTTCACATACCTGAGCTAGCCTGACTGTCTCTATACTTGCCTACATGTGCTTACCCTCAGATCTCCAGTACTCCTGCGATTCGTTCTCCTCAGTTCCAGCATGATCCTGATCCAACTGCAAAGAACCCAACATCAGTCATCACAGATAAGAACCAACGGACAGCCATTTGTGTATCAGCTCACCTCGTCTCCGTATCGGCTCTCTCATTCAATAAACCTGTCATTAAAACTAGCTTGTATTCACTTACCTCTTGTCTCTGGCCTGTGTTGTGACAATATGGAGCTTACAACGCCTCATTGTACTATGCATAACCTCACCTGTTCATTATTTCCATGCATACCCCATCCACATGACAACATGTTTAACACCATCAAAGGTAAAATACATTAAATACATTTTTTTTTGCCAAGTCATCCACTGTCTTTATGTTTTAGAATAAATATATACAAATATTAATTTAAAACAACTGTTAAAATAGTTATCGAATAAATATTTTAGATTAAAGTTATAAAGAATAAAGTTGATCTCATTCTTTTCCACTAGCTATTGTTAGTGGAAACAGATAGGCCTATATTTATTGCAGTGTAAATACAGTTGTCTGACTCTGTGCGCCACTGACGTATTTAAAAAATGAAGCGTGCAGATCTTAGTTTACTTCCAGTTTTATCTTTCAAATACACTGGTATTTTTCCTAATGTTGTGAAGATGCCTTCACATGACATTAACACCGTGCAGCAGTTGTACAGTAAGTATCATTGGACCTATTCAAGCCGGAAAATTAATGGACCGTTCGACCACAGAGTATCCAGCAGTGCCCACCATAATATCTAAGTAAGTGCGCATCATTGATCATTGCCTGTTTTTTTGATCATCCCCTTTTGCCTTCACTGTCTTAATTCTTTGTGACAGATTCAACAAGATGTTGGAAACATTGCTCAGAGATTTTGGTCCATATTGTCATGATAGCATCACACAGTTGCTGCAGATTTGTCGGCTGCACATCCATGATGAGAATCTCCCGTTCCACCACATCCCAAAGATGCTCTATTGGATTGAGATCTGGTGACTGTGGAGGCCATTTGAGTAAAGTGAACTCATTGTCATGTTCAAGAAACCAGTCTGAGATGATTTGAGCTTTGTGACATGGTGCATTATCCTGCTGGAAGTACATCAGAAGATGGTACACTGTAGTCATAAAGAGATGGACATGGTCAGCAACAATACTCAGGTAGGCTGTGGCATTTAAACGATGCTCAATTGGTACTAAGAGGCCCAAAGTGTGCCAAGAAAATATCCCGACACCATTACACCACCACCACCAGCCTGAACCATTGAGACAAGGCAGGATAGATCCATGCTTTCATGTTTACACCAAATTCTGACCCTACATCTGAATGTCGCATCAGAAGTCGAGACTCATCAGACCAGGCAACGTTTTCCAATCTTCTATTGTCCAGTTTTGGTGATCCTGTGTGAATTGTATCCTCCGTGTGCTGTTCTTATCTGACCGAGCGGCACCGTGTGGTCTTCTGCTGCTGGAGCCCATCTGCTTCAGGGTTCGACGTGTTGTGTGTTCAGAGATGGTATTCTGCATATGTTGGTTGTAACGAGGTTATTTGAGTTACTGTTGCCTTTCTATCATCTCTAACCAGTCTGCCCATTCTCCTCTGACATCAACAAGGCATTTTCATCCACACAACTGCCGCTCACTGGATATTTTTTTCTTTTTCGGACCATTCTCTGTAAACCCTAGAGATGGTTGTGTGTGAAAATCCCAGTAGATCAGCAGTTTCTGAAATACTCAGACCAGCCCGTCTGGCACCAACAACCATTCCACGTTCAGAGTCACTTAAATCCCCTTTCTTCCCTGCTTCTGATGCTCGGTTTGAACTTCAGCAAGTCTCACCACATCTAGATGCCTAAATGCATTGAGTTGCTGCCATGTGATTGGCTGATTAGAAATTTGTGTTACCAAGCAAATGAACAGGTGTGCCTAATAAAGTGGCCGGTGAGTGTACTCTCATATAGACCAAGGCCTGGTTTCACAGACAGGGTTTAGACTAAGCCAGGATTAGGCCATAGTTCAAGCCGGGATTAGGCCATAGTTCAATTAGGGACATTTAAGTAATTTTATAAACTTGCTTAGGAAATACATTGGTGCATCTTGAGACAAAACAAAGGCACTGATATATTTTAAGATCAGTCATTGCAATATTATTTCAGTTGAAACGGATCAGACTTACCTTTTAGTCTGGGACTAGACTTAAGCCTTATCTGAAATCGGGGAAATGTATTACTTATAGCTTACTTAATCAAAGGTAGTTTATGTACTTTTGGAAAATCAAGCACTAGTATTTGATTGTTTTAATCTTTATAGGTGAAAGCGCAAGATCAACTTCTGTCTCACAGAGACAAACAAAAAGGAAGACCCGAGAGAGGAAGAGAAGTGGATGAAGGTAAGATTTAAATGTTATATTTTATACATGTCTATATAAACAGTTGTAAATGTGGCATTAATTGAAAACACCTCCCGAAAATTACATTCAAAACAAAACCCGCATTGTGACCTACAGCGTAAATAGTTGTTGTCATGAAATATACAAAAATCCTGCCTTTACCAATGAACTATTCAGGTTAACTATTCGCAGCATTAGTTAAAAGTCTCAAGTATACTGTATGTACTGCCGTTCTTATTTTAGTAGATTTGAGATGGGCACACATACATATACTGATTTAGGCATTGTTACACCAGGTTCACACAAACTCCTACAAAACTAAAAATCAGTAAAGAATGCGGCTGAGTATACTTTGAAAGCTGCGAGACGGAACACGGAAAGTGAAGTGTGTATAAGTGAAGTGACGAACGTGTTCCGGATTAACACCGGATCACCGCCAACACAGCAAGCCTACCATCAATATGAATGAGTCTGAAACAGGTAACAAAGAATGTGAGGAGAGTAACATTTTAAGAGGGTTGTATTATTTGGACTATTTTATTTGCAACACAGAATAATCACAATATACACAGTAAAGGCCAAAGGCACATTATTGAACATATTGATCTAAACACTTGAACAGTAACACAACTTTGTGCCAAACGTTCTTAGACTCACTGTGTAAACACTCATACCACTTTTATATCTTGTGGTTTTATGTTTTATAGAACATTAAAAACATCCTGGACTTGTGAGCTATTTAAATTCAATTCAAGATTTCAATTCAAGATTATTTTTATAGCGCTTTTTACGATACAATCGTTACAAAGCAACTTCACAGGAAATTAAGTTTCTAAAATAGATTTATATTGTAGAAACTCAATATAATTAACTTATGGCAAAATGTGGTTAATTCAGTATAATCGCTGATGGTTGGCTTCCTCTGAGGGGTTGGCATCGTCTCTTCTCAGGTGTTTGTCATCTCAGATCAGTTAATCCAGAAACAGAGAAACAAATAGAGACATAATGAGTGTAGCTGTTGTTCCATCCAGGCAAAAATGATCTGTTCAACCCAAGCTAAAGCATAATAATCTTCCTTTGATCAGATATAACTGCAGTACACGATTAGGAGATGCATTATATGAATGCTTGGCTAAAGAGATGTGATTTAAACAGAGAGCGTGTGTCTGAACCCCAAACGTTATCAGGAAGGCTATTCCAGAGGAATGTAATGAAATGCCACCTATTCAACATTTTGTTGGTGATTTCATAAATCTAGTCAGGAATTATAGTTTTGGAAAAGTCTAACTAGTAAAGTGTGTACATGTTACGTCAGTATAACACAACAACATCTAACAGGAGCAATCTTACTCGTATAAATGATATCCTCCACTGGATCCAGCTGCGTGACGCATCGTGTTGTGTTGTTCTTCTGAGGTGAATCCTGGGTTATTCTTCTCAGAGCGTCTTCCAGAAACAAAACGTAGCTGAAATGAACTTAATGAACATGTTCGCATCGCCTCACGTGGATAGTTAGATTTTAAAAACACGTGATCGCCGTCGCCGTGGTCACATTAGATATGAGTTTAGATGAGCAAAACTGGAGATTGTGTTGGTTTCATACTAATTACTTTATCAGAGAATATTTGTTTTCGACATGACTGACTTAATTTGAAAGTAGATATTTCAAGCTTTCTGTGCATATATTTCTCATGTCTTTTGAGGCAAGTATTTGTGGAGATTCAGCTTGTTTTATTTACGTGTCTCTGAAGAGACGTGACAAAGCGCACCATTTATTTGCTTTATTTTACAAAATCACATTGTTTTTAAACCCTTTGCAGTTTCAAATGATACCTTATTCTGATCTGTACAATCAAACATTGAGTATTTTAGTTATTTTCAGTTATCATGAAAAAACGTGACTGGTGCGGTCTTCGACCCCAGAGGTTATATTGCTCAAGCAAGTGGCAGCACGGCAAAATAGACTCTGTGATCCGCTCCCGGAACGCACTGCCGGACCTCAACCATTAACATGGGTGCAGAACAAAATATACCGCGCACACACTTTAAACCGTGCGTGAACTTGGCCAGATACAGAAAAGCAGTGCAATAGATGTAATTTAAGCAAGGAGTTGGGCGGTAAATTATTTGCAGCCCTGTCACTAATTAGGTTTTAAAACAGCCAAAAGAATTGATAAAACGGAAAGGTTAAAACAGCACAGATAAAACTGAATGTGTTACTAAATTTGCCCACAAGATTGTGTGGATTTAACGATATGACATTACCATATGATGATTTGTACACAAATTTGACCGGGAATCTAAAAGTTCATCAGAAGATGTTTAGGTTTAACACTGTTTATTATATATATTTAGTTCTTTGTATCTTGTTTGGGCCTGTATCATCTAAAATAATAGCAGCTGTTTTGTCTATTTTACTCTTCAGAAGATGAGGTGTCACTTTTGTTTTTCAGACAGATGTTCTGATGACTTCTCCTCAGAAAGCACCTGAACAGTGCAGTGAGGACGGGTTCAGATGTAGTAGGTGAATTAGTGTTTCTCATGAAGTCCAAATAACCATGAACACTGGTTAGGCCAGGCTTTAGTGCTTAGTCACTATCAGAGCTTCAGTACAGGTGGATGTTGAACATCCCACAATACCTGAGGATCCACTAACTAACAGGTGCTAATGTGTGTCTGTTGCAGATCAAGAGCAGGGAGCAAGCCGGGCCAAGAAGCCCTTCTCACCAAAGAAGAACAAGAAAAGAGTCGCTGACTTCTCCACTCAGAAAGCACCTGAACAGTGCAGTGAGTTTTATAAAAGTGTGGTTAAGGGAATGCAAATCAAGATAAATGCAGAAGCCCTTTTCACCAAAAGAAGAAAAAGAAAAGAGGAAAAACTGGCTAAAGGTAAGTTTCATAATTTTTTTACTGATAATTTTGATAACTGATAAATCTAATAATTATTAGAACAATTATTTGTTTTACAGTAGGAGCATAATACACATCTCATGATTCAGTGTAGTATACAATACTGAACTCATGATTCTTTTTTAACTGAATCTGTTTATACAAATAAAAATATTTAGGCCGTGTCCACCAAATGGCTTTGATGTTTGGTTCTGTTCTGAAACAGTGTTTTAGAAACTCTGTTCTGGAAACTCTGCACTTTACTTGGAGTTTAAAACAAGTCAAATTAGCCCACAGTGTAAGTGTATTTTCTTCAAAATAATCTTTGGTTTAAATTCATTTTAATTATTTAAATTGCTAATAGGATTTACTCAACCACAAACAAGACACTCCTAAAATGTCTTGTTTTAAAACAATGAATAGGACTGTAGTCCAGTGTTCCTGTGGCTCAGCGGTAGAGCATTACGTTAGCAGCGCAAAGGTTGTGGGTTTGATTCTCAGGGAACACACACTGACAAAAACAAAATGTATAGCCTGAATAAATATAGCGACAAAGTCGCTTTGGATAAAAGCGTCTGCTAAATGCATAAATGTAAATGTAGTCAGTTCAAGTTGTTTTGCAGTGTTTCCTCAAAAGAGGAGATGACGGGTAATAGGATAGTTTTCTTGATTTTGTTTGTTTATTTTATTGTACATTTTTGGAGGGTCAATTTTTTTGTTTAATTCTTAAAATACTTTTTTCCATATTTGTTACTTGTTTATTTTTTATCAAAAACAAGTCCAAAGCACTAAAACTTATTTATCACCATTAATTCACTTATTCACAGTGATGATTCATAGCTATTGGTCGATGTCAAATATCTATATATGTCTGCTAAATGACTAAGAGTAAAGAAAAGTAAATATATTTGCCCATGTGACGTCACCGATCCCACAATATCACAACGAACTGTTTTTGGAGCTTAATTAAATAAATGCTTTGTTTGTAACGAGGAGGACAGCTTAAGCTATGAAACTTGCAACATGTTTTAACACAAAGACCTCTTATAGGTTTGAGGCAAAGTTGATTTCTAATGTCTTGATCCTTTTAATTATTAAATCATTAGCTCTGATTCACGCTTAACATCTTTGGGACAAATGTTTTTATGAGGATAAGATAACTTTTTGACCAAATCATGCATTCACTTCTTTTCTGTGACTGTGCAAGAAAGCTACATCTCTTGGTCTCTGTTTTTCATGGTGACACAATCTAGATTGTCTTGTCCATTTGTAGAGACACAGGCGATCAGTGAAGAGACCGTGGTGTGAAGACGAGAGAAGGTCAGTAAACACACATCTAGCACGGTTTGTTCCTGGAAAAGCAGACTGTATGAAGGGCCTAGAAGAGGAAAAGGTCCTGAAGGAACGATCTTGGAAGGATGTTTGTCTACAACACAATTGTTAATAAGAAAAGGAGGTGCTTCTGTTTTAAAATCATGTCCAGCTGTTCTGTTTGCCTTCATGTTGAGACACTTGTTGGTGTGAATTTCTATGTTAAATTAACAATTAAATCAATCTGAAAATGACTTTTTTTTTGCATTTCTTAGACCGCTTTATAGTGATCAACAGGAGCATGCTTAATGATGCAAACAGAAATGAATGTAGTTGTAAAGATGCTCTGAGTCATTACTCAACTGATGATAGTTTAGTTCAGTTCAATAATGACTTAGAACTGTCCATAAATAAATAAAAATAATGTGCTTAAAATAATTCAGTCGGAAACGGACTCAATAGCGCCCCCTTGAAAATGTCCTCACTCTGCTGGTAAAATACTGGTTCTTTTCCTTTTTTTTTAAAATAATCCAAGGTGATATTCTGAATCCTGGAAACACATAGTGTATAAATATTGTTTTCACTAACTTCTAGCTATAGCAGAAATGGTGGTCCTCACACTGCAGGTTAATTTACCCGGACCTCACTTCGAGGGTCATACAGGAATGTGTGTGTGTGTGTGTGTGTGTGTAAACCTTAGCAACAACAAACCAGAGGGTTTCATATCTGGGACAAAGTTCACAGCTGCCCTCTGCATTTGGATCTGTCTTTTGAAATGCTGCACAAAAAATAGACCTTGAGAGATACAGAGATTAGAATACAGGAATTCAATTCTGAGGTCAGCAGGTTTAGTGTTATCAACATTCAGCTCTGTTTTTTTCAACTTCATGCACACATAATAAAATAAATTATAAAGTTAGACCTTTAGTGGCATAGTTGTTGGTTTCTTGTAGGGCTGTCAAATTGGCTGAAAAACCAAATTCGCATTTTATACTAAAATATTATCAAAATTCAAATTATATTAGAATTTAAAATGCATAAATTCAGTTAGGAAAAAATAAGCTTTTGGCTTCTCTCCTGAGGCCACAAGAGGGCGCATCGAGCTAAATATTACTAAATGTACGTTTCTTCAAAGTAGGACTAGGCAATATGAGCAAAAATTAATATCTCTGAATTTTTTGGCTGATTTACGGTATACGGTACATATCTCGGTATTTTGTATTTGGATTAAACAAACAAATAAAGTGAATGTAACCATGTAGGCCTATATAATGTGCAACAAATGTTGAAATCACTTTGCATTCTAACATTGTAACAATGCGATCTAAAAACAAAATGTATTTTCTTAATCGAATTCGATTAATTGCACAGCCTTAGTTTTTGTTGTTTATTTCGTTACTTAGAGGAAAGTGCGCAATATATATTTACATATTCATCCAAACGCCGCTCATGTTCGGATGCATTTTCTCTGAAGCGCTGTGTGTCTTCTTCTCTTGAATTGCATCCAGGAGGGCAGAACTACAGTCTTGCGCTACAGTACAGTCTGGTCAAACCGCATTTTTGCAGGCTCTTACATTAGATCATGATTAAATGACTAATCGACAACAAAAATATTTGTTGACAATTTCTTGTTGTCGATAATGTCAACTAATCGTTGCAGCCCTAATGATAAGTGTCTGCAGTTTATACACCATTTCAGCTGTTTTAGGTCTTTTTCCTCTTGTAGGTGATTGTAGACCTAACATTTGACACCAGTATCCCCCCCCTTCTGTGTACATGCATATAAGAAAATACATGTTAAACTTGACCACATACAGATATTAGTCAAGGCTGCATTCACAAGTCTAATCACTGTGGATGTCAGCAGAAGGAAAAATGCTCTGACATCTAAAATGCAAAATCAAAATTCATTAAATGCAAGAATATAATGGTGTGTAAAAGGAGTTATGTGTAATGGTCTGTACATTGTGATATTTAATGAATCGGTTCAATTATTAATTTACCTCATCTCTCCAAAATGCCTTATTTCATTTATTCAAATATTCAAAAGTTTAGGGTCAGCCAGAATTATTTATTTATTTATGTATTATAATTTTTACGAAAGTAATGGTTTTATTCAGCAAGAACACATTAAATTGACCAAACATGACAAAAAAAATATTTACAATGTTCGATTTTTATTTCAAATTGCTGCTCTTTAAACTTTCTATTCAACAAATTATCCAGAAAAAATTTGAGTAGTACAACTATTTTCAACATTAATATACTAGAATGATTTCTGTCACTTAAGACTAGAGTAATGACCGCTACAAATTTCAGTTTTGCCATCACAGAAATAAAATGTTAAAATATATTGAATTGGAAAACAGTTAGTTACTCTAAAACTCTAAAGAAAATAATATTTCACTATATTACTGTCAGACTTTGTCTTCCTCTGCCTTTGTCTCCTCACCCTTATATGGTCCTTCCTGTTTCCCAGTCATTATTAGTTCAGTCAGTGTCAGCCTTGTCTTGATTATGTCCCAGGTGTCTCCAGTTATGTCTCCCTATATAAGTCTGTTCTACCCAATGTTAATGTCATGTGTCTGAGATGTCCTTACCTGTGTTCCTGTCTCTCCTCCGTTTGTCTCTCATTAAATACCTCGTTTGTCAGAATCCTCGTCTCCTCGTTCCTGGATCCCCGTGTACCGTGACAGAATAATCCACCCATAAAAGAAGAACGGATTCTCCTTCACGGCGATGGAGTTCGCAGCCTGTGCCTTTGCCCTTAGCGGCGGAATCTCCCTTCGTGGAGTTCGCGGAGAATTCTGCAAGCTCGCGGTGACGGAGCTCCACGACGCGGCAATCCTCCATCTGTTTCGGCTCGGGGCAAATTACCAGCGCCCTATGGATCTCCCAGACACCACAGGATTGTGTTGGAGAGGGGATCTACCGGTGTCTGGGAAGTTACGGTCCAGTCGAAACCAGCCCACGAGTGTCTCCGGTGGCCCGTTCAGCTCTTCTTCGTCTCCGCTGGTCCTGCGGAGCTCTTCTTCGCTGGTTCTGCCCAGCTCTTCTTCGCTAGTGCCGCCCAGCTCGTCTTCGTCTCTGCTGGTTCCCGGCGCGGCGCGAGCCGCGCTTCGGCGCCCGCGAGCAGCGCCTGGCGCCGCCCGAGCGAGCGCTTCCCGAGCGCCGCCAGCGAGCCCGCTTCCCAGCGCCGCCGAGAACCAGCGCTTCCCGAGCGCCGCCGAGCTCAGCGCGCTTCCAGCGCCGCCGAGATCCAGTGGCTGCTCCCGACAGCGCCCTCCGGTGCCTGCTCCGAGACTGCGCCCTCAGTGCCTGCTCCGAGGCTGCGCCCGCCAGTGCCTGGACCTCGCCAGTGCCCTCCGTGCCTGCACCACGCCAGTGCCCTCCGGTGCCTGCACCACGCCAGCGCCCAGTGCCTGCACCACGCCAGCGCCCAGTGCCTGCACCTCGCCAGCGCCTCCAGTGCCTGCACCTCGCCAGCGCCTCCAGTGCCTGCACCTCGCCAGTGCCCTCCAGTGCCTGCACCACGCCAGTGCCCTCCAGTGCCTGCACCACGCCAGTGCCCTCCAGTGCCTGCACCACGCCAGTGCCCTCCAGTGCCTGCACCACGCCAGTGCCCTCCAGTGCCTGCACCACGCCAGTGCCCTCCAGTGCCTGCACCACGCCAGTGCCCTCCAGTGCCTGCACCACGCCAGTGCCCTCCAGTGCCTGCACCACGCCAGTGCCCTCCAGTGCCTGCACCTCGACAGCGCCCTCCAGTGCCGGCTCCTCGTAAGTGCGCTTCAATTTCCCCGCTGGTTCCGTCCAGCTTTTCCGAGCGCCCCCGAGAGTCAGCGGCACCCGAGCGCCCACGCTGGCCCACGCTGGTCCCGTCCAGCTCTCCAGAGCCCCTGCTGGTCCTGGCCCAGCTCTCCAGAGCCCCTGCTGGCTCCGTCCCAGCTCTCCAGAGCCCCTGCTGGTTCCGTCCCAGCTCTCCTGAGCCCTGTCCCAGCTCACCATTGCCTCCGCTGGTCCCGTCCAGCTCACCTTGGCCCACGCTGGTTCCGTCCAGCTCACCTGGGCCTCCGCTGGTCCCGTCCCAGCTCACCATTGCCTCCGCTGGTCCCGTCCAGCTCACCTTGGCCCACGCTGGTTCCGTCCAGCTCTCCAGGGCCTCCGCTGGTCCCGCCCAGCTCACCATTGCCTCCGCTGGTCCCGTCCAGCTCACCTTGGCCCACGCTGGTCCCGTCCCAGCTCACCTGGGCCTCCGCTGGTCCCGTCCAGCTCACCATTGCCTCCGCTGGTCCCGTCCAGCTCACCTTGGCCCACGCTGGTCCCGTCCAGCTCACCATTGCCTCCGCTGGTCCCGTCCAGCTCACCTTGGCCCACGCTGGTCCCGTCCAGCTCACCTGGGCCTCCGCTGGTCCCGTCCAGCTCACTTTTCCCTCCGCTGGCCCTGTCCAGCTCGCCTTCCACGGCTCCTGAGCGCCCCCCTGGGATGGGGAGCTTCCCCATGAAAATTTTGGGGGGGGGCTACCCTCCATGGCCACCCGAGCACCCCGCTCCTCCATGGCCGCCCGAGCACCCCGCTCCGCCATGGCCTCCTCAGTTCCCGGACCCTCCGTGGTACCCTCCATGGCCACCCGAGCACCCCGCTCCTCCATGGCCGCCCGAGCACCCCGCCATGGCCTCCTCAGTTCCCGGACCCTCCGTGGCCGCCTGATCCGCCATGGCCGCCAGAATCCCGGATCCGCCATGGCGCCTGATCCGCCCGTGGCCGCGGAATCCCGGATCCGCCATGGCCGCCGGAATCCCGGATCCGCCATGGCCGCCTGATCCGCCGTGGCCGCCTGAGTCCCCGGATCCGCCGTGGGTCCCGGAACGGGCACCGCCCTGGAGGTCACCTGTCCGGGCTCCAGGTCCTGAGGCCTCCAGAGTGCCACCCCTCCCCTTTCGATGTCAGACGGCGCGGGACGCGCCTATTGGAAGGGGGTAATGTCAGACTTTGTCTTCCTCTGCCTTTGTCTCCTCACCCTTATATGGTCCTTCCTGTTTCCCAGTCATTATTAGTTCAGTCAGTGTCAGCCTTGTCTTGATTATGTCCCAGGTGTCTCCAGTTATGTCTCCCTATATAAGTCTGTTCTACCCAATGTTAATGTCATGTGTCTAAGCCGTAGATGTCCTTACCTGTGTTCCTGTCTCTCCTCCGTTTGTCTCTCATTAAATACCTCGTTTGTCAGAATCCTCGTCTCCTCGTTCCTGGATCCCCGTGTACCGTGACAATTACTCTGTTACTGTGTATTTATCAAATAAATGCAGCCTTGGTGTGCATAATATACTTCTTTCAAAAACATAAAAATACGTAGTGACTCTTACTTAACCAGCAGTGTATGTATATAAATTTTATTTGTTGTGTGTTATGTACAAATGCAAATAATAAATCAGTCTTATGTTCATTTATAAAAACTGTGAAAATCATGCTTGATTATTTTTACTTCTGTATCTTCTTGCATTAATCATTTTGAAATAGTTTAAAAATTAGATTTTTTTGTATGTTTATTAAGAAAATTTAACAAGTACTTTTCTATTTCTACTGTGTAAATTAAAGTGGATACTAATATTTACTCTCTGTCTCTAGCTGTGGTGGCACTGTAGGTGCAATACTGACATGTCCTTTGGAGGTGGTGAAGACGAGGCTGCAGTCTTCTTCGGTGAATCTTTACGTCTCTGAGGTTCAGCTCAGCACTGTGAATGGGGCCAGTGTGGCCCGCATGTCCCCACCGGGGCCTCTGCACTGTCTCAAGTGAGTACTTCAAAACCCAACCTCGCAAAATCTGGTTTATCATGCTCCAGGGCATTTAAACCAGTGTTAAGATGTTCCAAAAACAACATGTGGAAACTGGCAAAAATACTGCAGCATATTTCTATAGAAAATAATATTTATAACTAGAAATATCTTGTTTAAACGATCTTGATTATCAATTAGTCTTTGAACTTGTAGTCTCTCTCTTTTGAACTCCAGTCTCTCTGTGGGTCGAGTGTCAGAACAATGAGAGAAAGATGGACAATGGTTTGAATGCCAGCAGAATACCTGCATCTTCCTATGTTCTGCTAAAATGAATGCTGACCTACCATGAAGGGCAGTCAAAATGCTTTTATAACTCTTTAGCGGTTAGATCCAACAATAACAATGCTTTGAGCCAGTTGACGACGCTGTCACTTGCCCAGTCATCTCTATCCCATTTATTAATTCATCATGTGGATGTGTTTTTATGCTTTTAAACCTAAACATTTGAATTAGGGAGAGTTGTACATAGACAAGGTTTTCTTTTTGAGTTGCCTAGAATCTTTTACTAGCAAAAATATTTATGAATAAATAGCTGTCGTGAAGTTGCATTATAGAAATATTGCAAATTGAAAACTTAATAAGGTATGTGTATAACTTTTTATACTGAATAACAATGTTCAATATAAAATGTTTTTTTTTCATAAAATTGTTGCAAAAAATTCTGTAAAAGGCTTTGTACAGTCATTCACATTAGCCTGTGGTCATGACTTGAATAGATAGTGTTATATACTAAATTCAAAAATGTTATTTTCTGAATTTTTTATTTATTTTTTGGTCATTATTTGGCCCTATGAGTCTAGTCTAGCTGAGAGTATACTGCAAGAGTGCTCTGCATGCCACATTTGGTAGTATTTTGCTAGTCTGGCAAAATGTTGCAAAGCTATGGCTTCTGGGTGTAGTCTTGCTGTCTTCTCTGGGATTGGAAGCACTTTTTTGGCCTCTGGCAAGCAGTGTTATTCATGCCTATTGTATTACTCCAGAATCAGAGGGAATGAGTTTGAAAAGTAGGTCAGGAGAAAATCAGTTACAGATGCTGTGATTTTTGTATTTTTTTTTTAACAAACTTCTGAAAGAGGAATTTTTAAATAATCTGAACATGTCCATTTCTGAAGGCAAACATTAACTTTCTAGTTTGTGTAATACTGTTCAGCACAACTCCTTCCTCCATATTTGTAACTTTTGTAGGTTTAAATTGATACAGTCATGTGTGCAGTTACACAGCAGACAGAATTGATTAAGGTACAGCTAGGCATTGTTTCCCTCAATTACCTGCGTTTTCTCAAACCCCTCAGTTGCTCTGGATAACTTATTGAAGATGGTGAAGCAAATGATGAATGTCATGGCAACAACATGTCACATTGTTAAATCTTGCACCTATTGCCATAATGAAAGGGGTGTTAGCATCCACTACGCTTTCACATATACACTGCAGTGGATTCTTCTCCTTTACATATTCTGTTTTAACTTTCTCTCTCTATATCAGGTTAATATTGGAGAAAGAAGGTCCTCGCTCACTCTTTAGGGGGCTGGGACCCAACTTGGTGGGAGTGGCTCCATCCAGGTATGACCCATATGCAAAACACAAATGCTATAGAGTGCAGCAGTGCCCACCCACTTTTTCGGTAGCTGAAAGTATTTTTGTAATTTATTGTTCACATAGGGATTTTAAAATAGCCACAAACCAACATTGCAAACTTGGATTTGGAGCAAAAAATATACGTTTAAAAAAAAATCAGGCAAAAAGACTAGTAGAAGAACTGTTTACTTAACAGATTTAATGCTGGGAAGAGCCCATTCCTATGAAGCATTTCAAATGACAATTCAGAAAAATATATATATTTAAAGTTTATTGCAAAAGATGCATATAGAATGAAGTATTTTGAGAGTGTAGAGAGACTATTATGTCAGGTGCTAAAGTCAGAGATTCAAAACAAGCAAAAAGCCAAACAGAAGCTAGACAGTTTTATGCAGTCGTGGATACTGTAGTATTTTACCTGGAATTCTACTGTTCAATTTTGTATTATTTAAAAACTAAGATGAAATAATGTGGACTGATGGTTTCAACAAAACAAATCCCATCAGTTAACATCCTCATAGCTCATGGTAAGTCTAACTTTAAAGGTTTTAGTTATTCTAAATCCATTTTGCTCTTGATTCAATTTAAATTAAATGTTATAAATAACTAAGATGTTAACGTATGATAGCAATAGATTATAGAAATCAGAGTTTGCAAGTATATCCGTCAGAAATTATTAGCCAGAACTTGAATTTTCTTTCACAAATGTATGTGTTTGACTCGTTTCAGCCATGGAATAATAAACAATTGTTTTTGGATTTGTGTTTCTCACTGTTTCCTGTTGGGATTTGCTGTATTTCCTCACTTCATTCGAGATGGAAAAGAAAAAATATAGTTTTTCCCCCTCAGACTGTTACATAAGAGGCCGTTGGTCACGTCTCATTGCTCTAATCTAAGTGTATCATCACCAGGGGATCATGCCACTGTCTTATTACGGACTAAACTGACTATGTGCCTTCTGTCACACTGTTCACTTAGTTCTTGACAGTTGAGGGCTTGTAACTCAACTGTAGAGTGGATTCCTAAATCTATAGCGCTCACTTAATCAGTTCTGAAACCTAGTGTACTATGAATGCAGCATTTTACAAAAGTAAAGCTACTATGTTTAGTAGAGTCTAGTGACTCAAAAACTCCAGTGAATATTCACTGTCTCCCTTATGAATCAGTTGTGATTTGTTCATTGACTGCAGTGTGTGTGTCATTATTATGCGACAGATAGCAGTTCTCATGCCCTCATTCACTTGAGCTTTATGTGCATGTCTGTGCAGTTTAATCACATTTAAATTGGTATGTGGGAGATGGTGTTGCAACTAAGCCACTTAAAATGTCTGTATTTTAGTGTTTGCACCCTTTTCATGCTGCAGGAGGTGTTTGTGTTGCCATCTGTGCATGTATTTCTCAGCATTCCCGTCCTGTTTGTCCTCTGCCATCACAGCTGGAATGACTACCTCGTGACTGCTTCTGTTACGTAAAGATTAAATGCACACGTATGTAAAAAAAAATAAAGCTTGATATGTGCTTATGCTCACCTAGTGACATTAACTATACACTTTAGATCATAAACCATAATTAATTGCAGTTTTTAGATTAATCTGTTTTGAGATTATTTATGTAACATCCTCTCATGAAGGTCACGTTATTTAATGCAGATGGCCAAATTAAGCCATTCACCAAAATACAGCATTATGCTCGCACAGGATTGGCAGATATTTCGACCGTGTTCTGATTGGCTATCAGTCAAATGTGGAAGGATGCTGATTGGTTGTCGTTTTGAAGAGGCGGGAGGTAGCTTGTGTTTATAAGCATCTCATCAGGAAACAAATGGCTGTTTGGCTTGTAGGCAGGTTGCTCAGTGAGACATTCAGATCTGCCCTTGTTGTGTGCGTGCAGGAATTATGTAACCTGGATTAAAGCGAAGGGGAAAAAAACTCCCAGTGAGAGGCTTAAATCCTACATCGGAAATTTTCATTTGAATAATCCTGGTGATTTGTTTTGTCCTCCTGTGTGTTTCAGCAGTTGCCCTGTCTAAGAAAATAAATCTGGTAGCTAATACAGGACATGTGATATGATGAGCATGACATACTTTTGCCTCCAGATAGCTTTGTCATGTTTTGTTTTGTTAGAAACTGTAATAATTGGGATAATGTATAGTCAGACCTAACCTGTTTCTTAAAATTAGGGCTGGGTATCTTTCTAAATTTTTCGATACCGATACCTTGAGTTCGATACCGGTTCCTGAACGATACTTTTTTCGATACCAATTTTATGAAATTAGTTTTAACAAGATTACATTATCTCAAAAATGTTGGTTTTATTTTTTCAGCTTGTTGTCATTTATACAGACTCAAAGCCTCATCTCCTGAGCCACTGCACATAGGAATAAAATATATCCAACACAATAAATCAGTGCAAATAGTTTTAATAAAGTTCAAATAGTTTTCAGTTTACACATCTGTTAGGCTACCTTTACACTAGTGCGTGTTCATTTTAAAAGGCGTAGCTCAGACAGAATCATCATTTATATTCATTAAAAATCTTTATCCACTTTCATAAGTAGGTGTTTTATTTTCTTTCATCATATGTTTTATTATTAAATTCTAGTATGTCTACTTATTTGAAAGCATAAAATCACCTTAGTTTATTCAAATTTAGGCTTATGAAAGGTTTTATTTTTCCTCTGAAAATTCTGTGTTTTGTATCTTTTTTTCAAATGAAGGCATAAAACATTAAATTTATCTGTAAATTATTGAAAATCAAACTTTGTTTTATTTTTGCAAACAAAGGGGGTTTACTATTAAAATTTAAACATGGACGAATTGTTTTGTGATCATTAGTAGCACTATGTACATTCTGCTGAACAATATCAATATATTTCTGCCGCAGTGTCTTCCAAGTTTAACCAAACTTTTTTGACGGGTTGCCGTGAATACCTTTACAGTTCTGTGTGTATATGATATGACGCTAGTTTTACTCAAATCAAACGGTAAAATGCTCAGGGAGTGACTCTCAGAGCAGTTCTGGAGATGTTTTTCATGAGTGTCCTTATTTAGTGAGATGGCAGATGCTGAAGTCACCGCGAGCGTCATGCGCTTCAGTCTGTGTGTAGTAAACAAAAGCGCTCGATATAGAGAGCAGACTGCTCCGTACGCTTTCGAATCGCTCTCGCGGTTGTGAAAAACTGATCAATCTGCGCCGCATCGCTTCTAGTCGAACACACCTAGTGCTGCGGGCTGTTGCCTCACTGACGTTGATGAGATTAACCCCTTAGGTATTGAAATTTGGTACCGAACGACAAGATGTTTTTCGATACTCGATGGTATCGAGGCAATTCAGTCGGTGCCTAAAAAGTTTCGAACTCGATACCCAGCCCTACTTAAAATATTCATGAAAATAAAATAACCATAGAAATAGTTTTAAAATTTTTATTCTATTTTTTGCTTTGCTTTTGCTTTTTTATGGTTTTGTTTGGTATTAATGTAAACAACGTTTGTTTCTCTTGTTTTGTTTTGTTAACTGTGTAATGAGGGGCGTAATGTACATTCAGGCCTAGCTTTACCCAAAAATATTTGTGTGAAAACATATCTAAAGAAAATATGTTCTTGCTATAAGTAAATACTACATCTATTTTTTCTTCTACTTCTGATACATTTGTCAGACATTACAGAACATCAAAACCAATTAATGTTGTTAATTCCTTTGTTTTTGTTTTTCACAGAGCAATTTATTTTGCTGCCTACTCCACAACCAAAGAGAAGCTGAACAATGTTTTTGATCCTGACTCCACACAGGTGCACATGCTGTCCGCTGGTTTAGCAGGTAAGAGTTCCAGCTGCATCTTTCATGTAAATGCATTTTTGACTTAAGTTTGCATTGGCTCTTTTTTGTTGTATTTCACACACTGAACTAAAATGATACTCACCTCTTAGTGTGCACAAACCAGAGATTGCATCATTGGGGTGTTTATAACAATGTTTGTCAGTCGCCTTTGTTTTTAGCCATGACCGCCTTATTACGATAAAATGCTTTGTCCTAGTGACCATCTAGTACAAATGGGAGAATTTAGCCATGGTATTTTGGGTTACCGTTTTCAAGGTATGACCGCATTTAGACCGAAAGCACAATTGAAGACTTTCAGGATAAAAAATGTATCTTTGAAGCAGACATTTTTGAAGCTAATCTTATTAACAGTCTGTCAAACAGATGGAAAAATTTAATTAATTTGTAAAAAGTAGGCTATACAGAAAGAAAACGGAATAAATTTACATTTAAAATTTAATTAAAAAAAATTCATTTGAGAGCATTTCTACTAAAGCAAATAGACTAACTTTCAAGCATGTTATATTTGCTTGAAAGCTTGTTAGCTATATTGCAAGAAATGTCCTTAAAGTTTGGGTTGTGCTTTCCTTTCCCAGTTTCTTTTTTTTCTTTTTTCTTTTCTTCTACCTTTTGAGGGCTGAAGGACATAAGTCATTACATGCCAGTGTGCAACTAAACAGTCTGGCTTCACACGCTGTCTGTGCTGTGTGTAGTAGCGGCCTCAGCAGGGCGCTACGCTAACATGTAGAGTGCCATGCGCGGTGGGCAGCGGTCCTCGCGACTGACACGGGCGGGATCGGGACGCCTCAGGTAGTCACGTCTCTACTCACCGGTATGATCATGATTCTCCTAATGATAATGATTATTAATAATGATGATGGTTATTTAAATTAATGTAGCCACTGTAGCTGGCTTGCAGTTCTTTTTTTTCTTTTCTTTAACCTCCTTGTGATTACGCAGTTTTGGCACATGGCCCCCTTGCCAGCCTGTAACCCTCTGTAAAGGTAAATTCAGTGAAAAACTTCATGCACTTTTTTTTTTCAGTCCTGAATGCTAACCTTGTCATTCAATTGCAGTATATGTAGGTCGTGTTATTTTGCACAACGTAAACATTCCTAGCTTGTTCTGTCTGTGTGCTGATACTAAAAGAAAGAGGGCCCACACAGCCTGCCAAACTCCACCTTGAAGCACACATAGCCCTTACGTTACAAAAGTGGTTAAATATAGGTCCCTGAAGGCCTGCAATGGAAAATTGGCATCCGATAAGGGACAAGCTTATGAAATATTCATTACATGTGCCGCTCTCTCCTCTCAAAAGCACAGGTGACTTTTTTTTTTTTTAATGGCTCTCTGTATCAGCATCAGTTTACAGTTGCCGCTAGCTCAGTTCCTGCAACCTGATGCATGTCATGTATTGTTCATCATTGTGGTAAGGTATGACTGAATCATATAAATCATAAAAGTCAAAGCAAGGCCTCAATTAACCACTTCAGGCTGCTGAAGACTCCAATGATGTAATCATACAGAGCAGTCCTAACTCTGCATTGAAAATCAATTCAGTTTAAACCTGAACATTACATTTTTGAAAAAATGATATTAGAAATTAACTAACATTCAAACTTTTTATAAATTATTTTATTCAGCGAAGGGTGCATTCATTTTATCAAAAATGAATTTTAACAGATTTATGTTTTAAATGAATGCTGTTCTTTTGAACTTTATATTAATCATAGTTTTGAAAAAATGATCATGTATGCCATAGAAATATTAACTATTTTCAACATTTCTAATGATAAGAGATGTTTCTTAAGCACAGAATCAGCATATTAGAATGAATAATGTTCTGAAGGATGTGGCACTGGAGTAATGGTTGCTGAGAATTCATCTTTGCCACCTCACAGGAATAAATTGCATTAAAAAAGTGTATTTAAATAAAAAACAGTTATTTGAAATATACTTAGTTTGAAATATTTAATCATATTTTATATAATAATATTTTACAATGCTGCTTTTTTATTGTATTTAGATTCATTTTTTGTTTACAATTATTTATAAAAAATGGTGAATGTAAGAGACTTTTCAAAACTTAAAGTTTTGAAAATTGTTATCCTAATAATATAATTTGTGATTAATTGTTAGTTATTTCAGCCATATTCATTTTTGATGTTGAAAAAAAATCTATCTAATATGCATCAACATATTCAACATGTAATTTTGTGCAAGTAGCATTTTTCAAATAGCAAAACCTTGATTGAATCTTACCAGAATTACCGCTTCAAAATTTTGCCCAGCAATGAATTTGCCAACAGGAAGGACAAGGTTAGCATTGGACTCTTACATGCACTGCCTCTGACCCTCCTTAAAATTATTGTTGATATAAACTTTGATCCTATTTTGATTTTGTAGCTGTTTATATGACCCAGCATTGCTATAGCTCAGATATGATCAAGATAAATAGTGTTACTTCAGCAAGATCAGCTCTGTTATGTACCTTTTACATTTAAAATGAAAAACACTGGTCTGATGATGTCCATTAAAATTCAAATATTCACTTTCATCTCGCTCTGTCTTGCTCTGTCTCTCTCTACCTCTCTTGCCATCTTTCTCCGTCTATCCATTCAAAAAGAAAGGAAAAAGAAAGCACTCTCTTAAATGTTTGGGGTGGAATGGTTATTGTTTGATGTATTTGGTGGGCGGGGCTTGGTTGGGGAGGTGGGCAGGGTTTATTGTCGTGTTCCACTCTCTCATGGGTTTGACTTGACTCTGAGGGGTATGTGGACTGCTGCTTGTGACTGTGGTACACAAAAGCCTGTGTCTATTTTAGGCATTTACTGTAGCTTTCACCCTGCGTGAGGGTCTGTGAGCCAGCCTGCTCTGCCCCCCATATCTGCAGGCTTCGTCCTGCAGCTGTGAGGAGAGGAGCTTTGCCCCTCCCCTGTGAGTACTCGTCAGAGACACACTCTCTCTCTCTCTTACTCTCTTGTACCGATCTGTCATCCTCCCCTTCCCTTCACCAGTCAGTTGCCTTAGGCCTTTTACCCTCTCTAGAGCTTCTACCCTAGCTCAATAGACTTCTTTTGGTTTGTTTAGCCTAAGAAAACACTGACGTTTTACACTACTGTTAGAAACGCACATGAATATTTTCATCTTCAGTTGCCATTGTCTTATGCTCTTTTTTTTCTTTTTTGTTCGGGGATATTTTGTGCACCCACAACACTGAGCACAGGCTTTGTGCTTCATTATGCTGCAGTTGAATAGATAAACCAATTGTTCCCACCAACAACAGGCAGAATAATTTGCTGTTGCTTTTAATCTTGTTAATACAGGGCTAGCACACATTAGAAATAGTTCACCAAAAATGAAAATTTTCTGAAAATGTACTCGCCCTCAGGCCATCCGAAGATGAAGATTATTTTGTTTTTCATTGGAGCAAATTTGTAAAAATGTTGCATTACATCTTGTTCACCAATAAATCCTCTGCAGTGAATGGGTGCCGTCAGAATGAGAGTTCAAACAGCTGATAAAAACATCTCAATAATCCAAACAACTCCAGTCCACGTGTTAACATCTGTTAACATGTGTTTAAGAAAGAAATCCATCATCGAGACTTTTTTTTACTTCAAACCATTGTTTGTTGTGAGTTTGAGTTCTCCATCCATAATATTGCTTTCTCCAGTGAAAAAGTTATCTAGTCTAAATCAGGAGAAAAATATGCACCGATCAAGCACCATTAGCAAGAGTAAACAAATATGTCTATATTTACAAGACGTTAATTGATGGACAGGAGTCGTGTGGATTAGTGTGATTTATTTTTATTTTTGTTTATCAGCTGTTTGAACTCTTATTCTGACGGCACCCATTCACTGCAAAAAATCCATCGGTGAGCAAGTGATGTAATGCTAAAATTCTCCAAATCTATTCTGATGAAGAATCAAATTCTGTATCTTGGATGGGCTTGAGAGTGAGTATATTTTGTTCATTTTTGGGTGACCTATTTCTTTAAATCTCCTAAAACACACATAATCTTAATTTGCATACACATACATCAACAGCAAATGTAAAATAAATTCAGCCATTGTTGTGCTAATGTCATTTACTAATATTTTGTCACATCACAGTCTTGCCAGCATAGTACTCGCATGGCATGCATTTCAACAATCACAGCGGTGGTATAATTCAGTGCCCATGCTGTGAAAAACAACCATTTGTCTAACGTAAATTACAGTTTTTTTGTGATATGGCTGCAGAATCAGTTATGTAACTGAATAGTGGTTCTTTTTTACTTAAGACTCTTTTCTAAAGATGTTTATCTCATTTAGCTTCCACTTGATCCATAACATACTATTTAATTCAGTGAGGATATGACTAAATATTTAAGAAGTAAAGCTACATTGGTTTTAGAGTCCTGTTATAGGTGAAAGCTGCTTAATGCTTTAGCTTAAAGGCCTTATTTACTGCTGTGGCCACTCTAAGATGTGCTTATGGCGAAAAATATTAAATGGCTGCCTAGTGGATCTGTAATGGTTTCCCTGATATCAGATAGTAATCGCTGTTAATAATGCTGGGCATTCCTGAAAGAACATGTAGTCCCTATCACACTGTTGGTGTTTGAGATTGGTATGTGCTGAGTTGAGGACAACAAGATTCATATTTCACATTTTAAACTGGAACAAACAGGCCATAAGCATATTTTACAGATGTCCATGGCACCTCTCTCAAGTGTGGAGTTTCTTTAGGCAAAGTTTATCTATTTTAGAGTCATTAGCCTGCTGAATGTCCTGTGCTCTGAGTTACTCTTACAATATCACTTCCAAGCCTGATCTGGAACGCCTCTTTTTCCCAGGGTTCACTGCCATCACAGCAACCAACCCGATCTGGCTTATAAAGACTCGATTGCAGCTCGATGCCAGGTAAGTAATAACATACTGTACACTATCATTCAAAAGTGTAGGGTTGATTTTTGTCATGTTATTGAAATACGGTAATTAGGCTCATACAGGCTGGTCAAAAATACGGTTTAAAAAGGAACTATTATTATAATTTAAAAATTACGGTTTTCTAATTTAATGTCTTTTCAAATTTAATTTATTCCTGTAATGGCAATGCTGAATTTATAGCAGCCATTACTCCAATGTTCAGTGTCACATGATCATTCAAAATGTTTGATGTCAAATATATTTTAGGGGACATTGAAGGAGGGAAGATTATAACCGAATTTCTGACATTTACCCCCCTTGTTTGTCTTTCTCCAGGAACCGAGGAGAACAGCGCATGAGTGCATTTGAGTGTTTCCGACGGGTTTATCGGTCAGATGGGTTACGGGGATTCTACAGGGGCATGTCTGCTTCTTATGCTGGCATATCAGAGACTGTCATCCACTTTGTTATCTATGAAAACATTAAACGCAAGCTCATTGAGTCCAAGGCCAATGCTAACATGGATGATGAAGATGAATCTGTAAAAGATGCTTCGGACTTTGTCGGAATGATGCTGGCTGCTGCCACATCCAAGACTTGTGCCACCTCAATTGCTTATCCTCACGGTGAGTTTTTTGTTATTTTTTTAAGCATGTTAATTTTTGTTTCAGTGTTTTTTTGTTGGTTATTTTGTAATACATGTGCTAGAGCTGCACGATGAATCGTTAAAAGATCGCGTTCTTGATTCAAACACACACGCGGTCTTATTTATAAATGACAATGATTCGTCTGTGTCTATTAAACCTTTGACAAAGTCATATCAGAACATTCAAATCTGCGTTTGTGCTGCCGCTTACACGGGAGAACAGTTATGTCTTGCTGTCATATTGTCACAGAAGTACTGGAATAAAAGTTTATAGTTTAGATATAAACACAGATGTCTATGGCGGTGATCAAAATATAGCAAATCATTTGAAAGTAATTTTCACTTCAAATTTGTGCTTCAAAATGTTTGTTGGTTACATTGTATATATATATATATATATATATATATATATGTCAGACTTGTGGATGCCACTGTATGTCATCTTCAAAGTTAGTTTTTCTGACAAATAATTGTATTTTTTTTTTACTTTCTCTCTCTCTGTTTCTCTTTCTTTCTCTCATGGCAGAGGTTATTCGTACCAGACTACGTGAGGAGGGCAGCAAGTATCGTTCGTTCTTCCAAACTCTAAATATGGTGTTCCAGGAGGAGGGTTACAGAGCACTGTACCGAGGCCTGACTACTCACCTGGTCCGACAGATCCCTAACACTGCTATAATGATGTGCACCTATGAGCTGGTGGTCTACCTGCTCAACGGTTAATAGACGGAGAGAGAACAGGAAAGAGAGGGAGAGAGACAGATCGAGAGAGACGAACAGGGTGAGAGAGCAAAAGCTAGATGGAGACCAAGAGAGAGATTGTCCTTAGACCAAAGGAAGTTGAACAAATTCTAGAAACGCATTGTCAACCCAGACCCCCAAAGGGGGGGCTATAGTCTCCAAGAACCAGAGGGATTCCGACTGTCAGACTGGAGAGCGTTTAAAAAAAGTATGAGCGATGGTGAACAGATACGCTAAAGCGGTCTGTTCATGTGTTTCAATAAGTTTTACAAAAAGTCAGTTTTGAAAGGACAATCAAAGAGGAGAATGCTTGAAGAAAAAACAAATGCCTGAATGGGCTGGAAAAAATCGAAAATCATTTTATCTGAGCCATTGTTTTAAATCAAATAAAAACAAACCTGTCAAGATCTGAAGTGACTGAAGGTCTTTGAAGAAGAAAAAAAAAAGGAAGCACAAGAAAGTGTTTTTCAGATGTGGTACAATAGCACTACTGTAAATGTTTTTCTTAGTTCACCATTTCAGAAAGATTACGTTTTGCCTTTCCAGAATTTGTTAGTTCAAGCATTCTCCTCTAGAGGTCACCTTCCACTCTTTCTAAACAGGCAGATGGTTGTCCGCACACAAATGTCCGTTTGCGGTTATATTGGCGGTCACGTGATCCGTGGCCCCTCATGTGCTTCAAACTGAAGTGTTTCTTCATTAGGTTTATGTTCATTTTAACCATACTTATTTTGTGTGTGTTTTTCGATGACCATACCGTTGTCCTAATATCAGTATAGTTTATACTTTGGGGTGATATATTTTAATTGGGAGATGTTTTCCTGCTTGCGTCACTGGGCCTATTTTAACTGAGCGTTCTCGAGTTTATCGCCACCGTTCACTGCTGCAACGCCTCTACTTGAATCCCAGGTGTCGGCGAGAGCCAGAGATTAATTTACTGATGGCTAAATGGTAGTGGCTAATGCTAACCCTGAGCATGTTGCCTACAAACAACATGCCACATCGTGACGACATTATTCGTCGTTAGGCAATAGTCATTTTTCCATTTTTGAGTGGGAATACAAGCTGCAGAATTGTTTCCCACCCTACAGATTCCTCTAATAGTGGCTTCTGACTGACAATTTATGCACTTTGTGGCCTGTTTAAGTTTGCGCAAAACTATTTTTTTTTTTTGGAACAAATTTGATCTTGTATTGTAAAGCATAGTATTACTATGTAAGCAAGGCAGTGTTTTGCTGAACAGTTCCCTTTGGAAGTTATTGTACAGTTCAGTGTACTAAACTTTTAGTGAAGGATATTCTTGTATGTGTATATACTGTATGTATGCATATCAAATATCCAGTGTTCATAACTTAAGTCCGATTATGCAGTAGTATTATTTGAATGACTGCATTTGTTTGATAGATTTATCACATAAAGATATTTTGAAACTCATTTGGTTGAATTTTTGGTTTGTTATTTTTTTATATATCATTTTGTTTATCACTCCTGATTCTGGCCCTGGACTTATTGCTTGAAAAGGAGTCACAATTATAATTTTTCTTTCCAAGTGTTTTCATCTCGCTTGTTTGTTTACATTATTGTTGTCTGTACTTTCACACCCTCATGATATGAAGGATCTCAAACTGTTCATGTTAATGATTTAGACGTTATCCACATTTCCACAGACAGTTAATTACCAACGTGGGCTTAAAATTATAATTTAAGGTAATTATATTAAACCTCACGTTGGTAGATCCGACACAAAGCCTCTTATGGTCCTGTAAGTGTCTTTGAATAGTTTTTTTCCCCCCTTCAACCAGCAAATACATGGTTTTGGTAGCATCCATCATTCAAAAGCAGAAGTGATGCATTTCAATGTCTTTTCTGTCCAGTTCAAGTCCATTTTGTTTTCTAAGTCATCGGTATCTGTAATGCTGCTAATGAAGCTCTGGAACACTGTAATGCTCATCACCACAAATTGGATTTTGTTATTCATAATACGCACAACATCTTCCGATATTATGCAATTAATGCTGGACTCTCGTCACAGCCAATGTGATCTCAGTCGGTGATTTGCTAAATATTGCTCTAATTGATAAACAAAAGCATTTGTTTAAGATGTTTTAGTGTAATTAGAATAGTTAGACTTCTGTTGATGGATTAGTAAAATTTGTGCATAAATAGGTGTGTTGTATCTGAAGTCGTAATGCCCTTGTGCTAGAAAATGATCTCTTGCAAACATGCATGATGCTCTAAATTTGCATTCATTAAATGGTTCAAAGTTCAAAAAGGCATTTTCAGAAAGTAATGTTGGAATATGCAGGTGTCATTGTTGGACTGAATTGGCAGACTTGAACATTCTATTAACTGAGCCTAACCGATTAACAAAAACATTTAACACAGTGGTCTAGACTAATAATTTCATTTTAATTTAACATTTAATAGCATATTCAGCGATTTTTCATGTGTGGTGTCTGTTTTGCGCAGTCTAACATGACCAACACTAACAAATTGTGTCAACAATTGCATTGCATTTTTGGTCTTTAGCCTTGTTTTTTTTTTTTGTTATGGTACATGTGGCCTATTCTTTGCTGGTAATGTGATTTATCATACCTCTTTTTGTACAAACTGTCAATAAAAACAATGGAAAAATATATGTTGTCTCTAATGTCTTTTAAAGGCTATAGAGTTTTAATAGACCAAAATAAAAATCCAATCTGGGTTTGTTGATATCATTTGGAGGTATTATGGTGACCAACAAACACTGAGGGAATATATTTTTCTTTCTAGTCGTTGAATGCATCAAAGGACCTGAAATCACCGTTTAATCTACTGTATGGACTGTGTGTGTATCTAATACAGTTCAAAGTCTCTTAAGCTTGCCAAGGCTGCATTTATTTGAAAGTAAATACAGTAAAACAGTGATATTTTGGACAGGTTTTATTATTTGAAATAACTAATATTTGAAAGAAAAAAATATGTGATGGGAAAGTTGAGTTTTCAGCAGTCATGATTCCAGTCTTCAGTGTCACATGATCCTTCAGAAATCATTCTAATATGATAAACATATCATCATTATGCAGACATGTTTTGTGTGGAAACCATGATTCATTCTTTCAGGTTTATTTGATGAATAGGATGAGCAGATTTGAAATAGAAGTCTTACACATTATTGAAAATATATTAACTCTCAATTTTGATGCATCAGTTTAATGTATCCATACTGAATACAAATATTATTATTACTGACTCCAAATGGCAGTGGTAAAAAAAGTTTATTCACATCGTCTCTGGTGCTGTTGTTATTCGTCGGTACTGCCAGAGGATGGCAGCAAAGCCTAAACATAAAGGATGTTGACTATGTTGACATACCATACCCACAACCACGTGACCATGGCCAAAACAGCTGTTTCTTTGTTCGGTTTTATTGATTTGCTCGTTTGTTCTTTTACATGAAAAAGAGCGAAATGTATGTAGTTCCAAAGCTATTTTCTACATTTCATGACTGTTACAAATCAGTTCACAGCCCTATTAAAAATGCCCTTGTTGAACTTATCAGGGAGCCTACTCAGTGTATTGGAGAATACACTCCAACATCCTGCAAATTAAAACCTTAAGTTGCCACAACAGACTAGCAAACAGCTGTGCAAACATGATTGCAGAACACCTTGACATAAAGGCTCCTGTATTGTGTATATGTGTGTGTGTGTGTGTGTGTGTGTGTGTGTGTGTGTGTGTGTGTGTGTGTGTGTGTGTGTTGCTGTAATCCATATAGGAGTGACCGGCTAATGAGTTACTTATAGTATGGCTCTTTGTGTTCACATTAGACATAGCATTCAAAGTCATGTTGCTCCAGGAGCAAAACTTTCTTACATTTCACTGGTTATATTCTGTATAATTGTGTAGGCTATGTGACGAATACAAATCTTGAAACTACAGTACTGTAAATCACCTTACATGACAATGTGACTGCTCGCCATTAAGACACACTGCAAAGTCACTGTAAATTATGCAAAAATACAAGTAGAATTTGTCGGTACAATCCACTTATGAGAATCCAGTAAGACAGCTCCATTCTCATTATACTGCAAATCCTCCATTCAGTTCATACCATCAAGAAGTCATTGATTTCCACTTTCTTTTCTCCAAAGAAAGGTCTATTTTAAATTAATGTGTAAGGTCGGATACCAGAACGGCCACTGAAGGTGACAGTCTCGCAAAGCCAGACTATAAGCACATTTTATGAATTCTAAAAACGTGGCCTCGATTCGCCATCTAAAAGTAACATGACTGTATGCCGTGAGAAGGGCGATGACCTCAGATCGGGGCAAATGGTGATATATTTTACATGTTAATATAATAGGATATGTAACGTCTATTTGTTTTGTGTTGGGAATAGCAATATACTTGCTGAGGTGTTTTTTTAAGTTCCAGCCCATTTAAGGATACAATCAGATGTGAGTACCCTACGGATTCCAAAACTAAAAATTGAAAGTCAAGTTTCACTTTAAGATATTGCTTTTACCTTGTGAATAATATGACTGTCTGGTCTGCACAGGCTACTGAGAACACATTTTCATTCCTATTAATTTAAAATAATTATTATCTTTATATATATACTGTTAAAATGTGTATACTAATTATGTATTATTATATATTAATAGAAAAAAGCCAAGGCCCGTGCACTCGCCACTCGCGCTTTACAGCGGTGTCTTTGTCTTTTGTGGCTGGCTGCGTTCGCGCGTGCACGTGTTTTTTTGTTCGACGCTTTTTCGCGATTTTGGTTTCCTCACAAAACGTTTAGATATGGATGATTTTCTTCCTTGCGTTGTGTTTGCGTCAAGCATCGGTTCCCATATTCGATTGTGAAATCTTATTTCACTTTTTATTTTGACCCATTGTTATTTTACACGGAATGGCTGAAATATACTTCAGTCTCTCCACGTAACGTTATCCTCTTTATCACAATTCTGTCACGCAGACGGCCCCCCTGTGTAAGTTTAAATAGTCTCATTCCTCCTGTTATCTGTTTCGCTTCTCCATTCCCTCTCCATTTGTAGTTAAACGCTTCATCATTGTGTCGGACGGATGACTATCGAGTCCTTATGAAAATGCAAATGAGTTTCCCTTCAGGAGAATGTGCCGCCGGTGGGATTTCACTGAGATGGAGGGGGATTCCTGGCGTTCATTTGTTACCAAGTTAAAAGTCTTTTGTCATTCAAGACTCCATCACGTTGGGACCCAGCTGTTTCAGTGAGGTAAGAGCCCTTTCAAATGTATTTTCTTTATGAGAAAAGGCTAGTATTCAAATAAAATAAGGGGAACTTATTTAAAAAAAAAAAAAAATGTGGAGTTTGATGTGCTGAGAAACTGAGGATTATCTATCTAACGTTACCTCTCTGTCTGTCTATGCACAATTCTTCTTTGAAAATATCATGACTTCTGATGTTAATAATACTTTTAATTTATCGCCTTTCTAACATCCAAGGTTGCTTTAAAAGTCTTATTTAAGGAATAGAAACAAATAAGCATCATAGGACAGAACACGTACCAAATGCTGAAAGAAGTATACAGAGGTCACAATACAAAGTTAGTTTAAAGATACTCGTGTAGTACCAACACATAACACATACCAAGAGCTGAACGTAATATAGGCCCACAGAGATCGCTTACATGTGAGATTATGGTGACTGGGTGTGAATTATGAGACTTTCAAGGGAAAGGGAGCACAAAAAGGCCATTTTATGCTTTCAGAGATGGTTTCCTCTATCTCACCTCATCTCCTGCATAAAGGTTGTCTTACAGTGATCTTGGACCAGATGTACCTCAATAGCCCTGATAGGCCAGCATAATATAGTCCAAACTGATCTGAATGAGCCACATGAACCTATTTGACCTGTAACCTTGATTCATTTCTGCTGGCATCGTACCATGTGATGTGGTCTAAATTTTACGAGGGGGACATGACATATTTTGAGGGTCTGCTTTGAGCTCAGCTGTTTTGGGGTCCTTAGGGATGGGGCCAAATGCTGCGCTAAGCCCGTTTTAATTTGGATAATTTGATGTTGTTCTCTGTGAGACTGACGGATGCGCTGTCATAAGGGGTGGAGGGAGGCTGTACCATTGTGACAGTGCCCATTTATCTGTCTGCCTGAACAGACAGACTAGTCACTAGAGTCCGGTTATCTTAGGACAGCTGGTGATGCTGTTTCTCTGAGCTTTCATTTGATTTTTTACAATTTTCATCTTGGCCTTTTGGTATGTTTCAGAGGAGAGAGGACAGGAAATTTTGTGAAGGATTGGAAATGTTATGAAACAGGCTCGAACTTCAATCACTGCATAAGCACCAGGGCACCAGTGTTTTTCAAGTTTTTAAAATGTAATTGAAATTGAATTAATAAAGTAATTTGAAAACAGTTTAATAAATGTATATTGTATATATATATATTAACTAATAAACTACTTTTTTAATCTAAAAAATAAGTATGATTTTTTTGTCTTAATTAGAGAGAGAGAGTTAAATTTTTAAATATAAAAAATAAACATTAATTATTTGGTCTTTTAGATTTTTATTTTAGTGTTGGAGTACTAAATATTTATTTTAGTCATGTATAATGATAATTCTATGTTTCAAAAATTATTTGGGCTTTTATAATAGTTTTTTATTTTTGAGTAATGAAAATATAGTTTAGTTTCAGTTGTGTTTTATTTTAATTTGATTTCAGGTATAAAAATATTTTCATATTCGCCTGCTGCCAGGCCGCGACGCTAAGGATCATTTTCAATTCTGCAAGACAATGTACATCTTCTCTTTTAATCCATGTCTTTACAATTGTTCTTTCTCTCTTTAGGTTGTCAGTTATCCAAGTACTTATTAGCAAACATTCCTCTCTTTACCTCATTCTTTAATTTTATACTGAGGTTTCACACTTGCACCGATTTCCTTTCAGTTCATTTTCCATTTTCCATTTTCCTCTTTCATTCTATTTTCCCTTTGGGAGTAATACAATAGAATTATATGGACATATTCAGAAAAGAGACTGACATATATACTCAATATACAGTCTCTCCTTTCTTTCTCTCTCTCTCTCTCTCTCTCTCTCTCTCTCTCTCTCTCTCTCTCTCTCTCTGGTAGAGTAAAGCTAAGCAGAACGCATAAAAGGGTCTCTGAATTACACACTGGTTGGAAAATGATACTGCTGGCTCTTCTTTCCTTCCGGCGGTGCTAAATATGTCTGAGGCGTAACGGCTGAACGGGATGAGTGAGAGGATGGCTGGTCTTTGTGATGAAAACAAAGCGCTCAACGGTCTGTTCTGCGCTTCTCAGATCATATGTTATGCCATTGTCATACATGTGTTTTACATAGCTGCTTATAGAGTGCCTCACAATGCAGTACACTCTCTTTATTAAACATTTAACCTTGCCAGCCAAATAGGGCTGTACATTTTTAATTCACTTCAGTTGTTCCCTCTCTAGTTTTAGCTTTCTGTGCTTTTTCAGCTCTCTGTTTTCCCTCATCAGGCAGGCATAGTTTGAGCTACCGCTGTCAGGCACAGTGGGGGGATGCAAGCTCAGCAAGAGTCCACGCCACCACACAGCCCTGAGCACATCCCACTCCAATCCCACCCATCCAGTCTCACAAACAGCACCATTCAGCACTCTGCAGCCTCACCCCCTGGGAGCCCAATGCTGACATACATTGTGGTTCTGATGCTCAGAAAGTGCCAGGCACAGAACAGAGCACGCCTGACACAACCTGTCCACATCCGCCACGACATGGCACAGGCTCCACTAAACTATATTTAAATCACTGTGTCATACACCTTAAAGAGAGCGAGCTGCCTCAGGAACAGATCTGATTTGTTATTTTGTTTGTTTTCTATGTTTTGTGGGTTATTTGTCTTAATTAGAGCACTTTAAATGTGCAGTAATATGAACAATATTTCAGCAAAATTTAATTGGGAATGTATCTTTCAATAGAATCGGTTTTCAGTTTTTAAATTTTCTCCCTCATGCAAAAACCCAGAACCTGCATTTTGTTGAAATGTCTAGATTTTGCCTGAACATTTTACAGAGCATTGGGTAAATGTGGCCACACCTTATTATTTCATTTACATAATATCAAAGAGTCGTTGTGGCCTAAACACCATGTAATAACTTTCAGAAATTTAAGTGGTCTTAGATTTTTTTTCTCATGGTCTAGTTATAAAGTTATTCAAGGTTTCTTACAATAGCTGTTGGCTTTGTTTTATTGTACTTCCACCATGCCATAGTAAGGGCCATATAGGTCGATCGGGGTGGACTGGAAGGTTGGGGTGGTCATTGGTGGCTTAATTGACAAGGTGGGTCAAGCTTGTGATTCCCACCCTATTTGATGGAGATATTTTTGCGACTGTACCTTTTATAGATGTCCGATATATTGGTATCATGTGGGTTATTTGCTAATGTTATTATTATTATAATTATATATATAAATTATATTTTGGATATGTTTGGGATTTTATTGTATACAAATACAATAATAACATAATGTAATATTTAGTAAATGTAAAAATAAATATGATTATTTTTCACTCTGAGCATTATGATGTTGTGGTGCTCAATTATTGGCTGATTGTAGTGTTTTATTTTACATTTAAAATATTAATTTAATATAATTTGTATGATTATTTTTTACTGTTTTATTTGAGTGTTTGTCCTTCATTTATTTAGACAAAATAGTATCCCTTACCGAAATTGCACATGTGAAGTTCATGTGTTTTTTTTCTGTGGGATGAAATTAAATATTGACCATTTATTGGTTTTGGCCATAACATGAAAATAATTATTGGCCAGAATATTTACATAGCATCCCTACCTTTAAGTAGTATGTGAAATGAGTAACAGTGATTATTCACTGGTTGCAAAAGCTCTTTGCAAAACTTGTGTTGAATGAAATTTAGCATTGAGATAATTCAGAAGGCCACCCTTATCGTTAATTATATGGAATGTGGAATAAAAGCAAATTTCTTCTTCAGATGTTTAGGAAGCATCCATCCCGCTTCCTTGTTACTGCCTTGTGTCTGAGCGAGCCACATTTGACGCCAAACACCAAATAAGCGGTGTTGACATGTGGTTGATATTTTGATAATGTGCAAGCTTTCAATTTCAAAAGATAAAACATCTATTTATCAAGCTAAAACAATTAGATTTTCCATGATATGGCCCCTTTAGTACTGTACACGTATTACATCTGTAAAGGCATACTATTTCCAGTGCTGCCAGATGTGTTCTTATTTACATTTAGATAACAGAGGGATTAGGTTTTAGAGTTGGTGTCCAGATAAATATAGTTTATCTTTATATACGTGTTGTAACATAGCAAGTCAGTGTGTTGCTGAAAGAAAGGCTAATGTGAGATGTTTTTGTGTGATCATGGCTATTAAATGAGGTTTGTCTGTGTGTGTAGACCTATATCAATCATCTATTTTGGGTAAGAGATGCGCCTGTGATGCCTGCGCCTGTGTTCTGTCAAAATAAAGACAGCAAAGCTTACATTTGCTGCAAGGTCACGAGTGATTGCTTGCCTTATTGATGGCTCACTGTTTAGATATCTAAACAGTGTTCTTGTCTGTTTGTGTTATTGACTGCTCCAATGTATTTACTTGTAGACAGATCTCGATTTTATATCAGCAAATGAATGTCGTGTGTGTGTTTGAGAGTTTGTTGTGCTGTGTAATTGAGTTGCACTTACGTCACTTGTATCCAGCACTGGAGTGATATCACACACAGGAAGCAGCTGCCCTTAAGAGCAGAGGCATTAATCATTAACAATGCCGTGAGCAAAGTTCACCAAACGCAGCACAGCCCCCTTCCTCTCATTTATTTATTCATTCTATTTTTTTTCACGTTTGGGGGAACAAAACTGGGTCAAAACCCCCTTTGCCTATACGCCAGCACTGACTGTTGTGATCTTTTTGCAGCTACTGAAAGTAGATATCTGAAGGTATTGTCTTGTGTTGTGTCTGTAAGCTAGGTCTAAATTTAGAACTGAGGCTCTTAGGCCCTCATTCACCTGGCAGACTAAATCTTTAACATTTTGTGTGAGAGTAAGAAGGATTACAACTTTTCCTCCCAATTAGGAACACAAAAATAGATGTGAGGAAAGGGTTCAAAAAAGAAGAAAGGTATTGACCGTCATGTAATCTGAAATGAACCAGGATCTTAAGAACAATGTACAAATGTCTGGCTCTCATCTCTGTAGCCTGTCTATGTGTGTGTGTTCATTCAGATGCACCTGCAGCTGATAACTCGTGGTTAATTTCTGAGCGATTCAGATTCAAGCTATTTTTATAATAAATCAAATGCTAAATTAAACTTGGAACAGGTTTAATGGAAGTCATGGCACAGATACAAAGATTATTCAAACACACTAATGCATGTCAGCACACACATCTCTTCCCTCTGATGTTTGGAGGTATAATTATATCTATAATTATGTTGTTCTGTTTGTTTTCTATCTGCCTATCCATCTGTCCATCTATCCATCCATTCCTCCATTGTTTTATCATTCTATCATGCATTCTGTCATTTGTTCTATCTCTCATTTTATCCATCCATCCATCCATCCATCCTCATTCCAATCTAGTTGGACTTTCTATCTTTGCAACACTGCTACATGTAAAAGAAGGTATTTTGAGAAAATGTATTTTTTTTTCTTCATATGAATATCAATGAGCTCTAATGCTGGTTGGTTCCCAACGTTCTTCAAACTATCTTCTTTTTTGTTCCACAAAAAAAGAGTACTACAGGTTTAGGACAGCTTTGAGGGCGATAAAATTATGGCAGAATTTTCAATTTTGAATGGAATATCCCTTTAAGCTTAACTTTTGATGCCGTCATTCAATGGTTTCCTGCACACAGAAAATGAGAGGATGAGAGAACGATCACAGTATTTGTTTGCGCCGATAGCTTTGCTGAATCAGCTTACAGTCCACCTCATATTTCTCTGACTAATTCAGGCAGCACCTATTGATTTCAGGCTGGGTCACCTTTAGCAACACGCTACTGTGCTTCAGGGAAGAGAGAGAGAGAGAAGATAGCTGTCAGTTTGTGTGAAGATCAAGCAAGTAAAAGAGATTGAGAAAAGCTTGAGATAGGGATATCGGAAGAAAAGTAAAAGCTGGATTTCACGGTCTGTTACCCGTACATACAAATATTTCCTGTTACTTTCAGTCACTGAATTAATTTGAATTAAGTATTCATGTTCCTATGAGTTAAACAATTCACACAGTGTTTATTAAATAACACAAGAGTCAAGTCAGTAGAGTTCAAGTCAAGGCTATGCTTGTAGCAGGTGAGAACAAACAGGAACAGTACTAGTATCCACTCTCTCAAAGGAAAATTGTCAGGCTGTGTCATTTCATTGCTGAATAACCCTCATCAAGTCCTTTTCACCTGCAGAGGATGTAGAAATGACCTGGGCAATGGTCTTCAAACAGTTATAATGGTTCTCTGCTAGCCCACCTGCTAGTTCATGCGTAATACGTTATCTTAGCTATTATGGCCATGCATTTACAGTTCTTTGGAAGGTGTTATTTGATACATGCCACAATGTGATAGACCCATACTTGAGAAGTAACTGGAGACTTGGAATGACGTAATGTAATTTTAAAAGGTTACAGTATTCCGTTACAGATTGACAAAAATATGAAATCAGTTTACCTAGAAATGCACCGATTGACCGGCCAGTGATCGGAATTGGCCGATTTTTCACATGACCGGCCGGATCGGTGACCGGCCGGTCAGTCTCACGTTTTTACGATTCCGAGCCGACCCTTTTATTGCCAGCGGCGCAGGCAGAGACGTCACAGCCACCCGTATACTCACAGTCGCGTGTAAAACATGTAGTTTCGCGTGAGAATGATTCTAATTTGAATGGCATTCAGTGTAAATGCCGACTGATAATGTATTTATGTCGTGCCAGACGAGGCTTGCACAGCCTGAGTGAGTGTGTGAGAGAGACAGCACACACAGAGTAACTCTCAGAAATGTATAGATGCATACTGCGGTAGAAAAAAAAAAGAGATTTACAAAATATGATTTGGTAAGCAACATTAGACGGCCATGATGTTTCCCCGAATAACAATAGCAGCACGTTTGCAACGTGACACTGATTTTATACAGTATTATTTCAATAAACCAGAGGTTAAAATTAAGTGACTTAGATTTTAGACAAAATGCTGACTGTTTTTGCTCAATTTCGCTGACGAAAATTGTTGCGATCAAAGCCACAGCAGAACTGTTGTGTGTCTCGAGCAACAGAAATGTTTCGTTACTGAATGAAACCACGTTTTTGAATGAATCGAGTGAGTCAATGATTCAGAGGCCCATTCATAAGGACAGCCAATTGACTCGTTTCTGAATGAATCAGCCGTTTGAATGAATCGGTTGAATGAATGAATAAATGGCTCGCTCATTAAAACAATGCCGCCTACTGGTGGTTTAGTCATATTTAAAAGTATCATTGCATTTTTTTCAACATTT
Source organism: Gymnocypris eckloni scoliostomus (assembly GCA_027564155.1). Taxonomy (NCBI): domain Eukaryota; kingdom Metazoa; phylum Chordata; class Actinopteri; order Cypriniformes; family Cyprinidae; genus Gymnocypris; species Gymnocypris eckloni. The sequence goes on from CM050422.1 coordinate 8,866,923, forward strand.
ATTTGTATGTTTAAAAAATATGTAAAACATTAATCTTATAAAATTATTTATGCATTTGATATTGTGCAGTGTAAATGCATGCATGGCACCTCAGCTTCATCAAACTGTCTGTGTAAATGCATCTAATACCACTTCAGATGCAGCTTCTGTTTCCTCAGCAGTGGATAGAGTTTGTTAATACTAATTTCATTTGAATGATAACAACTCTACAGTTTCTTATTATGCTAACTGAATTAATTGAAACAATGTAAGAATTTGATGTGAAAGATGATACAGTTAATAAGGTTATGGGAAAGAAATGACCATTTATAAACTGGGCCATGACATCTGTTTTGTTACATAAAGCAACTCATTTTATGTTAACTATATCTTCCTCTTTTCAGTCACAGAGAACTTTATTTTGAGAGTTGTTAAGTGAGAGGAAAATCGATGATTTTACGATTATGATGATACTTTGCTTATCCTTAATAGCCCAACAATGTACAGTAAATTAATCATTGTTGATGTTAAAACCAAGAAAACCCTAGATAATTTCATAATCTTATGTTAACTGTTGTCTGGATTACAATGAGCTGATTTTTGATAGTCATCAGTGTTTTGTTGTACATGTAAACACACTTATTGTCTAAGGAGTGCTTGTGATTAAGAAATGTACATACCGTATAAAATTAATCTTACCTTGAAGTAATACATAATTAAATTAAAAGCAATTTTTTATTTAATATTTGAATTTGGGCACTTGCATATTTACAGAGTGATTTTTAATAACTTAAAATGATTACTGAAAAAAATGGCTTTGAAACAGTTTTCATTCAGATATTGATAGTCAATTTTACAAATAAATACAAAGAAATTACATTAAACAGAATTAAATGTGACATTTTGAAGAAGAAAAACTGAAATGGTAGTGTGTAAAGCATAATCTGTTTTGTTTTTTTTTTTATTTTATTTTATTTATTTTTTTTATATAAAATTATTTAAATATGTGTGTGTTTTTAAATGTAATTTATGCTATGATAGCAAAGCTGAATTTCCGGCAGCCATTACTTCAGTCTTTAATGTCACATGATTCTTCATAAATCATTCTAAAATGCTGATTTGGTGCTCAGTAAACATTTATTATCAATATTGAAAAATGAGTGCGGCTTAATATTTTTGTAGAAATCATAATTTTATTTGTAGGATTTTTTTGTTAAATGGAAAGTTGTGATCAATTAATGCATCCTTGCTGAATAAAAGTATTCACTTAAATACTGACCCCAAATTTCTGAACAGTAGCATACATTTTTAAAGTAACACTTCCTCATGAGTAAACTTAACCAAATGTCCTTCTGTGCTAAATTTCTGTTGCATTTTATAAGCCTGTGACACTTTGACAGAGCTAACTTATATTTCAGCATTAATATGACATTAATATGACACCTCTTGAGTATACAGTGCACAGAGAAATAGGAAGCTCTTACACTGAGATGACAAGAGGTTAGAAACACAGCTATTAAGCTGCCACAAAACCTACATTTTTATCCCAGTCGTACTATCAGGGGAGTCATCAGCACTCCTCTGTCGCTGACCGTACCCTGTGACCTAGTTTGCACAGTGCTTGTCATTGGTAAATTCAGGTAGAGCAGACGACGCACAAACCCCCAGCGCTCCACATACCAGGGGCCTGGAAGTGCCGAGCGCTGTTACAAAGCCACTTGGGAAATTTAGCAGTGAATTGACAGACCTGTTGTGCGAGGAGTGCTGCCATTGTGAGGTGACATGGGACGCCTGTAGTGCACTTATTATACCTAGCTCTTTATTTGCCCTACTTTTTTGCCTCTGGTCTTCATACTTTTCCCTCACTGGTGTCTCCACAACACTTATCTTTCCATATCATGGAAGCCATTCTCGACCGTGCATGGTGTTACTATCTTTCCATGCCATCATTTTATAGTTGTCATGGAAACATAAAAAATTATTTCCGCAAAGGTTTCACGGTCATGATGGTCATTCCTTTCTCTTCAGTGTGAAATGTTGAATGATTTTTGAATATATTGATTAGCCCTAACTTATGAGCCTAATGAATTTTTGTTACCTGCACACACATTTCCTTGCAAATGCCCATCTGGTTTGCAAAACAAATTATAGATGAATAGCTCGATAACATATCAAGGTCAATTACATTAAAATTAAGCCATAAAATGATGTGGAGCCATCTCATATTGATGCTTTTACCTTCACATAGATTTACAATACGCTCCCTTTTATGAATGTACAAAGCAGCAGTTGTGCTTTAAATTCTGTCCTTACCACTGCTAAAAAAAGCTTCATAATATTAAATATTATCTTTCCATCTAGTCTGGGGCACATTTCAGTACCTTATTGAAATCACAAAATGAAAAGCAGCCAAATACAGCTCTTTTACTAATCATTATACATCTTCTGACAAATAGATACAATTGTATTTATTTTAATTAAAAATGAGTGTTCTGTTAAACCATTGTTACTTTAGTGTTAATATTAGATAACATTATAGTATTAATATTTGGGATTAGCTTTTATTTTTATGGTAAATTTTCATTTTAACTAGTGTTAATTGTATGTGCTTTTGATATTTGAATAATTTTTTTTAGTTTAGTTCAGTTTTATTTTAGCAAATTAATGTATCTTATTTTAATTTTAGTTCTCAAAGCAACATTTATTATATTATTTTTTAAATGCTACCTTTTTTAAATGTAAGTCTTCCACCTAATATTTTGTGATTTAGTAACACTTTAGAATAGGAAACACATCAACTAAGAGTTTTTCCTGAACAAACTCCTCCTTATTAATAGTTAATAAAGTAGTTAAGTTTACTGTAGGTATGGGGTAGGATTGTGTGATCTAAAATATGCAAAATAAAGCATAAATATGTGCTTTACAAGTACTAATAAAAGGCTAATATGGCAGTAATATGCATACTAATAAGCAATTAGTTAATATAGAGAACTGGTACTTAAAATAATATAATGCATTACCTGTGTTATTTCAGTAAATTAAAATGTTCAACAGTTTTAGTTAACAATAACTAAATAACAATAACAACACTAATTTGTCAGCATCAAACTCACTTCCTCCCATAAGACAATTCTATGTTTTAAGAAGAATCAGCTTATGCTCATACACCAATGAAACCTTACCCCCCTCCCCCTGGTGCAAATGCTAAAATGTCTTCTTTTTTTGACCTGACCTGCATGAAGAAGGCATGTGACCTTTGGTGATCTTTGATCCGTGTTTGTTTGTTTACATTCCTTTAACCATGATGGAGTATGTGTCTTGCTCAGACACAGCAGATGCTTCAGCCATGCTGTTTGGAGTGACAATCACCTTCCATCCATTCCCAGATGCACGTTCATCCACACAGTCAATGAGAGTGACATTGATTATTGAAAGTGAAGGTTGACAGTGACGAGCTCAGTCTATAACCAGGCCTTTTGTGCTTCAGTGTTTCCAATAAGCATGCAAATGTGTATTCACTGATCAGCCCGTATGATTTTTTTGCACATCATTAGCATTTTGGCCTTTTCATCAGAATATTTTTGAATAACATTTGATCTCCATGCTGGCTGTAGATGTTTATGGTGTTTTTAAATGTTTCTCTTTTTTTAGGGAGAAAATAATTAAGATGTTCTGAAGGAGTTAAAAAGATTGTTCCACCATCGAGTTATGCTTTTGTGTTTTGGTACCATGAGGTTGATAGATTTCTGGAGGGAATGCAGATTTTCAGAAGTGCTTTTAAACATTTATTTTCTTATTAGTAAGAGGTGAAAACCTGAAGTAAAATTGTACATGTGGCTCTCAAAAAAAGGAATGACTTCTGATTTATTCTTGTACAATTAATGAAATACAGCTGGGTGGAACTAGGTAACTGATCAGAATTGAATACACTTGATTTTATTTATCTTGTGTCTAGACAGAGCAATATTTGGAGGCAGTTTGGCCAGATGAGACCAAACGAGGCCATGTGTCCCTCAAAGTGTTCGCTTGTAGCGTAAGCTGAACATATCGGGCGCCTTTTGATTATATTGACCTGGAGCAGCACAATAAATAATGCAAAGGGCTCTGAGAATGTCCAACAGTGACCACACACACTTATTCGTAAGAGAGCGAGAGGAGAGTAAACTACACCTTCTGCAAATGCATATACCATTGCAAACAAATGTGAGCTCTCTCTTACATGCCGACACACACTCCGTACGTGTTGCCCTTGGAGATGCTGTGGATGGAAAGTGGATCCGCTGGCCGGGCAGGTAACAGGAGCCCTTGTGTCTCTGAATATTTCAGAGAGAGAAGTAGCAGAAGATAGAATTAGCAAATCAGCCATCCCATCCGCTACTCTGTATTTCAGGGCCCAGGGTTGAATTACAAGGGCCCGACACCCACAACACATGCCGGCTATTTGGCTTAAACAGAACAGAGCCTTTGTGGTGACAACACTAAAAGAAAGGAGAGTGGAATAACACAAACACACACATTCTGCCAATTAGCCAGGTTCTGTTTAGTGGTCTGATAAGCCCTTAACAATGCCTGACTGGAACAGTTGTTTCTGTTCTTAAGTTGAATTAATGTTATTGCAAGGTTACGAAGAGGGCACAGAGCTGCTTTGTTCCAAAACCAATAGAGCTGCCTACAGAGCTTCTAGAACAAAACATTCCAAACGTTAACTTAAGCTGCCTTCTAAGAAAATACATTTCAAATATAGTACAAAAAAGTAGTATTATTACAATTTAAAATAACTTAAAATCTATTTTAATATATTTTAAAACATTATTTATTTCTGAGATAGCACAGCAGATTTTTCAGCAGCCTTTATTCCTATGTTTTCAGTCACATGATCCTTCCAAAATCATTCTAATATGCTGATTTCTTCTTATCATCAATGTTGAAAATAGTTGTGTTGCTTAACTTTTTTATGTAAACCATGATGCATTTTTTCAGATTCTTTGATCAAAGTAAAGTTCAAAAGAAAAGCATTTAATTTAGCGCATCCTTGAATTAATTATTTTATTTTATTTTTAATTGCTGACTTCAATTTTTTTTTTTTTACACGAGTGTGTACTTATCATTAATTCAATACTACAAAAAGTATTTAAAAATTTTACAAAATGTGTAAATGGTTTAATGAGTTTGATAAAAAAAGCTAAGAAAACACATTGCTCTACTCATGATTGGCAGTTGATCGGCCAAAATGATGCTAATAGCATCTCCCAGAACTATCTGGCACATTCTCACTCCAGACATCTGCCGCCGAACATGAATTTAGACAAAATGTTTGCATGTTCTGCATGCTTTAATGTGTCTAAAGTATTTTATTATGTTTATAAATACAAGACCCACAGATAATTCCCTAGTGGCCACTGCTTCCATTTCGATTTCTAATTTACGGCAAATTGCCTGAAAGTTGTTTTTGTTCTCTTGAATACATGAGATGGAAGTGCTGCTTTATTTGCAAACTGTTTTGTGCTATTCCCTTTATTCACATAAATTACATGTGCAGCTTTAATGGAAAGAGCAACTGTTACTGCAAACCAATCTCATCCATTCCACTTGAGTGCATGTTGGGCTTTGTAAGTTTTATCCTCATAATTAACCCAAATGTGTGTTTGTTGAGGTATTAGGGCCAGTGGAGGTGGAAACGGGACAGGGTGGATCATCTTATTGTGGGTGGTTTTAGGGTCACACACAGATCAACAGCTGCCACGGGGGTCACAGTGGTCATTGGGGGAAAAGAGATGAATGAGAGGTCATTAAGCTGATTAAACCCTGACCTCTTAGCCCTCCCCTGACCTCACAAACAGTCACGGAGACAGAGACCCCCACTGTCACTGTTGTGGACCTCAATAAGAGACAAGGACATTATGACACACAAAGAAACTTAGATTAGATAGGACATGACCTCAAATGAAAGGACACGGAGGAATTGCTGTAAACTCTAAGATTCACTACACAGCTTGTGACTTTTGATTCATCACAGTCAATTGAATCTTCTGAATCAGTTCACCAAGAAGATTTGTACACATTTATTCATAGTAACTCTTTCCATACAGCTGATGTATTCAAAACACGTCTGTGGCTGAAACAAGTCTTTTTATTTGACAAAAGTGTCTCTTCAAGTCTACTAATGGACTCCTGAAAGGGTTTTTAGTATCATTAGCATTCTCACAACAAAGCAGATCTGTAATTTATTCCCTCCTTTAACTGCTAGGCATGACATGTATCATGCTACACAAAAAACATAATACTAGCTTAAATATAAGCTGTTTAATGATGTCCTTTCATCATTTAATATAATCGTGTAGGGCATCAGTCAGTTTTACATATTCATAATTCTTCTGCCTTCTTTCTCTCCTTGTAGTGAACAAGATTGACTCACAGAACGAACTGAACGGATAACGTACCCCCTTCTGTTCAGTGCGGCAGTGAGTTTTTGTTCATGAAAAGAATGATTGATTCATTGAGATGTTACAGTTATTGTGTTCACAAATTACTCCAGGCTTGTGTGACATTATTTTTCAAATAATAAAATGCATTTATTTGAAATAGAAATATAACAACATAAAGTGTATCTCAACTAAACCATTGAGATGTTCATTTATCCTCGTCTCGTAAATATCTAATTCTGGCATCATTTGAAGGCTGTTTAAGACCTCAGATGGTAGAAGTGGGAAATTGAAATTGAACACACTCATAAAGGACGGAAGGTGTACCTGAAATGGAAGATTAAAGTGAGGCTGAAATATAAGGAGGAAGGAGATTGAAAGATTTTGGCAGGGAGGAAGGTTGTCATGCCAAATGTATCATTTATTTTATCCCCCATCTTTCCATCTATGCTCTGAGCCACTTCTCCACCACTTAAGGCATTGATTCTGTTCCCTTCCCAAATTTATAGCCTGATGCTGTATTTTGCACATTCAGACGTTATATTGATGAGAAGCTGCAGAATCATCACAGCCGGATCGAAGCTAAGAGAGACATCAAATGGAGCATTGACGCTTGTTGCCAGATCTCTAGTCTGTATGAGCAGTGTATAAATGAGCTTGTTTCTCGCAACTGGAAGTGATGTCATTTGTTTGAGTGAGGTCTGTGGTTTGAGCTTGTCTGTCGCGTTGGTTACTTTGTGTCCTGAGAGGTTTTTATTTGGAATGTCCTGTGTTTGTTGTCTGGAGTGTGTGTTTTGAAGTCTGTTTTTAGGTACATGTTTTGTATGGTGGTTTGTCTTGTTGGCTGTCTATGGTGTGTATGTTTATCCTGTCTGTTTTTTTGCTTTGCTCAAAGACACTCCTTTTTTTGTGGACAAATGTGCAAATCTTTATGTCTGTATCTGTAGGATTTCTGGGAAATCGGGAAATACAACCTCTACACAAACGCCCAGTATGAGATCAAGTTCGATAGAAAAGATTTCAGTGAGGGCTTTCACATAATAATTTTTATCTTTTTTGCAAAGCGGTTCTGTGATATGAAAGAACAAGTTAGCTTTAATATAAAATAGTTGTTTCATGAAATGAATTTCTTTTTTTTTTATTTATTAAGTGATTGAATCAGATTCTCTCTCTCTCTCTCTCTCTCTCTCTATTATTGCTGCTTTTTTCTTTGTATTATTCTAAAACTTGTTTTGGTCAAGAATTTTGGTCACTTTTAACTAAGTGGTTTGATGAATGATTCAGTGACTCACTAATAATGACTCAAAAGATTTGAGCCAAAAAGCATTGAATCAAAAACGGACTTTCTAAACCCAAGTGCTCTTAAAGAAAAAGTGCACAAGTCTGCATAAAAAGGGGGTTATGCCTAATTTAAACCATGGAATGTTTGATGTCTAATTAGCCATCCGATTTGGAGGTGAACCAATATCGATTACATATATTTTGATATATTTCGAAGTGAACCACTATTAACTGTTACTTTTATAGGACCAGCATACATTCATTATTTCTAAATGAGTGGCTAGGGATTTTTTTATATATATATTTTAAAATACACTGCATAACTATTTAAATGCAGTGCTACATGTTCTGACAGTACGTCCAAACATTGTAACCTGGCATAAAAAACACAAAACATTTGTGTGAAATGTCTGTGTGCAGAAGATGATTTTGTGTGTGTTTGGTGTGGTGAATGATATCAGTGTGGATCCAGCTGGTCTGTTTGCACCGAGTGCCTGAATAGAGGGGGATGGCAGAATTTCCATGTGTCGCCACACGCTGATGTAAGCGGCTATTGTGTCATACACAAAGAGAAGGGTGATACAGTTGCTTCCTCCTGGATTCATCCATCTGTATGCGTGTGTGCTGTACGTGTTATCTGTAATTTTAATCTGAAGCTTGTGCATTTGTTAATGTCTGCTTTATGAATATGTCATCATATCTGTCACCACATGATCCGCACTCTTTCTTTCATTCTCATTCTCTCGTTTCTCTTTGCTTGCGTGTTTGCCATCTGTCCGGGGGCAGTTTTGTAACTGCCAGCTGAGCATCCTTTTTGACTCCCTCTCGTCCCCTCCTTTCCACCCCTCAACTATCTGTCCTCCAGCACTGGTGATTGGACAATTGCGGGGCTTTGTTTGTGACACGTGTGTCGCCGGGAGGTGTGCCCCCCCAACACTCCTAAACCCCTCTATTATACAAAGACCACTCTGACGGAGCCCCCTCCTGTTCCGCTGGGCTATTATCTCTGTGTGGAAGGGGGTCTCCCCTATTGTCCAATAGATTAACACAAGTCCCTCCTTTCTCTCCTGTTCTCCCACCACATGCTGGACCAGAAGTGTTCAAATCCCCTGAAGCAGAAAACGAGGAGGCAATTTACACAGCCGGCCTCAGGACTGGGTCAAAGAAGAGAGAGGAGAAAGACAATGAAAGATAAAGCTGGAGTAATGGGTAGGAGTTTGGTTGGAAGCTGCAATTTGAAGCGACACTTCACAAATGAAACCCCCGCTGCATCAGAGGCTCGAGGCAAGATGCTTGATAAGTGCTGTTTTCTTCCCTGTGTTTGCTTTTGAAACAGGAAGTTTGGGCATTATATATTGATGGGATTGTTGCTTATCTGTGACCGGCCTTTAGTTTAGAACTAGAAAGACCTACAGTCCCAATCCAAGAAGCATTGTGAATGATGTGATCAAATTGAACTATTGATAAATATAAACCTATTTAAATATGATACGTTTTTAAAAAACAATTAACAATATAAAAATGACATTTATTGTCAAAGTGCTTGTAAATCTAAATAGTTAAGTAGTTTAAGAGCATAGTTTGGATGTTTCAATTCTCTGATTGGAGGAGAGTTCATGGTGGAACCATGGGTAATGTAGTTTTTCACCAGGAATTCTACTGTTTGACATGATTATTTAAAAAATAAGTTGAAATAATGTTGGGTGGTGGCTTTAACAAAACAAACACCCTCGATTAACAACCTTGAAGCACATAGTAAGTCTGTTTTGAAACATCTATAAGTTATTATTACAAATCCCGTTCCCCTATGGATAAAATGAATAGGATCTTTACTTCCAGAACCTGACTTTTACATTCCACTGTGTAAGGATGAGTCATTATTATTATCATTACTTGTAGCTTATTTTCACAATTTGTGCTTCAGACATGAATGGAATTTAAAATGATGTGGCTTGTTAATATGAGTGACTTTTAAAAGTGCACATATTTAAATTTTGCAGATGATATTATGAAGATTTGCAAAAGAGAGAAACCCACCTCATTCATTTGGGAACCTCATAACTTGAGGGTACAAAAAGGAACCAGTATCATTCTTTGTGGATATTCAGTCACAGTTTATTTTCCAGTTGTCTTGAAGAAGATTTGTTTTAGTTAAACTAGGTGGCTTGTATATTTAGAGGAAAGGTAAATGACCATAAAGTGTGTCTGGTGCAGTTGATCCTACACGGCTGTGTATGTTTTCATGGCAACTTGAGTTTCTTTCAGACTGAGCTTCCTCAGAGAGGAGGTCAGCATGTTTGAAAAGGCTGATTGAGTTTTCAGCTTGAAGGTGAGAAGGGGGTAGTGCAAGAGCGACTCGCTCTCTCTTTACTGCCGCAGACCTTTCGTTTAGTGTGTTGCCTTGGAGGAAATGCTCAGGAAACTCACGTCACCCTGAAAGACTGAGAACATTCAGGGTGTCTCAGAGGGATTTGAGTGTGTTTCGGGTTTGACAGGGCTTGCAAGACTGAGGGAGATGGTGTTTATTCAAGATCTGAAGCTTGACTGAGAAGTGTGCCTGTTAAATGTTTTACCTAAAGATGTGGAGTTAGTGGGTAACTGTGGGTGACTTGGCTAGGGTTTTTCTTTCTTTGTTTTTCCAAGCATTACACATCCAGTTGATTGGGTTAGAATAGCTATTTGGTTGCTATTTGGCTGAAAAGCATCTGCTGAATTAATAAATGTATGCCACATACCTACTGATGTGACATTGTGTTGGACATCATTTTGATGTATTTTTGAGAAAAGCAAGAATCAAAAAAGAAACCCACGTTTTGGTTTGTTTGTTTTAGTATTTTATTTGTATATCAAAAACCCTATTGATAATTACCAGGATTCTATGCGATATAAATAAAACATTGCGCATGTGATTTAGGAAAGAACGATTCTTACTATTCTTACAATTGAATTAAAATAATAACATTTTATTTGTATGCAATACTGCATACTAGCAGTGTTCAACCATTTTGAAGACGTTTTGCCCAGAAAATCAGCAAAGTAGCATAATTACATACATTCCTAAATGGATGGGTTAGCTTTCCTTGAGATAGCCAAAAACATATTTTATATAATTTGTACCAACATTTCTACAGTGGTTCTTTGTTTGTTTATTTTTTTTTTTTTTTTCAGTTTGAACAGGATTAAAATCACCAAGCAAATCTGTGAAACTCAACTCTCCTGACCTTCTAAGGGAAGACAGGTCCTGGGCCAAAGAGACATTTTTTTGTCCTAAAAGCAATGTTAAAATTGAATATGTCATGTCGGACATAAGAACAGCAATGTTAAATCCTCATAACGTTGTTGCCACTCAAACTGGAGTCAGATTATCTTTCAAAACAGATATCCGAGCACTGGAAGTAACAGGCTGGAGACTCAAAGCATGCGTGTTTATGAGGAGCTCTCGGCTGATTGGCTGAGCCGAAAGTGTGAAAGACCGTAGGGAGGAGGATGCATGAGTCGGGGGTGGGGTTAGGGGCGTGTCCTCTCCTCTCTCTGTTTGCCTGGTGTCCCTGCTTGATGAGATCAGCGGATCGCCTTTCATCATGAGGCAGCTCTCACGCTGCTGCTCGCACTGCCGTCTGTCCTCTTTCTCTCTCTCTTTCCCCTTCTCTCTCTTTCGGGCCACTGAGCTGGAGTTCGGAGCCACGACACAGGACAGAGTAAGGAGTGCGGAGTGGGACAGAGGCTGCCACAGCTGGGATTAACCTCAGGGAGGGGGTGGGGGGGTTACACCTCTGGGAAGAAGCTTCTTTTCTCCTTCCTCAGCAGGGAGACGCTGAGAAAAGAGAAAGAACTAGTGTGCGCTTCTTCTTACAAAGAGAGGAGCTCCTTTCGTCCTTTATTCCAGCGGTTTGTCCCTGAACGGGCAACTACAGGGGAGTTCTGCCGGGGAGACCATCGCAAACGAGTCGGTGTAAGCAGCATTCGTTTGTGTGTGTTTGAGCGTAATGAAGAACTTGATGTGTGTTTACTTGTGTTGGGAAACTGTCCTGTGATCTTTCATTCCTTCCCTTCTTGCTTTAGGCTGTTTGGGTTACCTCACGTGCACTCTTTCTTTCTAGCTCCCGCTCTCTGGCATTCCCCGTTGTCTTTTATTCCTCTAATAGAGGTTTGATCCTCTAATTAAGGTTTGATCCACCCTGGCAAGGATACTCAGCAGGGATACAGTCTTTTATTTGTGTTGGATGTTACGGCTGCCTGTGATGTTTCTGAACCTGGGATTTCCACACATTTAATACTTTCTGAGCTCTAGGGAGCAGGTTCGAGACCCCTGAATGCAGCGGAGGGGTTGTAGGAACGGCGCCCGGGTCCTGCTCTTGAGGATAGTGTGCTTGTGTGGGTTGTAAAGAAGTATTTTCACCTGAACCCGCGGCTCGTGTTTTCTCAGCTGCCATGCACGATCAGATAAGGTGATTAGAGGACAGCTAGATCTTCTCCTCCCAGAGTTGCGCGTCATGGCTATCGTTTGTCTTTCTCTTTCTTCTGGTTTGGTGTTCAGAGGAAGCGTTCTCACAGCGCTGGCTGACTCTTAGCACGGGGAGCAGATTTGAATGCTTTTCATTGTGTCCTTCGTGTTTGTGTGCATGCGCGGCTTGTGGATTTGCATGTGTCTGTTTGCGCGCGTGTGGCTGTGTGTTTCCAGTGGGGTAATGTTTGTGGAACAGACTGTGTGTGTTTGTGTTGAGGGCAGTGGGGCATCTCTTACAAAGAAGTACTTTGGTGCTGTCATGGTACAGTGGTAATATCAGATAGTAATGCCAATTTACTTTTTTTACATTTACACATTTTACTTGTAAAACAAAAGTCATGATATTAAAAAGCCATGGTCATACTGTGGCACTTTGATAGTACTGAAATATTTTACCATGATGTTATCACAGTACCAAAACATACTTGGAAAATCATGATGTACCATATAAATGAAATGCCATGGTACATGAATGCCTGAACTGTGGTACCAACATGGTACTTTTTTGTAAGGGATACTACTATGGACCATACCATAACAATATACATATATGGATAGTTGACAATAAAAATTAGACTGTGTCCTATGGTGTGACATAGCAAAAGTGTAGACAAAAACTTGGCTTACAAATAACATGCGGAAAATGAATCTTCATTCTTAGAGTTACAAATAGCATGAGAGAGGTTTATTTTCAATGTTAGAGGTTATTATTATATATTTTTTTAATTTTCCCATAGGACACATTGATTCAACTACCCATATACATATACATATACATATATATATATATATATATATATATATATATATATATACATATATATATATTTAATACCCTGAAATGCACAAGAATACCTTTATTTCTTGTGTTATTTCAGAATTATTTATATGCTATTTTAAAATGAATTCGATTTTGCATTAGATTTTTTTTTTATATCTTCAGTGTCATTTTAGTCTAAATAATTGTATGCGCTTTTGTCCTTTTGTTATATTTCTATTTATCTTGATTTATTTTTTCAGTTTTATTCTTTAGCTTTAGTAATTCAACTTTTTCAGTTGCCTAGGCAACATTACTTTTTATTTTTTATCTAATATTGATATTTTATAATATAACACCATGTTAATAGTTATATTCCATAGTGCTTAAAGATTACCATATTCATGTACAGTGGTACCATGTCCAAAGTGCATGATAATGTCATGCCACTTTGATATATTCCACAGTGTTGAACAATTACCATATTCACAAAAAGTGATATTTATATGGTACTACCACTGTACATGTTCTAAAATATCACACTACTTATAAACCAATGTACCAAAAGCTTATTGTGTTCATTTTCTATGGGGCAAGTCCAAAACCTTGATGATTTAATGTGCCTTTTTGTGAGTGATCTCTGCATGTGTGTGTTGCGAGCAGTGTGGGACAGGGTGTGTGTGTGGGGGGGGGGCAAGGAGGGCAGTGGGACTGCTTTAATCACTGAGTGTGTTGTCTGAGAGCAGTGGGCTGGAAAGAGCTGACTGGAGCTGCTCTGTGGGGAGAGGCTCTTCTGGGAGAGCTTAAAGCTCAGCTGTTAGCCGTGTGAAGAGCTACACAACCATTTGCCTAACCATTCAATGTCCCTCCTTTGGAGAGGGCCACTGGATTAGTGCCAGAAGCATTTGTGTGTGTGTGTGTGTGTGTGTGTGTGTGTGTGTGTGCTGCTTAAGGAGTTGAAAGGACAGGAGGTGGGCTAGCACATCTGCCAAAAGGGGGTGTTTGTGTGTGATTACCGGTTTTGGGTTGGGGGTGGACACTTTAGTCACAGTGATAAATGGCTTTTGGGCTGTCAGAAAGCCTGGACTTCAATGTCTGTGTCTTATATTTACACTCTTCCTGCGCATAGCTGCATCTGATATTCTCGCTCCAGCGCCCGAAGACTTTTGTGCTCATAGGCACAGGGAAATTTAATGGGAAATTATATTGTAAGATATTTGGAAACAGATTAACAGGAAGTACAGAAAAAAAGTCAAACTTTATGAAAATCAGATTTAGAATGGCCCTGTCACAAAGGTTTGGGACGTTTCATTGGCTTTCTGGTGACAAATAGATGCTTGAAGGCGACAGTGTTTTATTAAATGGAGTTTTATTGTGGTATTTATCATAGTTGTTTTGCTGTAGTTTATAATATGAACTTGTTTTGCTAGACTGAAAGAAATATAATTGGATCTTGTATGGGAAATATTTGGAAGCTTGCAGAAGTCCTGCAGGTGCGTGATGTGATACTATGATGACCATGTGAATCCTTATGTTCTGTTGTTTGCTGCTTTTTGCACATGTAAAATGAATTCCCGGAAAATATGTTAGTATTTTTAATGGGTCACAGACACTTATTCTTTCTAATTTAATTCACTTCTAATTTAAAATATTATCGGTTAACGAGCGTCGGTTGTCGGTTAGGAAAAATAACAAAATTAACATCCCTAGATAGTTTGTAATACAAGCTTGTTTTGCTAGACAGAGAAATTGAACAGGGGTTTAAATTGGGGTAACTGGAATATGGCCTACCTTAAGAGGACATACAGGCAAAATGACCTCACTCGTACAAATTTATACGATTTTTGCTAAATTGTACGTATTTTATGAGTTGCCAATTCGGATGAATTTGTACGAATAGCCTACAACTAACCCTGCCCCTTAACCTACCTGTCACTAAATTGTATGAGTGAGGTAGTACGAATTTGTACAAATTAGCCAACTCGTAAAATGTGTACGAATTGCCATTTGATAGCATTGGAAAATTCCAATCCTGCCCCATATATGTTCTGATTGGCTGTGATTGTCACATCACACATTTCAGTTTGTAAGTTTACATGTTTATACATGTTGCATTGTCTAGAGCCCTATTCGCACAGGATTAGTATTATCTGGGGACCATGTGGGATTTTGAAATTACCCCCCCCCCACACATCTGAGTTTCGTGTGGTGCATTTGCACGTGATAAGCGAAGGCTGTGATTTTACTAGAATTTACTGACTTATCTCCCGGATGCCCGGATGTCAACGCTTTGAGAGTCCCGTGCTATGGTCCAATTAGATGGATAAAAAAATAAACTAATATAGTTTCGTGCCCTGTGTCATTTACATTTCACCAGGTTAAAATAATATCTCAAGTTTTATGCTTGATTTATTTGTAACGGTGTTTAATCGGTGTTCTGCGAAATATTGTAGGACATTTGCGGGGGAATTTTTACTTAATTTTAATTTAATACAAATTGACTTAATTTTTACCTTAAAACAAATTACAGGCATGGCCGATTCGCATGGGATTAAGATCACAGACAACCTCCGCAATTATTACAAATAACTGGAGGTCACCAGGTAATACTAATCTTGTGCAAATAGGGCTTAGGTCTGTTATTCTGACTTAAGTCCAGAATAAAGTGTTTGTTTGACACTTTAAAAATTGTTTTTTTAAAGTGCTTGTAAATGCACTTAGCCTTGACAGAAAAATTACTTATCTGTGGCTAGGAAACATTGTCACATCAGATGTTACTCTTGTGACCAGATGTCACAGTCTTGAATGTTCTTATGCTGTCATTTCCTTTCTTTTCTCGTTTGAGAATATTCTATATTTATGTTCTGTGTGACTGGTATTTTAGTGTGCAGACGAGGCGTGGGTTAAATTAAAATTAGTAAAGTGTCGTGCGAGGGAATTTTGTGGCTATGATTAGCCGCACATACGTTGTAAACCGATATCTGACTTCTAATTGAAAGCAGCGATGTCGTAAGGTTCGCATTTATCCTGTCTTGGCTGTATTCGTAGTTTCACTTTGATGTGACAGGCTCCAAGGGCGATTGCTGGATTCATCTGCTTGTGTGTCACTTCAGAACACATCTCGCCCATCAGGACATGTCATACAGAGAACTTGCTATCACACACTCGCACTTAATACCCAGTGTGCACGAACGTCTCATAATTTTCATTACTAAACACGGCCGTTGGCTTATACTTTATTCCAGAATGTTCTGAACAGAAGAACAGCAAGGCCTGCTTTGACAGATGCCTGTTGTGAGAGCATTTCTCTCACATCATGTGCGTGTGTGTCGGCAGTGTGTCTCCATGGGCTAGGTCTGTTTAATTAGGACTGTGTGAGTGGACAGAGGCAGGGGGGACATGTGGCCATATGGCTGTCTGTCCTGTGCTCTCTGAATGATAGAGCGCTGGACACGGGCTTTACTGATCTGCCGTCTGTGTTAGTGACAAAGAGAGAGAGACAGGGAGATTGATAAGACTGGCGGGTGGGGAGGAAAGCAAGACGGAGAGAAAAGATGGACAAAAAAGCAATGTTAGCTCTGCTGGAAAAAAACAGGTACTTGTAGATGGTGTGCTTGGTTTTTGCAGTTCTATGAATTGAATAAAAACAAATTATCAACAAATGTCTTGCATAGAACAAAAATTTTGTATAATATAAAACTTTCAAGCTTCAATAGGTTGCAAAAGCACTGAATTTTAAGCGGACATTACTCCAGTCTTCTGTCACATTGTCAATCAAAATCATTCTAATATGCTGATTTGGTCAATAAGCATTACTAACAATGTTGAAAACAGTAGGGTTGCTTAATATTTTTATGTTAACCATGGTTGTGCTAACATTTTTTATTTTTTCAGGATGGAAAGCTAAAAGAACACCATTTTTAAAACAGAAATCCTTTGTAACATTATGAATGTCTTCACTTCAATTTAATGCATCCTTGCTAAATAAAAATATTAATATAAAAATATTCTCATGAACTTCTGAATGGTAGTGTATAAAAATCTTCTAAAGCCATACAATAACAACAACATTTAGGTTGTTATTCACTGAAAATTCTTAGAAAATTCCCCTTTCAGTCAGTAAGGATTTGATCAGTTAATCATTCAAACAAAAAATTCAAGCAATTCATAAAAAAAGATCTGAATGAACAATTTATTCAAAGATCTAGTAATGAACTCTCATGACTGTGCCAAGGAGAACTAGAGCAGCTGTTCAGAATATCAGTGAGTAACAACTGAAGTATCAGGTCTGTTCATCATACAAAGCTGTCTTATTCAGAGGATTTCACATTTGTTAGGTAGCTCAAAAGCAACTTCTTTTAAGATACATTCATGCTGCTTTTTTGAAGCTTGAAAGTTATAGTCCTCATTCAGAATCAGAATCAGAAAGAGCTTGTATTGCCAAGTATGCTTGCACACACAAGGAATTTGTTTTAGTGTCATACGCTTCCAGTTCACAGAGACAACAATGACACACAGACAATAAAAATAAGATGAGAATAAAAAATACACATGTAAATAATAAAAAAATAATAATAATAATAATTTGAAACAAATGATTGTATATACAGTTGTGCAAAAGATGATAGAATGGGAAAGAATAGTAGATGCAGGGTTGCATCCTGGTAATTGTAGCTGTGTAGCGGCCTGATGGCAAAATTGCAAAAAGGGGATGACTTGGATGTGAGGGATCCAGAGAGATTTTCTGAGCCCTTTTCCTTACTCTAGATCAGTGGTTCTCAACCTTTTTTTCCAGCGGGCTGCACTATGGTCCAAGTGCAAGTGTCACTTGCCGCACGCATGTCATTTACATATTACGTTTGTATATTACATATACAAACCAACCAGATGTATAATATTATTTATAGCCTAAATATTATGATATCTAAATGATAACATTTATTGAAATAAATAATTCTACTCACCATTAATAAAACACCTGATGCTGTCGAGAGCGGACCAATTTTGTGAAATTCTGCTCCGAAGGAGTAACAGCACAATTAAGTTGCGATTGTAAGTTACAGTCTGTAAGACGCGCACGGAAGCGTGACTTGACACGCGAAATTGCAGAAAGTGTGCGTTCACAAATGTAGCCTATGTTGATCCAAATATGGAAAGTTCTCTCCTGAGGCCACTGGAGGGCGCATTGAGCTAAATATTACCAAATGCACATTTCTTCAACGTAGGGCTGGGCAATTTGAGCAAAAATTCATATCTCTGTATTTTTTGGCTGATTTGCGGTACACGGTACATATCTCGGTATTTTGTATTTGGATTAAACACATAAATAAAGTGAATGTAACCATGTAGGCATAATGTGCAAAAATTGTTAAAATCACATTACATTCTAACATTGTAACATTGCGATCTAAAAACAAAAATAATGCTTTTAGAGCAAAGTTAAATTTACTAAACTAAAAATTAAATAAAAAAAGCCCAGACTAGCTAATTGAGTAAAAAGGATTTTGATTACCCCATTACAGTCACTTTACAGTTAGTGCTATCATACAAATACACTTACTTGTAGGTTTAAAATTATCTTGTTATTGCGCTCCTATTTCTTTGCGCTCTGTCTGTTTGGTGCGCATTCGTTTGCTCTGTAAGCAAACTGCAGGGGGTCCAGTGATGTCCTTCAGATAAGCCACAAACCAGTTTTTCCAATGACTTCATGACGACAGATGTTAGAGCCACAGGTCTTTAGTCATTAAGTCCTGTTATCTTGGGTTTCTTTGGAACAGGGATGATGGTGGATCTTTTGAAGCAGGAAGGGACTTCACACAGCTCCAGTGATCTGTTGAATATCTGTGTGAAGATGGGGGCCAGATGGTCAGCACAGGTTTTCAAGCAGGCTAGTCACATTATCTGGGCCTGGTGCCTTCCTTCTCTTGATTTTCCTGAAAACCTGATGCACATCTTCTTCACTGATCTGAAGTACAGGAGTGGGAAGGAGGGGGATGCTGGAGGTTAGGGGCGGGCGATGTGGAAAACATATAATATTAAAATTGTTTTTATAAATATCACGATTTACGGTTTTATCACGATTCTTTGTCATGTTGGTTTTACTATTTTGCAAGTTGTCTGAGCAGTACAGCCAAACTAATTTCCCTATTATAAAGCCTTTCAAGGTAACAAAAAAGGATAAAAAAAAATAAAGAATGGCAGATATTTATAATAATAATTATTAATAAAATAATAATAAACAAACAGTGCTTTATTTCCAGGTACAATATATGTATTTAGCAAGGAGCTTTCAAGAAACTGACTGAACAAATGTTAAAATAAAAATGTATATATAGACTGATTCCTAAAGCAACTGTATTAAAGTTTTTCAGTCAAGAATAGTGAGTGATTTTTCTCTGTATTATTAACGTTAAACGAATAGTTCATAGTTCAAAAATAAAAATGATGTCATCTGTCTGTCGATTCTGTCAGTGTTTTATTTTTATACCATCATTTACTCAAAAGTTGTTTTAAACCTAAGCGAGTTTCTTTCTTCTGCTGAACGTAAATGCTATTTTGAGGAACAAGGAAAACCAAACAGTTGCTGATCCTAGGTGACTTCCAAATTGTTCCTACTATCAAAGTCAATGTGGACCAGCAACTGTTTGGTTACCCAGATTCACCAAAATATCTTATTTTGTGTTCAGCACAAGAAAGAAATGAATACAGGTTTGGCACAACATGAGAGTGAGTAAATAATGACAGAAATGTAATTGTAGGGTGAACTATCCCTTTAATGACATTCGGCTGCATGTTTAATACTGTCCCTTTAAGAGCTGCACGCGTCAAATATACAGGCGCGCATTTGTTTGTCTCAGCTGTTGTTAACTTTCATTTTAGACATAACCAACTGAGTCTATATGTAAACCTTGTGTGTTTTGACCGTATTAGTGCAAAAGATAACTTCACTAATCATGCGCTGTTTGACATGGTTTTGGTGCGCGTGCTTCTGGTTTATGCGCTCAGAAAAAGAAGACGTCAGACCAGCGTGCGAATTAAACGTTTAACTGGCAAGGCTTGTATGCAAATAATGTACTTTTGAGATCGCGAATAAGAGCAGTGTCATGTCAGAGTAACTCTACCGCTGTATGTCGGGTTGTACACTATATAGAAACGGAGGCTCCAGAACCGTAACTGATAGAATGTGCACTGTAGCACAATACTACGATATTTCTTCAAAAGCAGATCGTGGTATTGGATCGTGGAGACAATTTTATCGTCCACGATCAAAAATTGTCATATCGCACACCCCTACTGGAGGTGTTAACGGTTGTGTCGAGATTCTTTGTAATTGTATGGAAAATCCAGCCTGGTACAACAAAATCTAAATATCTCTTTGTATGCTCCCGTTCCACAGCAGAAAGAATGTGAAAGGGCTTGGAAGGACATGAGAATGAGTGAAAATTTTCATTTTTGGATGACCTAATCCTTTAAGTTAGTCTAAGATTATTTATTAGCTTGAAAACAGGTCTGAGGTCTGACAGTCTAGCTAATCAACAGTCTAGACCAGCTGACTTTTCAAACTGGTTGCAACTTGATTATCCAGCTGGGAGTGAGTTAAGAAGCAAGAGACAAATGTGACCAAATTAATGACACTAGCCACAGAGGAAAGAGAGATGTTCCCAGTGAAATGGAGAGAGAGAGATGAAAAGATAAACAACAGATGGCAAATGTGGGTTCCTACTCATCAAAGCCACCGGTGGCTAGAGGTGTGCGTGTCCATCACGTCTCTGGTGACCAGGGTAACTCAGGCGAGGGGCCAGGCACCAGGCTCTCGCGTTATCACAGCCCCCCACCCTCCTGAAAGGAAAGGCAAGCCCCTGTGTGCCACACAGCATGCGAGAAAGAGGCCCTGCTGAGGGTCTGAAGGGTGTTGAAGCATAAACAAATTCAGATGAGGATGTACACAGTAATGGCCAGTAGACTAAACAGTGTGAACACACAGACACACATCACATAGGGCAGCTCCACAGATTCAGATGTGTATTATTTAAAGAGATGATCCTCTAAAAATGAAAAGTCTGTAATTATTTACTCCCCCTCATGTCATTCAAAAACTGTATGACTTTGTTTGTTCTTTGGAACACAAAATGAGATATTTTGAAGAACCAAACATGATTTTGTCCCATAAACTTCCAAAGTATTTTTTGTCAAATTTTGTCCATCCGTCATATTATAAAACCACATGAAATGACCAAGTGAAATTACCAAGTGCCATCCATTCATCCGCCCACCCCACGCTGTGATTTTGCTTAGTCAAATGGGTATATTCACACTTGGTCATTTCATGCCATTTTGTTTCAACTGTAAAGATGCAACACATGCCTTTCGGCCAATCAGATTGAATGGTCAGACCTAACTATTGTGTAAAACAGCATTCAGGCTTTTTAAACGAGCAGCCTGGGGTCTGAGATATTATCATTCCTCTAGTCATGCAGAACAGCTACAAGCTCTTGAGTCCTGGGGAGTTCGCCAAACACGCAACGCAGCGGCAGAAAATTCAATTACGCTGGCCTGAAAACAAAGAACGCTATCTTTATGATGGGACAAGCAAAACAAATAGAGCATTTAGTGTGGAATGGCAAATTGAGGAAGATGTTTCGATTTTTATTCTTAATTTCAATAACCCAAAACGGCTTCCAAGCATAGAAAAAAAGACATTTGGCTTGATTGAAAACATCACACCACAGAGAAGCCACAGGGCACAATTACACCAGGGTTGTTTTGACTTCTACTTCGCTTTTCTTTGACTTATAGCCATAGCAGCCCCATCCATTACTCCCCATCCCAGCATCCTCACGCTCACCAGCCGAGTGTGTTTGTTTTTCTAATAGATAAGTCCGCACAAATGGGCATTTTCCCATGCGGAGACTTATGGCCCTGACAGACCGCTTTTATATGTAGTCTTGTCTCGCATGGCTAAGCAGATGGAGACAGCACATCAGCGGTGCATTAGAATGAGGTTGTTATAGTTACATTAGTCGTGTCTCATATGGTTCGGGATCATTACCCACGAAGAGAGCGTGTGTAATTGACGTAGTGGACATATTATTTTTTTTGCTTAGCTTGACGTTTGCATCTTATATCAGCAGTGTAACGCCCTAAGGCACGGTACAGTCATGCCACGCGGTCACCGTCTTACAGCGTGACTCAGTCACTCTGCTGTGACGCATTGAAATACGCCAGCTGTCTGTGTGTCTATCTATCTTTCGATCTATCTATATCTGCCAGTCTGTCTGTCTTTCCGTCCATCTGTTTATTCATTTATTAATCTTTACTGTAAGCTGTCAACACGGTTGAAGTTAAAAGTCAAGCTATTTTGGGCAATGGTTGATAGAGGAGGTATAATACTTGGTTTAATGTAAACATAAGTATAGAAATATCAGTGGGACATTTTTTAATCATCATTATGCACTTTCAGTTGTATACATTTTCAGGCTCAATCCGGTGAGTAATGGAATTAATTGATCCACAAAAAGCTTTTTGTTGTCTGGTCAGTGTATTTTGTGTTTCTTTTTCTCAGACCTTGTTTTACAAGCCTTCATGTAATTACCTAATGTGAGAACAGTGTTTAAAAGTCTGTCTACAACTCCCAGACTAACAGCGTAATTATGTTTGTGTTGGTGTTTATTACAGTTATTAGTGACTACAGCGGTTTGAATGAGGGAATGTTAGTTAAACTGACATATGCACTCTGAACCAAACATAACCTGAATGAAACACATTACTGTGTTTCTGCACGGCAGCAAGACTGTGAAACCCTTTGTGCCCTGCTGCGGGAGCCTCTCCAATTCTGAAATACGATATGGAAAACCTAACACCTCAACTCCTAGCACACGTTATGATAGCTGTGAGTGGGTATGTTAGGGCAGCAACCTCTCTCTCTTTCTCATTCATTCTCTCTCTCTCTCTCTCACACACACATTCTATCCTACTTCTTTCATGACCTCATTTATTTTTCCTTTAATATTGGTAACATTTACCCAGGATTCCGGACTCTGACTGTCTGGCCGTCTGGCTACCCTCCTTCCTGTCATCTGAATTCAGCTCTCTCTTTTCCTGTCTCTCGTTCTCTGTGACCTCCATGTGTTGAGACTAGCTGAGATGTGTTTCTGACCATGTACAGTATGTGACCTTTTTCCTTTGTGTTGGTGACCAACGTTGGTGATGACTGTTTGTCTGACTGAGTGTGAATATGTTATTCAGCACTGCTGTGGAGAAGCTAAAGGAAGCGACACTTATAACTCACCTACATACTTTAGCATCATAGCTGAGGCGTTTTTACAATATCATAGCTTGTCCGATAATGAGCTGTACTCTGACGAGTAGTACGTCTAACATGACGCTGTTTAGTGTTAATTGTATCACATAAACAGCCTAACGAGCTACAGTAGTGTGCTAGTAATCAAACACACTCTTCTATCACTTATTCAATTTATTTAGTAAGTCAGTTTGTTTAATGGTTCATATTAATTAAGTGGATAATCTATTCACTGTTTTTTTTATTGAGCTGTTTTTTATAGAGCTGCTTCGTGGGGCTGAGACTTTCTTATTCCAGGAAAAGATCATGCATCACTTACTGTAGCAGGAAGTTCCTGCTAGCGTTTCATACATCAGTATCGCATCTCCAGCACACTCTGAAATAGGCTTTTAATGTGGAGGTATTTTGTGACATTGAGGCTGATGCGAACTGAATCGCTCTATTGTGTTCTCTCTTTTTCCTTCTCTCACCCTTTCTCACAGGAACCTATAAATAAATAAATAATGCTGTATTTTGGCTTCCATTCTTTTCCCTAGTGCTGATTCTCATACTTAGATTTATTTAGGCAGTATTAAGGCACATATTCTTCATGTAATTTATCCCATGCCATTTGTGTTACAGACTCCAATGATGCCCAAAAATGTGCATTTCAATGAGCAGAGACTGATAATGACTCTTTTATGAAACCAGATTAACAATCAAAATAATCACAATAGCCTCATGTTTAGTTTATCGACATACAGTGCAACTGCGCTCACGCATGGAGACCAGACTTCGATTCCTGTCCTGAGGTCCTTTGCCAATCCCGTCCCCTTCTCTCCTCATAGTGCTTTCCTGTGGTCTCTCTACTGTCCTATCTATAAAAAGAAAAGCCCATAAAATAATCATAATAACAATCAAAATAATATTACAATGGTGGAGACTTTGAACGTCCAAGCCATAATTAGAGATGAGAATATCATGTGGATGTTGGGCTCTTTTGAATTGAGCCTGCTTGCAATCACGCAGACGAACAAGCAACCACCCAGAAGACCATTGCAACTGCAAAATAATGCTGTAAAAATTGCAGAAGATATCCTATCAATGCTCTGGTAGTCACCCACACCTTGTGGCAGCAGGTTTTGCATAAACAAGCGCGGCTGCAATTTTCTTCGTTTTTTTATATTAATTAATTTATTGCCTTTTTTCAAAAAGTACCTTTTTAAAATACATCTGCTAAGTGATTGAATCTCTAGAAATATTAGAGTTTCAAAACACTTGTTTGAAGTGGCTATAGCTCTTTAGAATGAATACCATTTATAAGATTTTTTTAAATGCAATATGTGTGGGTCTGTATTGATCTGTGTTAAGTAAGCTGGGGTGTTTTTGACCTATAGGTGACATGTTACATTTACATGTACATTTATTCATTTAGCAGACTCTTTTATCCAAAGCGACTTACAATTGAGGAATACAATAAGCAATACATTATAAAGAGGCAAACAGACATAGGAAGTGCTTGTAATACAAATGTCTAGGCATTGTTCAGAGCAAATTATAGCCAGACGGTGAGAGTTTAGGGAAAAGAGAGCAAAGTTAAGGAAAGGGAGCGAAGGGTTTTTTTCAAGTCAAATGATGACGGAAGAGATGAGTTTTCAGGTGTCGCTTGAAAATTGTCAGGGACTCAGCATTCCGTATGAGGGTGGGAAGTTCATTCCACCAGCCAGGAACGGTGAATGAAAACGTTCTGGAGAGTGATTTTATGCCTCTCTGTGATGGAACCACGAGGCGTCACTCACTCGCAGATCTCAGACTTTTGGAGGGTATGTAGATTGTCATAAGGGAGTGGAAGTAGGCGGGTGCTGAGCCTGTGGCTGTTCTATATACAAGCATCAGAACTTGATGCGAGCTGCAAACGAGAGCCAGTGCAGGGAGATAAAGAGAGGTGTGACATGGGCTCTTTTGGGTTCGCAGAAGACCAGTCGTGCCGCTGCATTCTGAATCATCTGTAAAGGTTTGATTGTGCGTGATGGAAGTCCAGCTAGAAGAGCATTGCAGTAGTCCAGTCTAGATAGACATGTCTTGTCATATGTGAATATGTGCGTCTTCAGTGTTTCTGTATGTCATACAGAAGGTGTCTCTTTTTCACCTGCAGCACTCATTATTGCATCCTTCCCCATGGCAGTCTCTCACACGCTGTCAGGCTGTGGTTGGCCATGATCCTCTCTTTCTGCTGATCTTCATGTCTTCTTATTTATGTGCTTCCTTTATTTCTGTTACCATTTTTATCCTTAACCCCTTTGATATTCACACTTTTAGTTCTAGATGCACTCATAAAACCTGCCTGCGGACTCTTTGATACTGTTTAATGACATTTTATGTTGGTGTGTTTTCTCCTAGGGCTTCAGTAAGGCTGGCACTTTCGCCACCACTGACGCTGATGTGAGTTTGGGGGCTTCAGGCTGACGTCTTGGTGCTTTGATGAGGTAACGGCGGACCCCATAAGCCCAGCCCCTGCGTTGCAGCACCCCTTCCCTCTCCCCTCCTCCCTACCCCTTTCCAACCAGCCAAGCCATGGGCCAGAAGATCTCTGGGAGCATCAAGTCCGTAGACGTGCGCGGGGAGCCGTCCTACAGGCCCCTGAGGAGGGAACTGAGAGGGCCGGATTTCTTCAAGCCAGCCCGCCTGGACCTACTCCTGGACATGCCCCCTGCTCCGAATGAGCAGCAGCTCCGACATGCCTGGAACCCAGATGACCGCTCGCTTAATATCTTCATCAAAGACGATGACAAACTCACCTTCCATCGGCACCCTGTTGCCCAGAGTACCGATGGCATTCGCGGAAGGGTGGGATACACACGAGGACTCCACGTTTGGAGGATCCATTGGCCTTCTCGGCAACGGGGCACACATGCAGTGGTGGGCGTGGCCACGGCAGATGCCCCATTGCACTCGGTGGGCTACGCTTCTTTAGTTGGCAGTGACAGCGAGTCCTGGGGCTGGGACCTGGGACGTAACAAGCTCTACCATAACAGTAAGAACCGGCCGGCCTCTTCTGCACCCACATACCCAAGCTTCCTGGAGCCAGAAGAGGCCTTTGTGCTGCCAGAGGCCTTGATGGTGGTGCTGGACATGGATGAGGGCACGTTGAGCTTCATGGTGGACGGACAGTACCTCGGAGTGGCCTTCAGAGGTCTTAAGGGCAAAAAGCTGTACCCCATTGTCAGTGCGGTGTGGGGCCACTGTGAGATCACTATGCGCTACATCAATGGCCTAGATCGTAAGTATACACTTTCTCCAGAGTTATATCTGAATAGTCGATTGATACTTAAAGATCTTGATGGAAATAGAGGTTTCAGCTTGGAGGTTTTGTAAACTAGCTTGAATTGGGTTGTGTGGTGTAGTGGTTAAGGCTCAGAAACCTGAAGATTGCTTGTTAAATTCCATCACCAGTTTACGTACTCCAGAGCAAAGCATTAACCACAAATTATTCCAGGTGGATTAGCTTATGGTGTTGTTCTAATTCAAATAGGGGTGTGCGATATGACGATTTTTGATCGTGGACGATAAAGATGTCTCCACGATATGCTTTTGAAGAGTATCATAGTATCGTGCTACAGCTAATATTCTTTCAGTTGCAGTTCTGGCGCCTCTGTCTCAATATACAACGCCACATACATTCACATCAGTGTTAACTCCACGGTAGAGTTACTCTCACGGGACACTGTACTTATTCGCAGTGACAGAAGAACATTATTTGTGTGGGTTTTAAAGCCTTGCCAGTTAAACTTTTCATTCGCGAGCTGGTCTGACGTGGGCTTCTTTTGAGCCTGCACACCTGAAGCACGCGCACTAAAACGCCTGTCTACCAGCACCTGATTTCTCAACTAAGTTATCTTTTGAGCTAATACTGTCAAAACACACAAGGTTTACATTTAGTTAGTTATGTCTAAAATTAAACAGCCGAGACAAATGGATGCGTGCCTGGATATTAGATGCGTGCAGCTCTTAAACATACTAAACAGCTACTAAACATGCAGCTGACTGTCATTAAAGAGATAGTTCACCATAAAATGTTATTTCTGTCATTATTTACTCACTCACATTGCCCAAACCTGTATTAATTAAAAATAATAATAATAATATGCAAGTCACTGTGGACCAGCAACCTTTTGGTTTCCCACCTTCTTCAAAATAGAATTTATGTTCAACAGAAGAAAGAAATTCATTCAAGTTTAAAACTAACTTTGAGTAAATTGATGGTATAAATATAAAACACTATGACAGAGTCGACCGACAGATGACAGAATTATTATTCTTAATGTTAAAACAACAAAACACAAAGAGAGAAAATAACTTCCTACTCTTGACAAAAAAAAAAAAATATATATATATATATATATATAGTTGCTTTAATAGGAATCATATACAGTGTTTTATTTTTATATTTGTTCATTCAATTTCTTGAATGCTCTGCTAAATATGCCTATTGTACCTGAAAATAAAGCACTGTTTATATTGTGTTTTTGTAATGTGTATCTTTGTTCTTATTTTTTAATAACAAATATAAAATGATGAAAAAGATTTTTATCTTCGCCCACTTTGGCCTAAATATCCACCATTCTTTTATATATTTTGTTACCTTGAAAGGCTTTGTCTGTATAATAGGGAAATTATTTTGGCTGCACTGATCAGACAAAATAGTAAAACCAACATGACAAAGAATCGTGATGAAATGTGAAATTATATTTTTGCCATATCGCCCACCCCTAACTTAAAATTTGATAAAAATGTACCCTGCTGAAAAAAAAATGTCTTAACCCATCCTATGCTGGTTTGCTGGTCTCCCAGCCTGGTCAAGCTGATTTTCAGATAGTCTAGGCCAGAGGTTCTCAATTCCAGTCCTCGCTCCGCCCTGCATATTTTGCATGTCTCTCTTTGTTAACACACCTGATTCAGATAATCAGCTTGTTAGAAGTGGCTCCATGCATGAACTGTGTTCCGATTGACATGCTCCCTACACAGGGTCCATTGCTCCCTACTCCCTGAGCAGGGGAAATCGCTGAAGTTTACTTCATTTCGGAACATTCATTCATGGATTTGCGCTACGCAACGTCTTCGCGCACGGACGAGTGTGACATCATATACCTCTGTAAATATATACAGTTTGAATTCACGTCTTGCACACTTCAATGCACTTTGAATGGAATATATACGTTGCTTGAACTGGAATCATGGCGAATATCCTGTGATGTGCACGGCCCTCTGGTGGCAGGAATAGACACCTCTTGTCTAGCCAGTCTGGCCAAACTGGTGTTTAGCTGGGTGACCAGCTGGAAAGCACCAAACGTCCTTTCAAAATCAGCCGATAGACCAGCTTGACCAGTCTAGAAGACCAGCAAGCCAGCTCAGGCAGGTGATCTGTTTTGAAAAGGTGTTTTGTTCTCCAGGAGAGTACTCATAAGGCAGACTTATTTTTTTTCCTTGCAGTCAAAACCCTGACCTTGTTGTGCCATGATCTACTAGGTCAGCTATAACAACACTGTGTTCTATGTCAACGTTTCATGAGATGTAGCCATGAATTGTTGGAATTTCAACATACAGGTGTAGTTAGCCTGTAAAGGGAGCCTGAGTACTGCATCTTGTTTTCTGTCCTGTTAGTTGAAGACCACAATGTAAAGGGATGTGTCTAGTTCTTCTCTCGATGTCCCTCAGTAAGCTTGGGCAAATTGCTGCAGGCATGTGTTCATTGTTAATGTACAGGAACAATGAAACACACAAAGGCAGTGGAGGCAGGAAGGCTCAAAACATTGCTGGTTAGCTTGGATGTTTTCTACAACTCGCATAGCATTATGATTAATGAGTAGAAGCTCTCGTTTTGATATTCACAGGAAACATGCTTATGAGTTTGGTGCATGTATTGTTGCATATTGTGTGTTTTGTGCAAGTGATTGTATTATTTTCAAGCACTCAGAGCTATCGCCCATTCACAAGGCTAAACACTGAGACTGTGTTTATAAAGCTTGAAACTCTCCTTCACCCATCATCCGCATGTGTTTTGGAAACACTTTTATCTAATCCGCTCCTGCCAGGCAGACGATGTGTGTGTATAAGCCAGAGAGTTTGTGTGAAACGGCATTTTAAAGCCAGAGGCATGTTTTTGTAACCCTCTGAGCTTTATTTGATAGCACAACCTCAAGGTGTTTTTCTCCTCACATTTTAGAGAACATAGATTCAGAGAGTCATCTGGCAGGTTTAGCTGTTTCTCCATGAAAGAAACTCCATGTTCAAAAACATCCATGTTTTATTTGTAGCTTACTCTTCTTCATGTCATTCTGAAACCTGCATGATTTATTTTCTTCAGTGCAACAAAAAGAAGAAATATTTTGAAGAATATTTGAAAGAAGAAGAGTAACTTGCTTTTTTTAGGTAGCAACAGCTGTATGATAAAAGGCACCAATGTTTAATTAATAAATAATGTATTGATAATTACATTCACAAAATTCCCTGTTATTTTTTTGGGGATCTGACATTTTTTTGGTTATCACTTTCATTTTCACAACAAATGAAACTCCTCATTCCCTGTAGACGTCGATGCTGAAGGAATAAACGCGATATCCCTACATAAAACGTGTCATTGTACAGGACTTCAAAGTATTAATTTAATAGCCAGTAAGCCGATAAGGGAATCCTATCCATGTCATTTCAGCCCTTTTTCTATGGATTAGGTTGCTTTGGCCTCAGTGTCGCTCTACAGAGCCTTCTTGGTGTGTTTCCGTATCAGGGGACAGAGAGCAAAGTGGGACACTCTCAAAGCCCCCTCGTCTGAAGTTGAAAGAGCCCTCTTTCTCCCTTTCAGGTGGAAAGAGCAACTCAGTAAGTGGTCCGAAGACCGTTTGAAATCTTTTCAAAGCTTCTAGTAAGCATGTCTTTATTTGCTGGAGAATTGTATGAAATGAGCGAAGCAATGTGTAATGATTGAGAGAGAGAGAATTCTGTGAATCTTAAGAGGTGTTTGGCAAAGCCATCTTTGGACTGGATCGCTGAGCTGCACTTGGAAGCTTGCGGTTTCCAAAGTAGTGTTAAGATTTGCTTTGAGGATTGTGGGTTTATTTACACGTTTTAGGTGTTTTGCACATTTTAAGTCACATGCTGTAGGCTGTTAAGCACCTTTCCTTGTGGAATTCAGCCACAGTGACAGAGAGAAACATGGGTAATGAATGCAGCAAGGTCGAAAAAATGTAAGCTGTGACATTTTTAGATATGTGCAGCACAGTCTAAACCCCAGGCTAAAATGTAATATATATGCAAGCATGCTTCCAGCACTGACTTATTACACATCTCAGCGGACGATAGCAAACTAGTTTCATTACATACACACTCGGAGCTGTCTGACTGAATCAGACTCCTCTGTGGTAAATAGGTCTTGGAATAGATACTTATGAGTTTAAAGTGTCCAGGGTAAGAGACTGGGAGAGATAGAAAGAAAGAGATAATGTAAACACAAGAGAACGAGAGAGACTGTGTCAGTCCTCCTTAGACATAATTTTTAAATTAATAAATAAATAGCTTCCTAATTGTACTGAAGTTTTGGTTATTATAGGCTTGATGTCTCAGAAATCATAGTGAGACAGCATTTTAGACAGCTCTCTAGGTTATGATACATTAGTAGGCAGCTCAATTAGTTGAGACGCCACACCTGTAACACTCATATGAGTGAAAATAGTCTATATGTGAGTGCGAGAATACTTGAGTATCTGTGAGGGAAGCCTGAAACACTGGTTGTGTGAGAACAGGAACAGGAATGTTATTTGTGTCTGATTATGGGTGTTCGCGTACAAATTCTGAGAAGGCGAGTGCATGTTTTGTGTGTAAGAGAGAGGGAGAGCGAGGAAACTGTGATAATTAAGTCTCTGCCTCAGTGTAGCCCACGTCTGTTTGTTCTGCTGCATACCATGTGTGTGAGTGAATGCACCCTGAGAAGTTACCCGCATGACCGTGGAATAGTGTTTATCACTACCGCTGTGATTCGTCACACTGCAAATGAAAACCAGCAGGCAGGCACTGAACAAGCCTCACCACTGTTCATACTGGGTACACATGTATGGGATGGGTCAGGATGAGCAACTAATGCACCTCTGTGTGACTAGATAATTAGCTTGTCTAGAATTGTTACTACATTTCTGCTTTAGCATTAATATTTTAGTGGTGGTGATTTAACTAATACACATTTCTGTTATGAACAGCATCATGTTATTTCATTGCACAGCATCTGAAATGCTGGTTTTGTCATTCTAAAATGCTTGAGCAAATTCTTGTCAAAGTACTTAATTATAATTAACTCCCAGGACTGTGCTCCTAAACAGCAGACTCTGAAAGTAAGATAACATGACCGCATTTGGTCTGCAAGCTATGAAGTTCATAATTTATTGTATGCAAAAATTATTATATAAAGTGCCTTCTACTTCTGCAGAAAATTCTAATTTTCTTCAAAGTTAATCAGACTATTTTGTTCTCTTAAACTCACCCGATGGAAATGGTTCTTTATTCACTAATATTTAAAGTGATATTCTAATTTTGCACATACGTTTAGTTCATAACTTTGGATGGAAACATAGCTACTGACCGGTGTGTTGTGTGTTGTTTTTGTCTGTTTGTTTCAGAATTCAACCATTCTGAATTATACTGAGATTTTTTTTTCTAATTTGAGTTCTATTAGAATTGAAGTAGCAAACAGGAACTAAATGAAATTTAAATATAAGTAGAATTAAAATGGCTTGAAAAAAAGATAAATTATTTTAATCTTATTTGACAGCCTTGATTAAAATGATCTTGTGTCATACATTTTACAATTTTCATATAACGTCAAGTTCAACTATGGGGTCAGTAAGATAAAAAAGTAATTATTATAATAATAATACTTTTATTCAACACATTATATTGATTAAAAAGTGACAGTAAACACATTTAGAATAAATTTTTTATTTTAAATAAATGCTGTTATACCATTAATACTTCTATTCATCAAAAATCCTGAAAATCATAATCAGCAAATTAAAATGATTTCTAAAGGAACATGTGACACTGAAGACTGGGTGACTGCTAAAAATTCAGCTTCTCAATTACAGGAATACATTACATTTACATTATTTTGAAATGGAAAATGGGTATTTTAAATTGTGATATTTCACAATGCTATTTTTATTGTATTGTTGTTAAAAAGGTGGAGCATAATATATTTTTCAAAAACATTTAAAAGAATCTTACTAACCATAAACTTTTGCATTCTGTTTCATTCTGTTGTGCTTTGTCCAGTTGTTTTTATCAGGAAGATCCCATCTTGTGTGCACACCTTGTAACAAATGGGTCTAATAACACAATTATGTATCACAATATTTTTAGAGCTTCCTTTAAAGCATTTAGTCGACTAGTCATTCATAAATCCTACCAACTGTTAAGTTATCAAATTATTTAATATTGCACACACATCTCAGCGCTTCCACTTCAGTGGCATGTGGATGCCTGACATTGTGAGCAGAAAGGACCAGACAGTGACACTGTTCATCAAATTAACTGCTGCATCGTTCAATGCTATGTCTATGACCCATAATTCTTTGTGATTATGAGGTCAGCCAGCCAGTCTGTCCACATCTAGTGCCATTATGTCATCAGTAATGAGGAAGAGGAACAGACAACTATTTGACCATATATAAACATGCACTAATAGCCAGCGTCCAACCAAGAAATGAGCGGGAAATTGACAAGTGCTGCCCCATTGTGAATGTGTAACACAGAGTAGATATAATTGAGAGATGGCGGAGAGCTTCTATCTGTCTGTGTTTTCTCTTTCTCTCTCTCTCTCTCTAATTTGCTCTCTGACTGGCAGAAGGCTGCTGTCACTGTGCCCTGGGATTAAAACACAAATTAGCTTTAGCTATGATTCATCACACAATAGTGTCTGATCCACATTCCCACTCCTATAGCATGCTCTCTCAGTCTCAGCATCAGAGAGAGGGAGACGGAGAGGACGAGACGAGGGCAGATATACAGAGAATGGAGAACGCGTGCTACATGGATAATTACTGTCAGTCTGTGATCAAAACGAACAAGGAAAGACAAAAGCCGACTGTCGTGTAAACACAATCCCTGAGATGTACGCAGTGTCCTCTTGAATCTGCTTTCCCATATAGGAACATGCAACAATGTGGCAGGAGCGCTGGGATGCGTGTCTTTTGAGGATGTGCAATACTAAATATTTTGATAATATATAATGTATTTTCTATAATAATAAAACAATAATAATTAAGACTATTTATAATAAAATAACAAATTACACAAAAATATTGTTATTGTTACAAAAATAATAATACATTAATATTTAGTTATTTGTTTTTATTTATATTAATAATATTTAATATAATAAAAAACAATACATTTAGAATGTTACAATTAATTTTTATTTTGTATGACAGAGTGATGTCTCCTTCTGTGTGAGATGTGTTAGCTAAGTGGAGAGGGCTGCTTTATGGGTCAGTGGGTTAGCGCTGCAGGGTTTTACTGGCCTGAGGCACTCGCTTAAGAAGTTGTCAGGGTCGTCTGCATCTTATCGGAGAGATTATCGTTCTCTCCGGCTCTCTTGGGTGTGTGTGTGTGTGTGTGTGTGTGTGACTCAGTAGTGCTGTTTGGGCCACTTCTGTTCCTTAAGACCTAAGCTATGTTTGCTAAGCTGTATTATATTCTTCCCTTTGATGTTTGATGAGTCTTTTAAAACACCTACACTAAACGATAGGCTGTCATGCCCTGCTAAAAACAGCTTAAACCAGATTTTTCATGCTGGTACCGATAGGTTTAGTGCTGGTCTAGCTGGTTGACCAGCATATTCAAGATGTTCACCAGAAAGTAATACTGGATTGTAGGGATGTGATGAGATCCGAGGTGTGCCACATTTTAGAGTAGTAAAATAGGTCTTTTGTGTACATGGAAAATGTCTTAGATCTTTGAGTTCAGCTCATGAAAAATGGGGGCAAAAACAAAAGTGTTGCGTTTATAATTATGTTTAGTGTATATAAAAAAAATGGTGATTCTCAATTTATCCAGAATTGTGCAGCTCTAGTTTACATGTTGTTAT
The DNA here is from genome assembly GCA_027564155.1 of Gymnocypris eckloni scoliostomus. Taxonomy (NCBI): domain Eukaryota; kingdom Metazoa; phylum Chordata; class Actinopteri; order Cypriniformes; family Cyprinidae; genus Gymnocypris; species Gymnocypris eckloni. The sequence goes on from CM050422.1 coordinate 8,901,276, forward strand.
TACTGCATATAATTGATAAGCTCTCATGAATTCGAACACTGTATTCAAAATACTATGACTCAGGACACATTAAGTCTAATCTTGCTTATTATTTTAAGATGGATCACATGGAAATTGGAAAGCAGCCCAAGTGTTTTTGTTCTCCTCTTCTGTCCGTCTCTAATCGGCAGATGACAGCAGCTGGCTCAGATTTTGTGTGTTAATCCAGAGGCTTGTGGGAAATTAGCATTTGGATAAGGCAGTCAGAGCAATGCTGTCATGCCTTTTAACTGGCCCATCAGCATCTGTCAGTCCGTAGCAGGATGGGGACACCTGCTGTGTCACACATGAACTGTGCTTACGAATACAGTGTGAGTCCTACATCATAAACAACTGTGAACCAGGCAAAAACTAAGTCAATAAATAAAATGCTCTGAAAATGCCAAAAATGCCCTAGATATTTGTAATGTGTAGGCATCCTGTCATGAATTTCCCTTTTTATCCATTATCTAGCATTTCATAATAATTTTTGTAATCTTATCAATTTACAGGTTCAGTGTCTCTGTAGACACAGTATAGTGACCTCAGATGTACTTATCTTTTCCTCTAAAATATGTTGCCATAGTACTGCTATGATATCAGATGATAGCATTGTACTTTGATATACACAATGGCACTTATTATATTAATTCTCTCATTCCATACCTTTGAGATTACATGGTTCTCCAGTGTACTTCAAGGAATACCATCACGTCCAGCATAACTACATTTAATGTTTGAACAAAAACGTTTTTGTTTTGCCATGGAAATGTTGTGATGACATTTTATTTAATATGACAAATATTGATATGGAGAATTCATTACAGTTGACTAATTAATTGAGTTGAAGTATTTCACATAAATGGACAAGTTGTGTAGGCCTATATGATTAAAAATAAAAGGGAATAAGGTAATAGAAAAGAAGAAAATGTTAGTCTGACGGGTGTCTTAAAATGTGAATATGTAAATGAATGTCAGTATCAGTTATTTAGTTAGTTTGTGCAAAGTGTCTTAGAGTGTAAATGACCGTCAGTGTCTTAGTTAGTTAGTTCTTTAGTTTTAGTTAATTGGTTTCAAGAGAAAAATATGATTTCCTTTTTAGACAGTGCTATAATCGTCTATCCACAATACCATCTGGTACTGGGCATGAATGGAGAGCACCTGGCATAAGTAGGGAGGGAACAAACAGATGGATAAAGAGGTAAAGAGAGGACAGTGGTCCTTACTCTTTTCAGGACAACCAGCTTGGCTCCATGTTAATTGAGAGCCAGTCATTAGAGGATTAGTTTGCTGGATCAAGTTTCAGCTAACGCCATAAGGCCACAGCCTCACCCACATCTGTTACATTCATCCTTACAGTACAACAATCACACACATGCGCACACACACAGTGAAGTCAAGGGAGGTTAAGTACATGCACAGAATGCCTCTGTAATGCAACGAGAGAAGCACAGGAGATGTTAAGAAACTGTCGAGTGTTTTTTTCACAGACCAAGCTGCCTGTCGTGGTGACTTTATGTTTTTTTTTCCTGCCCTGGAAATGTGACAGCTATGAAATGCGTTATTAAAGCATATCATTACTGCGTGATCGGGCACCTAAGGTTGGCTCAATACCTCAGGCTCATATGATGTTGAAATGAGACTTGCCTTCATGATTGCTGACCGTGCATATTGTGTGACTTATCCGCCTGTGTGCACACAACAACTCTATCGTTGGCTTACTAAGCATCTTGGGTAATCTCCTTGAAGGCTTATTTTGTAGAAAAGCAAATAGACAGAAGCTGTTTGTTTAGTGTATAATTGCAGGGTCTTATACCAAGCTGTTGCAACACGTCAAACATTATTCATGCACACTTCTGGATCAAACCCAACAAATGACAGCCAATTATTTATTATACTGCCAACTGCTCAATAACCTTATCAGTCACGTGCTGTTGTCTATATAGCTTAATAGTTTTGGCTACACTGGCTTGTACCTGCTAACCTGTATTGTAAACCGCTAGTGGAAAGGATCCACGTTTAGACTCTTTGATTCTTGCTTTGTTCCTCCCTAGTCCATTTTTCTGCACGTTCTGTCCTTTCTGCACCGCTCTGCGATATCTGCACACCTAATTGCCTGAAGGAGTTTCCGTGGAAACAGACATCACTCAGTCACTGACAGAGACAAAGGGAGAGCAGAGAGTGAGGGAAGACAAAGTAAAGAGAGATGGTATGTTCAGCGATTGAGCTGTGGAGGCAGTGGGCTCTGTTAATAAGCCCGCCTGCTGGTTCCTGACTGACTCCAGCTCTTCAGATCTGGCCGTTTCTCATCCTTACACTTATCCAACTGTAAGCCTAACCCCACAAATGAGAGAATGGGGTGACCGCAGACATGTAGACGTTTGGATTATGTTAAGCGTTATTATCCACAGAGCTTTAAATACAAGCCTTGACTTCCATTGCACTGTGTGTGTGGCAGTCTTTCAGAATGAAGCTATTTTACATTGTGTTATATGTTCCAAAGTGGAAGTGCTATTGATGTATTTGGAAGAGTTGCTGAAAAATTGCTTTGAAGAGAATGGCTTGACTCCAGTAGCAGTGCACCTTTTTGACATGTGTATTGATATTGTAGATGTGTTCAATCATTAGTGGGACTCTTCTTTAAAGGCAAATCATTATGCGTTTAGTCTTACACCTACACTATGGCTGTTTTCGATTCTGTGGCTGCTTCAAATGCTGACCCTGCTCAAAGTGTGTTTATAGAAGCTCAAGTGACCCGGGTGGCAACATGTTGAATGAATACTAACTAAATTTACAGCCTTTCTTTTTTTAAGGGAAATTGAATTCGAAAGATTGATGACTCACTCTCAGCTGTGTATGCAAATTACAGAAAATTGAATTTTACATTAATAAAGTGCAAGTATCAGCTTTAACTTAATACGGAATCTTTTAAAGTTCAGTTTTCTTCCACCAGGTCACTTTAACAGTGTGTCCAAATTCTTTCTCACTGCCTTTATGCTCTCTGATCTATCGATTCTCTCTTTGCCTCCTCACTTCTCTTCTGCTATATGATCTAAAATCCATGAGAGCCTCTTTACAGCCATTACCCTTTCCTCCAACCCTTTTTGTACATCATGTACACATTTAGTTTGCTTTTGCATAGGTACAAGCTATGCAATTTATCAGTATTGTCAAGTGCACAGAACCCCTTATAATCATAGCTGAACTGAACCTGTGGATTACCTGGACCACAGTGTGAGAAAAGCTGCCAACTGGAAAGTGCTCTTGAGCAGAGCTGGTGCCGTGGTGGGGTATGGCAAAGGTTCAAATGCTGAGAGAAAGGCCTTTTTCTAATGATGGCTTCATTATCTTCCTTCACCTATGCAGTCTCATCATTTATCTTAGCTCTCAGTCAAACCAGACTACCCTGCTGAAGAAAGAGCAACCTAAACTGGCTTGTTAACTGGTCTCCCATCCTGGCCAGACTGGGCTTTTGACTGGATTTAGAGGGTTATAAGGGACTTTATGGGAGACCAGCTAGAATAAATTCAGACCAGCTTGGCAAGCCAGGCTAAGAGAGCATCTTAAACCAGCTAAGACTGGTTTAAATGGGTATTATCAGCACAGTGAACCCTTTAGAGCCCTTTATTTGTAGTGTAGATCACAGAAAGTAATGAACTGTAAGTTTGCGGTCTCTTATCTGGTCTACATTACACTTAGAAGTCTCTTACCTTTGCCAAAGCTGAATTTATTTGATCAAAAATAAATAAAAACAGTAATATTGTAAATATTATTCAATTTTAAATGACATAACGTTGAAAATAGTTTTGCTGCTTAAATAGTTTATACTGGAAACCAGGATTCTTTGATGAATTCAAAGTTCAAAAGAACAGCATTTATTTGAAATAGAAAACGTGTGAAACAATATATTACGACTTTATCATCACTTTTAATCAATTTAATGGGTTCTTGCTGAATAAAAGTATTAATTTCATTCCAAAAGCTCTTACTGACCCCTACATTTATGAACGGTAGTGTCTGTTTTTCCTTGACCAAATATACTTGCATAATAAACATACTAAACAAAAATGTTTTGTGTGTGGGTTAGGTTTAGAGGATAAAAAATATAATTAGCTTAGTTTAAAAAAGGATGGAATGGATTTAACAGAAAGCCCTCACTATGATATAATTATTTTTGTTTTAGAGAGAGAGAATCTAGAGCCAGACTGAATAGCAGAGATACATGTGGTAACTGGATCTGGAGGTTCTGTTGTTCAAGAGCAGTGACGTGCAGTTGGAAAAGGGGTCAGTAGATCACCTGGTTTAATGGGCAGAGTGTCTGTAAGAGAGCCCTGAAATGAAGACAGTCCATCCACAGAAACTCTTGCCTGTCTCTCCACTGTCCCCATACAGTACAACATGCTCGCCAGCAGGAGCATTACATTCACACACATAAATGAGCAACTATCAGCATATGCAAATGAGAGTGGCTGGTAGAATCTGTGGCGGCGGGTGGCTTGTGCGGTCGAGACAAGCAGTGACTGTAGCTCGACGCTTTCGATGTTGCTCTCATCATTGCACTCAGGCTTGTTTACCCAAGCGTAACGAGATGATGTTTGACACCGTGTGATGATAAGAGAGAGAATTTCACTTTGAAAGTAGGGCCTCTAACGCTTCGCTCGCTCTCTGGCTTTGATCTGTTAAATGAAATGCCTCATCCTGAGTAGCACATTAAAGGAACTCACCTCCTCAGATTAAGATGACGTGCAAATTGCATATCAATTAAAGTGACTGCTCGAGGCTCAGCGCTGTGAGGACATGGCCATCAGTTACTTTAAAGAGTATTAATAAACGAGGGGTGGGGAGTCTTTGGATATGCTGACATAGGGCTGGGCGATATGGGCAAAAAAATTATTACGATATTTTATTTCATATCAGTCGATATCGATAATTATCCCGATAAATATCAAATCTTTATTTATATCAAGTTTAAAGTAGGACTGAAACGATTAGTCGACATTTTCAACAATGTCGACGATAAAAAATTGTCGACAAATATTTCTGTTGCCGAGTAGTCGTTTGACCCCATATGACCCAATGTAAGAACCTGCAATACTGCGGTTTGACCAGCGAGGCGCTGTAGCGCAAGACTGTAATTCTGATGCAGTTCAAGGGAAGAAGAGACACGGCGCTTTAGAGTACAGTGTTTTCTTCTCAATAACACAATAAACAACAAACAAAACAACAGTTCAAACAACAAAAACTGACAGTGCTGAGAAAGTGATGTTTGCATGAGCTCTTCAGTTCGGTATTTCAGTAAAGCAGTCACATCACGTTTATTTATACAGTACTTTATGCTATAGATGGCCTTAAATAAATTAGTTCAGTCATTGTCGTTTCGAGTTAGAATTACAACTTGATTTTCTGTTATAAAGCAACTCTACACTGTGGAGCTAGCTAATGATAAAGTATTTGTATTAGTTGGGGAAGTAAATTAATTAAAATGGTAGTTTGTTTTGCAGAGATCAAAGCTTGATCTTGCTCAGGACTGTTTTGATTATCATAACCCTATGAGGCATTTTAAGAGAGATTTATGTTATGAATAAAATAGTTTATCGAAACCACTTACTTTTAATGTGTTTCTTATCCATATGACTTACAAAATTAGATGTTTGGCAGAATGTGTCATTCAGTTATTTTTTCATATAGCTAATTAAATGGTGATTAAGAAGTTTCTGTCTGTCATCTCATTTTGTGTGCCAAATATATTTATTTATATCAATTAATTGGTAACACTTTTACAGTAAGGTGTTATGTATTACTTAACATGAATGAAAAATAAATGTATTACAATATTAATCTTTGTTAATGTTATTTAATAAATAGTCGTTCATATTAGTTAACGGAGCATTAACTGCAAATAAACAAATACAACTACTTGTATGAAAACATCAGCAGTCATTAGTTCTGTAAAATTGAGCATCAGAATGGACAAATTTGTTAAGGGAGAAAACGAAATGTGGAAAATGCCAGCGAAGGAACGCATTCAAACAAGAATAGTCGCAGCATCAGCAGTGAAGAGAGTGCTGGACTATCGGCATCAACTTTCGGTTTGCCCCGCCACTCACACTGAAGATGTTCAGGTAAAAATAAACACCCATGAGCTACTACACAGCAATCATCCTTATTACAGAAATGTGGCAAAAAGTATCTAGAGAGAACCTCAGATTATTACATTTGAAAATGATATCCATATTTGGATCAACACAGGCTACATTTATGTCACGTGTCAAGTCACGCTTGTGTGCACGTCTTACAGACTGCACGTCTACACGTCTTACAATCACAACTTTATTGTGCTGTTACTCCTTTCGAGCAGAATTTCACAGAATTGGTCAGCTCTCGACAGCATCAGGTGTTTTATCATTGGTGAGTAGAATTAATTAATTTATTTAAATACATGTAATCATTTAAATGTCATAATATTTAGGCTATAAATGATATTATAAATCTGGTTGGTTTGTATTGATGACGTAATATGTAAATGACATGTCGTGCGGCCCGTGAGACTTGCACTTGGACCATAGTGCGGCCCGCTGGAAAAAAAGGTTGAGAACCACTGTTGTAAAGTATCATCTTCAAATTTGCCCTTTCCAGTGAGTGTCCATACTGATATTACATAACTCGTAACCTAAATCATAAAGCACAAAATCTTAAACCTTTATTTAACCACAATGAGTTGTTATATGAATACAGGCTCACATTACGTTTTAAATAACAGCGTTTGAGTGAAAATGTGTGTAGTTGATGATAAATAATTGGTAACACTTTACAGGAGATTCCATTTGTTAACATTATTTAACCAGAACTAACAATGCTACATTAGTTAACATAAACTAACAATACTTATAATGCATTTATTAATTTAGTTAATGTACATTTTATTTACATTATTACATATTTACTAATTCATTTTTCAAATCAAAAGTTGTATCTGTTAATATTATTTAATGGAATTAAGTTAACACGAACCAACAATGAACCATTGTATTTGTATATTTTTATTTATATTTTTTATTAAGATTAACAAATATGAGCAAATACTGCAACAAATATGAATGGACCCAACTACTGGACCTCAATGTAAAATGTTACCTAATAATAATAATAACAATAATAATAGAGTTTTTATGAACATATTCATTAAAGATTAACTCTTAATAATTAAAAAATTCAATAGTTGTGTGTTTAATAATTTGTCACACCACAGGACCTCAAAAAGCTTGAAAAAAGAGTGAATAAGGTTTTTTTTGGTGAAATGGTCACATTTAAAGGGAAATTAGAAATAAATCAAGAGAAATGGTGAGCAGTTGCAGGAAGGCATACATACAAACGTTTTAACTTAACATCTTTGTTGATTGAAACGTGTTTACAGAAGTTCACTTGTAACTTTGTTTGGCAGCAGTTAGCCGTGGTAAACTAATTTCATTAGAGTATCGTTCACATGCAGACCACCTTTTTGGCTGTTATTAGGAACCACAGCCAGTCCTCGACTGGTTTTCCCCACTCTATCTTGTCTCTCTAGTATCCTCTCTTTCATTTGCCTCTCTCTTCGGCTCCATTCCTCCTCCAGTCTGCAGTACATGTGCAGAGAGAAGTGCCATCCCCCGTTCTCCATCAGCATGTCTTCCGCACGGTCTAGTAACCCAGAGACCTGCTGTCTGTCCTGGGGCATCTTGTTGTTAAGAACGTGGTACCTATATCTGCACGTCTCCATTAGCCACTGGAGATCCTTCCCAGCTGTCTGGATGTGGTCCTGTATTCTGTTGCACAGATGGTCCCCGAGGGTGAACACGACCATGGTGTGGCGCCACACGCCCTCTGTGAGGATCTCCATGCGTTTCTGTAGGACAGCTTTCTCTGAGGGGCTAAAGTATAGTAAGGGAATGACCAGGAGCAGAATGTGGGGTCCGGGCTCACACAGCGACAGGGCGTTAAATAACTCCAGTTTCTCCTGTTCAGGGACCAGATTCTCATTCGTGCCCCATCCACAGGCATCCACGAGCATCAGCTGTCGGCCCTCAGATTCTCCATGTGCTACTGCACTCTCTCCTCCACCCCATGTATTAAATGCATCCCTACCCAGGATTGTGTTGCCCACTGAACTCTTTCCTGTCCGCTTCTGCCCCACAATTAGCAACCGCAGAGCAGGGGCAACTTGGCCGTTGCCTGTTGGAAGACGGGTGTTGGTGGGTAAATTAGATTTAGATTTTCTTAAATGTTGAATAGCAAACAGAGCACAAATAGCATTTAAAAAAGGGAACTTAAAATTATTTTTAACAAATATTTCCTTTTAGTGCTTGTTTAAAAAGAAAAACAAAGTTAAACATGGCAGATTGATACAAGTCCTGTGTAAAAAAATTTAAAGAGACTTATTTATTTTAAACCCTGCATATTCAGTTTATAGTGGTAGGCAACTACATAAACAAAATATTTCACTCAAATTTAGTATTTCTGCCATCAAGAGATTTGCGCAGCTAGGCTCTACCCAATGTGAAAAATAAAATGGAATGTAAAATATAAAAAGATTAATTGTATTATTGAAATATATATAAGTATTATAGAAATAAAATATAAAAATAAAAATGTCAAGACTCAAGTCTTACCATTATTTTTTGCATTCCTGTTGTCCATTAATAGCAGTGTTTTCAGTACACTTGTTATTCAGTCCGAGTCCATCTGACAGGTTGTCACAGGCGTATGGTATGTGCAGGTACATCTCTGATCTGGTCATTTACATGAGAAGGGAGTGACCAGAAATCTCCTCCTACTTCTGGTTTCACAACTACAAATAAGCTTTTAGTTCCTCTCACCCACGGGCGTGGTTTATTGTTTGAGTTATTTGTTGTTATATATATAGGTAGGGACATGTTATAAACTTAAGAAAGTGTATGATTATATTGCCATACAAAGCAGGAAAGGCTGGGTGCTGTTTGTCAGTTGAATGTTGTGTTTTTAAGAAGTGACTGGAAGTGAAATGGTTATTTTGGTTGTAGAGTCACATGTCTCATATCAAGGCCACGAGGACGAAATGTGCCAAAACGTGACTGAAATGACTTCTCTCTATCCAGTCAAACAAAATAAACATTAGGTCTTATCCGTTCTGTTGGTGTGTCATCATGAATAAGTACAAATTGTCACATTTAATTTGTGGGACAATTTATATAAGAATGGATTTGTAAAGGATTTACACAGGATTTCATTTTGCTCATGTTTCATTAACAAAGTCCAGTGGGTGAAATCTGACAGATAGAATATTTGACCTTCACTACAAGGACATTGAATAACAGCAATTTTAAAAGCAATATATTGCATTACATCTGGGTGTAAATATTAAAACTTGTGCAAAACGGTTGCTGTTGTCCTTTGCCCTATAATAGACCAGATTGTTGTTGTTGTTTTTTACTAATTATTAATAGGATTATTAACCTTAACAACAATAAACATTTAGAAATATTTACACTGTATAGAATTTTAAGGTGTTTGACACAGTTAATGATGCTATGATACATTTTTTATGTTAACCTTTTTTGTATATTTATAATAATATATTTTAGGTGTTGTAGCTGATCACTATTTTTTATTTTTTATTTTACCATTTTGAATCATCTTTATTTTGCCGTTCATTAAAATAGTCCAGCACCCTGCAGTGTGTCAAATTAATGTAGTCTCTAAATTTATATAATGACCAAAAACCGCATGACAACAATTGAAAATTAAAATGTAAAAAATAAAACTAAGTTTGTATAAGATTTTTGATCTTGGTATAAGATTTATTTTTGATCAAGTGTTGCCACAAACTATATGTAATGAAATATTCACAAGAAACTACTAAAAAAATCAAGAAGTCATTGAAGTATCCATCGCTTTCTGAAACCTCTTTTTAACTCTTTTAACTACATTTGTCCGGATGTAATTGTGCTTTACTGCTGAAGTCATTGGTGTTAAGGAAGTGATGTTCCAGACTTACAGCTTGGATCCACATATTTGTGTGCAGTAACTGTTACCAAGAACAATAAATGTTGTGTTTTACTGCAGTGTTGTGTTTTTAGGATTAATTTAGCACTCTATGAGTGAGTTTTCTAAATCGTAGCCAGTAAATGATTTGCTAACAGTCATGCTGCCCTGTTTTAAGAACTCGTGGCATTGTTGTGATATTAAAAATGTGTTTTAGTGCTGTGTTGTTCCTCTGCTCACTTCCCTGTTTCTTTACAGTCACTTGCCTCTCGGTACTGCGGTAACTTATTTAAACTCACCTCAGAGGAGGATCTGCACACCACGTGAAAGACAAAGGGAAGTGATCTGTAAACAGAGGCCTGGCGGAGGAGCGATGGCATCTGAGTTTGAATGACTCACTTCTTTAAGAGGGAAAAATATTTTTGGTTTGAGCTGAGGAGAGAAGAGATGAAAAGAGAATATGAGAGGAATAAGGAAGGAATATCTGTGGGCTGTAGCTCTGAGCAAAGACACATGGCAGTTATATCCCAGCATGCAATGCTCTGACTTCGCATTCTCTTTGGAGAGTTTTTTTTACTGTATGAACTTTAAAGGAGAGCTGCTTTTTTGCAGTGCTAAAGTGTTGCTGTACCCTCCAGGTGTGTGTGTGTGTGTGTGTGTGTGTGTGTGTGTGTGTGTGTGTGTGTGTATTGTAAAAGCAAGACATTTAACCTTTATGTATAATTTGAAAGTCAGTGTCTTCAGCTCCGAGGAAAGAATTCAGTTTCACAATTCACTATTAGTTGGGTTTATTTGGACATACTGTCTGCATTGTTTTAGCTCAGAGAAATTATACAAATTGGATAAAGATACAAACATGCCTCGACATTTGGGACTGAATGCAATTTGCATACAGTTCTCGCAGAAACAAATTGTGTGTACTTTGTAAATAAGAAGCATGCATTAATATGGCATTAATATGGCTATCGCAGTCACGCACTCTTTGTGTTCCTCACCTCCCCCAGTAACACACACATACTTACAGTATGTGTAAACACACACTGTCCTGTTTTGTGTCATACCTCTGTTTCAGCGCAGTTTCCTGGATATTTCCCCAGACTGTTAACATCTGGTATTAGCATCCGTCTCAAATGATCAGATCATGAGTGGTCAGCACTGAATAAAAGTATAAACAGGGTCCATAATTTTCACATTTGTAGTGCAAACTCTAATGTTTTCTGATTCATCCATTAAAGGATTACCTAGCACCTAATCATTGTGCCAAAATGCCCATTAGCCTCTGTGTGCTATCTATGGCTTGAAAATAAAGTGAAACATGATATATAGTAATACAGCTTCTAGAAAACGTCACATTTTGTACTGTATTTTTAAAGGCATATTCAATGACAATTCTGTCATCATTTACTGACTTGTGTAATTCTAAATCTGTTTGGCTTTATTTATTCTGTGGAACGTAAAAGAATACATTTTGAAAAATGTTGGTAATGAAACAGTCGACGGTAGCCATTGACTTCCATAGTATTTTTTGGAAGTCAATGGCTACCATCAACTTTTTGGTTACAACTTGAGGGTGAGAAAATGATGACAGAATTTGAATTTTTGGGTAAAGGTATTTAATGGGCCTTCATGACGTTTCATTTCCGTAGTGCACTCCCTCCCATGGGCATTATCATTTTTCCGTATACACTTGTATTTGAAATATACATTTGTCATAAATCAAACCTGGCATTACTATGGCAAGGTCACAGATAACAGCCGCATCTACAGAGCCCTACTAGTGTGGTAAGAAACGCCTCTCTCAACGATTTAAAGTAAGCCATTTGTCACGGTGAATGCCGCTAAATGTCAAAGTGGTAAGCGCTTGACAGCTTGTCTGGGTTTTGTATGGGTATGCCGCTTCATTTATTATGTCTAATATTGCACAGACCTTCTCTGCCAGTGCCTGCAGGCTTTTGCTGATTGCTGCATTATTTGGTCTAATGCATCCGTGTACTTTATGCACCAGACATAAGTCCTTTTCAAAACTCAGTGAGCTGCCTAGATAAGCAGTTGACTTTTAAGGGAAATTGTGGGTGATTTGCAGCGCTTATTCACTCATAATTTATATACTATTTTAATATTTATTAATATTTTTAATTAGCTTTAGTTTTTAGTTTTATTATTTTATTTTATTTTATTTTAAGTTTTAGTTATTTTATTTTGTGATTTTGTCATTTTTTATTATATGTAACTTTAACTTTCTAATTTTAGGTGGCTTTCTAACTTAAGAATTATTTCAGTTTCCAATTAGCATTTACATCATTTTTAATTACATTAAACTATTTTCATTGAAATGTTGTGGAATTGAATAAAAGGTTATTTGTCAATCGTTTATGTTTTTCTACAATATCTAAGATTCTTAATTATCTTAAAAGGCAGCATAATTATGATTTAGAATAGCGTTTGAGTCAGGAGTGCACATATGATTGTATGATGTGACGTTATGATTGTTTTCTGTGTTTTATGGTTTTTATGTAAAGCATAAAATAATACAACTTTGGTCTTCATTGTAATTTTAAAGGGCTTTATTTCTAAATAAAACTTCAGATTATGATGCTTATAAATGCTCTGTAGGCAATTCACTACATTCTGAGATAGACCAATATTGCACAACGCACACTTCTAAAGGTGCATCATTGCCTTGATTTTTCAAATATCAACAATTTTTCCTTAAATACTCACTACAGTGAAGTCATGCTTGCAGTTTAAACTTTAACGTTCATGCTTGCGCCAGCTTACTGTGGCTGGTCACTTGATGATCCTTATAAAACAGTATTCTAAAAGTACAGATATTACTAATTATGTAATTGCTTGTATGTACAGTAGGGCTCACCAAATGAGGCATTTGAAGGCTAGGGTGACCGTATCACTCTCCTATCTGTCCATCTTAGCCAGAGCCATTACTGCACTGAGGCTCACATGTGCCTTTATGTGTAACGAACACATAAAACTTGCATTAGTGCTGCATAATGCATGATTCCATGAACCGCTGCCCATTCTCTCATGATCCAAAGTCATTGCTATTGCGCGATATTGCTTGCGGTGCTCAGTGCAAGTGAAGCGTTCAGTACAAAGTGGATAAATCCACCCAGAACTTTAGTTATGTTGGTATTGATCTGAATTTAATGCTTTAAAGATTTTCTCGTTTGGCATTTGATGTACATTGTTGACCAAGGTTAATCATGCAGAAAGAAACACTCAAATGTGGCAAAAAAGAACAGGAAACTGTAAGAGTCTATTGTAGTCTATTATTAATAGTAGTGATGGTTCAGAACACAATTAAAATGACCTGATGATCATTTTGGGAGAATTTCAAACAGCCAGCGTTTGATTTCTTGGAAATGCATACTGGGCCTTGGGTAGTACAGAATTGTCCAAGGCTGATGAGAAATGTTAAAGACTGAATATACAACACGTTCTCACTCCCAACTCGTCACATATTGATGTTTGGTCAGGACCGCTTGGGTCACTTTTTGCTGCACAGGGTAGCCCTTTAGCATCATTTTTCGACATGCATGGTCCTTCATTTCTTTAAATAAGAAAGCCTTGGTGTCAATATGCTGAAAGGTATTGGGTAATAGTTAGTAATTTTATCGTCATGATTAAATTATATATTGAGTAATAATATTGACATTATTTCATATATGTTGGGGTGTGAATTTTCAATGGAAATAGTCACAACGGTTTTATTTATATTACAGTATTTACACATTTATTAACACGTAACCCAACCCCTGCCCCTAAACCTACCATTTGTCAATAATATTAATATTCCAAGTCTTCTGAGGATAAACGATTTATTTGTGAGAGGAATAGACACGATCGCCGTCTCTGTCCACCATAAAGCTCATCCTGTGGGCTGCAGTCTGTGCGCAAATTTTACAAAAAATGCCGCCAGAAGAAGCCTTACGTCAGCCTTGGTTGTGAATTTCTATTGGCTCCTGTGTGTCTCGTGACCGATTGTATTATGCTACAGGACGGGAGTATCTTTTAAATGAGATATGATCACGTTCCTGTGGCTCGGTAGTAGAGCATTGCGTTAGCACCACAAAGGTTGTGGGCTCAATTCCCAGGGAACACGCATTATGAAAAAATGTATAGCCTAAATGCACAAAGTCGCTTTGGATAAAAGTGTCTGCTAAATGCATAAATGTAAATGTAACGGAGTGGGATCGTTTTCAGCAATCAAAACCTAATGTTTTACTTTCTTCTTCGCATAAAGATATCGTATAGCTTCAGAAGACTTGGAATGCAACACTACTTGTTTGTAATTTTTTTTACTGCTTGTTTATGCAAATTTTTTTTTTGCAATAAATACCTGTGACTGCACTTATATCTGCCTGCTACAAGTTTTATATTGCTTGGAAGTGGGTAGGTATATGGTAGGGGTGGGATTAGGTGCTCCAATGAAAGCATACATTTATATGAAATTATTTCTATTTTTTACAAATGCATGCAAACCATTAAATTAAGACAAACACTGGAGTCGAAAACAGCACACTCATAATCTGCTGAAGGTGACTCGTCTTGATCCGTATATTCAAACACAATCCCAAAGCAAACAAACATGAATCTCTCTGTTCCCCTCTCTAAGCTCACCACACTCACCTTTGTTGCTCAGAGGGAAAGGCTATTTTAAGTTAGCCCACCCCTCTCTGGAAGGAAGCAATACAATTGTAATGCTAATGAGTAAGGTGCAGAATTAATATTTGAATCATCCAGAGTTTCCTGATTTAGAATAATGAAAGTGGGAAGCTTTTAATTTGCTTCTGGTTCTGTTCATTTATAGCCACAAGTCCACAGAGAGAGGACGCCCGCTATTCCCGCTGCGCCCCGTGATTCATTACCTGCAGCAGACATTAGCATGTAGTGACTCATTTATGTCTTAAATTGACTATTATCTGAGTGTCTAAAAGTCAATTCTCCTGCTTATTACGGTTGTCATGGGCCTTGGTGCTAATTTGTCCTTGTGTGATCACATCTGTTTGATGCATTACGGTTTAAGTGTCCGCTTTATTAATGTTTTTTTTTTCAAGTTATGTTACGAACAAGCCAAAAATTCAGCTATTTACTCATCCTTATTTACTTCTTTTGAAATCTGAATGAAGTCATTTCTTCTGATGAATACAAGAGGAAAATGTACAGAAAATTGTCCAAGCTGCTCTTTTACATTCAATGTGACCACAGTTGTCAAGCTATTTTTTTAAAGGCAAGATTTTCAGCCATTAATGTTTTGTAAGTCTGTTCCTGACATTTTTCAAAACATCTCCTTTGGTGTAGCCTCCGGCTCCGCACCAGCCGTTAAACCAGCAAACAGAGGGCGGGCTGAGAGCCGCGACGTCGACGCTAAGTGCTGAATTTAAGATTGTAGTTTAAGATTGAGAAATCTAAAACAACAATGGACATGGAGACACGGGATGCTATTTGCTCTGTTGTTGGACCTACATCCAAACTAGCACTGTAGTGTTTAACCCACCTCGGTGACACTGCTCCGTGATGGCAAGTCCACGGCTTTCCTTTGCTTTTTTATGGTCCTTGGAGTTTTAGAGGGTGTATCTCGGTCTCTTTTATCTGTCAAGCTCGAACTGGCACCCTTTTAACAGGTCAGTGTCTCCTTTCTTTTCCAGTTCTTGAATATGGCCATGTCATGCTGTAAACTTGCAATAAAGTTGCAGCATTTCCGACAGACTCGAAATGAATGAAGAGCTGTGTTTAACAGAACTAACTTAATCCTAACTTTGGCAGTTGGCTGCAAATATTTTCTTGTTGGTCTCTACTGTCAAATATTAGTTTAGATGCACTAATTGTACCGTGGATGCATCGATTTACTTCACATAATCTGCAAAAGTTGTTCACAGCCATCTTCACTCGTTTCGTTTTCGCCGCATACCTGTGTTTACATGGAAGTTCAAGGCGGCTGAGCCGCCCACACACACACGAGAAAGTAAACTCTTGTCAATTATGCCCTTCCAGACTCTGTCTACGAAGCAAAGCGAAGTTTGGTATTACCAGGTTGGTATTACCAGGCTACCTTTGGTGTCCCTCAGAATAAAAATGGATTGAGACAACACGAGGGTGAGCAAATGATGACAGAATTTTCATATCTGGATGAACTGTCTTTTTAAATTAGCTCCAAATGATTTTCTATATCCTACATTTCCATTATCTACATACAGAGTGTTGTGGATTAGTCACTGAAACTTCAAGATGCATTTGGATCTCTATATCGGAGTTTCTGTTTCTCTGCTGCTCAGAGACTACTGGGAAATAAGAACTTATGCTTCCAACTTAGTCTGAGTGCTGTTGGGAATCTGTGGGCGGATGGTGTGTATCTGGTTCGTACACGTGTGCCTGTCTGTGTTTATGTATATCTCAGTTGCTCTGTATTATTTATACTGTGTGTCTTTGATTAAAGTTGCAGTTTTAAACTAAACAGGCCCTGTGTTTGCATTCAAAGCTGACTGAAACACATATTACACATTTCATAAAGATGCCCTGTCAGTTTTCTATGTCTGGGTCCATTACGTCCTGTCTGGATATTGTATCGGGTTTCCAAAAAGGAGGCTCTGCCATCCAACGGAGAGCCTGTTTCTGGACATGAGTCTATGATGAATCTGTCTATTACAAAACTATAGATTCCTGCTAGAGAGTTTCCCTCCCCATGTGCCCTGCCCTCTTAAACCCCCTGTCATCATGACAAAGCTGTTTACCTGGCCTCCCCAAACCCTGCTGCGTCCACTCGGCCATTTGCAGGCTTCAATCTCATACAGCTGTGTTGAGCGCTGAATACCACTGGATGGATCTTGGAAATGAGGCTGGGGATGGGCGTCTGGCATCTGCCACAATCAATATTCGGCTACAGTCCATTTTGCTGACTGTGTGAAAGCTCGGTGGTCATTCTGCATGTAAATGGGGATCTGCTGTGCCTGAAATGGATCCGAGTGATGTGTCTTGGATTTGTTGGCCTCTAGTAGCTCTGTAAAACATTGTGAATAGTAAAACAAAACAACTAATGCAATAACAGATTCACAATGACATTTTAATATTGCTTAAAAGCTTTATAATGCTTGGCAGATGTGAACAACAGGATGGTTTAGTTTTTTATTAAAAAAAGGGATTATTAAAAGGGATAGTTCACCCAAAAATTTAAATTCTAATAAGTTTGAATATATTTAAGAATGTTTCAACTGTCCATACAGTGAAAGTCAGTAACTTTACATTTTATATGTGCAAAAAGGAATATTTGATTTATTTATTTTTTATCAAAATAATTGTTGAAATGGAAGAAAGTCATATACGTTGAAACAGCATAAGGGTGAGTATATGATGGCAGAAGATTAATTTTTGACTGCATCTCTTTAATAAGAATTACATTTATGTTTAATAAGTGTAAAAGATGATGAACATTGTTTTGAGGTTTTAAACAGGGAGCCAAACTTGGTCTCTGAGCGGCTGCTACTTCTGAGGATTTCTTGCTGTGTAAAATGTTGACATTCTTATCTTCCAGAAGATTCTGGTCTGCAGCTCTCTGAGGGAATGTCTGAAACATTTTTATTTCTTTACACTGATATGAAATCCCTACAGCACCATCACTGGATGCAGTGAGCTGGTCGATTGATTCAACTAATTGAAACACAATGGCTCAGACATCAGACGGCTTCTGTGTAAATGTTGGCCATCGTCACCTTTTGTGCATCCATGGACTCATTAGGTTCGAGGTATTTGCCCTTTTGGCTGTCCACCATGCCCATTGAGAGTTAATATCTTTTGAAGCTGCAGGGGTCAGGCATGCTGACCTCACTGTTTGAATCTGTGTACAGATCACTGCCTCGGGGGAGGAACTATAGACATAGACAGTCCGAGAGAGTGAGACTGCGCTTTATAAGACTAGCCCACAGTATATCATGAACACTGCATCACCGCTGACCTTTCTAAGAGTACTTCCAGTGGAAAATTACAGCTTCTAGGACCAGGAACTAATGAACTTATGACCTCATCCTGCGTTCAGTTCATGGCAAGCTATTACCTCAGAAATATTTATTTTATTTTTAATCCAGTTTTCTTTCAAAATGTATTTTCTGACAAAAGAAAGAGCTTATTAAAAATCATGGTTGATATCGTTTTCAGTTCATCTGTCACATAACACTATATATATAAAATCTACAGCTTTATATCAACAGAGATATCACTATATTGTGTATTTAGAGGAATATAAATATTAAATATTACTGTGTAGCTCAGCTTTGCTGAAACTTATTGACACATTATCACAATAAAGAAACATACATGAATAAGTAAATAAAGCATACTTGATGTTAAAGTTAAGCACCATAAGCTTTAGAAAAAATCTAAATGTAGTACTTCAATCTTGGCACACTAATTGGTCAAATACACACAAAATAATGTAATTTTGTAAAGGTAAACAATTGGAAAATAAATTAGATGCCTTTGGTGTCAGTATATTAGATACGTGCATTAGGTCTTAAAGTGACAGCAGTCTAATATTCCTGCTATTGTCCATGTCGTAAATGTTAATCGTACAACAAAATACAAATAAAAATCACTCACTGCTCTTGACTGAATAACTTGTGTAGCTTTAATAATAATCAGTGTGTGTAGATTGAAGACTAAGCGATGTTTTATTTTTACATTTGATTCAATTTCTTATTTGAACTACTGTTAACTAGCCTACCTGAAAAAGTTAAAACACTGTGTATTTAATTTGTATCTTTATTACATTGTATTTGTATTATTGTTTGTCAGTTAAGTCATTACATTGCATTGTGGACCATTAGTTGGTCAACCAGGTAATCAATTTATACAGTAAATTTACATGATATACAAGTACAGTACAAGTACTACAGTGGTATCCTGTTCCAAGTATTACATGCTACCTTGTTGTTGTTACATGATCTTACAGTTTAATTTGTGTAGTGTCCAGGTGTCATCTTTCACATCAAATAAATAAAGAATCAAAAAGGAGACGCACTGCATACTGTATTTCTAGTAGAAAGATGGCATTGCATCACATTTATGGTTCAGCGTCTGTGTATACAGCACGTTTCAGCAGGTTTGTTTGTTCCACTCTCTCCTGTAAGACCGTACAGACACGTGTGCATTCCTGGAAACATGCATGTCCTATTGTTTGCTGTTAAACTTCATGTTCTGAAGTATCACTAGCATTAGGCTTAGTCAAATACTTGACCCACTTAAGTATAGTAAAATCCCCTGTTAAATAACTGAATTATTAAATGAACGTGAGTTTTAGGAGTCTCCACGTTGAAGGGCAGTTAAGCCTCCATCATGACTGCAGCCACAACAGTGTGTTTAATACGAGGTTGGGAGTACATGATGAACTAAGCTCGGAGTACATCTACACCTAATTACCTGGGTGTTACGCCTGATTTAGCTAAGTGGATAATTTATGGTTGAGTGTCATTACCAAAGCAAAGTTGTTTTTTTGATCGGCCTGCTTTAATAAAAAATCCCAGATCTCACGCTAATAATGAATCGCTCGGGCTGGAATGATTATTGGGTCGATGTCTGAGCCGCAACGCAAAACCCACATTAGAGAGAGTTCATCCAGGCGGAGCTGCAGTTGGTTTGAGTGTTATGCTGTAATGAATGCTTGTGTACTCGTTCTGTGGGAGGATCACAGGCCCACTCGACGTGACCGCAGCAAATCTTTCAATTAATCAGCCGTAGACATTAATCAGTTCACAATGATTTAATCGAATTACACCGTCGGGTTTGATCTCCATGAATGTTTCCTCTCAGGCTGCTTTCTCTAGCCTGGCGCAAAGCTTTTCCAGGTTCCACATGCCGCCATCGCCCTCTTTCCCGCCCTGGCGCAGGTCGTAGAAAGTGTCAGACCCCCTTTTGTGAGGCTGCGGCACCCCCGCTGAGTACTGAGGGTGAATTAATTGGATTTTACAAAATGTGATGCCACAAGAAATAGATTTTTGGAACCGTAATAATGATCATAGAACTGTGTCGGACTGAAATAGATGCAGTTCTCTCTCCTCATCTGTACCAGAACTCCAGTATTAGGAGTCTAATGGAGGAGTCAGAGATGTGCAGGAGCTTAGCATGTGCTGGAGCTTGACGATTTGTTAAACATGGGCGTTCTAAAAAGGGCTCCCGTGTGTCACATATTGTGTTTTATTAGTGGTAGTAGAGAAACAGAATGGTTTGCATGGTTTGTCACCGAACTCGGAGAGCCATCACTTACAGTAGTTTTAGACCATGAACGTGTTTCTCCAGCTATGGAGCACTTTTGGTCCATTACTTTTAGAAGTTAAACTTTTTAAAACACCTTCTCAACAATTTATTTAATTTGTCTGCTAACAATGTCAACAGTTAATATGCATTTATTATAGAATAATTAACTCGTTTTTTTCCCTCCCTGAACTGTCATGAAGAAAAGGGAAATGGCATCATTAATTTTGTGGTAGAAACGATTTTAATATTTTTTTATATTAAAGATATTATTATATTTTTAATAAAAGGTCAAATCTTCTTAAGGCAAATTTGATTGCATTACTTTTTTTTTTATCTTCCACAAAAAACGATTTATTTATTAAATGAGTACACAAATTATTGAATAATAACTATTTATTTATTTAAAAAATAAATATATTTATTATATTTTTGAACTATATGTTTTTATTTTAAACTATTGTTTTTATGATGGAAATGTATATATTTGAAGATTAATAGTCTGGGTCTAAATATAAATACAAACATTTGAGAAGTAACAAAAACATGCTAAAAACTTTCCCATATACATCTTTCACCTGACCTTCATGTAAAAAAACGAGTTCAATTCTGTCTGCTTGACTTCCTGGGTGACTTTAAATCACTTTTTGTTTTTCCTCAGTGTTTTTCTCATATATCTTTTGTTCATCTGGCATGCAGTCTGTTGTTCAGTTTTTCCTTTTTACTCAAATTATGCAAAATGATTTATAATTAACAATTCTTTACATTAGAAATATGTAGAGTGAGTTTGCATTTAAAAAAAACTCACTAGTGCTGTCAGACCTTTTTGCTTTTTTCCTAACTCATTTATCATTTTACGTTTTTAGCAGCAGTTTAACCATATACTGTAGTTATATAGATTTATGTGTGTGTGTGTGTGTGTGTCATGTGGAGATCAATCTGACTGCTGCTGTGTGGGAAGAAAACCAAAATCTCCCAGCATGAACTGCTGTAGTCTGTTTTATCAGCCATTTTATTAGGTTCTTCTGAGAGTCTGATAACACACATAATGGAATCACATTGACATATCCGAGCCATGTAATCCTATTTATTGTGTATAACACACATCAGTATGATTTGTTGCTGTATGCGGCTTGTAGGCGGTGCTTTAATGTGATTGAGTAGCGACGGGGAGCAGCCTGAGGATCACAGCGACTGACAGGTCACCGCGTGTTGTGTATTTCACTGACGTGATTACAGTCTTCAGACTAACCTTGAGCTCGCTGGTCTTTGCGTGTTCATACGTGGGCTGGAAAGGAAAAATTATTACTGCAGTAGAGCACTATGTCCATGCTTTGATCTATCTGTCACGTCTGACCCTGACTATCAGTCACTTTTCTCTCTCTCTTTCTCATCCCCGTCCCGCACCCGCCCACTGGGTACGGCTGGATCCTATCTACACTTGTCATCTGCCTCTTTATGAGACATGTCGGACTTACTGGTGATGTGACTCTTACTAAATATATTTAGAAGGAAGTGGGTGTTTACTGCTATCAGAAAGTAATATTTTCTGTCTACTTTGATTTAATTAGATCATTTATTAGCTACTGAACTACATCATCAATGTGCTGGCAACACTGTTGAAAGATGTATATTTTAGTGCTGTCAAATCAATTAATCATGATTATTGCATCTGAAATAAAGCTTTGTGTTTACATAACGTGTGTGTGAACTGTGTATATTTATATGTATATATGTATAAATACACACATGTATATATTTAAGAAACATATGTTATATGTAATTGTATGTATTTATATATAAATCATATATATATATATATATATATATATATATATATACAGCTATATATGCACAGTACACACATATATATTATGTCAATGTTTTATTTCAAAGATGCGATTAATCACAATTCATTGATTTGACAGCAGTAATATTTTTAATATTCTACAACTCTCTCAAATACTTGATTTTTATTTTGGCCAGACACATTAAAAATTTGTGTAAAATAACACAAATAATTGTATAAATGTTTGTATAATATAAAATAATTATATTATAACAATAATTATAATATTATTCAAACGTATTATTATTATTATTATTACAGTTTATCAGACATTATACAACAACAACATAATAAATTACACATCATTTTCATTATAAAATATAAATAAAATTAAAACATTCAATAATTTTGTAACACTAAAAGTGATTGTAGGCTTTAGAAAATAGTAGAAAAACTGAATAGAAAAGTGAATGTAAGCATGTATTTGGAGATTTACTAAAGATGTAACAGTGCTGTATTTAAATATTAAGGTTTAGATGTTTGGCAATGTTTATGGGGATTTTTGTGGAAAAGCTGAAAACATTTTTGCAATTCTGTTTGGTGATGCTGGAGGCACAGAAATGTGCATTAAGAGTGCAAAACGAAATTTCGATTTGACAAACAACAACTTAAGCTTGAAAAAACAATGCTTTGTGCCATTAAATCATTTCAGTCTGTGTGAAGGGCTCCACAGGGATCCATTGTTTCATTTTAAATTCTTGTTGTGGTGAAAATTTGCATTATGTGAGCATTGTGAGGGCATTGCAATGCTTATGCCTTCAGTTCAGCTGCCAGGATGGAGAAAACATAACTCACGACATTTCTGTGTGGGACTCCATCACAGCTATAAATATTCAATGTGGGTGCTTGCATTGTGCCAGTGCAGCTGTTTAACTCCTCTTTTGATTGATAGCCACACATACAATTACTACTAACCTTTAGCCTGTCACAATCTCTTACTCTGATTGGCTGGCGGGAGGGAACGGGCTTTGACTCTTGCAGCCATCCTTGTGATCTAGTTAGTCATATCAACCAAAGTCCTGATAAAGATGGTCAACAGAGGAGACGTGGTATCTTGTCCAGATGGAGCAGTGGCTGTTTTTGGGTTTGTCGGTATGAAATCTTGGCTGGAACAGAGGCTGACTCAAAGCAGATGGGTGGCGACAGATTCCTCCGTGAGGAAGCGGCTCTGTTGATGGATACCGAGCTCCGGTGGCAAGATCCATCCATTATTGAACTGCTCTGTCAGCTTATGTAGAGGAGGAAGATGCGCACACACACACACACACACTGAATCACACGGTGGATCACACACTGGGGCTTTTAAATGAACAGCTTACCGTAAAATGAAAATCCAGTCACTATTTACTCACCGTCATGCTGTTCCAAACCATTTTTCTGTGAAACACAAAAGGAGAAATTTTGAAGAATTGCACTGGTCTTTTTTCTGTTTACAAAAGTCTCTAAACTTTCAAAACGGATACAAAATTAATAGAAACATAACATAAAAGTAGTCCATATGACTATAACTGTTCTGAAGGCACACAGTACCGTGTGAGACATGCTTACATCTAAGTTATGAAATTAAATATGAAGTTGTTATTTATTGAAATTGAAATGAGTATGTGGTATGGGAAACATTATGGAGTTCAATTTGTGAATCATTCATTTGAGCCGGATCCGGTCAATAAACCATTCCATCTGGTTCATAAAATCATTCTGAGAGATTTCTTCACAAATTGATCCGATCATGAACGAATCATTCTTTTGGGTCTAAACTTTTCTGTGAATCTGTTTATCTGGTTCATGGAATCTAATGTTTTGGTCATGAATTGGTCCAATCTTTTTTCAGTAAATCAATCAATTTGGTTCACAGAATTGGTCTAAATAATTTGTTCATGAATTGGTTCCATTTGTAAACTATTTTTGAGTTAATCTGTTTATGGTGATTTCGCATCCTTTTTGAAGGAATCTTTTCAATGAATCAACTGATCTAGTTTACAGAATCCATTTGAATAATTTGTTTGTGAAATGGATCCAGTTTGTGAAGGGAAAAAAATTCCATGAACCAGATCAACCGATTCATTGACAATATCAAATTTAAAAGAATGATTTGTTCATGATATATGCATATTACATAGCTCATTCCAAGCATTACATAACTATTTTTTTTAGATCTTGTCAAATGAAAAAACTGAGCTGGTTCAAGGAATCAGTCTAAATGATTTGTTCATGAATTGCACTTATTTCCTTCACTGACCCAAAGTGGTTTTTGCTTTAACATCTCACATGATTTGCATTGTATTGTATTGACTTGTGTGGACACTTGTATGATGCTTTAGTGTCATTTTTGAAGCCTGGAACAAAAAGAGGGGGATTTAATAATAATCATCTTTCTTCAATCTGTGTGCATTAGAATTTTCTATTTTTAATCCAGTTCTAACAGATGCTTATGTTTGCCTCTCTCCAGCGGAGCCTCTCCCTCTGATGGACCTGTGTCGACGTGCAGCGCGGCTAGCTCTGGGACGAGATCGCCTACAGGAGATCGAGACATTGCCTTTGCCCCAGTCTCTGAAGAATTACCTCCAGTACCAGTGAGAGCGTGGGCCCTCACGTAGAGACGCACACACGGACACAGAGAGGAAGCCTGAGGCACTACTATAGCGCCACCATCAGGCCACAGAGGGAAAATGTTTACATTGTGGCTCACTGATGGAATCTTAAGTTAGGTTTTTGTTTGTTTGTTTTCCATTTTTGAGTTGTTTAAATTATTGATGGCTTTGGAAGAAGCTCGAGGGACTGTGTGACGCGGGGCTAGCGGCGGCAGCTCAACAGACCTGCAGCGCCTCAGGTGTACGCCTCGCCCTGGAGAATACGACAGAAAGCACATTAACCTTGGGATGCCTTTGAAAGCCCACAGTAATAATCGTTCCTCTTTCCCTGGGTGTAAAGCCTGCAGAGCACAGTCATTGGACACAGGAGACCACAGACCACCGCCTCAGCGGAGGAAACAAACCCTGGGAGGTATCGTCACATAGGACTACCAGGGCACGGTTACATGACTGACAGCAATCATTCTCCCTTTTTTGTCTGGGATGGATGTGTATTCCCGAGGACACACATGCGCGAACGCATGAAAACGACCAACAATCATATAGGGATTTCACTTCTTTTTGTTCTCTGTGGGCTTGAGTCACTTTTCAATCTGATTTTATTGTCAGTGTGAGATTTCAGTTGATGATGATGATGATTTTATCAAGATGTTTGGCTATCTTTTAATTGTATTTATCAGGTTCTAGTTCATTTTAATGAATTAAGTATGTGCGACGAGCACATACATATCAAATACTATCATAAACTCGTCACATATGGCTTTCTATTTTAAACTGGGATGCTGCTTTTATTAGTATTAATATTATTCTGTCTGAACGCTCAGATGGAAGTCTGGTTTTTCCGAGGCACACAGTGGAATGTAAAGATCTTGCTAGCGTTAGCATATTTGAAATGTGAATAAAAGCCAAGTGAATGAGAAGGATATTGTCGATAGTTTTTTTTTTCTGAGACAGAATATGCCCGGATGCGTTTCAGCATTCTCATTGAATAAAAATATGTGCATTCCTGAGCACAGAAGGGCCTATTTACATAACACCACTTCTTTTCCTCGGCTAACGTTCCACTGAGAGTTCCCTCATTTCCCTCTCTTTCTCTCTCTCTCCTGTCTGACTCCCACTCTATCACAGTCTGAGGCTGAAAAGTGTTATCTAACCTAAATCTGTGAAGAATTGGATCACTCTTCTCACACTTTGCTCAGGTTCGTGGGAGGTTTTTAAACAGTCACTAACCACAGGTACTTTGAGTAATCCAGACTTCCCTTAAATACCCTTAACATTTTCAATTGAATAAAACTACATGATATGCTGATTAATCACATTAATCAAAATTATAGCATACATCAATTTTTGCAAAAGGCCCTTAAATGAATTTTGAAATGATTCAAAGATGCTTTAGGACAAGTAAATTATAAAATAGACACAATATGACCATAAAAGATCAGTTTTCAATCTATTAGTCTAATGCAAAATAGTAAGAAATGATACATTACACTATGCTCTTTCTGTGGTATTTGCTAATGCTATTTGTATATGTTGTTACAGATACAACTACACCATTCAAAAGTTTGAGGTTAGTATTTCTTTCTTTTTAAAGAGACGAATGCTTCTATTCAGCAAAGATGTGTTAAATTGATCAAAAATGACTTAGATATAATATTGTAAAATAATTATATTTTATATAAATGTTGCTCTTTTGAACTTTCTATTCATCTAAGAATCCTGGAGACAAAAAAAAGAACCTATCAACATTTCCACAAAAAATGTCAAGCAGCACAACTGTTTTCGACATTGGTGAAATAAGAAATATTTTTCGAATACTAGCATATTAGAATGATTTCTGAAGGATCATGTGACACTGAATGCTGGAGCAACGGCCGCTGAAATATTCAGCTTTAGAAACGGAAAATAATTGTACATTTATTTGCTATTTTACAATTACTGTATTTTAGAATTTCACAATATTACTGTTTTACTTTGTCTGTTTTACTGTTTCAAATACATTTAAAACAGTTTTTAATGGTAGTTTTATTTTATATAATGACATTATTTTACACTAAATATATAGTGTGTAAGTGGGAATTAAATGTTAGATGGGGATTATACATATATGTGTTATCTCCAGTGCATTTGCACTGTGACTCCCTCAGACACAATCAACTATGTTTGTAAAGGTGTGAATCAATTGGCTCATACAGCCAGATGGCCCATATGGCCAAAGGTCCCAAAGAATTATCAAATCGAATGACTTTATCACATCCAATCTTTTTCAGTAAATCAATCAATTTGGTTCACAGAATTGGTCTGAATAATTTGTTCATGAATTGGTTCTATTTTTGAGTTGGAACTATGTTTGAGTTAATCTATGTTTATGGTGATTTCACATCGTTTTTGAAGGAATATTTTCAATGAATCAACTGATCTAGTTTACAGAATCCATTTGAATAATTTGTTTGTGAAATGGATCCAGTTTGTGAAGGGAAAAAAATTCCATGAACCAGATCAACCGATTCATTGAAAATATCAAATTTAAAAGAATGATTTGTTCATGATATATGCATATTACATAGCTCATTCCAAGCATTACATAGCTATTTTTTTTAGATCTTGTCAAATGAAAAAACTGAGCTGGTTCAAGGAATCATTCTAAATGGTTTGTTCATGAATTGCACTTATTTCCTTCACTGACCCAAAGTGGTTTTTGCTTTAACATCTCACATGATTTGCATTGTATTGTATTGACTTGTGTGGACACTTTTATGATGCTTTAGTGTCATTTTTGAAGCTTTGAACAAAAAGAGGGGGATTAATAATAACAGATTTTTCATCTTTCATGCTTCAATCTGTGTGCATTAGAATTTTCTATTTTTTAATCCAGTTCTAACAGATGCTTTTGTTTGCCTCTCTCCAGCGGAGCCTCTCCCTCTGATGGACCTGTGTCGACGTGCAGCGCGGCTAGCTCTGGGACGAGATCGTCTACAGGAGATCGAGACATTGCCTTTGCCCCAGTCTCTGAAGAATTACCTCCAGTACCAGTGAGAGCGCGGGCCCTCACGTAGAGACGCACACACGGACACAGAGAGGAAGTCTGAGGCACTACTATAGCGCCACCATCAGGCCGCAGAGGGAAAATGTTTACATTGTGGCTCACTGGTGGAATCTTAAGTTCGTTTTTTTTGTTTGTTTGTTTTTCCATTTTTATGAGTTGTTTAAATTATTGATGGCTTTGGAAGAAGCTCGAGGGACTGTGTGACGCAGGGCTAGAGCGGCGGCAGCTCAACAGACCTGCAGCGCCTCCAGGTGTACGCCTCGCCCTGGAGAATACGACAGAAAGCACATTAACCTTGGGATGCCTTTGAAAGCCCACAGTAATAATCGTTCCTCTTTCCCTGGGTGTAAAGCCTGCAGAGCACAGTCATTGGACACAGGAGAGCACAGACCACCGCCTCAGCGGAGGAAACAAACCCTGGGAGGTATCGTCACATAGGACCACCAGGGCACGGTTACATGACTGACAGCAACCATTCTCCCTTTTTTGTCTGGGATGGATGTGTATTCCCGAGGACACACATGCGCGAACGCATGAAAACGACCAACAATCATATAGGGATTTCACTTCTTTTTGTTCTCTGTGGGCTTGAGTCACTTTTCAATCTGATTTTATTGTCAGTGTGAGATTTCAGTTGATGATGATGATGATTTTATCAAGATGTTTGGCTATCTTTTAATTGTATTTATCAGGTTCTAGTTCATTTTTAATGAATTAAGTATGTGCGAGCGAGCACATACATATCAAATACTATCATAAACTCGTCACATATGGCTTTCTATTTTAAACTGGGATGCTGCTTTTATTAGTATTAATATTATTCTGTCTGAACGCTCAGATGGAAGTCTGGTTTTTCAGAGGCACACAGTGGAATGTAAAGATCTTGCTAGCGTTAGCATATTTGAAATGTGAATAAAAGCCAAGTGAATGAGAAGGATATTGTCGATAGTTTTTTTTTTCTGAGACAGAAAATGCCCGGATGCGTTTCAGCATTCTCATTGAATAAAAATATGTGCATTCCTGAGCACAGAAGGGCCTATTTACATAACACCACTTCTTTTCCTCGGCTAACGTTCCACTGAGAGTTCCCTCATTTCCCTCTCTTTCTCTCTCTCTCTCTCCTGTCTGACTCCCACTCTATCACAGTCTGAGGCTGAAAAGTGTTATCTAACCTAAATCTGTGAAGAATTGGATCACTCTTCTCACGCTTTGCTCAGGTTCGTGGGAGGTTTTTAAACAGTCACTAACCGCAGGTACTTTCAGTAATCCAGACTTCCCTTAAATACCCTTAACATTTGAATAAAACTACATGATATGCTGATTAATCACATTCATCAAAATTATAGCATATATAATTTTTTGCAAAAGGCCCTTAAATGAAGATGATTCAAAGATGCTTTAGGACAAGTAAATGATAAAAAAGACACAATATGACCATAATATGACCATCTAATGCAAAATAGTAAGAAATGATACATTACACTATGCTCTTTCTGTGGTATTTGCTAATGCTATTTGTATATGTTGTTACAAATACAACTACACCGTTCAAAAGTTTGAGGTTAGTATTTTTTTTTTTATAAAGAGACAAATGCTTATATTCAGCAAAGATGTGTTAAATTGATCAAAATGACAAGATATAATATTGCAAAATAATTATATTTTATATAAATGTTGCTCTTTTGAACTTTCTATTCATCTAAGAATCCTGGAGACAAAAAAAATTACCTATCAACATTTCCACAAAAATATCAAGCAGCACAACTGTTTTCGACATTGGTGAAATAAGAAATGTTTTTCGAATACTAGCATATTAGAATGATTTCTGAAGGATCATGTGACACTGAATGCTGGAGCAACGTCCGCTGAAAATTCAGCTTTAGAAACTAAAAATAATTGTACATTTATTTGCTATTTTACAATTACTGTATTTTAGAATTTCACAATATTACTGTTTTACTTTGTCTGTTTTACTGGTCCAAATACATTTAAAACAGGTTTTAATGGTAGTTTTATTTTATATAATGACATTATTTTACACTAAATATATAGTGCATAAGTGGGAATTAAATGTTAGATGGGGATTAAACAGTACATATATGTGTTATCTTCAGTTGAATGCGTTTGCACTGTGACTCCCTCAGACACAATCAACTATGTTTGTAAAGGTGTGAATCAATTGGCTCATACAGCCAGATGGCCCATATGGCCAAATGTCCCATAGAATTATAAAATCTAATGACTTTATCACATAATCCCCAGTGGGAGATCCTAACAGTATATAAAGTCTATTATTTATACCAGGTATAAACTTCTGTCCCGCAGACAGAACTTTGGGTAGAGATTATTTAAAGACTAACACACCACACTACTACCTTCAAGAAATTCTTCTCCCCACAAGAATCTTGGTGAAGCTTACTTGTTTTATGTATTAGCATTATCTAATACATTGGCGAGCCACCCGAATGACTACTCGGCCAAATATAGCAAAATCTAACACCCTACAAAATACCTTAGTAATCCAACTCAGATCAAATCTTAAATTCTTACAATCGTTGGAGAGAAACTCCATACTGCCTTTCCACTTCTTCCATTAAGTTTAACAATCTTTAAGTGTTTTTTCTTAGATAATGGAGAATGCATAAACTGATCCTTTGCTTGAAATAGTGTGAGTTGGACTAATCTTGGCCCCGTTTTAGTGAATCTAGACATGTTAGGACTGTCTTATTGGAAATCAATGTTAGACGGCAAGGCACTGTTCTTCCGCGCCAGCATAAAAATTGAATTAAATAATTGTATAACACAGATCCGAGAGCACAGGTACAGAGATAGTGCCCGTTCAAAGCATCGGGACGGCGAACAAGGGGCTGTGGTTTAAGCCAGGACATTGATCCTCCCTATTCTCAGTTTCCCCCCAATCTGGTCTTAAATCACTAACAAACATGTTTAACCAAAGGGAACAGACTGTTCTGTGTGTTCTAGCCTTCAGAGAATGCCCGAAGTGTCTGCGTTTGTGTACAAATGCTTACGAAACGGCTTGGGTTTAGCAGGCGATTGTTGGAATACTTGGAAATGGGTATTGTACTGACTTCCTCCCAGTGTGATTCTCAATATGCTATGTAGACATGGGCCAGTAGCTATTTCCTTAACTTACCGGGGTGTAAATAGGCAGGCGAGAGCTCATCCACCACTGAGAGGCCTTGGGAGATGGGTGTAAAAAAAAAGCTAGACTTCCTTAATGTGCTTCCTTCCCTGTGGGTGTGCGACTGAGAAAATGAGGGTATAAATATAGGGAGCCGATGGCAGTGATGGTCTGGGGAAAATATCTTCGTGTCCTAAATGACCTCAGCTTCCACACGCAGGTGCATCCTGGCCTGTGCTGGTCACAACATCACTGAGGGTACAAGAAAATGAGCAAATGTGTTGCTCAAGAAAACACTGGAGACGGCACCTTTTGTTCTGGTGTTATGCTGCATGTTTCCTGTTCATGTGCCATAACTCAGATTTCTATTAAAGGAGGAAGACTAGAAGAACAGATTACTTCTTCAAGAGACCGCCTGGGTAATAAATTTACTTGTAAAACCTTCAGTGTATTAATTAATTTACAATCAATCAAATAATTGTTTAGGCCGAGTAAGCATGTTGATTTGGCATCCAGCAAACGGTCAGAGAGATGATGCTGAAAGGCTCAGCTTAACATAAAAAACAAACAAACAACAACTTGGAGTAGACAAATCCTCCATAAAACATTTTTGAAAGTTGTGAGTTGTGATAATTACATGATAGGACCATACATTGTAAAGAGTGTTAGTCAGCCGCATCCGTGTTAAAGTGCCCCTATTATGGATTTTTGAAAATTGCCTTTCATGCAATGTGTAACACAGCTCTAAGTGAATAAAACATACTGAAAGGTTTTAAATCTAAAAGTGCACCGTGTGTGAAGTTATTGTCTCTCAAAAGAAAGAGTCGACTCTGAATCATTGAAACAAGTCGTTTTTAAAACGAATCCCAAGCCGTTTCAACATTAGCATATCGCCCGCCCACTTGTTGGTCTTTTCTCCGTTGGTCTGAATGAAAAAGCAAATTCATTCTTTGCCACTAGGTGCTGCTTTTGGAGCGGTAAAATATGTTTCCCCAGTAACACTGTACACAAAGCAGCACTGCGCTCACAAGTGCTGCTTTATCAGGCATTGCATTACAGGCATGATGAAATGGAAATGAGACAAATCTACCAATCACCGCAGATTAGCGTCACGCAAATGAGGGGTTTGGAAAAATGAATCGATGAGCGAATCGTTTGGGAGTCGTTGAGCAAGTAAGGTAAAAAATGTATGCATAGTATAAGACAATGAAAGTGTTTTTTGACCTTGCATGCATGACTGTTGTTGGGGACTCCCAAAACCAAAATATAAACCTTTCATTATCCATAATAGGGGCACTTTAAATTCAATGTGATGTTTAAACTGATAAAAGAATGGTTAGGGTTTATTCCAATAAATGAATATTTTCATAAAAGCATGGAAAGTAAAGACCAAATGATCAGCATGATTCATATTCAAAAAGGTAAGCAAACAGTGTTTTGTTAACAGTTTGTATATGCAGAACATAAAGTAAGTGCTAGTTAGCCATTGGCTGCAGTCTTTGCAGTGTTCAAGTACAACCTTTAGCCCAAACACAGTCAGCTTTCATCGAGTTCTGTCAGTTTGGTGTCACTGCCTTTAGGTTGATGATACATGAGGCACATTTGGTTAATGTTGCCGTAAACAGGCAACCAGAGGCCTGTTTCATAAAACAAGTTTATCAAATAAGCTAGGCTTATTTCAGTTAGTCTAGCTTATTTTGAACCAAATCAACTGACAATACGTCAGACTAACTGAAATAAACCTAGCTTATTTGGTAAACTTGTTCTATGAAATAGGCCCCAGGTGAGACACAGGGCCTACGGCCGGTCGAAAGTATCCAGATTTGCTACCCATTCTCAGTGCCCACAAAGCATTACAAGTAACACAAACGTATTAACTCTAAATTAACATAACGCATTACTTTCCATAAAAAGTAACTAAGTAACGTAATTAGTTACTTTTTTAGGGAGTAACGCAATATTGTAATGCATTACTTTTAAAAGTAACTTTTCCTAACACTGGTCATTTTTGTCTCTTATGCTTAACTTTATTATACAGTATGCTGAATTCCCATTATCAATGTTAAAAACAGTTGTGCTGCTTAATCTTTTTGTGGAAACCATGTTACATTTTTATAATTCTTTGATGAATAGAAAATTAAAAAGAACAGCATTTATTTGACATTTTTCAGTAATTTTAACATTTTTCAGTGACATTCAAACTTTTGAATGGTATTTCATATAAACTCACATATTTGTGGTACAGCAGTCGTAAGTGAGAACATGCCTTGACGATAGACTTATTTCACTTATAAATCCAAAACTATTGCTCTAAAAATCCATTAGCCTTCCCTGGTTGGCCTGCAAACTAACATCATGATGACTAAACAGCTCTATGCTGTTATGCCAACGCTGCAAAATCTGTTCGTCAGGGTACTTAGAGCGCTAGCTTCCTATTGGCTGAGGAGATATTGGGGATTTGGATTCAGCATGGTCCAATATTGAACAGGTGATTGTAAGGATTTGATATTCAGATTGAAAATGAGTCTGTGTGATTTTCTCTTCAGTTTAAGAGAAAAACACACAGGGAGTGTACAGAGAGATTAAACAGATTAGCGCGAGTCAACATGTTCTCTTCCTCCTTCACTCCCCTTCATTTTCTCTCCTTTCACGCTCGGTTTTCCGAGCCAGCCTGTATAAATAGCATGTGATCCATCTATTATGTCTGTGCTTCTCCACTCTCCGCGGATCCTGTTTAGCTTCTCAGCTCTACTCGAGAGCCCTGTTACAAAAGAAGCATTAAAGAGTTTTCTGGAAGCGCATATGTTGTAGTCTGAGTTCATTTAGTGCTTCCAGACTTGGTCCAAGCCTAAAAATCATCACTCATCAGGGCCATGATATGGCAAGGACTGGAAAGATTTTAAATGTGCTTTGTTAAACCTATAAATCAGAAATAATAATAATAATAATAATAGATGTTTTTTTTTGTATTTACTTTTGTTCAATTTGTTATGGTATTGATTCTAGTTTAAATGTGCACTTTTATAATAGTTGACAATTTTTGCTTATGCTTAAATTGCTCATAAATTGTATGGGAATTGTGTTTTTGTGATCAAATTTGATAAAATTGTCCATGCTTGCTTGTAAACTATAACAAAAAAAATAAAATGCTGAGTTGTTCTTTAGTGAAGAACCACTAAGAAACTTGACAACAAATAAATTAATGAGTAAATAAAAAGAACAGGAAAAATAAGGGTTACCATAGAAACAGGGAGGCAAAACATAAAAAATAGATTTATGGAGGGTTTCTGGTGGATTTATGACATCTGCGATATGGCACAGTGGACAACCGGGGAGGGGTGGAGAATCTCCTCCATCTACACCTCCTTTCTCTTTATGAAATCCGATGCATTAAAACATTCTAGCCACGATATAAAAATACATCAGGCATAATCTTCCATGACACCTCACCAAATGGGTCCCTATTAAACATAACAGCTTTGCCATTTGCTAATGAGTGCTAATGTTAAACTAGCCCGTGTGTCACCTCTTATTATTCAGCACCAGATTGGACCTCAGAGTTAAAGAATTGGAAAACGATTCATATTAAGCTAGTGCAGCAGATTCAATTTGTCGTGTTCTCCGAGATTCAATTGAATTAGGGATGTGCTTTGATATGACTTGCTCGCTGTTCTGTTCTTTTTCCCACAAACCCTTCCCCTAATGACTCCACGCAGACACAGAGAAAAGTGAAGCCCTCTTAATTAGAAAAACGCAAAGCAGGCCCTTGGGTTCATCTGTGTCTGTGCTGGTGCTGCTCAAATTAGGTTAATTAGCTCTCACAGCCAGGAGAAACTCTTAATGAGGTCTAACCTACCAACAACTCTGGGTGAGCACATATTCATATGCGTAGAGAAAGCATTCAAAAACATTTTTCTTTGTAAACAGGCCTATACCAAAAAGTAGTGATGGGCGCTTTGAGTCTTCTGTTTGGAATCTGTTGAATTCTGTTTTAACTGGTATTCAATCGGATTCTGAGCATGCTTTTGATTCAAATGATCGGTTCATTTGATTCAAAGCTTCAGAAAGCCTGGCTTATTTTTTGCTTTTAAGTATAAGCTTTCACAGCATAGGCCTATATCACTAATGATGAGTCTTGATGCATACAGCGTGTACTGTACAGACACATGATGACTACTGTATCTCGTTTTTATGATTCAAACTCTGGTGGCCTTGCTTCATTGTATGAAGAGGTGGATGGTGGTGCTGAAATGGTAATAAAAGTTAACAGTGTTATAAATTGTGAGCTGTAAATGACCGGCAGTACTCTGGAGACTGAAAAAATATTTTGGTTTTCTTCATCTAGTTTCAATAAATTAATACAGATTCAAAAATAAAGAAAGAAGAACCTTTTATTTTTAAAGCACTTCAATTCAATGTATTGTGTTACTTAATATACTCTACAATTTCCAGCATATACCATGATATATACTGTCACCATGATGGTGTTTAATTTATTGATTTATTTGTTTGTTTGTGCGTTATTAGACTAGGATATCCTGCTTTGAGCTTTTTATGTATGCAGTGCTTTAAGGGTTCTTAATAGGCTATTTGGAGACCTCTAGAGGCATTCAAGAGTCAACACATACTCCTTAAAAGTTGAAGGCTGCCCTCTCCCAGTTAAAATCAGTCATTACAAGCGGTGTCATATGCAATGTCAGGCAATCATACATGTTTAAGACTTTGGGAAAAGTATAATGGATTAGAAAACTAACATGTGCCATTTTACAGTATAACATTTTTTTTTTGTTATTTAAATTATGTTTAGCATACATAAAATTAATTTTTCACTGAAACAAAAATAAATGCAGTATGTAAGCATCTAGACGAGCATTTAGTCCATAACTAAAACTTGCTAAAACTTTATTTTTCATAAAAACATAAAACACAGAGAATCATAGAATGAGCTTTAAAAAATATTTTTGTAGTTTATTGGGTTGTTGTGACTTTTGGTATTCTATTGTTATCTTTTTGGACATAAAAATTGAATTAAAATATTAATTAATTAAATTATATTAATTAAAACTTAATATATTTTAATAGCATCAAAGCGCAAGCAAATTTAGGCTATATATATATATATATTTTTATTTATATTGTTGGTAGATTGATAAGGTCTTACATGTGTGATTGCAAAACCCCCATTACAGCTGTTCAGGTATAAAATGGAAACATTTTCTTGCATAATTATTAAATAATTAAGCCAAACCTCTGTCATCATGGCCAGGTATTTTACTTGACCCCGTCTCCTCCTTAAGCCAGAGACACACTGCACGATTTTTGGCTTCCCAGATGAAAGGTTGGCATTGTGAAACAATCGTGGCGATCAGTGTTCCTATGTCATACTGTGGGAGACGTTCAAAGACAGCCATTGTCACAGTCTTGCGAACAATGATAGCCTACGATAATTTTCTGACAGTGTCAGAAATTCAGCATGATCATTGCAATATGAGTCAATATGGTGTCATCATCGAACAGTCTGCATGTCGTAACCAAGTTTATTAGACTCATGCCATGTCACACATTAATCTTATAGGATTGCTGAAATCAAGCAGTCTGTAGAAGGCTTTATACATGTATACGTCAATGACTAGCCTATATTAGTTAAACATCAGTCAGCCAGGGTTAGCCTATAAGCAAATCATTTTACAATTTTATATTTTATTTTTATCTGCAACAATTATTTAAAATGACAGATACCTCCTTGTTTAACAGATTTCTTCTCGTGGACTTGCATATGTCCCCCAGCATTTTGCTGTAGAACTGGCATTTGTAGTTTGGGCCTTCAGAAATTGGAGTTTTAAAAACACCTTCCCTTCACACTGTTGGATGAAGCTGGTGTCTATTCAAATTGTGAGTTAATCTTTGTACCTAAAATTTTAAACGATCACACCTGCTCAACCTTCTCTCAATTAAATAACAATGGTTTACAAAGTGCACGTACATTATTAGCCCCACATTTCTTTAGTTTTACTAATATATTGCAAGAACTCTCCTCCATCCAAATTATGATAAAATTAACAAAACTGATAGTAAATTGAAATTAACTATCTAATGACTGGATATAATTTACACATTCCACCAGCGCCATGACATCTGCATATTTTATTTTATATCATCATAACAAGTCATTTCATTTGTATAAATGTAAAAAGGGATTGGAGATAAAAACACATAACTGTGGAAGGCCAGTGTTTAAAACCACATTCTCCACCATTTACCAGTAGCCTACATGCTGTGAACAGTCCCGTAAAAAAAATATGAATCCATTAAATAAGGGTTTGGTGCAACTGCAGCTCTTCCATCCACCTCAAAAGAATATTCATGTTCACAGTATTACAAGCGGAAGAAAAATCGATAAATAAAATCCTAATGCAGCAATCTGACGCATCCATGTATTTTCTAACCTTATCATGCAGAGTGAGTGTGGCATCTTCAACTTCATGCCCAACTCTGCAAGAGAACGACAAAAGATCAAGTCACCCATGCAGGCATTGCTTGGGAGAGTTGCTGACAAAACACTCTCTCCATGAACTTACAAAGCAAAAATGTTAATGCTACTGGTCTACAGTCCATAAGATCCTTAGCATGTGCCTTTTTTGGCAGTGGAATAATGGTACTCTCCTTCCAGGCCTGAGGTTCAACATTACAATCAAAAGACAGCTGAAAAAGCTGTCAACACTCCCTTAACACAACACTTAACTTTTTCCTTCAATTTTTATTGGAAAAGTTTAACACCCTTTTTATCTCCATTTAATAAGGCTTTTTTAAAGATTCAAACAATGGGAGATCGGGGTTGCATTGAATGTTGGAATATTAAATCACTGTGATCACTTATTTGCACATTTAAAACAACTTGATGTATATATCGCATACCTCCAGGAGATCCATATGCGTACAACTGATCATTTTTGGCTTAGAGGGTGTTGGACAGGACAGATATTACTGCAATATCCATTCAAAAGCTAGAGGGGCAGCCATACTTATTAATAAAAACACACCATTTACTATGACCAGTGTAGAGGCCGACCCATTTTATGTTATGTTATTATGGTGGGGCAGCTTTTTGCTTTACCAGTCATCTTGGCTAACATTTATGCGCCAAACTGGAACGACCCTGCATTCTTTTCAAATATTTTTTCTCGTTTGCATCCGTCGCAACACCTAATTCTGGGGACAGTAATTGTATACTCTCCCCTGTCTTAGACCATAGTTCACTCCAGAAGACCTCCCTGTCTATGTGTATCCCTAATACACAGTCCAGTTATCTCCCTTGATAATACATGTGAATTCTCCTCCACGGCTGTCTGGTCCACTCCCAGGGGTGAAGTGGTTCCCTCACAGGGGATCACAGATTCGGCCACCATAGGTAGCGCCTTGCCAATCCTTTCATCTTGGACATGCCTGGGTGGGATTGATGTAACTGTTCCAACAAACCTGCACGTCCCTGTTCTGGAACAATAACATGGGCTGGGCTCCCCACAGCACACATCCGTCCTGAACACTGAGCTCTTGCTGTCTCTGTTTATAAGGTACAAATTGCTGGGTATCATTGTGATCAGGCCAGCCTTTAAGCACATACTCACGTACTCTTGATAAAACAGGATCTTTAGAAGTCCAGTGCTTAATTTGCTCTGCGGTCGTCAAGGGACCCGCTACGCTCTCCAACATCAATACATGCTCTTCCTCTGGTTCTTCCTCAGAAGGTTGTGCAACAGGAAGACGACTGAGGGCATCGGCAGTACCATGATCCTTACCAGTTCTGTAAGAAATGACAATTTCCTATGCTTCCAACATTACTGCCCACCTCATAATTCATTGAGATGCCATTTGAGGTACTGCCTTTAAAATGTATATATTTTTTTATTGGAAGGGTTAAGTCAAAATGATAATTGGTTAAAGAATTATATTTTGTATTCTATCTGCTCCATAAATAATTCTAGATAACTTATCTGAATTGTTTAAATGTGTAGAATCCACATACGCTTGTTTTTCCTCAACTGGTCAAAATGTACAGCAGGGCATACACATTCGGTCCGTTTTGGCAAGAAAGAAACCGCACACAGTCAATATGAGTCTCTGTAAATCCACTCACTGACACTAGGGGATGCTTTATATGGAGAAGCTGAATTATAGCTGTTTCCCTGAACACTGTGGACAAAGCAGTTTTGTGATTAAGAACACATATTTAGGTATTACATGGAGCGAAGATGAAAACAAAATGCCATCGAATCGTTTCTGAAGACAGTCAGAACCCTCAGAGGTATAATTAATATACTGTATTCATGTGTATAACTCCCTCAGCACTCTTTTAAACCCTCCCAGCTTTTCCGCTCTATTTTCATTTAAAACGAAACTACTCTGTTGCTGTGCGCTCGCGGACTGTAACTGAAAACTGCTTTATGCTGGACAGTATTTATTTATCGTGAGTTGTTCAAATCGTGGTAAACGAATACGGTTTTAATGATAATTAAAAAATGAAACGGTAATACTAACCGTTGGGAATTTTATTATGATTTATCATCAAACCGGTAATCGTTACATCCCTAACTTCTACACATTTAAGCCTCCTGCTGCCATTGTTTAGATCTGTTCAAAATCATAACATTTAAAAATGAATGTGCAGAAAGTGAGCATGTCTCCAAAAACGTTGTTGAGCTGCAGGTTTAATGACTGCTTTTTACAGAAATTGTTTTGATTATGTTTTTGATTATTGAGCAGCAGGTTTAGGCTCACTTTAAGTGACTGCATTTTTGTCATTTATAAGGATTAATAATTTATTTTTACAGAAAATAATGTATTTATTTTCTGATTATTGTTGAGCTGCAGGTTTAGGCTCACTTAAGTGACTGCACTTCATTTAATTAAGAAGAATTCAATTATTTATTTTAATTATTTAGCTTGACATGTTTACGGTTCCAAAATGTTCTCTGTTTCTTAAAAATAAAATATATTTTGTTCAGTGGGGAAAAAGCTGTTGTTTTCTTCCCAGACACAGGCACGGCGCCAGAATTCTTTCTCTACCGGGGCTAAAGGGGGGCTAGACCAATATGTGGGGTGAATCACCCACAAATCAAAATAATGCAATAGTTCTATGCTGAATGAAATCAAAAGTAACTGAATAACTAAGCTGTTTTATGGATAGTAACTGTAATATTATTACAGAAATATTATTAGTAATTCGTTACACTACTAGTTACTGCAAAAAGTAATATTACAGTATTTAAATTGCTAGTAATTAGTTACTGCCCAGCAATGTACTAGGCTGATATGAATATGACATATTCAACCCTTTTAACTTGAGCAACAAGCTGAGCTAATCCAATTTCAAAATTCACTTCTGCCTAGTAACGGTGAACAAGATTTCACCAAGTGCAAAATGATCCTGGAACAACATTCCTAACAATCAATCAGATTAAGGCATAAGTTTACAGGAAATACCAGTTTTACCCTTACAACCAGAGTTAGGTGCTTTCCTTCACTTGTTTTTCAACTGTCATTTCCTTCTGATTTTAGAAATAAATTATAGGTAGGCAGTGGTAGAAAGAGTACTGAAAAAACATTCTCAAGTAAAAGTACCATTACCTTCCAAAAAATGTAGTGTGAGTAGAGTAAAAGTACTTGTCCAAAAAACTACTTGAGCAAGAGTAAAAGAGTAGCCTATTTAAAAGTACTCGTGAGTATTGAGTAGTGAGTACTGAGCTGTGGATTCTACTTCAACCCTGTCATAATAAACGCTGTACACTGCAATTTTTTAATTTAAAAAACATTATACAATCTGTAATTCCCATTATCTTGTTTGTCATAAAGAACGGAGAATATCTATCATCCAGCAGTTTTAATTTTGACTGTCGACTCTTTTCATACGTCAAAACAGCACAGAAACCGTATTCAGTTGAAGAAAATATGAAAGCTATTCTCAGAACAATCATCCCCATTTAAATCATAAAGTTTGAAAATATTATTAAAAAGTATGTGTTTGGCCACTGAGACAGCATGCTGTTGTTGCACATACAATATTAATGTTTAGAACCGTGCAAATACAAACACCATTATAAATTCATAGTTCACTATCACACACCATGATGTGGATTAAAATGAGAGCCCATTTCTCTCCAAAACAGGGCCAATTCCGGCCCGCCATATAATTTTATGTGGCCCACGAGAGCATATGATTGTCTTAAAAATAAAAATCTATGCAGCTTTATATCATAAATTATGAAAGTGTGTATCAGTAACACAAGTTTCTGTTTCTATTTGGCGTTCTATTTATACGCAGAAATGGACTTTGGTGTGCATATGATAGGCCTATGCAGTGGGTAGGATTAGGGGTGTGGGGTTTTTCGGTTGATGACGACTGCATGGTTCCTGTATTCTCAAAGGAATAAAGCGGACCTCATCAGGTGCTCCACCGACGGAAAAACACGATATTCTCCATTCTTGAATAAAAAATCGATTGTAGCTTGTTTGAGGCATTTTCTATGGAGTTATTGTAGTGACAAATGTCCAAAACGCATTAGCCTATGTGAGAGGGCATTAAATGAGGTAATGTGTTTATTTATTTATATAAAAACGTAGTTTTACTGTGGTATTTGTAGTTAAAGCAAAATAACCACAACACATAATGAGTTTACCACAGTAACCGTAGTTTTACTGTGGTATTTGTAGTTAAAGCAAAATAACCACAAAACATACTGAGTTTACCACAGTAACCATAGTTACAGCATTTTATGTGTCGTTGGTTACAAAGGGTCATTTGGAGTATCCAAGTGTCTTTTTTTTGGGAAGCGCCTAGACATTAACTTAGATAAACGTGTGTAAAACACTCATTTTCTAATATATTG
Source organism: Gymnocypris eckloni scoliostomus (assembly GCA_027564155.1). Taxonomy (NCBI): domain Eukaryota; kingdom Metazoa; phylum Chordata; class Actinopteri; order Cypriniformes; family Cyprinidae; genus Gymnocypris; species Gymnocypris eckloni. The sequence goes on from CM050422.1 coordinate 8,943,058, forward strand.
TTTATCAAATGGGATATTTGGCTCGGTACGGCTTCACTCTGTGATCCCATTGTATTTTCCAGCTAATAGCTCCCAGCTATAGTCATCTGCTGGCTTCTATTTCTATACTCAATGTCAGTAAGACTTACAGTGATTCTGACCGTTGAGAAACAAACCTCAGAGTGTCACCTTTCAAAGGAGACCATGCATATCATCCAAATGGTTCAAGAACAGCATGCAATTTACTTTGGGTATGCCTTTTTTAGGCATTTTAGACTAATTTTACAGGAATTGTAATTGATAACAATCTGCATTTGAAGAAAAAGACAAAAAAAGTCACCTACATCTCGGATGGCCAGAGGGTCAGTAAATTAACAGCAAATTGTATTTTTTGGGTGAACTATCTTTTTAAATCTCCAGTTGACAAATAATACATCTGTAATACAACTGCCAAATTCAGTTAAAACTTTGTTTAATGAAAAAACTAAACTAGCTAAACAAAATGTGTGTAAATAAACAAAATGTTAGCAAATATAAATGTACAACTATAACTACTGTTCACAATTACATATTAAAAATTAGGCAGAAAAAACGTGTTACAATGTATAAAATCAAGACACCTTTATTTATAGAGCGCTTTAGACAATACTGATTGTGTCAAAGCAGCTTTACAGAGTCAAACAGGAAAATAGTTTTTCAGTAATGCAAGAGGACAATAACAATATTTTTCTAGTTAAAGTCAGTTCATTGGTGATTCAGTGATGTAATCATCCAGTTCAGCTCTCTTCCAGTGTCTGTGCAATCAGTCAAGCGTCCCCAAATAAGCAAGCTAAAAGGTGACAGCGGCAAGGACCCAAAACTCCATCGGTGACAAAAATAGCTGACATGGCTGACATGCAGGGCTATAGGGATCATCTCTAGGTGCTGATCCACCATCTAGACTGGATAGGAACTGGTGGCTACGGTGATCTCGGAATAAGAATAAAACAGACATTAGCGTAGATGCCAATGAGAACAATAAAGCACATTATAATGGTATTGAAAACTCTAAATATTAGCACATTATTACCTGCTCAGTTTGATGCAGTTGCTCAGTTTGATGCTTTGCTAGCGATACTAGAGCTACATATTAAAAAGCAGACCAGTCATTTCTGTGAACTTGGTGTGCAAGGATCTTTACAGTGCTTTCCCCATTCTGGATCTGCAAGTTCAGTAGAGGGGCACCTATATGCTGTCAACTACCTTAGGCACAAAATCTGGGTCAGGATGAAAGGAAAACTTTGTGAGCCCTGGAGCGAACTGCAAACATGACGGGCTAACTGACAAAGCCTGTAAGTCACTCACACGCTTGGCTGTTACTAACTATGAGCAGCATTGTCTTAAAAGAGAAAAAACTTAAGCCCAACTCCCTCCACTGGCTCAAAAGGGTGATGAGAAAGGGTTTCTAGGATAATGGATAAATCCCATAGAGGAACCATTTGTCTAAATACCAGCCATTTACGGCGCGACCCTTTCATAAAACAACTTATCAACGGGTGCTGTCCTGCCGATTTCTCACCAAAACCTACATGACAAGCTGAGCTACTACATACACGTTAATGGTGGAGAAAGCGTTCCCCTTATCTAGAAAATCTTGAAGAAAGCATAAAATATCCCTCACTGAGCATTGAAAAGGGACAATATTATTCACACCGTTCTTCAAAGACCATTTATTGATATAAAGTGAGCAAGTAGAAGGGGCTCTTGCACTCTGTATAGTATGCATGATCGATGGATGCAGACCTGCTGCATTCAAATTCCACCTCTCATGGGTCAAGCCCAGAGAGCTTCCTGTCTGGGTGAGGGTGGTAAATTCGCCCTCACCCCCATAGAGATCTCTGCCATATCTGGTTCACCACCTGAGGATAGAGTTTCCACTCCCCATACAGGGGGTTTCCTCTGGACAGTAGATCTGCCCCTCTGTTTAAAATCATTGGAAGGTGAGTTGCTCTGAGGGATAAACGTCTTGTGTCACTCCACATGATCAGACTCACCAACTGATGCAGTTGAAGGGAGCATGTGCGCCACTGTCGATTGATGTTTTCACTAACATACGCTGCCCTTTGATGAAGCTCAGAAAATGGTTCAGGGCTAACCATACTGCTAGCAACTCTAACTGTGTATTTTCTGATGGACAGACTGCAGGCCACTGAGGAAGAGCTGGAGCAACTCAGGAGAAAAGGTAACTTCCTGTCTGTTCTCATTTCACAAAATAAAAAAATATATACAAAAATGAAAAATAAAGCAAAAAATGTAAACGTATAGATGGATACAAAATTGTTATTTACATCTCTGTTGTGTTTTTTTTTTTATTCACCACAATTAGGTTGAATCCCATTTCTCTGTCTTACCCCTTCCCCTTTGTCTTACCCCTACCCCTTGTCCCTCGAAACCGAGTGGTAAGTGGATTTGTCACGTGGATACCACTTGGTTACTGTTACGTCATCATACATCGTCGCTAGCTGGCTGCTACGTCACCAGTTTATGTCGATTGCGTGGGTATTAGTGATGTTTTCTCTAGTCAGAGAAATGCGGGACTGTTGTGCAAATCAGCAATGTAACGTTAGCGTGGAAAAATAGCAATTTTGTGTGTTCTGTTGTGTAGTGTGTTCTGGGTACCCCTCGGTTTCAAGTAAGCTCGCAAAAATTCTTGGTTTTAAGGGGAATCTACCCCTTCCCCTTAGCCCTACCCCTCGATCAAAACGAGAATTGGGACAGCCCTTACTCTCACGTGAACGCGCAAAACTAAGGGGAAGGGCTAAGGGGAAGGGGTAAGACAGATAATTGGGATTCACCCTTACACTGCCCCACTGTTGATCATAAGAGTGACAAGAAATTTCAGAACACAAGCTTATTCAATTTATCATGTAGGCCTACTAGCCAGCAGTTGGCATAAGCATCTTTAAACAGTCAGACTCTTTAAACTACTGTTTAACCAATTCAAATATTTTAATTATAATGAGACGTGTAGCTAATTGTAATATTATACAGTATTTTACATGATTATTTTCAACAAAATATAATATCTGATTCGAACAGAATATAAAGTGGCATTTGCTGCCACACTTGGACCCATAGGTAACCTTGGACCTTTCAACACTGAGATAACTCTAGTTTACAAAAATGTCTTTGTCAATGAAGGAAGAGCTTACAACCCAACCACTGGTATGTGTTCTTATATTGAACCTGTGTCAATATTTAAATCACACTCTGAAAACTAAGTTTTTGTCCAAATAAAAAGTGTTATTATATGAAAATAAAAATGTAATTGTGAACGGTTATGTTCGTTACAGGTATGTTCATAGCACCTGTTAATGGCGTCTATTTCTTCAGTTTCTCTGGACATAACCGCTCATCTAAACCTATGGGTCTAAGACTCTTTAAAACTGGACAACAGATGATAACTGTCTACAATCATCCTTTAGGTTACCGCTATGATACAGGATTTAACTCTATCTCTTTGACTCTAGACAAAGGAGATCAAGTCTGCATGCGCCTCCGGGAAAATACATGGGTCTTTGATAATGCAAATGACCACACTTCATTTAGCCATTTACTTTTTTCTCTTTGATGGTCTTGTATGTATTATTATTTACATTTATTGTGATGTATTTTTAATGTGAACACCTTTGATCATTTTAAATATACCCAAAATGTACTGTATATACCTTTACACAGAATTTGGCATTTGATATTCTCCATATGTTTCCGTAATAAAAGAAACTGTCACATTAGATTCTGAAATGTCATGCTTTGTGGTTGAGTCATTTGTGTGTAGAAAAAGCTCTGTGCAGAGAGATTTAGAGAAAGTAAATAAACAAACTTAGTAATTAGATGTCATATAGCCATCAAACATAATGACTGGATATGCGGTCTCATATTTTAAGGCTTTCTCTCTTTACCTGTGAACAATTAACATGCAAACACTTCAACCTATAGTTAAAAGACACACACACACACACACACACACACACACACACACACACACACACACACACACACACACACACACACACACACACACACACACACACACACACACACACACACACACACACACACACACACACACACACACACACAGCTTTGACTTCAAACTGTACATAAAAGTAAGATAATCAGCATCTGACGGGAAAGAGACACTTTCACTCATTCTAAGGAAAGTCTTTATTGGTCAATGTACAGAAAGTGCTGCAGTGACCATCAAAGTTAAACAAAAACCCTTTACAAAACAAAAGGAGAGAAACATATACAAAAGAATAGTCTTACATGATTTTACAGGGTTGCTCTTCTTAAAAGTTTCTTTTTTGTTCCTGTTCTAACACACACATGGTAAAAAGGACTAGTGAAATATAGGAATGAAAGGTGTGGGAGGTGAACGGAGGGGGAACGGGATGTCTCACAAAGCTGACATCACAAGCACGTTTTGGCTGATGGCATGAGAAATCCTAACCACTGTAACAGACATTACATGAAACCCAATGCACATATTCATAAATGCACGTCAAGGGGGAAAAACCATAAGTATCATCTAAAGTTGTTCTGGTTTTACTCTTCTATAGGAAATCAAAACAGTGTCAAACACATCAGTTTTCACAAGAGTTGGCTTTTGTTGGTAGTTTTCATACATTTCTATTTCATTTCTTTTCCAGAAAAATGTAATTGAATTCTACACTGTGGAGTAAAGATCTTCACAATATAACAAAATAGCTTCAGGCTAAAACCACTGATCAATTTTCTTCTACTTTCTTTCTTTTAATAGTTTTAAAGTGCCTTTGTCTACAGAGACTTAGACAAATCTATTTGAGCTGAAAGGAGAACCCATCTGCGGTTGAGGTGAGGACACCATGAACAATAAAAGAGAGATCAACACAGACAGAGAGAGGAGGAGGAGGATAAACCTTCCTCTTCAGCAAGCAAGTGTGGACACAAACAGGCTGTGAGGGATGCAAGAGAACGTGAGGAATCTACTCTACATTTCTCTATTTACAGAAGACAGGCATATAAAAATGTACAGACACACTTCCTCCTATCTTACCACCAAGAACCCAAAAAAAGAAAAAAGTTTGAAATATTTTTGTTTGTTTGTTTTTAAATGTTATCTCATTACTATATATAACTTGCTGAAAGAGAACCGTCTCAATCAAAATCTCTACGAGGATCTAAAATAAACCTATTTGCTAGATTTCAAATGAAGAAAATATCATTATTATATACTTTCATTGCAAAAACAACTTTTGGGGTATTTACTATTGCACATCAATGCAATATTAAATGTTACTCTGAAGACAAAAAATGGTGAAGTCAAAGCCACACTGTCAAATATTACAGTTTAGTGTTTCAGAAAGGGAGACAGCATCGTATGATGCTAGACTATAATCTGATTAATCAACATGAAACAAATTAAAAACAGTAAATGTAAATAAAAAAACATCCCAGAGATGTTGATTCACAATGTATTCCATTGTGCCGATTTATCTTTCCTTTTCGTGGATCTACTGAGACACAGCTGCTTATACTACTGAAGTACATACAGGCTTTGCAGCGTTTGGACTGAGGGGTGCGATTCCCAATATTGACCAGCAGATAGCGTTATAGGATGCTTTTTGTGGGTGTTGGAAAGAGTCAAAATCAGACTGATGTGTGACAGCTTTTCAGGCAATAAATTCTGGCTTCTGTAAGTGTGAGAGGGCATTAAATGCGAGTGTTTTATGTATATATGTGTACGTGTGTGTGCACAAGTCTATATCTGCATGTGAATCTTGCTTGTGTGAAGGTTTATGCATGTGTGTGAGCGACTGTGTGTGTTTGTGCGTGTCTTAATAGGGTAACGTTGACGGGTCCCACTCAAGCTTTCCTTTCACTTTTCCCTTCTGAATGCTAGTCTCTTCCTCTTCATCACTGTCCTCTGATTCAGCACTTGAAAGATCTCCTGCCAGTTCATCATCCTCTTCGTCTTCATCCTCCTCTTCCACTGGCTCCTCCTCCCTCACCTCCTCAGCAATCTGAGTCCCATCAATGCTCTATAACCAACAACAGAATGATGCTATTTATACCATCTTCATGATTAAAACAGTCAAACTCCACGCAATATAGAGCAGTGTTGTTATTGTTAAAGGAATAGTTTATGCAAAAATCTAAACTCTGTCATCATTTACTCTCCTCAAGTTTTTCTAAACCTGCACGAGTTTCGTTATTCTCATGAACACAAAAGAAGAATCCAACAGTTGACGGTAACCATTGACTTTCTATACTATGGAAGTAAATGGCTTCCATTAACTGTTTGGTTTCTAACATTCTTTGTCTTCAAAATAAATATTATGCTTTAGACTCTCAAATGCATTCATTCTATTATTCTTTCAAAACTCACAACCTAGAGTTTCAAAGAAGTTTCCATAACAATTGTGATTAACAATGATGCACATGCTGACCTCCATGGGATTAACAGTGATGTTAAGATTGGAGTTGTCCCAGTCCATCTCTGGGTCTTTTATTCCCTCTTCGTCCTCTTTTGAACCGTCCTGGTGGGTGCTGTGGATGCGGTAAATGCCGAAGACCACAATGACCACCAGGGCGGCGATGCACATTACAATTACCACTGTCGCAGCAGGAGGAGTACCTAGTGACACATGGGTGAAGACATCAACATTTTATCTTGTTCTGCCAAACTGCCAAGTTGTGGCCTGTAACTGTACAAACAGCTAATTATAATCCAGATTTGACAAAACGTACTCAAATCTGTTGAATTCTATTATTTAATTAAGTTGCTACAGTCCATTACAATTGTTATTGTGATTATTAATAATAATGTAATTATTTACTGATCATTGTCTTATATCATATTGAAGTTTTATACAAGTAATGTGTACAAGTCTCTTATACTCCCCAAGGCTGCATTTATTTGCATTATTTATTTGAAAAATACAGTAGAGACAGTAATATTGTGTGATAAAATGAAATATGAATATTATTTACAATTTAAATATATTTTAAAACCTAATTTATTCCGGTGATGGCAAAGCTGAATTTTCAGCATCATTATTTCAGTCTTAAGTGTCACATGATTATCATTTTAATATGCTGATTTGCTGCTCAAGAAACATTTTTGAACACCGCTGAAAACAGTTATGCTGAATATTGTTTTTGAAATAGATTTTTACATCATAAGTACTGTGCCTTTACAGTCACTTATGATCAATTGAATGTGTCCTTGCTGTGTAAACTATTAATTTCTTTAAAAATGAACAATAGTCTATATATAGAGAGAAACAGAAAGAGACAGAGAGAGATGCATGGGTGTTGTAGTCACCCTGCTTTACTTTTAACTGTAGTCCAATTGCTGGAATGCATGACCTTGAGCCACTTATAGCTCTAGTCTATCTATCTTGCAATTATGTATATTCATAGTATTGTTATGACTCACTCAGCCTTACAAAAATCAATACAATTCCGGATTACTGTCGTTTAGTGTTTTTCTAAGGGAGGTCTGTTCTAGGTGGCTGAGGTGAAGCTTATTTAGCCGTGCTGACAGCAGAAGACAGTTTCGCACAGTTCAAGTTAAGAACAGTGTCGTTTACTGAGACCTTGCAGTCAGCAAGAGCAAGATTGGGAGCATGAGGTCACAGTGCCACCTGCTGTTGTTCCATGTCTCTCCTAAAGCAGCATGTCTTGCATCCTGTCATCTCTCTCCCTCTTTCTTTCTTCAGTCCAGAGAGCAGAATTCTCCATCTCGCTGCAGTCAGCTGTGCTCTGTGCGCCCTTGGGGAGATCGCTGGTGTCCCTGGTGTGTGCGTGAGCTGGTAGAGTAAGTGTAATTTCCCAAGCTCCTTCAAACCAACAATATGGTCTCTAGAGCCTGTCGTCAGCTTAGACTAGTGAGCAGATTTTGTATGTACATGTGTGTGCATATTTGCTTTTTTATAAGCTGAATTCTCTGATGAATAGTTAGTGTGACACATATACTGTTCTTTTAAAGACACTGTTTTACAATTCAGTTAGATGGTTTAACAAAGGAACAACACATTATTCACAAAATAAATCTATTCATTTTCATTTCCAACACAATAGTGCCATACAGGATAAAATGACTGCATGACCAGGATTGGATGAGTTTTATTAAGAGGCATCAAGGCTGACTTTACCTGAGATGTGATCAGAGCTGACAGTATGGACCACCAGTGGATGATGCACAGGTCTCATATACTGGGATTGGACGGCCATATGATTGACATGCTCCACGGCCTCTGAGCTGTGCACTATTCCAATCTGAGAGGCGGGACAAACAGAAAATAGTTCAGAGAGACAACAGGAAGAATGAAAATCTGACCTTATGGCCATATCATTGATTGATGGATGGCTTTGGATGGATGATTTATTGGATTGATCACAAGTGAACCTCTAAATTAATGAGCCTGTTTAATAATATAAAATCTCAAATATAAATAGAAAATATTATAAATATAAAAATATAAATGAATTCATATAAATAAATTATAGTGTTGTCCAACGATTAACCGCAATTAATTGCATCCAAAATAAAAGTTTTTGTTTACACAATGTATGTGTACTGTGTTACGCACACATATAGTATATATTTTGAAAACATTTACATGTATATGTTTATATTATTATATTATATATAAATATATAAACATAACATATTTTTCTTAAATATATACATGCATGTGTTTGTATTTATATATACATACATATTATGCAAACAAAAACTTTTACTTTGGATGTGATTAATCGTTTGACAGCACTAATAAATTATAAATACAATATTACATTATATATAATACATAAACATTCTACAGTTGAAAATACACTAATGGTGCTATCAATTCAATACTGTATTAATTCATAAAAAAACTGCACTATATGTTTGAAGTACTCTGTCACTGTAGCTGGTTTTGTCCCACTTTGTGCAGATGTCCCAATTTCCTCTAATTTATTTGGTACAGTCTGTATTATCATCCAGAAAGACTGGTAAAAAAAAACTTTACATATCACTCAGATGGTCTCTTTCTGTCTTAATGGTCAGTTCTTTATCAGAATTCAAGAATGTTTGATTTATGTACTGCTAAAAGTAAAACAAATTTAAACTTTAGATATCAGTCAGATGGTCTGTTTCTGTCTTAATGGTCAGTTCTTAATCAGAATTCAAGAGTTAAAAGTCAAGGCTCTGTGTGAGCAGTGCACAGCTAACTTTTAAGTACTAGGAGTCCAAAAGTGCAAAAAGCCGAAAGAAGAGCGGGAATTGAAAGAGGGGATAAAGCAAATGGATGATAAAAAGAATAAGAAGTCATGCCCAGTATGAAGGCAGTCTCTGACCTCCAAGTTGAACTCATTGCTTGTGTAGCGTCCATTCAGTTCAGAGCAACTGAGCCGGAACCTTCTCTCAGACATACCGCCAGGCTTCCAGTTACGGTACCTCACCTGCCTGATGGCCTGTTCATAATGCGCCATGGAGTCCACACCTGAGACCAAAGAAAGACCAGTGTCAGGAACTCAGTCTACTCAGACAAAAGAGCTACAGGAGCCTGGGAGACACTCTACATGGATTCTGTGAACGTGTAGGAGGTCTTAGACCTTTTCCAATAATTCTAAAACCACTTTATGAAATGTCACAGTGATTTGAATTTGCTTGCAAAAAGTCAAATGTACAGAATGATTGATAGAGGCAAAAATCTGTTCAAGAGTCTAAGCAGGATCTAGGTGAAAGGCTTTTGAGCACAACCAAGAGTGACTTTTAAAGGATCAAAAGTCTATTTTATTTTTTTAAAGCTTAAAAAACGTTTTGGGGAAGAAGAAAAAAACTGACTTACTAAATGTCCAAATGATTCACAGCCTTATTTTAGCACTTAAAAAATATTTTAAAAAAAATGTATTAATAAATGAATAGTTTTTAAAGACATAGTTCACTTTTCTGCAAATAATTACAGTTGGTGGGAATCTGGGTTGTCAATATGATGATACAAAAAAAACAAACACACAATGCAATGCAAATGCAAATGCGCGGTCTTTGCATTGCCTTCCTTCTTATCCCAACATCAGGAAAGAGTGGATCAACTTTATTTTTAATGAAGTTCCAAACCGTGTCAGTAAGAACTTGGTCCTTTGTTCACTTCATTTTATCGTGGATTCGTTTATGAACAATGCACAATTCGACGCAGGATTTTCAGAAAGATTGAAACTAAAAGACTTAAACGCTTTGTCTTAAACGGATCATTTGATATGAATATTTATGTGTTTTGACTTAAATTACAGCAGCGTTTATCTGTGAACATTATCAACATTGATAATAATACAGTATGTTTCTTGAGCACCAAATCAGCATATTAAAATGATTTCTGAAGGCTCATTTACTGAAGACTGTTGAAATGATTGATTCATTTTTGCTTTGCTTTGTAAGTCACAGAAATAAATTACATTTTAAAATATATTAAAACAGAGAATATTTTAAAACAATAATATTTCTCAATATTATTGTTTTTATTGTATTGTATTTGATCAAATAAATTCAGCCTTGGTCAATACTTTTTAAATATTCAAATTTTACTGTGCCCGAACTTTCGAACACTAATGTATCACCAATCTTCTAAAGACATACAACAGCTTTGCATAATTACTGAAAACGGATAGAACTGTAAGTCACATGATATGTAATAGTCAGTAAAGTTGCTGTACAAATGGATACTGGCAGCAGAATGTAAGATATTCAGATACAAATTGTATTAACGTGTCTGTTCCTCACATAAATCTATTGTTTGGCAGGAGAAGGCTTTAAATATAGCACACAATTAAGTTTTTAATGGTGATTTTATGGTACTTATTTGTCATTTTGGAGCATGATCCCTATTCGCTACCAAACCAACATCTTCCGTTGTGTTCCACGGTTATGTAATTGATGAGAGAATTCCCATTTTTGGGTTGATTACGAGAACATAAGATTCCTGTAATACAATAAAGGTCTGTTTGAAGAGTTTAAACATCTACAGATACATTCAAGTTCTAGATTTAAATATGTTCTATCTACATTGAGAACCTATGTAAAAGTGAAACAATGGCAAGAAGCTTTCAGCTGTGGATAAACAATAAATGAAAGAGTAACTGTAAAGAAGAGTGAAAAAGAGATTATGAGAAACATTCCTGCAGCAGATGACTGTAAAGTCGATCGAGACATATGGTCAACCATACCGTAGATGGAGATGCCAGAGGTAGAGTTGGTGGCATCCAGATGTTTGCCCAAGAGAGAGCTGTGGTGGATCTCCAGACTCTCCTGCTCTGGGTCCAGCTCCTCTCCGATCACCAGCACATCACAATAATCCAGGTTATGCATCAACTCCAGCACACCAGGCCTGCGGGCTACACACACACACACACACACACACACACAACCCTTACACAGGTACAAATACACAGTGGCAAATATATGACCTCCCACTGTATCCACAAACAACCATTGATTGTGTATGAATTTAATTTCGATGATTTATTGTTTCACTACCCCTGGCTCTGAATTCGATAATAGAAGCTGGACACTTTTGTTGAACTTTAAATGAAAAAGGACACTAATAAAAAACAATTCACTTAAGGTCAGTGTAATAACCAGCAGAAGGCATTTTATTCTTGATAATAATAGACTAAACCATTATAAAAAAACACACTGAGAGGAATCCGTGGGAAGAAAATTCAGTAAATATTCAAAAATGTTTATACGATTACATTACTGGGAAAATGTGCAACTGTGGCACCTCTGAAATAGATGAATGCAAAGGAGTGAGATTATGTTAATATATGAGCTGTGAAAGTGAGTCATCTATCACCTATGCTGAGGGTGGCGTCGGTCTTGGTGACGGTACTAATGATGTGTATGTCCTTGAACAGGGCCACCCCGACAGGGGCTCGGAGCTGAGCCACGGGCCAAACCAGCCGCTCCACTCCAGCAATGGTTATCCGAGGTTCACTGGGCGGCAGCACCATCACCATCGCTTTGATGTCTGGAATGGAGATGCATGTATCTTCACCGAAACACCTACAAGTTGCAAAACAGACAGAGGGGAAACAAGAGACTTACTGGAAGACTAGAACTGATGCATAGGGCCACAGACTGACAGGAAAATAACTGTTTTAAAACATTGTTTAGGCTCTGATGGGATAAGTCATGTTCAAAATGTCTGTTTCTGTCCTTTCTAAGCCATTCTGTAAATGTATTTTAGGCAAAAAGAGTTTACCCATATTTATGAGGTAATGGACACACCTACCGATCATGATTTTCATCATTTATAATTTATCCAGATGTCCAAACGTTTCACTTTATAGTGTACATATGCATAAAGACAGACAATAATGATAAAAACAAACAAATTAACAAATACTTTTAAGTATTTCATTTTAAGTAATACCGTACATGAAGAATTAAAACTAATATAATTCAAATTAAAGTAATTCAAATTAAAAGGAAAATGTATATTGGTATTTAAGAGTAATCAATGGAAAATTAATTAAGATTACAATTAAGGAAATGCACGTGTCAATTTGGCTTCCTTTAGGAAGACTTGGGGTAATAATGCAAGTTGATTTTTCTTCTGAACCTATTGCAAATATAGAGACTTGCATACAAGATTTATGAGGAATACATGAAATATCATGGAATTAAATTATAAATGCATACAGGGTCACTTAGAGTAATACATGGAAAATGTAATCAAAATAATGAAAAATGAATAAAATTAAATAAATGTCTTCCTTTACTAAGACTTGCGTTGATAATAAAGTTCCCCCTGAACCTATGATTAACAAATTAGTATGTAAATAACATTAGTGAGGTTCACATACAATATTTAGGAGGAATACATGAAATAAGAATGTAATAATTTATTAGTAAAATAGCCCCATTCAAACACACTTCATTTAACACTACAAATAATTAAACACTCTTGCTTCCCAAAATAAAGTCTGTATCTCACTTTGAGTAAGAGCCCATTAAAATGCACTGACACTCACAAACTCTCTTTCAGTTGAGTGTTTGGACAGTTGATGACTACAGTGTCTGACTTTTGTTTCAGGCTGTCACCATCAACTCCAGCAAATTCGCACCTCACAGGTGAAATCAATCATGGGACCAATTAATGATGCCAACCCATAGTAAGTTTTAATGCAGAGAGTCGGAAAAAAATATTTGTGCGAACACGAGCAGTGTGCTCAGCTTGGTGCCACCTCCTCCTGATGCCAGCTGAAGAAGTTGGTATGGCAGTCAGAAGCAGTGTTGATTAAGACCGAGGCGCTGGAGCGTGGACTGCAACAGACTCATACACAGACCTGCTGGGGAAATTGGAGTCTCTCCAGCTTCATTACAGCTAGTATGTGAGGAGAAAGGAGGAAATAAAGTGTCTTGGGATTAACAAGCCTCCCTTTCTCACGATGCACCCAGCAATTACTCTTTTTCAAGGGTGAGCCCTAAAGAGCACTCGTTGGTTTATTAATTCATGTATATACTCGCCCGCTAATTAAGAACTATCCGTTTGTTCAAGACAACAACATGCTGCCTCGCGGAGAATGGTCTGAACAAAACAATTACGTCTAATGACTGCAGTAAAAATGACGGTGGAAAGTTTGTGATGTGTGAAGTGGCTCCCTTCAGTCGACTTGAGCTACATACTAAAAGAAAGCAGTCAAGAGCATGCTCACTCATTAAAAAGGCTTTGTGAAAAAGGCCAACAATCTTGTTTTATTTATTGGGCTGATTTAAGGATATTGGGAGCTGGTCTAAACCAGACTACGGCTATTACAAGAGCTATGGCTCACTCCACTATCGACCGGGGAAGTCTGTTCTTATTTATGCAATGCTCTTCACCAGTGCACACTAGACAAGTGTAGAAGCCGCTCTCTTCTTTTTATTCTCTCCTGGTCTCACTTTCTCAACGGTAAACTTTCATTTGGGTACGTATCAGCCAAGTGCGATTGGATCCAATAGGTTTCATTAGACTGATGTCAGATGACACGATCCTTTCACCCTTGACAATCAAATGAGCGTTTCCAAAGGGAAAAGAACACCCTCAAAATACCAGGAATGTAGCTAGCAGTGTTTCAAACGTTTGAGGTTGGTAAGATTTTTTTTATGTTTTTAAAATCTCTTACACTCACCAAGGCTGCATTTTAAAATTAAATTTATAGTAAAACAATATATTCTGAAATATGACTGAAATTTCAAATAAGTGTTTTCTATTTCAATATTAAATACAACAGTCTGCAATGACACATGCTGTTTCTAAAATCATTCTAATATGCTGATTTAGTGCTCAAGAAACATTTCTTATAATTATGAGTGTTGAATGAATGAATGAATGATGCATTTATATAGCGCTTTATTATGTATTGTTGTACACCCAAAGCACTTTACAATCATGTGGGGTGGTCTCTCCTGAACCACCACCAGTGTGCAGCATCCACTTGGATGATGCGACGGCTGCCACAGGACAATGTCACCAGTGCGCTCACCACACACCAGCTACAGGTGGAGAGGAGAGAGAGTCATAGAGCCAATTCAGTGGATGGGGATTATTAGGAGGCCATGATTGACAAGGGCCAGTGGTGGGAATTTGACCAGGACACCGGGGTTACACCCCTACTCTTTACGAGAAGTGCCATGGGATTTTTAATGACCACAGCGAGTCAGGACCTCGATTTAATGTCTCATCCGAAAGATTTTGAATAGCCTTGAAAATGGTAAATTAAAAAAATAGATATTTATGATTAAAAAATTCTGCATTTATTTGAAGATATTGAATAACTAAATATATTATTTTGGACAAATAATAAAATGAATAGCCTTAATTAAATAAATAAATATATATGTTTTAATTGGTTAATTTAAATAGACCATCTGAAAATACTGACTCAATATTATTGAATCAGACAAAGTTTCATATGAGTTGAGTTTAACTATCATTTATAGATCTCTCAGCTGCAAGCTGCATCCAAAACAAAATAAAGAAAAATTAAATACAACAAGTTTGTCATGGAAAAGTTATCCAGCTCAACAACTAAGCTATTGTATGTATTTAAATAATTAGCTTGAATCACAATAGATTTAGAGGAGAGTGAAATCTACTAAATAAATCATGCTAAAATGCTGGACATGAAAGGAAGTCCAGGTAATGATCAATAAACAAGAACCATCAAACCATCATCTTTGCCAATTATTGACCTGAAGTGCTCGATAGTAAAGCCTCTGAGCATTTTATTGTGGGGGAGATAAGACAAGAGAGCACGATATAGTGAGAGACAATAAATAAAAGAAAGAAAACAATGTAAGATCACCGTTATAATAAGACAGGAAGTAACCCCTGTGAAGTCTTTGCATATTATTACTTTACTTTAGATGTCACATTAACAGTAGGAAGTCCTGCTCTGCACCATTTTCTGCTCTGCTGTGCAGTAATAGTACAGTGTTTTAATACAATATACTGCACACTGTTGTGTAGTTCACCCAAAAATAAAAATTCTGTCATCATTTACTTTCCCTCATTTTATTCCAAACGGCTTTGTGTGAAACACAAAAGAAAACAGACTGCATTTTCAATTTAATGAAAGTGGATCCACCATGATCACTATTCCTAGCGTCGACATTGTACTAGATAACTCCCTTTTCACAAGAAAGTCAGTCATAAATCATGACAGAATAGTCATTTTTGTGTGATTTCCTTTCAGCCCTGTGTTGTGCAGAGCAGTGTTGTCACTCTCTGACCCGTGCTGTGCGACAGTATCTTTAATTGTGTTGTGCTGTACTGCGAAGACTAGCTCTCTGACACAGCAGATTTTCTTTCATCATGGCCTTTCATGTTCTCTTCAGCTGGTCTCTCTACAGTCATCACCACCAGCAGGCCTGTCTATTATCCACAGACACAAGACCACTGCCAGAACACTACATGCTGCTGAAAATAACAGCTTCAGCCTAGTTACTTTGCTATCAAATCTATAGCTCAACACTACATGGCACTTGCAACACCAAGGTCATGGGTTCAATTACTAGGGAATACATGAACTGATAAATTGTATGCCTGAAATTGAAATATGAATGTGGATAAAATTGATAAAATCATCTGTTAAATACTGTAATGATGTGTGCACACTAAACGCAAAGTGAATATTTGCATTACCCCGCTCAATGTTTTTCACATCACTCGTGCGAATAAAAACACACACAAAAAACATTCAGATACAACCGGACATATCAATAAGCTCTTCGATGATTGCCTCGAACGACAATGTGTCATGCAAATTTTCTACTTGAGTTGAAATTCTTCAACTTGCGCTGAACACATGTATATTGTGCATTCGTGGCAATCGCGTCCGATTCATGTCACCTGTGTCCCTTGGTGCGAATTCGCATCTATTCGCGTCTTTGCATTGACTTTGTAAGTAATCGACTCGCCAGACCAATGTGACAAAGCTGGGTGACCAGCTAAGACCAGCAAACCAGTAAAGACTAGCTTAAGCTAGGAATTCATGATAATACTGCACCGATAATCATGATCATTTTCCCTCAATAATTGTAATCACAATTATTCTCATTTGAGAAATGCATTTTCACAATTACGGCACTTTCACGTAAACACAAATAAAGAGAATGTCAACCTCATCTAGTTTGCTAACTTTATATATTTATCATAGATTATGCATTAACACTTTTATTGAAAACTGAAAACCGTATGAAGCTTCTCTTCCCAACACTAATTTGTATTACAGTTTTTTCTATTAAAACAACAATTGGCACTTTTTTTTGCAGTGCATGACTGCCAGGTTAGGCAGATTAAATAAAACAATGGGCAGAAAATATATCCACTTAAAGAGAAAAGTTTGAAATGGGGGATTTAATCTCAACATTTGCGTGAAACCTTGTGGAGGCTTGTTACCAGTGAAACATAACAGAAATATCAATTGAAACAAACTTTCATGATAAATAACCAACAGACAATCAAGAGAAGCAGAAATCGTGATCTGATTAAAAATACAATTACTCATGCAGCCCTAATTTAAGCTGTATTTTTCAGTAGAGCAACACTTTTGACTCTATTGAGCAAAACTCAAAACATTTTCTCTTCATCTCTACTGAAATTTGCCAGGGTAAGTTTATTTGGGATAAGTGGATATGAGTTAAGAGCAGAGCCAGATTGCATACAAGTGCTTGAGAGTCATGCATTCTAAGACAGATGTGATCGGTAACCAAGGCAGCCCTACATTCTCATCCCTTCGCTCTGTAGTATTGATCAGAGAAAGCCTTCTGTTGCTGCTCATCCTTCACTCATAAACATCTAGCCTTGCTTTTATTAACAACACTAGCTTGTGAGATTAAAAAATAAAATGATCATCACATATTCAATGCACTCAACACTTTAAATGAACCCCTAAGATGCAAGCTAATTAGACTTAATCATTCACTCGAATATTTACTGCTATACTTAGTATTCATTCCATAGAGAGATTGCAGGGTTATCGATCTATTAAGGCCTTTATGAGCTGATGTTGTGATGTTTTATGTGATGTTTTTTACTTTTAGTGCAGTACTCACTGGACTGTAGTGGTTATGTGGAGTTTGCGCAGACCAGGAGTGGGAAACTGCCGAGAGTTAATGTAGGAAACTTTTGTCATGGCTGTGTTGATGCTCTCCAAGTCATCTGCCTCCATGACCAGCACCGACTGAGCTGGGTTGAAGTGGAACTGAGAGGGATCAAGAGAGTGTGAGAAAGAGCCAATTTTCATAATCGAGAGAGAGAGAAAAAAACCTAAAAGCAAAGAAGCAAATGAACGAGTCAACACATTTACATATAGATGAATAAATGATGGCTGGGAACGACTGATGTCAAAGGATTCTCAAATATATTCAGATGATATTAAAGAGATGGACAAAGAATGGAATGCCTATAATCCTTCCAATGAAAAGCTTTGCACATATGTATGCGTACGCGTGTGCGCATGTACCTTTATGCCTTTTCCCAGACTCTCGAGCGAGCTGATGTCCAGGCCCTCCTTGCAAGCCTGTAGGCAGGAGATCACCTTTTGAGTTGCAATCTTCCCAGGTCGGATAGTCAAGCCTGAGAGGCTTCCCCGGAAATACTGTGTGAACCGTGGAGTGGTCACCTCTCCTCCTGTAAACAAACACATTACAAATCATGCATATATATATATGAATGCATACGCATACTTGCAGTCACTAGCAACAAAATATACTGTACAAAAGCTAAAGATATTGGGAAGCGAAGTGCAATTCAGCTGTTTATCCAAAGAACAAAACAGGATCCGATGAGCTAGTGGCAAGACGTCAGTTCATTTATAAACTCTACATATGATTTTTTATATTACTATTATAATTTACAGTTCTTGAAGGCTAGTGCTGTATTGATATTCCTTAAATGTTGTATTTGTTCTTATATACAAATATATTAGATCTAATATATATAAAATAAATTTAAATCCCAGATTGAATATAAAGCTTTGTCCAATAGTGCATTAATGCCTGTCCACTTTTCCAACCGAGTTGGTTCTTTGTTAAAGCACTATAAGTCATGAAGCAAACCAAATAGCTACGAAGTGAGCCACAACATTACAAAATTTGATTTGAAAAAAAAAGTATTTAAAAAACAAACAAAACTACATACTTGAGGGAAAGAATTACAATCCCATTGTAGAATTGTGACAATATAACTATACTGTTATATGTTTGTTTTATTTTATTTTATTTTTGCACACAAAACATATTCTCGTAGCTTCATAAAATCACGGTTGAGCCACTGATCACATGCACTATTTTAACAATGTCCTTACTACATTTCTGGAGCTTGAACGTGGTAGTTCTGTTGCTATCTATGGAGGGTCAAAAAGCTCTTGGATTTCATCAAAAATATCTTAATTTGTGTTCTGAAGATGAACGAAGGTCTTTGTTTGGAATGACATGATGCCTTACACCAAATAATGTTATTTTTAACATCGTAATATGATCCCCTTAATATGCATATTTTGTAATGAACTTAAACTATAGTTATATTGTCACAATTCTTCATGGGATTGTAGTTACATTTACATTTATTAATTTAGCAGACGCTTTTATCCAAAGCACAATTGAGGAATACCATAAGCGATTCGTTATAAAGAGGCAAATAGACACAGGAAGTGCTCGTAATACAAAGTTTAAGGCATTGCTCAAGAGTAAATACTAGCTAAACAGGGAGAGGATAAGGAAAGAAAGCAAAGGTTTGTCTTTTTTTCAGTCAATTGATGACGGAAGTGATGAGTTTTCAGGTGTCGCTTGAAAATTGTCAGGGATTCAACATTCCAGATAGTGGTGGGAAGTTCATTCCACCAGCCAGGACGTTCTTTCCCTCATTTAAGTATCCAGTTCTGTACATTTATAAAATACTTTTTTGCTTTAAATCAAAGTTTGTAATGTTGTGAATCACCTTGTAGCTGATTGGTTTGGTTAATGACTTACAGTGCTTTATATCATTGGGAGACTCAATTGTGTCATTCACGTTGCTTTCACAGGAGTGGGCGGAACTCTTTAGATGCACTTAGCTCACTGCGACTCTGATTGGTGGAATTTTCTGTAATGCATTATGGATATTGTATTTTTTCACCACAACTTAACCAATTAAGGAGACATATTTGAACAGTTATCAATTAACAGTGAATTGCTACTGGTCTTCTTTTCTTTCATCAATCATTGTGGTCATCTGTCTTTTCTTTCTTGAGTGACAGCATCTTTTACTTATATTTTTATGTATATATTTATTTATGAATAGTTGGTTACACTGACCTTCTTAATAGGAGCCTTGTGAGGGAGTTGTGAAAAAATGTGAGGGAGTTAGAATAAGAGCAATGCCTGTCGCCAATAACACCTGCTGTTTTCCCTCCCATACATCGCTGACTGATGAGCTGGCAGGTTTGGGGAGTCTAATAGCTCCAGATGCAGTGAATACTGTCACTCCTAAAACCTCACAATGAGGGTCGGTGCTTCCGATGCATTGCTTCTGTTTTTAAATAATTTAGTTGACAGATGTTATCAATTAAATGTTATTCCACAGATGAAACAGCAGAGGAACATTTGCATTCTCATTCGTGCTCTGCCTAAAGGACAACAGCGTTAATGAGACTGCAGACCTTGCATGGCATATAAGAGCTGTCATCATCACATCTGTATCGATCAGTAGCTGCACGACAGACAATAACAAGCAGAACACATCCTGAGCCCTGTGGAAAAGGCTCCGCCATGACCTAACATTTAGATTAGCACATCTGATTTCTCATTATAACCAAAAATAGTAATTTGTTACTGAGAAGAAGCAGCTCAGTAATGGCATTATTTATCTCCCTTTATACACACTTATTATAGAGCAGCCTTTTTAAAACTTGTATTCTTTTTTTTATTCTTCAAAGAACAGTTCACCCAAAAATGATCGTGAATCATGAATTTATTATTTTTAAGGATACTTTTATGGTCATTTATTTTTACCAAATGATGACAGAATTGACACTTATTCCTATTCCTATTATTCCTATTTTTTTTCTTTAACACTTAATATAAAAACAATGTACCATTCAAAATATTGGGATCACTATGAGTAAAGAAAGTTATACTTTTATTAAGCAAGGACGCAGGGGATCAATTTATAAAATCACAGAACATATTTATATTTCAAATAAATGCTGTTATTTGTAACCTTCTGTTCAGGAAAGAATACCAAGAAAGACTATTTGGCAGTTCCCACAATTCATTAAGCCAAACAACCATTTTTAACTAATTATAATAAAAACAAAAATGTTATTTGAGTACCAAAAGGAACATATTAGAATCATTTCTGAAGGATCATGAGACACAGAAGACAGGAATAATGGCTGATGAAATTCAGCTTTGTCAGCACAGGAATAAAATATATTTAAAAATATATTAAAACAGAAAACTGTTATTTAAAATTACAATACTATTTAAAATAGTACTTTTTACTATTTTTACGATGAGCAGTGTAGAATTTCACTCCTACTGAATACAATAATAAGAAAGGGGCTGGAATATTTTTAATTTAAATTACACAATGGATCAGATAATGTGCTAAAAATCTCTAGAAAATAGCAGATAATCCTATTTGATGTCTCATCAAGACAATGGCCCCCAAACCCCATTTCTACCCCGGGGAGGACAAGGAACTCAATTTGACCTGAACAAATATCATCCTTGCTTTCCATTATGAAGTGGTTTGTCGCTACGTTGTTGATTGCCCAGAGTGAAAATGGACAGGGTGCGAGAAGCAATCTTGCCCGCTAATGGCTTGAAAAGTTATCAGTTGCGGTTTAGTGGAGCTTAGACCAGCTTCATTGGGATGTAATAGCAAGCGAACTTGTCCCCCATTCAGAGTCGCTTAATCCTTACTATGGACCTCTTCTAAAAAAATAAAATAGAATCCCAATTCAAAGCCAGTGAAAAAGAGAGCATAATCCGCAATCAGCACAGATGAAAAGAAATGTAAAATGGAACTTATAGGACCTTGTCGCCTAAAACAATGATTTAGCCATGACTCCATTCTCTCAGAGGCTTGTTTAATTATTTAACTCATGAAAGCAATGTTAAGGACAGTCTCTCCATTCAAATGCGATCATTAGCTCCATTTCAAAAGGCTGAAATTGACAGGCCTTGTTTCTTTTTTGATGTTTTCACGCCTGAGTCTTTTTGATTAAATGAGGAATCAGGGTAGCCTAGGGCCAAACTCATTGCCTCTCTCTTGGTATTCGAACGCTGCTGCCGTGCTCACACTGTCATATCAATAATTTAGATATCTCTTAGTCACACCCTCTCTCAAGTCTGAGACTATCTGATCACATCTCAAAACCGGTGGATGCTGATTCATCATCTCCTGTGTCTGGGCTGTCCAAATCACAGTTATGCCACTAATTCATTTTATCGATCCTCTTTTTTCAAAGGATAATCAAAACAATAGTTGCTTCATGGTCTCACCTTGCCAGCAGGCACCTACGGTTAGCTGTACATCGATCTCAGAGGGGTGGATGGGCCAGTCGTCTGTCACAAGGTAGGGTTCGTATGTCACTCCGTCTACGAAGAGCGTCACTGAAGGAAACTCCACATTGATAACGTAGTAATGCCACTCTTTATCACAGATCTGGAGACAAGAATAAGTTTAGATCTAGTTAACAGGGCAAAACAACACTTCAAAATCTTCAAATTTGCTGGTTTATCAAATACCGATTTTGTGTTCAATCTGCAAATTGGATTCACTTCTTAGAGATGTTTTTCGCATACATATATACAAAATAAAAAGGAAGTAGATTTCTAAATGTGTGTGTGTGTCTGTGTGTTTAAAGTTTAATTAAATAACTTAATTGACCCACTGTGAGTTAAAATTCACTGTAAAACTTTCCCAGAAACAAAACAAAACACACCTTCATAACCAACATATAACCAATAACGTAACTGACCCACTGTAAGTTAAAATCCACAGTAAAACTTTCACGGAAGCAAAAAAAACAAAAACACAAAACAAAGCAAAACTAACCTTCATAAATGAACCAACATATGATCACAACTTAATTGACCCACTGTGAGTGAAGATTCACAGTAAAACTTCCCCAGAACAATGTTTGGGTCAGTCTAAAGTACAAACTAAAAATAGAATATAATATTGTTATATATAAGGAACAATTCCAGTAAGTCCATCAGGTTTGCGTTCTAATCTGAATAATATCTGTGCTTCGGTCAAGATGATCAACATTAGGTTTTCAGTTCACGTTCACATGCCCTTAATGAAACAGAAATGTAACTTAATTTGCCATCATTAGCTATACTATTCATCATTTGTCATCTGTCCTATTACATTAATTAGGTATAATTATAATCAGAGGCTAATTATAGGGACAAAGATTTACGAGTATGAGAAACATCAGATTACTTTAACATATCAAAGCAAGCCAACCAGAGCCGTTTAAAGTTCTTCTACCCTTCATTATGGATCTTTACTGACATTTACACGGTCATAGTTAACCACTGTAGGCATTGTTAAAGAAAAGACCAAAATAAAACCTATAGAATTTTTTTTTAAATAAGATGACTTCTGCTACTTTGAGAGTCATCACATCTGAGAATTCAGCATAATGATAAAACAGCCTTAAAGACCCCAGCCACATTTAACTGCCTCACTCTTTCAAGCTTTACGTTTATGCATTTAGCAGACACTTTTATCCAAAGCAACTTACAGGCTATACATTTTTTTTGTCAGTATGTGTGTTCCCTGGGAATTGAACCCACAACCTTTTGTGCTGCTAACGCAATGCTATACCACTGAGCCACAGGAACACTTTAATAGCCACAGTGCCAATACTATACTATTTTGAACTTTTGCCACTTTATTTGTGAGATTAGCAGAAAGAAGACAGGGACTGCTGGGAGAGGAAGGGAAAGGAGAACTGGGATGCATTGCAAGCCAAATATGAACTTGGTACATTGGTGAATGCACCAAGTTCATATTGGTGAACTCACAGCTCATTGTGTTGTGCTAACTGCTTAGCTGCTACAAGAACTCGTATTTTTACGAAACTTTTTCGTAAACACAATCAAATAATTGTCAGCTAGTTTGTTTCATTGGTTCCACATTGTTAAGATTGTCAAGATGAAGTTAAAAACTATTCATATTATTATTTCTTGAGACATTTTGTTCCACTGTGCTGAAAGCACTGTAATTAGAAATACAAATAAATGACACTCGAAAAAAAAATTACAGTTACAGTTAACTCCTGCCACCTGGTTACATTTACAAGTAACTGAATGGTTATTATAAGAGCACCGGTAATATCATAATTATAATTTGCTTGCATAGTGCAGTAAACATGCTTGTTAATACTCTGCGTGCTGTCATAGATAGCAGCATATGGAACTGAAGCTGACTGGGTGGGTGATGCTGAGCTACTGCAGAGGGGAGTTAATGGATAGAAGAGCCCAGGTCCCCAGAGAGAAGCTCTCTCTCTCTTCGTCTAACCGCTGCCTCTGGGGACAGATCTCACTCCACACCTCCATTCCTCTAGTTCTCTTATCTCTCCTTTTCTATATTCTCTTTATCTCCATCTCACTGGACTCTTCAAAAACCTCTTTATTTTTTCTTTCTTTCTGCAGCAATCTCACTCTATCAGCCTAACCTTTTTCTGTCCTTTTCAATGTCACAAACATGCACTCACAGATACACACACATACACACACACTTACACACTCAACACAAAGTGCCATTCAGTCTCTTGGCCATTTTTCTCGTTTGGGCACTTGTGTTGAAATACAAGACCATGAGAGGAATTCCTGTATATTATGAAATAAAACTCAATTCAATGAAATTGCATGGCGATCACGATCTCAGAGAAGAGAAGAGAAGAGAAGAGAAGAGGCGAGGCGAGACGAGGCGAGGCAGGGCGAGGCGAGGCAGGCGAGGCGAGGGCGGGCGAGGCGAGACGGGCAGAGCGAGGCGAGGCGAGGCAGGAGCAGGGCGAGGCGAGGCGAGACGAGACGAGACGAAAAGGAAAGGAAAGGAAAGGAAAGGAAAGGAAAGGAAAGGAAAGGAAAGGAAAGGAAAGGAAGAGAAGAACATACAACATTTTTTACAATGACTGTTTTAACTAAAGATTTAGGTTGTAATGGAATACCTGCTGTTTTCTCAAAAGAGAGCAGAAATTGTGTTGGCAACCCATTAAAGAAAAAAAAGACTCAGACTTCAAGACTTCAAAAAGTTTCCAGAAATGCAAATGCAAAAATAAGCTCATGCAATTTAGAAAGCCTAAGCAATGTCCAGTGTCAGCGAGGCATGAAAACAGCAGCATTAGCGCTGGTTAATTAAACTGCTCATGCAACGGCTCTCTAAAACCGGGCTTCTGTTCAGAGTATGAAAACGAATAGCCTGCAGTGTGTAAACATGTGGACAACACTTGAAGCTTGTTAATTGCACAGTAATTGTGTGCAAAAAGCCATGAGCAAAATATGTTGATTGCAAATATGCTAAACTGCTCATCAAATTTTGGAGATGGACACTTCCACGTGTATCAAGCAGTTAATACATCACTCAATTTCCCATCTGCATGTACATACATGTCTAAAATAAAGATGTGTAAAACTAAATTTCATATATATCATACATATGTTCCTTAGGGGCTGTTAACAAAACAATGCATTATTCTGTTCAAATAAATACATAAATAAAACAAACCTAGATGAAGCACAACAGAATAGACCAGAACAAAGAGGTCTTGAGACTCAATTTTAAGAGACAAACAATTGGCGAGATGTTCAACGAAAACAAAACCACAGTCAATAGTATTCATCTAAAAATAGCAATGTTGTAATGGCAATGGTGCTTTAAATTGAATATATAAAATATAAATAAAATAATAATAATACATTTTTAAAAATATCAAAAGGTTTTTTATGTTTATGAAAAGAATAAAATATCATAATCATGGTACTAATTATGAATGGAACCATGAATTTATTTGTTCACGGAAGTCACAATTATGTCTTTTTTCATAAAGGTATGGGAAAAATATTTC
The DNA here is from genome assembly GCA_027564155.1 of Gymnocypris eckloni scoliostomus. Classification (NCBI taxonomy): domain Eukaryota; kingdom Metazoa; phylum Chordata; class Actinopteri; order Cypriniformes; family Cyprinidae; genus Gymnocypris; species Gymnocypris eckloni. Next base: position 8,968,666 of record CM050422.1, read on the forward strand.
AGATTTTACATATGATTTGAGTCTTAAATTATATATTTTATATCTAAATAATTCAATAATGTCCATATACTTTCCATCTATAATAAAATAATGAATAAATCACCAAAATGATTAATATAAAATATGTATCTCATAACTAACCTTACATTTTAACTTCAAATTATATTTACTCATTCTGGTAACATCCAGCAAAAATAACCTGTAAAGAATAGAAGAAAAAAGGCAGCAGTCTATTTTTAAAGTGAAAAGTCATTACAATCATTCATATTTTAAGTGGGGTCTCTGACATAAGATATAAAGAGCTACTGTTAAAAAATAAAACATCTAAAACTAATTCACGTCACTAACTGACCCATCTCTATTCTAAACAGACTGCACTGATGACATGTCAACCTCTGCAGACTCTCGTCCTCATTACACGTCCGTCGAGGAACGAACAGAACACGGCGCCGTGTGAACATGTGCATGCTTTGCTGCTAATGAAACACACACATGAAGCATTAATCTTGGTCTGACAGGAGATGATTTTGGCTGTTTCAGCACACAAAGGCACACGCTGCCAAGGATTAAAACACGCTTACATTTGGCCTCCTCCTCCACCCCCATCCCTCACTCGCTCTTCTCGTTTTTTTGCTCTAAACATTTTTAATCTGTTCCCGTCAACAAACTGCATCCACGACCTTCAGAGCAAACAAATAAATGAGAGTGTGACAATAAGCAAGAGCTGCAACACAAATCACACCTGGAACTATACGTCTCTTTCTACATGCCCGAGCTTCATTGTGTCATGTTGGCTGCGGGAGAGAAATGCCTCGCAGGCTGCGGCGGTACCGGCCTGTTCTTCATTCAACATTAATGAATTGTGTTTGCAGGCTAGGCTTGTGCTGCTGCTCAGATAAGGCTTGCAATACACTGTGATGCTGGTCTCTAACTAGGGTTGGGTGAGATTTGTACTGTATGCATATATATATGTGTGTGTGTGTGTGTGTGTGTGTGTGTGTGTGTGTGTGTGTGTGTGTGTGTGTGTGTGTGTGTGTGTGTGTGTGTCTGTGTATGTGTGTGTGTATATAAACACTGTATGTATATATAATATGTATGTATGTGTGTGTATAAACACACACACATACATACATAGATATCAGTAAGATTTGTATTGTTTTTTGTTATATCTTATGTTCATCAAGGTTGCATTTATTTGATCATAAATACAGTAAAAACAGAAGCATTGTGAAATATGATTAAATTGAATGTACTGTATATTTATAATGTTTTTCTATTTTAATATAATTTAAAATATAATTTATTCCTGTGATGCAAAGCTGAATTTTCATCAGCCATTACTACAGCCTTCAGTGTCACATGATTCCTTAGAAATCATTCTAATATGCTGATTTATTATCAATGCTGGAAACAGATGTGCTGCTTTTTTTTCTGTTTGGAAATTTATATTTTTCTCAGGATAAAAAGTTAAAAAGAATAGCATTTGTTCTAAATATAAATATTTTGTACCAGCATAAGTCTTTACAATCATTTTTAACTAACTAATCCTAGTTGAATAAATGTATTAATTTATATATATATATATAATACTAACCCCAAGTACTAACACCAATCTTTTGAATAGGAGTGGATATTCTACTTGGAATAAATTGTCATTTTTTACTTTTTATTCATCAAATAATCCTAAAAAGTATCACAGGTTTTAAAAAAGAGAGAATATTTGTATTAAATAATAATAATTCATATATTATACAATATAATTACAATTGTAGTTATGCAAGTATTTTAGTTTACATTGAGCTGGTTCTACATCTCATTTAAAACATTTTTTTATTACTATTCAACTCTTTTAATTAGGACAAAAAAGCATTTTAAGTAACATTTTAATGATTTTAATGCTTTTTATTTAGTCACAATCAGTAGATAATCATAAAGACTTTGGCATAAATATATTGTCTTTGAACTATCCATCATTAGCCGGAACACAGCTAATTCTTTTTTTACGAATCAGTTCTTTGATTTAAACACATGTTTGCATCATCATCATCATTAAAAAATGGAAGTCTCCATGTGGCATTTTTCATAAATTGAAATGCATGTAAATATAAATGTACACATTTACTATTTATCACACTTTCAATTTAAATAATTAAACCATTTCCATCTATTTCCCCTCAATCAAAATTTTAAATCTGACTTTTGGATTTTAGTCCATGCTTTTCAGTCTTGAGGCTAATTTATAATGCGAGAGTATTCCTAAATTTTTAGGGGAAAAGGCAGTTTTCTGTAACATATTAATGAAGCCCGGCAGTCATATTTCACAGTATTTTTTCAACAAAATGCTCTCTAGAAATAGGAACATTCCCCTCCCCTAATACTAGATGGCAAAGCAAATTATGGCCCTTTGATATGTCTCACCCAGATTCCTTGTTTCTATAGGTCAACCCATCAACAGAAAACGGGCGCTCATTTCAGGAAAAATAAATCAAGACATCTTATATAATATATATTGTCAAAAAGATGTAATAATGTATTACATTTTATTATGTCTTCGCTACATCAACCATGTCTATCTCTAACTAACATTCACACAGCATATAATAATGCGGTCTCCGCTCCTGAAACGCCGGCATGTCTTTCTTCAAAAGAAGAGAGGCAGCCAAGACATTTAGAAAGAATAAATGGCTAACTTTTTGGAGGTGGCATTTAATCAAGTAGTCCAGGGACTCTAACTGTTAGCTGAATTGGGAGGTGCAATTCAAGGTTTCATTATTTCCTTGATTGAACAGCAGATTAAGCTAATTTTAGGAGCTGCTTTATCTGTTCCATCATCTGCTCTCTCAAATGGCCTTGTGGGAGGAATAATTTGTTCTATATACGGAATGGCAAAAATACAAGTGAAGAAGAACTTTTTCTCTCCCCTCTTTTATGGCGGTGTAGATACACATCTCATAATCAATTACTGGAAAGAAACGTTAGCAAATTGGTAGACAGAGATAAACTTATAGTGTACAAGGTTGGGAAGGATCTTCAGATAGCAGTAGTGCTGTTCCCATCGCCCTCATGCGAGTCAGCAAAGGGCATTCTGGGTAATTGATTAGTGAAGTTTGTTGCTGTGCCGACTAGCACATGCTTGGCACTGTAATCCACACACCTGCTTCCTCATCTCCAGGAACGCTACAATTGGAAGCATAAGGAGATCTTCAAGACACCTGCGCACTTATACTCTCTCACAGCCGTTATTCATCCCGACAGATGGAGCTCAGCCAGACGCTCATACCTGACTTGGACATCCCTATAGAATTAAATTAGACGGTGCACCTCTTACGGAGAAAGTCAATGAAAGAGACAGTTTAAACCACCCGCTTTCAGATGAAGGTCTAGGCTCGGTGGCCGAGCCGCTGTGACGAGAACAAGACAAACACTGCAATTTGCTGATTACAATGACACATACAAAAGACAGTTCTTTGGCCAAGATGATACGGGGGAGATCGTGACTGATCCAGCAGAGCAGCTTCGAGATTTGCAGTGGGCCGTGATATTGGCTGTGCCGTGTAAGTGGCTTCTGATGTGCATGTGGACAGAGGGTCTGACTGTGGCTTTCCTCAGGGCAGACACAAATGATCGGTTGCAGCAAGGAGAGAGAGTTTGGAAATAGAAAGTAACACAAAGCAAGTGGACTATGCTTTGTGTTGGATTTGTACTTAAAATTGTGAACTCTGTAGTTTCATAAATTGAAACAAACAAACAAACAAAAGAAATGTATATATTTATATATTTGCACAAAATTAAATATTTTCACAAATCACCCACTGCTCTGAAAGCAATTCTGGAAGCTATTCATAATCTAAAATAGTTAAAATACAGTCTTTTTTACAGACGTTTTCCACACTAAAAACCACTAACAAACACAACAAATTCTATTTTAGGGGTAATATCAAAAATGTGCCTAAAAGTTATTTATCTTAAAAAAAAAAAAAAAAGTTTTTGCCACATAACCACAATAAGAGATAACTTTCCATGTCATCAAACCTCTCTGTTTTCTACGTATGGCAGGTAATAAATGAGAAACACTCTTAAAAATAAAGGTGATCATTTTTTGATTCCACAAAGAACCATTCAGTCAAAGGTTCTTTATTAAAGAACCATATCTTCCTTACCTTTTTATAATCTGAAGAACATTCTTTTGCCACTAAGAATCTTTTGTGAAACAGAAAGGTTCTTTATGGAACCATTTACACAAAAAAATGTATTCTATGGCATCGTGAAGAACCTTTATTTTTAAGAATGAATAAAGCCATAACAAAATGAAGAGTGATAATTCCATTTCCCTTCCTCCCCAGTGCCACTTAAAACACAAACCATTTCTGTGAGGGGAAAAAGACCACATGCGGGAACATGCAAAAAGAGTGAGAGGACAAGGGCAAATTATATAAATTAGATCCGAGTGTATAGAATAAAATAAACAAACACAAAATAAATATAATAATTGTTTTACCAGCCATACACTCACAGAAAATCTATATATACTAAAAAATACAAATGAAATAGACAAACCACTCAAAAAGTGCTAGGGCATGGCCTCAATAGCTTGGAGTGTTTGACTGAACTGAACGACCATTTCACAGTTTCTAATACTCCACCATAGCTGAAAAACCCAGCAGGCCCGTCCTTCATGGTGACTTTCTCAGTATCCATTAAGCCATTTGGAGCAAGATTGCAATTCTACACTTAAACCTTGTTTATCAAATGAATTTAGTTCACGCAGTGGCCACAATTCAAAAAATGAAAACAGCCAAGCACCATAAACACAGACCTAATGAGCCAATCACACAAAACACGTCACTCAAGGAAAATAAGGTGACCAGCGTGACAGCATTAGATTATGATTAAGACACCAAACTGTTGTGACTGGAATCTGACACATTTTGCTGAGTGTAGGGGTTGATGATATATTTTGCGGGTGTTGTTTGTTCGGTGGCAGGCACGCTAACAGAGGTGGCGATGGGCCTGTGGTGCTCTGGAAGGTGACTATAAATTACAGGCTGACAGAGTGAGTAATTAGAGCAGGAATTAGACCGTGCCCTCCGGGGACAAAAGTCAACTAAAGAGTGACCTCTCCCAAGCTTCCTAATTTGGAGCCTACACGGTATAAATTAATCTATTTGCAGCCAAGAGCAGGAGCAAATTGTTTTTACAGTAACAGATATGTGGAAATTGGACAATGGTAATGAGGGTTCACACACAAGTACAAGCATGCACACACAAACAAAGGAAAAAAACACCCATTATTACAGAAGAGTAATATGATAGCATGGTACTGTGATCATACCAAATCATTATACAAAAGTATGTTGATATAACACACACACACACACACACACACACATGCTTATTTTTGTGAATTGTGGGGACATTCCATAGGCGGAATGGTTTTTATACCGTACAAACCGTATTTTCTATCGCCCTACACCTAAACCTACCCCTTACAGGAATGTTTGTTCATTTTTGCTATGGGTGCGCCGATCCGAAATTCAGGAACGGTATCGCTTCGATACTGGCAATTTTTGCTGGTTCGATACTGGCAAATTCGATACTTGAACTGGCAAATTCGATATTCTGCAAAGCTAATAGTGTGTTATATTTAAGCCCCACAAAAGCCACAAACACGTTATAAAACACCATAACGTTTCTGTGCACTATATTTCAAGTGTTCTGAAGCCGTAACATATTTTAATGTGAGGTACAGATTAATATTTATGTCAAGTTCGCTGCAGCGGTCCTTCATCCTCCATTCAGCTTTCAAACTGTGTGCCGCTCGGTTACTAGAGTCAACATGATAAAACTCTCTCCACTGTTCCTATTATACTTTATCTGAAAATAAAGTTCAATGGTTTTGGACAAAAGGATTTTATCTAGCTAGAGTCTCGTGCTGTTTCTAAATCGTGTTATTTCTACCAGGTGTCTGTTAGATCTATTTCCTTTGTGCTTTAAACTTCTCTGTGTTGATTCAAGCAGATCATTCTGCGTACGGGATGCGCATACTGTAAGTGTTTTATGTATTGGAGCCTTTCGTATAATAGGGTATTATAGATAACCCTATAAAATAATTCCATGTAATTACCATGGTACATACCCGGGGAAGTCGTGGCCTAATGGTAGAGAGTCGGACTCATAAACGAATGGTTGCGAGTTCGAGTCTCGGTCCGGCAGGGTTTGTTGGTGGGCAGAGTGAATGTACAGCGCTCTCTCCACCTTCAATACCACGACGATACCCCAACTGCTCTGGTGTGTGTTCACTGTGTGTGTGTATGTGTGTGTGTGCGTTCACTGCTGTGTGTGCACTTGGATAGGTAAATGTAGAACACGATTTCTGAGTATGGGTCACCATACATGGCTGTATGTCACTTTCTCTTGAAAGAACCATGGTCATTATATATTAGCGAAATATTCATATACATAAAATTGCATGCTTATATATGTGTTATTGAAAAGGTGCATGTGAAAAAATACACTATTAACACTACATCCTTAAAAAAAGCACATTAATATCATGGTAGTTTTTGCAACTGACTCATGCAGAGAGATATTAAAGAAAACAATTCCATCGCACTTGCATGCACATTTCGACATGTTGACATCCAAAGGCAGTCATGTTAGGTTGCACGCTGTGGGTGTGAAAGTAGCATGTCTCCCACTGGGCTGTTTAATAAAAAAGCAGATATTCTCCCCACACAGTAGTGAGCACTGGCAGACCTGCAGTTTGCCACACGGCTGCTATCTCATTAGTATGTCAATAATGACACACTCTGGTCTGTGTGTCTCTTCTGTTTCCCTAGGGGGCGGGGGTGGGGGAGAAACTTTGAGTGAGTTGATATTTTACGGTGCATCACTGTGACAGTTTGTGCACGAGTGTATGTTTGCGTATGCACTTCTGTGTGCGTTTTTCATCTCGTAAACAATGTAATGAGACAATAAAATACTCAGCTAATGAGCCTGGGACCGTCTCAAAGGCACATTCCTGTTTAGAATGCAACACTGTCGGACACAGAGAAAGACACACAAACACAGGAGTCTCCGAAGGAAAATTGTTGCTCATTCTTCAGTAAAACGGCAAATTCAAACTCTAGCTTTCAATTATGAAACATCATGATAAGCAGTTGTTGTTCTCCTGTGCAAAAAGAGAAATCAAAGAGTGTTGATGTGTGTAAAACATGTAGGCTGGTTGCCGATAGCCTCACATAAGCTTTTCAAAGACTTCAAAGTCTCTGCATCATCTCAATCTCTCAGAAACCTTTTTTATTCACAACCCTGTGCCATTTAAGGTTTTATTTCTAATGTGAGTTTAAGTCCGAGTCATTTTCGCATGGCAGAAATACTGCTGTTGACCTCAGACACTGGCTGTTTTATCAAAGATGCTCATTTGACACCTCCAGATTTGATGTGCATCACATGCTTTCGAAGAGAGAGAGAGCGTGAAAGGCTAGGATAGAGCAAGGAAGAGGAAGAGGAGGCTGGGAATGGATGGGGGTAATTGAAAGTGTGGGGGCGAAAGCTAGGAAAATAACTCACTGGAAGTCATCAGAGGAATAGAGGAGCGAATCTCTCCTGCCACTCAGTCCCGGAACTGATGGGGGCCGTGGAGTTCAGCGTCAGTTCATCAAAACCTGCGTGCTTTCAAATCCACATGTGCGCCAATTCAAACCACGGTTCCTCTGTCGCGCCCTCTAAAGTCATACGCAAATCTATGCACACTACATCTATCACTCCCTATCTGCTCTCAAACATGTACATGCACTCTTTCAGCAGAGTTTTTTTCCCCTCTCGCTCCTGCATTATTGATGCAAATCCATTACACTGGCATGGCACAGGGACCGAGGTGGCCTGGAAAGAGGTTCAGAGGAAGCCTTGTTCCTGGTTGAAGACATGCAGCAGCACTTAACCAATCGTAATGCAGAGAAATCACTTCAAATTCCACAAACCACACATGTGCGCACAGATTCAACATACGTTCATCAGAAGCTGCCAAAATTGTGATCAAAATTTGTATTCTTTTTGTGTCTCAAGAGCTCTAGGCGAAGTATTCCTGATGGAGAAGAGTACAAATTTGACTTTGAAGCAAAACACGGTAGGAGGGAGTGAGAAAGGAGAGGAAACCTCCCTCCATCCATAACAAAGAACGTCAGACTGTGAATATTTTGGTGCTGCTATATTTAGAATGTCAAAAATAAAAAAGGAGCAAAAGGAGAAACGGTGCAGATGAAAGTCGGGTGGAAACCGATGTGTTTTTTAGGTTCTCCCTTACTCTCTATCTCTCACATGACCGGCTCTTAGTGAAAAGTTGTGGAAGGGTGTATAGTCATAAAAGGAGGCGATGGTGCCTGGCGCTGATGGACGAGCAAAATTTGTTCAGCTAATGTAGAAATAGAGCTGTAGAGATGCATTATTCAGAGGCTCGTGATTATTTCACAGCGCAAAGCAGCCTTCAGGTACATCACAATAGGCTTTTATTATGGCAAGACGCGAGGCATGAAAATAAAAATAATTCAAATACAGGCTTAGAGCTAATACAAAACACAATACTTTTGCTACTTTTCTTGCATAATAAGAACATGTACACGAGTGAATGACATTTAAATCCATTTATATTCTAATAAAAAGTGTTTCACATTGTGTCGATTTTCATTTATATCACCATTGTTTTTTTATGGCCATATACAATAAGTATGGCGATTGCATTGAGACGACACTGAACATAATCCTCTAAAATATGACGCACAATGCAAATATGACATGTGAAAGGCATATGCGTTTATATAAAAAATAGCAAATCAATAAAGTAAAAGTTAATATATAGACTACTTAAATACATGTATACAATTTGCAATCAATAAAATAAAATACAATTAAATCATAATTTAAATGTATGCTTAGATGTATTTCTTGCATAATTCTATAAGACAACAATATGGTGCTGTTCATTAAAGTAATATCAATAGAAATGTGCAGTTCATTCATGAATAAGTCCTTAAAATTAGGTGAACAGAGGAAGACTATGACACAATATCACATGAACAATTTGATTTTAATGAAGCAAACATTAATGTATTAATGTTCACTGGACAAAAGCCTCATCCAGAGTATTGAGTAAATGGCAGTGAATGCCATCACTGGGAGTAATTCAAGCATTCAAAGAAATGATCTGGCTTTCAATCAATGAATGTGATTTTTCCACACCTGGAGGCCTGACGTCTTTTTAGAGTGATCAGGAGAACTGTTAAGTGGGTGGGACTTTGCAAAACAAATGGCTAATAATTGAAGAATTGATGGAAGCAGAATGCTTGCAGGTACAGACAATTTGTGATCTATTGTAGCATATTGCAGCTTTTATAAGCCTGTCTTTTGATTTTTGCCTACAGCCTTTGAAGCAACATTATAAAAAAATATATAGTAGTCATGCCACTAAAATTAATATTTTTTTTTGTAAAAGTTATTCGTTTTTAAATATATGTGACCCTCTCTGTGAAATCCAGGCTAAAGTCTCAAAATCGAATTATGAGATAACAAGCATCGAAGTTTGATATCATCCATTTATTTCACTAAAATTTCAATCGTTGACATGACCTTACTCAGTCAATATTAAAGATATAAAAGTTAACATTTCACAGAATGTATTTTACCACAATATTTTTTGTAGAAAACAGCAAATCGCAAAAAATGACTTTAGCTGGGTTTTCACAGAGAGGGTCACAATCTTTGGAAAAGAGGAGAAACATTTAAAAACAAGTTTAAATAATAACATGGCTGTGCAAACATGACAACAAGTGTGTGTATTTTCTGTAACTCTGTGTAAGTACCTGGAAAATCAATTGACACGTGTTCCTCCCCCAATTTATATTAGCTTTAAGCACCAGTGGGACTCATCTATTTGTCTATAGTTTAAGTTTTACAGCATTCGATAAGCTGCACGCTCTCCTCTGTGAGATCTCATTAAAAGTCTTCATGTATTCATTAAAGCAAGTAAGCGGTCATGCATGGAATACAATCCATCTAACACAAAACAATACAGCGTCTTAAGCGCATCGCCGAAGGAAGCCACAGATGTGGTGCGTGTAATTGTGAGTAGATAAGCGTACAATGAATGTCATATTGACAGGACGGAGTGTAATTTTCTGCCGCAGCGGTGCGGGTCGATGATCTGAGCAAGAAAGGGATAAATGACATGTCTGCACAGGCTTTTCCACGCCAGTACCGGTTGGTCGAGGTGGGCCACGCACGGACCCTCGGTACATGCACACACACTTCCTATCAATGAGCAGAAGTGTAGATGCAAACAAATCTTTGAATGTCGATTTAGGCCGGTGTTTGAAGAGCCATTAATGGATGACTCGCCTTGCGTCTTAACCAATGTTTTCACAGATCTGCAGAGATCTGCCATAGGTCTCCGTTTAATGGCCAATGTGGAGAAAAAAAATATGGCTCATTTTTATAGCTTTAATTCGATGCAACCGTTCAAGGTGCATTGCTCATTTTAATAGAAAAAGCCATGCCCTGCTGTAAACGCCAGATGAACTATGTGCGCTGCCACTGAGGGGAGGTTGGGGACTAGATCAAAGCCTTTACTGCTACATGACAGCCTCTGTATTTGTAGGTATCCAAAGTCTATCAAAAATTGTGTTTTTATTATTTACTCACTGTATTATTCTTTCAAACCTGCTGTTATTTACCCAGGAACAGATAACGTAAGTTTGTGTTGCAACAACAGTTCACCAGGGGCTGTCAAACTCCAAAAAAGACAAGAAATCACAGCTTAAAAGAGGTAATACGATTATGTTTTCATCATATGTTGCAAGCTTCATGAATACATACACGAGGTGTGAGAAACATATTCAAATTTAAGTAATTACTTTAAATAATCATTCACCAGTAATCCAGTGTTGTCCCATAATGACCTGTGGTTCGGCCAGCCATATCACAAGAAGGGGAAAAATATGAAAAAAGCATGCATTTTTAATATATCATACATTTTTTATTAATCTTTTTTTTGTTTTAAGATTTATTTTATTAATTGTATTTCTTGCGAATAATAGAAATATGTAGATATACTGGGGGTGAATTGGATTTAAAAAAACTTTTGTTTTAATATATTATTTCATAATTGGATATTAAAAAAATATTTATTTTTGGCCTATGGCCCTCAATCAAGTATGATTTTTGGTGCTTTGTAGTAAAAAGTCTGAGCAATGAATAACAATGAAAAACAATATTAGTTCCTTCTGACTATTTAACTGTAGGAACTCACACACGCACACATTTGTTTTTGTGAAAAGTGAGGACATCCCATAGGCATAATGTTTTTATACTGTACAAACTGTATGTGCTATTGCCCTACACCAACCGTACACCTAAACCTATCCTTTACAGGAAACTTTGTGCATTTTTACTTTCTCAACAACAAAACTCACTCTGTATGATTTATAAGCGTTTTGGGACATGGGGCAATGTCCTCATAAGTCACCCATGTCATTTTACAAATTAATGTCCTCATTTGTCACAAAAACGTGCATAGATGTATTTTTTATTGAAAATATCTCCTTCAGTGTTTCAAAGAAGAAAGCAAGTCATACAGGTCTGGAATTAAATGACTAAATCTTAATTTTTGGGTGGACTGTCCCTTTAAATGTTGGTCTGTTTCGCACACAAATCTCATGACTTGAAATACAAGGCAAAAATAATATGCGCTACTTCTATGTAATTTAATGGTGCTTTTGGTGTTTTTTAAGCTTTACAGATCTTACTATGAATGTAGAAAGCTCTTTAAAACCATCTAATAATAGCACAGGTTCGGAACAACATAAATAACAATATGTTTCTTTTTTTTATATTCCTTTAAACAACAATAATTGTACCATGCACACACTTCCAATCAATGAGCAGAGATGCAAACAAATCTTTGAATGTCGATTTCCGATGTTTGAAGAGCCATTAAAGGATGACTCGCCTTGCGTCTTAACCAATGTTTTCACAGATCTGCAGAGATCTCCATTATCTCCCTCTCAATGGCCAATGTGGAGAAAAAAATATGGCTCATTTTTATAGCTTTAATTCGATGCAACCGTTCAAGGTGCATTGCTCATTTAATAGAAAAGCCATGCCCTGCTGAAAGCCAGATGAACTGTGCGCTGCCACTGAGGGAGGTTGGGACTAGATCAAAGCCTTTACTGCTACATGACAGCCTCTGTATTTCTGGGTATCCAAAGTCTATCAAAATTGTGTTTTTATTATTTACTCACTGTATTATTCTTTCAAACCTGCTGTTATTTACTCAGGAACAGATAACGTAAGTTTGTGTTGCACAGTTCACCAGGGCTGTCAAACTCCAAAAACAAGAAATCACAGCTTAAAAGAGGTGTAATATGATTATGTTTTCATCATATGTTGCAAGCTTCATGAATACATCACTGGTTTGTGAGAAACATATTCAAATTTAAGTAATTACTTTAGATAATCATTCACCAGTAATCCAGTGTTGTCCTGCAGAATGACCTGTGGTTCGCCTGCCATATCACAAGAAGGCAAAAATATGAAATTTTGCATTTTAATATATCATACATTTTTATTAATCTTTTTTGTTTTAAGATTTATTTTCATTTGTATTTCTTAGAATAATAAAGTAAATATTAGATATACTAAGTGAATTGAAAAAACTTTTGTTTAATAATTAGACAAGGGATATAAAGTTGGGATACATTATTTAAACAACCATTCAAAAGGTTTGGGGCTGATAAAAAATAAGAAGTATTTTATGCTCACCAAGGCTGCTTTTACGTTTGATTAAAATATAGTAAAAAAAAAAAACAAGCAAAAAAAATATGTACACCAAGTAATACTATTACAATTTACAATAACCTTTTTCTATTTTAATACATTTTTAAAATCGAATTAATTCATTTGATGGCAAAGCAGCAAATTTTCTCTAGTCTTCAGTATCATTTGTTCCTTCTGAAATGATTGTAATATACAGATTTTGTGCTCAAGAATCATTTCTACGATACATTTTCAGGAAACAAACCATAAACAAAATACAAACCCTGTTTTAATATGAATTATTTCATTCTGTCTGTCTGTCTGTCATGTCTGTCTGTCTTAATGTCCTCATGTCTGTCTGTCCGTTCTGTCCGTGTCTGTCTTTCATTCTGCATATCTGTCTGTCTGTCTGTTCTGTCTGTGTCTGTCTGTCCGTCCGTCTGTCTTTCATTCTGTCTGTCTGTCTGTCTGTCTGCCTGTCTTTCATTCTGTCTGGTCTGTTCTCTGTCTGTCTGTCCGGCCTAATATGCACTACTGTCTGTAATTGTCTGTCTTTTGGTGTCTTTGCTTTCGTCTTACTGTCTGGCTCCATCTAATAATCCGCCGTCTGCTGTCAATATGTCTGTCGTTTATATTTCTGTCCGCTGTCCGTATTCCATTCTGTCTGCCTCTGTCTGTCTGTCGTTAGAAAGTGAGCAATACTGTCTGTCTGTCCGCCCATCAAGTATTTCTGTCTCTCACCTGGCATTACTTCTCTCTCATCATTCTTTCCGTCTCAACGGAGGTCAGGTGTGTCCGTCTGCAAATCTAGGGCTAAATGTCTGTCTGTCTGTCTGTCTGTCTGTCTGTCCTCTGTCTGTCTGATGAGACTGTCTTTCATTCTGTCTGTCTGTCTGTCTGTCTGTCTGTCTTTCATTCTGTCTGTCTGTCTGTCTTTCCTTCTTTCTTTCTTTCAAAACATTTGTGTAGTAAACAGAGAAAAGTACAATCCATAAAACATTCAGGTGCACTTGGAATAAAAATTCTAGACGTTTTCTTTTGACATTTAAATCTTTGTCTGATGACAACAAAAGCAGTGCAGTACAATACAATTCCAATATTTAAATTCCAATATTCCTAAAATTTAATTAACCCATCCATAAATGTCACAAAAAAAAACTTTTTCTGTTTCTTCCTGTCTAAGTGGGCTGCTTTTGGCCAGAACAAGCTGAAAAGTGGACAAGACATTACTCAGAAGAGTAATGTTGGGATTAATGTTGTTGTTTGTTGGGATTAAAGATGTAGTAAAAATACCAGTTTAATATAGAGCTATTATTTCAGCTACAATTAGTTATTAAATATTCAATATTGCTTGGTTAACAGTAATATTAATATTTAACTTATGTATATACTGTATTAAGTGAATCCACCGAACACTAATCTCAGCATATCCTGTCGAAATCGAGCTTAGGTAGCTTTCTGGCAAATAAGGAACAAACTTCAAATCACATGCCAGAGACAATTTTTATGAAATGAAAAATGGTTTAAAATACTGCTATTCTAACATAAATGGATTAACTGATAAGACACAAAACATACATACACACATAGACATGCATAAGGGATTTTGGTAAGTAATTCCTAAAATTAAAGTTAGCCCTTTTAGCTATTTAAACGCTTGACTTGATGGAAAGATCACGACAGATGCCTTATTGCTCTGTTACTGCATTCAGATCAGATTCTACCAGTTCAATCAGCAATATAGATTTAGTTAGAAATACGTTAAGCTTGCTTGATAAACATTGAAATAAGCAGGCTGGAAGGTGTTTTGTTTCCTTCAAATGTTGCTCTGGTCTTTGTCCTCGAACCACGTGGGTTGGTTCGAAAAGGTTTGATGCCCTGATAAAAAACACGAGATGTGGATGCTGCACCAGAAAGCTTTCCTTTGATTAAAATATAGTTCAGCTCGTTGTTGATGTTGTGCCTTCTAGCCTTTAATAGATGGTATGGTTTAATAAATTTTTAAAATCGAATTAAGTTCATTTGAGCGCAAAAGCAGCAGAGAAGTCTCTAGTCTTCAGCTCCAGTTCCTTCTGAAAGAGATGTTCCAGAGAGCCAAGAGCCGAGAGAGTTCAAGAGACCAAGATACATTTTCAGGAAACAAACCATAGAGAGCGATTTGCAACTGGCGTTGTTTTCAACAGTCCAACTTGCTCCTCCCCACGGGCGGCTTGTCCGAATCCGATGGTTCGTATGGGGCGGAGCCGCCCATGTCCAGGCTTGCTGGGTGGACCAACAGTTCTGTGATGTCTCATCACTTTTGGGAAGGATAAACTTTATGGATCTTTATACATGTATAATTATGCAGGGTATTAAAATTTAACGGTCATCAACACAGTCTATCACATCTGAGTCTAGCTTTCTTTAGAGATCAAACACCGCATAATGATACACATTACAGTTTATACCATTTAAAGCATGATTAAAAACATTGTCCTAAATAATTGGCATTCAAAATCATCACATCATGCCTATGAGGGAAAGAGTGCACATTAAATATCCATATATTTATTTTGTAATTGCAATAGTTATCGATGTCACAAGGCAAAAGCAGTTTGGTTTTCCTTGGTCCGTCCGATGGAGAAAACTCCTGCTTTGTTTTAAATGGGGTTTTGAACTATGTCTGGAATGACGGTGTCCAGAACCATGGAGCCGTGCTTTTGCAGAACAGAGCGTTTAGTGATGGGATCAGTTGACCCTCTCCACTTTTGCATGGAAGGAGGACTTTTGGGTAATAATTCATTTCTGTTGCTGGGTTGGAATTCTCTGTGTGTGTTTTCAGGTCGACAATGTGTTACAAAGATAAAAGCCAAACTAACTACGGTGACATTTACAACAGGATAATCTGTTGTTTAGGTATCAGTGGCAAGCAGTCAGAGCGAGGGCAGAGAGAAAAGAAAGAAAAACAGATGCTTCTCATGTTGGGAACAGAGCTGTGCTGTGCTCTGAGATCAAGGCAAGCATATTCTGTTTACTGCCTCTAAGCTGGAGAGACACCATTATCAAACCATGCTGGAGAAGAGGTGCATAGCAGGGAAAACAGGAAGAGAGAAAATGCACTGAAGTGTAAACAAGCACATTCACACCTTCGTTCTCCTTTTTCGCATGCTTTCATTTGCAAGCAGATATCAGATGCAAAAATCTTTTCTCTACAAAAATCAACAAAGTGGCCATGAAAGATAAATGTACAAAAAAGACATACAGAGAATATCAGAGCATATCGGTAAAACACAAACCAACAGCTGTATTATGACTTTTTACTCTGCAGTGTTTCATGCGGTAGATGTTGACAGGATTGTAGGTAACAGTACTGCTCCTTCTACAGCTAACATCCTGTCTACTGACCCCATATTGTTTACTTGTGTTCTTCATCACCTGGCTGAGCTCTGCCTGACCACAGGAAAGGAGCTGAAGCTTTGAAAGGAGCTCATTTACCCTCTTACCTGTAACAGACTAAGAACAGCCGTCAAGAACACTGAGGCAGAACCAGTCGTTCAGACAGCTTATTGTTTTTGTTATAATAATTGCAGTCAACATGAACTCTATGCTTCGCTGGAATAATTATATGTTGGTTGAAAACACACACACATCAATTATGGCTTGTATAAGCTGAACACATAAAAAAGGGAACACACATTAATTTGTTACATTGCATTGTTTACTACAGTAAAACAGTAATATTGTGAAATATTATTAGGATTTAAACTATTTCAATATTTTAAAATGTAATTTATTGCTGTGATGGAAGGATCAAAATTGACAGTACAGCAGCTATTACTCAAGTCTTCAGTGGCATATGATCTTTAAAAATCATTCAATATGCCGATTTGGTGTTCAAGAAACATTTCAAATTATTATCAATGTTAAAACCAGCTGGAATGCTTCATATTTTTGTGACAACAGTGATAAAGTTTTTCAGGTTTCTCTGATGAAGAGAAAGTTGAAAACAGAAATGAATTGTAATATTGTATATGTCTTCACACTGTCACTTTCAATAAATGTAATGCTGAAAAAATTATTATAAATCAATAATTCATAATTATAAAATTAAATAAAATCATAGACAACCAAAACCTAAACTGTAGTTTATAGGTATAAGTCAAATATTTGGAAGCAAATAATACCAATATTTTATTTATCTTATCTAGTAAAACAATACCGTATTTGTATGCCCAGTTTTGTAGCACAGTCACATGTAGCCAAACCTAACTTGTAACATTATTCTGGCCAAGAACCACCAATTTAGGCAGGAAGAAACTGTCTGACATGTGACCAACCACATTTTATTTTTACGTGCCTTTTAATGTCATTATCTGAAACACTCAAAAAAATTAAAGTTGAGTTAATTTAAGTTTAAGGCAACCAGCTTCAGCAGATTTTTTGAGTTTTCTCAACTTTTTGTCGTATAAACTGAAAACAAGAAGTTCAGAATTTACATTTATGCATTTCTTTTATCCAAAGCGACTTACATTGCATTCAAGTTACAGTTTCTACATTTTATCAGCTCTTGCTTTCCTGAGAATCAACCCATGATCTTGGACCAAATCTATGCCAAAAAGTATCTACCAGTTGAGCTACAGGAAAGCCAGTTTAGTTATTACACACTGAATAATCAAGGGATCCTTCAATCATATTTAATCTAGTGAATTTTGCCAGCGTTTGCCATTTTACTGTGCATATACATTAGCCAGTTAGTAAGTAGTAAGTTGTCATTCAGCAGATGCTTGTGACTTATAATTGACTTATTATGGGTTGCTCACACTGAGAGAGATTAAATAGGGTTTTCAAGTAGCTGTTCTGTCGGTTGCTAGTAGCAAGTAACAGCTAAACTATATTATGAGGCAAATCACATCCAGAATATTTGGATAGCGTTTAACTTCAGTATCACTAAGAGTGTTCATGTTGCCTCCAATCAGTAACTGAAAGTCAATGACGTCCAACTGCTTTGTCATTGTAAATCACTGTCAATCTGAAAGCCCCTTTACAGGGTCAATTCTCCTGGAGTGACCTGAGGTTAAGTGCTTCGCTCAAGGGCAAAACAGCCAAAGCTCATGTCTCATCCTATGAGGGACTCAAATGTATGAACTTTCGGCTACCAGCCCAGATCTGTCACCGCTACGCTAGACAACTGCCACAGCGAGAAAACAAATGCACCCAAGCATGCAGACAAATGTTCTCGCATCTTAGTTTTTCTAATCAAAACATCTGTGAAAATTTGTGGCGCACACAAGATTCTGGAATATGGCCAAAATCTGAACTCCAGAGTCCTACTTACAGCAACTGATCTAGACTATTGATCAAAGTCCTCTCAGCCAACTTTCTGCTCAGTGCATTTGAAAAGGACAAAAAAGTATTTTGATGACATATACGGGATGCTTACTCAGTAGATGCTCATAGATTAACAGCAGCTCGGAAAGGTCTGAGATGCTATGCTTGGGCTAGTGCACGTCTGGATGTGAGAATGTGTATGTGCAAGTAATTTGCGTCTAAGTACTGGTGTGGGCGAAGGACTATCATTATGTTCCCTGCGAGAGGTCACTGCTGTGGAGAGCTTTTCATACTGATTACATGTGTCTCACCTCGGCTTTCTGTTCCCCTTGGCAAGCGTTGAGAGGCACGGTGACACACATATAAAGTCAGTTTAGTGCTCTAAATCAAAAGATTAGTCCGCACTCAACATTAGCCGAGGGAAATGCTGAAAATCAAGGTGTTTCCAAACACAAACAAGCCGGATTATGAGCCAAATAAGCACTGGGAGAGAAAACGTGAGTGCTGTCTTTGCATCGGCTTTCCAATTTGTCTTTCTGATAATAATAATTTTACCAGTGACAGATCACTCGTCGCAACGGAGAGATCAGTCACATGGATAATGAATAATTCAAAAACAGGTAATTGAAAATTATACAGAGCGAACTTCACTTCACAAATGATTACTATAAATGGAGCCCGATCGGTGTGGCATTTTTCCCATCCTGTTTATCACAGGGCAGGTTATGATGTTGACGTGCATGTGTGACAGGTGCCCGGGGGCTCCTCACCTGTTCCAGTCTCCAGTGGAACTCTGCCGGCCTGAAGGAGTCCAGCTGAATAAAGCCTCGCCTCAGAAGGAACACCAGACGGCAGTTATGGACGTATAGAGAGTAATGATGCCTGTTCATCTCTGCAAAAATAAAACACAGTAAAGGCTAACTGTAAGTTCGTAAAAAAATATTGCGAGACAGGGCAAATACACTATTTAGTATATGTTCTTTTTTTTTTAAGCAACTTGCTTGGTTGTCAAAGCAAGAGCGTCATGTTGATTAAAAATTACATTTTTAGATGTACATGCCTCGTTCTGAGAGCTTGTCTAAACTGCATAGTCATGTTAGAAACACTCTCGACTGTTATACAAGGCTGAGTCATAAAAATTACACTACAAACAAAGAGAGAAGTCTTGACACAGAGATAAATGAACAGATACTTTGGTTCTCCATAAATTCTAAAGGGAATAATTCCAGTCAGGGATGGACTGACTGACATGATATATTCTCTGAATCCTGCTCAAAATGATTTGTATTTAAAAAAATCGCTTTTTGAAGAATGAGTAATGGCAATTGAAAACTCATAATATATTATATATTATATTATGTGCATTATACACCATTTTTACTTTTCCATTATTTTTATATTAAGGGTTACCATTACCATCATCTAATGCTTACTTTAAGTTGATCTTTAAAAGCACTACTAACTTATCACTGTTTAAAGATAATCAATACCCACTTTTCATATCGTACAGTGTATTATAATGTTGCAATGCCTAAATATACTGTCCATATTTTATATATATATAATATATATACACATACATATATATATACACACACACACACACATGCATATATATATATATATATATATACACACACATATACATACATATATATGTATATTTAAATTAATTAAATATATTGAAATTAAATGAAATGAAATTTTAAATAGCTATCAGCTTAATGGTAACAGCCAGGATTTCATCTTTTGACAGGCTTAGATGTAGAGCTGGTAGACCACCTTGACTTATATGGTGACTACTACCTACCAGCAACAAACCTTGTTCCAAAAGCCATATTGACCTTAAAACTAGTCTAAACATTTTATTCAAACTAAATGTCAATCTGTAACAATAGTAAATCCTAACAGGATGTGAATGAGAGAGCTGCCATTCAAACGGATACTCCTGTTAAAGCCTTTTCTTCTCTTTTATTGACACGTTTCACTGTTCATCACGTGTCTCACTCAAAGAAAGTCTAGACTACTTTCACGCTTTCTCAGAAACCTCTCATTGATCAAGGTGGCTGCCACGTCTCCTCCATTCGGCGCCCCTCTCCACTCACCTCAACGCCGCTGCCCGATGTCTCTCATGCGACTGCTTTTAGTGCATGTTGAATTGATTAAGTCTCACACCCACTCAACATGATGCCTAGGCTCAATGAATTCGAAAGAGCCCTGCCGAGCAGTCGGTCCCCATCAGGGCCACTCGGCCTCAGAGAACTGGCTGCTGACAGTCACGCTGCATTTCTTCCTGACTAGAGTTTCCCTTTAACCTCCAGAGAATTGTGTTCTGAACCACTCTTTAATCCAGATCTAATCCATAGTCTTAATCTCTCTCCTTAATGCTGCCGGGCATCGTCTGCTACTGATAAAACTTTTCCTGGGTTTGTCTGACATATCCGTAACACTGATCTCTTCAATTCTACCAAACTGGGGATTGATCGCCAGACCAGGAAATTGTAGACATAATCAAAAATATCTAGGCACTATTAAAAAATAAATAATGATATATAGACCCTGCTCCTCTTAAAGGTTTAACACATGCCTACTGAGTCACCATAGCTCACCAGTTTTATCAGAATTACACAGCAACGTCTCCTTCTCGGCTCTCAGCCCAGGACTTGGCCCGTGCTTCATCCATGTTGCTATGGTAAACTGATCCGTCAGGTTCTGTGGCACAACCCACTCTGGGATATTGGCCGCCTGTCGTCCATCAAATCGGAAGATGAGGTCGCTGTCTCGGCCGCTGTCTGTCAGCAAGGAAGCCGTCCAATTGGTGGACGCGCTCGGCGCCGGGAGAAGGTCTGTGCTGCCCGAGGCTGCTCCTGCGGAGATAAAAGCACAGAGGTTAGTTCAGGTTACTGCAAGAGGCAGTGATGAAAAATTGCAAGCTGTCTGTCACAAAGAGTTAAAATCATGTTAGTTGCCCTGGCATTCAAATATACTGTGCATACACCACAGTTTAAATTAAATTAGAGATGAAAAGCAAGTAACATTTGGTTCCGAGACCCACATTCAACCCTGACTGAACTGTCATTTCTGCAAGCAAACGTCTCATTATAAAACTCATTGCTGTCTGATGTGGCCTAGCAACACTGGCACGTTAAGCTAGGGTGGTCATGTGGGTTAAAAGAGTTTGAGTATGGCTTCCTCATCAACTGGGAAGCATATGTTAGGAATATGCGAACTATCCTTTTAAAAAGGCAAAACTTTGAAATATAACAGTTCACACTCGCTTTGAGGACAAGTCTAGTACAGATGCCCTAAATATGCAAGAGTAGCACCACCTATCAATCTTTGATTAGCCTCTTGTTGTCCTCCCTCCCTCCCAAGCCGTTCTCTGCGTGTTTTATTTGGGAGAACAGGAGGATACTGAATCTTTTTCCCCCACTCAGGGGTGACAGGACGGCCAGCACAGAGGGGACAGAATGAGCGATGAGCAGCGGCGATGTCAGAGCAACGTGTTCTCATTTCACAGCTCCACATCACTCACTTCACCACGGGCCCAAAGAGAGACAGGAGTGAGGGGAATATGGCAGCGGCACTGCTTTTAAGCTATGCAATATTTATTTCTGCCAATCGATATTGGACGATATATTCACCGCCAGACTCCAAGCGAGCGTCTGAGCTCTTCTGAGAGAATCCATTTCCAGCAATACCGTAAAGGTACAGGTCAATGAGATTACATTACGCAAGCAATTTATAGCGCTACATGAGTCTCAGTGGCGGCTCTTGTCATCAAATGTCCAGTCCAGAATAAACTGTCTGCATTTCAAGGTTGCACACTAATGGTTACACATTGGGACTTTGCGATTTTCATAAAGCATATATTTATTTAAATTATTTAGGTGTGCTTTTGAAAAAAATATATCATACTTGGTTGGCAGCTTTGATGTCTATTTCAGAAACAATTAAAAATGTGCCTATTTTCAAACAATAAACACTTATTTGAGCTAACAGTACAAAGTGGTTAGGCAAAAGCGACTGACATCAACAGGGGAAACGATTATTACTGAGAGAGAGAGCCAAGATGGTAAAAAGATCAACACACTTAATGCTTCACAAATCAGTCAGAGCTTTAATCACTCCACAATCGTGTGCCAGAGTGTCTCTGACTTCATAATGCATCAGTTTCAAAGAGTCTTTCATCAGATTAAAATGAATGACTTATTTATTAAGATAGTTTTATAAGCATTTAAAAGTGTGTTGAACATGCAATATGCGTATATGAGATATGGTTAGATGAATTGTAGGGATGAACTGATAATAAAATTCTTCCCCATACTAGTAAACCAATCATTGTTTTCAAGTTAGACTCATAACTCATAAATGGCAGATATTAAAATTCTATACTACTTTGTCAATTTAAAAAAAAATGTTTTAAAGAGCTAGTAGTTAAATGTGAATTTGGGCAAGATTTAACAGTGTTATTAGATTATTAATGCTTTGGAAGATTTATGTTCCTTGCACACAGAGTCCAAAATGTGTCATCCTTTCCTATCAAAATGCTTGCTACAGATGTGAAAACACAGAAAATCAAACCTGATCTGAATTTTTTTTATGACGGACGAAAGTTTCAGAGGCAGTGTGTACATGTGATTGACACAACGTGAGGTCGTATTTTTGGAAGAGAATTTCAGACTCAGTGTGCAAAGACATTTAGAAGTGACTATCACTCACTTAAAAAAGAAATTGAAATGTTAGATGGCAAAATAGGGGAAATGTGCATGAAAAATTAAATATCCATTGGACACTTTACTTGCCCAGTATTGAATAATAAATAATATATTCTATAATACTGTGCATCTCTTTTCTACGGTGACCGGGAGGGGCCATTGTTGGTTCACTCAGTTTTGTCGTGGTCACGACATATTAACTCGTGGGAACGTGATAATATGTCATGGCCACAAGATATTAATTAGTGGGAATGTCATATTAACTCGTGGGAATGTGATATTTACATTTACATTTATGCATTTAGCAGATGATTTTATCCAAAGCGACTTACAGTGAATTCAGTCTATAATTTTATTTGTCCGTATGTGTGTTCCCTGGGAATTGAACCCACAACCTTTTGCGCTGCTAACGCAATGCTCTACCACTGAGCCACAGGAATATTATGTCTTAGCCATGAGATCGACAAACCTACGTGACCACAACAACCCGGTATTATCAGAGATGGATTCATTCATATTTTATTTTGAATTAAGAAATTATTTTATTATTATAGAAATTATTACATAATTAAATTAATATACTGACCATAGGCTACCAGACTGTAGGCAATTGCACGCGGTGTACACAGCATTCAAATTAAGTGTATAACAAATAGGCTAAATGTTACATAAAATACATAAAATAAAATAGACCTAAAAGAAAATATTTGTATCCATTAATTTTAATTACATAATGTTCTGACCAGTTTTGTAAATGAGCCTACTGTAAACGCTCGACATAAAGCTTTGATTATGCTGACTGGAAATTATAGCCTATTGGAAATGCAGTTTAAAGGTTGAATTTAAATATTTTTTTTTATTTCTGAGAATTAATAATTATTATAGCCAACTATAATGTTATAGCCTACTGCCAAGTGTTTCGTTGAGGAATGAATCATTCACATAGTTTCATTTGTAAATAAAAACACAACACGCTCATTTTTCATCACACTGGCATAAATAGCCTACATGCATAAAGTATTGGCATAATTATACATAGGAATTAATTAAGTCAAGCGATACATAAACTGAAAGGGGAAATAATAAAATATTATATTTATATGAAATAAATATAAAAATATAGCCCTAACAAGTTAATACAACCAAATAATAATAATTATTATTATTATATACAAATGTTAAATTAAATGTTTAATGTTAATAAAAAAAATGATCCATCTCTGATAATATTAGGTTGCAAATGGGTCACATGGGTTTGTTTACACATTAAACTTGTGGCCATGAGAAAAATATGTAGTTCCCTCAACATAAGAAGTCGTGGCCATGAGAAATGGATGTTGTTCCCTCAACATAATATCTCGAGGCCATGACATAATATCACGTTCCCACGAGTTAATATCTCAGGGCCATGCCATATTATCACGTTCCCATGACTTAATATGTCGTGGCCACAACAAAACTAAGTGAACCGAAGATGGCCCCATCCGGTCACCGTACTTTTCAAATGTGAAAGTTTCTGAATTGAATTAAACTATTATATGAAGTTCAGCAAACCAACTCAAAGCAGATCTGGACTGACTGAAACGATTCATGCTGAAGTTGACCGTACCGCAGAGCTTCTGCAGAGACTTCTCAGAATAGGTCTCTCTGTCACAGCCCTTCCCAATATGGCTGGTCTGCAGTTCCACCATGGCTCGCACTGAAGATAAAGGGCCATCACAGGTCTCCAGGTGCATCTTGGGAAAGAGCTGCTTGCTGCCTGTTCCAGGTTCATAATCCACACGCTTGTTCCAACCTTTAAAGAAAAACACATATTAGAAACTGGAGAGTTAGAGAGATACAGTTCTAAAATCTGTATATATATATATATACAGATCTCCTTGATTCAATCAGCTTACAATAAGGCTAATCAATCATATTATTTGGTTAATTTAATCATGTATTTTTAAATGTTATTTTAATCGTCCATTGCTTAACACATAATACTAATAACAAAATTAAAATAGTCTGTATTTATTGAAGCTGTTGACTGTAAAAATACTTCTGTTCCCACCTTAATTATTAATCACCCAACTTTTCCCCATCGTGCTTCAACAGCCTTTAAAATCACTATCACTTTAACACACAGGTTATTTACTTTCATATCAGAGTTTTGCTGTCGCCCTATATCAGATTTACATCTGAGCTGTATCCTTTTTATCTTTCAGTACAAACACGAAGAGGTAAAACCAATCGTGATGAAAGCTCTGGTTAAAAGCAAACAGCAAGGTCAAAGGAAAAAGGAATCCATCTGGAATTATTATTTTCTTACTGACACATGTTATCCTTCTGGTCAAGGCTGGCACATCACTGTGTGCTTTAGTATATGTTCATGCATGTTACATAACACTGTCTCGTGTGCTCTATAAAACATGAAGCTTAGAGTAAGAATAACCCTTAAGATAAACATCTCACTCTTGCTCGTTGGCCTTTATGGACTCTCTGTATAATTCAGAGAACCGAGTGCTTTGTATTCACCTCAGCAGAGAGATATTCCCCTAACTGAATATCTTATTACATTATTCATTGGCATTACTGTGGATAAAATGGGGCGACAGTACAGTACCACAGGCCTCCGTCTCTACTTCTTTTTGAGGGAAAGGTCTTAAAAAAGTTCCTCATGAATATCTGAGGTAGTCGTTCTGCCCCAGATAAACTGAGCAGAGAAGCTTTATAGCTTACTTCAAAACACTATATGCAACCAAAACTTTTTCATAAAAAAAAACACCTACAAAAATCTAAAACAGCAGTGGGTCTTCTTTTAACCCAGCATCAGAAAGGAAGCATGAGCTACAGGACTTTGGAATAAAGCGCTATTGGAAGCGCGGCATCAAAACAACGTTGTGTGTGAGCTGCGTAATAACTCATCTACTCCCTGGTGAGTGAATAATTCCCTCGATTATCTAAACACACCAAAGCCAGAGGCCAGACTCATTCTGTCAATAGAAAGACCATTTCAGGACCTCGGGGTGACGATTAACATTAACTGCGGCATTAAACATTCATTGCTTATTTGCAAATGCCACGGACACCAAAAAGTCGCGGCAGAGCGGCGCAGGGACTGATATTGCCACTGGAATTGCTTCAGTAAAAAGAACAGACTGGTATATGCAAGGGGAAATAATGGGAGAGTGGGGGGTTTGGGGTGACAGAAAAGGGCTACATGACTGGTGGACAGGAAATGAGTTGGCCAAGAAACTCAACTCATTTCTGTCACAGTTTCCATCATAAGACTGCCTTGAGATGTCCACGGATGAATGAAATGCTAATTAAGTGACTGGAAGTGCTGCATTTGTATATTTATGGGGTTCTTCTAATTTTATGTTTGTGCATTTTGAAATCTAATCAGGGAGTGTAGTGGAGAGTGACAGGAAACTATTAGAGAGAAAAAAGCTGAAACGATCAGGATGTGATGCTGGTCAGATTCAAATCTGTGCTGCCACATATAACAAAACGTATAGTACCAAAGCTCTGCAAACAGTAAAGTCTGATATTTTTTTAAAGTGCAGGTCTGCATTTGAGCTAAAGGTCTGTTTTTACCTAAATGAGAACATATTAAATGTTTAATTAAACAATTTTTTAATTAAAACGTTCTGTTGATTAAAGTATGTTATTGTTTGATATTTGTTTTGTTGTTTTCCACATTATCATCTGTAAATGACATTGTCCTTCAAAAGTCTGGAAACACTAAGCAAAGTGGCGAAACAAAATCAGTATAAATCATCACTATTTTATGATGACTTTGTACTAAAAAAGGGTCAAATCAAGCTCTATAAACATTAATTTATATTTAATCAGAAAGACAATAATTATTTCTAAATGCTAGTTGCTTTACTGCATTTATGCCAAGAAATTATAAGGATATAATGGCAAAAGTCATTATTTTATAACATTTTGTCAGTAAATTGCATACTTTAGTCACAATAAAATGGACTAAAATGAATATGACACGACAAAATATTGCCTATTTAGTTTCTAAATGCACATTCCCTAGTTTAATTTAAATTATTCATATTTGTAGGTTATTTACAAATACCAACACACAGAACAGGAAAAGAAAACTATGTGCAAATGAAAAATTTATTTAAACTTATTTTCACAATCGACATTTTCACTTCTGTCACTTAAAATGCACTATTGGGTAATGTTAACAAATAGCCAAACAACAATTAAGACAATTAATCACATTTAGTCTGGATCCATTACTAATATGCAGCACCCAAGTTCATTTTAATCCTAACAGATAAAATCAAGTCCAGTCGTGCATTTTTCTCTCAGTAAATATTGTGTACACCGTGTAAGTGAAGACCCGATTGGCAGTGCCAGTTTTCTATGGCTTCTGCACTCAATGAGAGATCTGTCACTCTCAGTGGATGGTTCAGCAAGATGGGCTGCTGGACGGAGAGATGGAGAGATCAGTGTTGACAGACGGGATTTGACCAGAGACAAAGAGAGGCTGCCCAATTACACGCTTATGCAAGCGGGAAGCGTTACAACCAGAAATCCTAGCCCTTCACCTCTGCGGTCCTGTCATGATCGTCACTCAGTCCTCACTTCCACCTCACTTCTTATGAATCACACTGACAACACAGGCCATGCAATCTCTCAGCCAATGACTGCTTATTCTCTGGGCGTGGGGGCTGCCAGCGACTGTCAACACATCTTAAGGCCCTATCATGCAGATGATACCTGCGCTCAGAAACTGTGGTAACCCTGGGACAAACTAGGAGTGATTGAGGGAGAGAAAAAGAGAAGAAAGCATAGGCAAAGTTCTCTTTTTTTCTTTTCTTTTATTATTTCCATGGGACAAAACATGTCCGGCAATTGTAACTGCTATTATGTTTAAAAATTAGTGACACTTACTTATCTCAAAAGCAACACTTAATTATATCTCATATGAAAGCAAGGTTGTTTTTCAGTGAAACATGCATGTTTCATAAGGTTTCAAAGTCTTGTCCCCACTTGGGTATGCCATTCATGTCTCCATGACAAAATGAGGGTGCTTTATTTATGGAAATAATTATGCCAATAAATCCTTGCTGACTCTGAAAACTGAGCAAGAAAAAGATAACATTTGTGATTTTATTGTGATTATAAAGACATGCTTTGTGAACTATATCACTGCCAAAACCTCAACATGAAAATTGTATTGCAAAGGGTTGAGGATTTACAAGATTTGTGGCTAATTCGCTTGAGTCTGACATTTTGGCTTGCATAGACTGGAAGCTGCCCTTTCATTGAATAAGTCGCTTCTTGGCATAAAGAGCTGTGTACCTCTCAGCATGTAATAACTCATCTAAATCCATTTCATCTCACACAAAATTCTCTTAACAAACAGGTGTAACAGACTCTCTCTAATTGGTTCAATCAGGATACTGTTCTCAGAACAGTTTCACACTCTCTGTCAAAATACAGCGATGAGACATGTGACAACACCTGGGATTATAGTTATCAAATTGAAAAATTGTCTTCAATTAAAAACTGGGAATGTGTAGGAGAAACTATCTGTGTTTTAAAGGGATAGATCATGAATGAATTCTGAGATCATTTACTCACCCTCAAACCATTATTAAAAGAAGAGTTCACCCAACAATGAATATTTGCTGGAAATGTACTCACCCTCAGGCTATCCAAGATGCACAAGAGCTTATTTAATCAGAATAGATTTGGAGAAATTTTGCATTACATCACTTGCTCAGCAATGGATCCTCTGCAGTGAATGGGTGCCATCAGAATAAGAGTACAAACAGCTGATAAAAAATATCACAATATTCCACAAGTAATCCACATCTCAAGTCCATCAACTAACATCTTGTGAAGCGAAACGCTATGTGTTTGTAAGAAACAAATCCATTATTAAGCTGTTTTGAACATCTTAATAATAGCTTAATCTAACTGTTGCTTCCAGCTAAATTACTAGTCCATAATAATATTTCTCCAGTGAAAATATAATCTTGTCTGATTCAGGAACGAAAAATGTACAAATCAAGCACTGTTTATAAAGTGAAAACAAGTGGATTATTAAATGGGATTGAGTTTTCCAATGGAAGAAGCGTTTGTTATAGATTATAGTGCCAGAAGCAACGGTTTAAAGTTAAACTGTCTTAATGATGGATTTGTTTCTTACAAACAAGCAGCTTTTCACTTCACAAGACATTAATTGATGGACTGGAGTCATGTGGATTGCTTGTGGATTACTGTGATCTTTGAACTCTCAATCTGACGGCACCCTTTCACTGCAGATGATCAATAGGTGAATTTCCCCAAAACTGTTTCTGATGAAGAAACAAACTCATATACATCTTGGATGCCCTGAGGGTGAGTACATTTTCAGTTAATTGGCATTTTTAGGTGAACTAAACCGAGAAGTGTGGGAAATTTTGACATGCTACAGTACTTTTCCATACAGTGATTAATAAAGAATAAATTAGAATGGACAAGTAAATGTATGAATGAATAAATAAATGTATGAATTAATTAATATATATATATATATATATATAAAATGTTGCTTTTTTGGAATTTGACAACCCCTGGTTACAAAAGCAGAGTTCAACTTCTTTATAATTCCCTTGTTTGTATTCCACAGAAGAAAGTCATACAGGCTTGGAACAATATAAGGATAAATGTTCTTTTTATGTGTGTGTGTGTGTGTGTGTGTGTGTGTGTGTGTGTGTGTGTGTGTGTGTGTGTGTGTGTGTGTGTGTGTGTGTGTGTGTGTGTGTGTGTGTGTGTGTGTGTGTGAAAATAATGCAAAATCTTGAGATTTATTTTAATTGTATGGACTATACTCGAACAGCCTCTGAATGTTTTACAAAGTTTGACATGTCACGATTGAATTAGCAACATTGTTTCTTCTCAGAAGGACTAGGGTTTGTCTAACTCTTCCTGGCTGAAGAGAGAATGAAAGCTTTTTCCCCCTCTTTTCACGCTCTAAAGACAATTTTAGATGACAGTGATTAGGCATCTGTCTCTCCAGCCCCTGACATCCGCTTTTTAATGCGCATCCGCTTGGCTCAACTGGAGCCTGTGAATTTAATTCATCTGCAGATATTTTCCACGCCTCAATCGATGTGTGAAAGAAGGTAAACTGTGAAAAAGCCGCCTCGTCTTTTTCTCCGATTTAATGATGTTGAAAGGTCTGCCTACTGACTGTTTAGAACAATTCCATTACCACAGCACATGTAAAATGCATTGGTTGGCCTTGTCATGAAGGCATAAGATATTAAAGGTATACTGGCCTCTTTCAGAGAGGACAGTGAGAGTGTGTGCGGACGAGCTGTAGGCTGAAGCTGCTGTGCAGTTCCTGTGAGAAGAAGGAGTCCATGGATATCGATCTGTCTAGTTAAGACCACTAACAGTGTATGCCACAGATGAGAGGAGAACAGAACAAGGGATCACAGAGATCGCAGAGAACAGACTAGTCCGCTGGGTCACAATACTGTCCATTTCGTGGATGGAGGTTGAGGGTGGATGTATGGCAGAGATAGAAAATCGACCTAAATTGTTTTTGGAATGTTCATGAGAAGAAGAATTTTAACTTTTGGGTGAGTCAAAAAAGCTGATTTGAGGATCAACTGGGACTCTCAGAGATTATAGAATGATAAGTGAATAGAAAAAGTTTTATCTGAATATCAAGATAAATATAAATTTAAAAATCTATTTGGCTCTTTCTTTCTGTGAACATTTGCAGCTAATTAATTTTGTATTTAACAATGGCACTAGTTCTAGAAAGTTACAATATTTTCTAGGAACTCCTCAACACAAATGACACATTTAAAAATACAAATGCAATTAGTTGACATGGCCTTGAAAGAACTAAAAAAGTCAATAATACCTAGAGAAGGCTATCATTGTAAAGGTTTTTACAAGGTCAACTGCCGCATGATAATTTAATTATAATTTTTTTTTCACACACCCACAGATTTTTTTGAGCCATAAGCAGCGAAAAATAACTGCATTAAACATCAACAGAACTATTACAAAATAAAAGCAATGCTGTACATATAGTACACTGCTTGTAAAACAATTAGCAGAATAAGCTAATTTGAATGGCAGAAGCCAGGAATGGAGCAACGGAAAAGTTGAGGTAACAGTGTGTAGTATCCACTAACCTTGCCAGCCAGGTTTGCACACTGGTTTGACATCAATGTGAACCGGAACGCTTTCCATCGCCTTTTTCTGGCCACAATCGTAAACGGTCACCATGATTTTGTAGTGCTGCTGTTTGTCATAGCTCAGTCGCTCCGTGTTCCTGATGTTGCCTGGAATGAAAGAATAAATGTAAGAGACAAAAACAAGCCCATTACTTGTGAGAGAATTTGCTAAATAAAATTAAAGACATGCTAAGTGGAACGAGGAAAGTAAAACTTAAGAGAGCAATTTGTAATTGTTGCAGCTGCCAGACAGATACTACACCAACATATGCTTTTAAACAATAATTAAGCTCCCTTACAATGGCTCTGGCCAAATGTTTTCAATCATAAAAGTAATTTTAACAGTTTAAGTGTCCCTGTTTTAGCAATTACAGATTATATCTGCAAGACTGTTTCCAGTGTTGCTAATTAGAATAAAGACAATTACATCTAATCTCTATATTTTGGATTTCACAAAGATTTGTAGTGGTTTATTTACTGCATCCATGGCTAATACAATAAAGTAGGTGGGACATATGGTTAATAATACAAATGTTGACTGCACTTTGAATACAAATTTACTCAGAATATAGAGCTTAACAGTAGCCACCTTCTGTTGTTCAAATACAAATGGGATTTGTATTTCTGGTGTAACTGAACAAATGTATCCACCTTCTACAAAGCCATTCTGACTTTTATTGGTACTGATTAAAAATCTGTGATTGTGATTATGATCTGTATTTTTTATGTTTTAAGTCTCATCAAGACTGCATTCATTTGATCAAAACAGTAATATTGTGAAATATTATTGCAATTCAAAATATATTAAATGTAATTTATTCCCATTTATAGAAAATGTGAATTATAAGAAGCCATTTCTTTAATCTCTAGTGCCACATGATCCTTCAGATATGTCTTTAGTTACTTTTTATCAATTGAATGCATCCTTACTGAATAAAAGTATTAATTTTCTTACTGAGCCCAAACTTTTGAACAACTGTATAATATTAGCGTTCACATGATATTACTGAAGATCCAAGTAGTAAATGATACATTAAGCTAGAAAAGCTCTTGATCAGCTTTTGATTGAAACACTATGTTTTAGATCACGTACTGAGCAAGAGAGACACCCAGAAACTGAAGTACAGTAACAAACAAACATGTTGTATACTTGGAAACTGTTTCTGCTTCCACTAAGATGGACGCACTTTCCTTCATTCAAGACATATAT
This sequence comes from Gymnocypris eckloni scoliostomus, assembly GCA_027564155.1. Lineage (NCBI taxonomy): Eukaryota > Metazoa > Chordata > Actinopteri > Cypriniformes > Cyprinidae > Gymnocypris > Gymnocypris eckloni. The sequence continues at coordinate 9,000,903 of CM050422.1, forward strand.
AGCATAATAAATCATTACAAACACGGACCTCTGCACAGACACGATGTACAGATCTGACATTGTTGTATGAGTCATTCTTTATCAGCTAAGAGCTAAAGGTACATACTGACTTTCTAACCTCTGGCAGAAAGCCACAGCATGCTCTAAAATATTTTTTAGAGATGAGTATTCTTCCTGGTCAGCAGCTCAAGAAGTGCCAGCCTGGCACTGTTGGTTGAGAAAAAACAGACTGTACACTTGCAGAGCTCCAGGTTAAAGAACCATAATGACATGGATCCTCTACCTGGTACCTCTCATTTGAGTAATGAGTGCTTTTTGTGACAGGACTGATGTGTGTAATTTAGCATTTAGCGCCCACATTCTTTGGGGTTGATGTTTGGTCGATGAGTCTGGATGTACTCTGTGGTGACAGAGTTCATATGAGGCTGAACTAGCAGCTAGTGATTTGATGCTCTCACACGTCCATAGGCCTATGGTTATTTTTACCTGCTGGCTGCATTTCAATGAGACCAGCCGTGCTGTCAAGGAGACAGCGATGAGGAATAGAGGTCAGTCGCTCTGGGCTCCCAGACCAAGTCTGCACCAATCCTCAGAGCCACAAAGCTAAAGTGTGGCTTGAAATAACCTTAAAGCCATACTTCAATAAACACAGGTATGTGGGAGGAAGAACGAGGTGTGTGTGTGTGTGTGTGTGTGTGTGTGTGTGGTGTGTGTGTGTGTGTGTGTGTGTGTGTGTGTGTGTGTGTGTGTGTGTAAGACAGCCAGTTCATTTGTTGCAGCTGATTATGGCAACAAATGTCAGGCGGCATGATTAAGAGCAGGGGAGTTTTAAAAGGAACAGTTCTCCTCCAATGAGTTATCAATGGGCCTCTGTCTGTGCAGCACAGATAAAAACAAGAGCATGACAACAGAATATGAGACAAAGAGGGTGAGACGAGGGTGTGATGAATGCAAGTGAGAGAGCCTCAAGTCGTCTACTGTATGTTTCTGCATGTGAAGTTCAAACCGGGGCATCGTGCATCTTTTAATGAGGGGGCACACATGACCGTCTTGGGATACTTGAGGGCTTTTCATATTTGAAATAATTAACCCTGGGTCATTCTAAACCCTGGGTTAGCAGAATCTTGGGTTAGCTTGCTCCACGTTTCACGCTGCTATAATTTACCCAGGGTCTACAATTAATCCTGGGGGTTCATAACCTGAAGTTTCACACTGTACATGCCCAAAACCTTTTTGTTGTTGTGTGAATGCAACATGCAATCCATGTGTGAATAACTGAACAAAAACATAGGAGCCTGAGAAAAATACTAATTTTAGAAGAAAATTTCAATTGGCACTTAGAGCCTTTTGCATTTGAACTCGTCATATATCCATTTATATAATGGCTCTAGCTTTGCAGCTTTGTATTATATATTGCAGACTGTATCAAGTTTTTCCAGAATAGACAAATGTGGACTATAAAGTTATAAATGAAACAGTCTCTTCTTTACTCCAACTGAGGCATATTTTCTGTCACTACTTGACATGTTTTCTCTGAAACGCTGAAACTACTGTTTTACAATGTGCCTTTAAAGGCACCACCACATCGTTTCACACTGTACAAGTTTGGCACCATAATATAGGGTTAACAATGTGGGGTAAAAGTGGTGCTAACCCTGCTCTGGAATGACCATAGTATGATGATAACCTGGTGTTATGCACAGCATGAAAAGCCCTTTTGTGGAGCAAGCAGAAAAAAAGTGGCATGCAATGATTAATTAGGTTTTCTTATCCCATCCTTCAATATATTAATGACATTTTTGTTGAATGAATGTATTAATACCTATGTTTTAATGACCAAGCTAAATTGCAGCTCAACATAGTAGCTACGCAGATCACCATGCATTTTGTTAAATGAAAAGAGCAGGTTAAAAGGACACAGTAGTTAAAAACGAAAATGTCTTCTTTGGTCTTCCACAGTAAAAAGGTCATGAGGGTTTATAATGGAATTTTCAGTTAAAAGCAAATAATTTGAGGAATATTAGGCTATATGATACCATATATGATTATAAATTATATAGAAACTATGTAAAGCACACTACCCAGTCAGGATCACCTCTCATCTCAACCCATTACGTGAATGAATGCAAGCAGAGTCGGTCTGGCTATATTATCCCATATATGATTAGAAATTATATAGAAAATATGTAAAGCATACTACCCAGGCGGTATCACCTCTCATTTCGACCCATCATGTGAATGAATGCAAGCAGAGTCGGTCTACTTCATTGTGTGGTGCGCGAGAAGGGGAGGCGGTGTCAGGGGAGACGTGCGGAGTTGTAGAATAATAATGAATTATTGATTACTAATTTGAATCAGTACTTTATAATGAAAATCATATCTTAAAATGAAAAGAAGCAGGCTTCTTCAATCACATCATTTTAAACCGTAAACTCCTGGAAAGTCCAAGGATCCAGTGAACGAATTCAAACAGTAAGCTCAAAACAGCGCTAATGCAGAGAAAACATGGCCGATTTCATCAGCGATTACAAAAAGAATAGTGACTTATGTCCAGATTTCAGTACAATTATTATGTTCAGCGTGTATTTGGCTTAAAAGCAAGAGTGCTTATAATGAACGCTGATTATGCAGTGGTCAGAGATTTATCGATTCTGAATGGAACCGTATTTTAAAGGCAGCCGATTTAGTGGTCTTTGGCGTTTTGTTAGGTATTACGTCTTGAGTTGTGCTAATTAGTATTGAAAACTTTTATTTAATTATTGATTGTGGCACTATACATACATTGTGAATTATTAAAAAGTACTTATATATTTAATATAAATAAGTAAATAAATAAATAAATGAATAAATAAAGGGGGGTGTCGGTGAGTACCAGCACTTCTTTTTTTCCACTTCAAGCACTGATTTAGAAAATTTAGACAAGTCAACTCTGCCACAATGTTCCACACTTTTCTTTATCAACAATAAATCACGCACCATAATTATAATAGACACTTTTTTGAAAATTGCATTCAAAATCTGAGGGTGCGCGTGCCTCAGTTTGAATAGGCATGACACTTCTGATTGAAACTTTAAGTATGCGCCTCAGCGTGTGTTTGAATTTCTGCTCTTTTAGAATGAAAGCATAAAGAACAAAGAAAAAATGTAATGGCCTCCAGCTTTTTAGTGCTACTAATGGTGTAAATTTAATCTAAACCCCCTGATATATCTTTTATTTCTTATATTTCTTTTCTGTTTTTATTATTTCTGTCTCTCTTCCTATTCGTATCTATTGCTCCCCTTTTATCTCAATCAATTCCATTCAGAAGTGAGTATCAAATAAAATGTCTGTGTCAAATATTGTCTCTTTGTGTCTCGTTTCATTCATGCTCTCTCTATGCTGGAAACAATGTTGGGAATATTTTCCACTCATAGTTCTCGGGTGCACAAAAACAATGAAATCTCCCAGAAGATCTTTAGTAAATGACCTCAGGTTTCAAAACGAATCATGTGGTACCGCCACCAACACAAACCATCCTTTCTCCCTCCTACCTAACGTCATTAGTGCATGTTTCTATACTCAAACTATTTATCATTCTTTCTGTACTTCCTTCTCCTGATCTCATTCTCTTTCTAGACAGCCATCGGGAAAAGACCACTGGAACCAGTGGAGCCCTTACAATCTGACATTGCTGCTGTTGGAACAAACTACTGGTTCGTCTGGCCAGAGGGGAACCGGCCTCCCGACTGAGCCTGGTTTCTCCCAAGGTTTTTTTCTCCGTTCTGTCACCGGTGGAGTTTTAGTTCCTTGCCGTTGTCGCCTCTGGCTTGCTTAGTTGGGGACACTTCATTTCCAGTGATATCACCGACTTGATTACACAGATACTATTTAAACTGAACTGAGCTGGATGATGACATCACGGAATTCAATAATGAAATGCCTTTAACTGAAAAATGGGCGTTTAATCTTGTCATTTTACATTAGTGCACTATTTTCCTATTTTGATATTGTGCAGTTGCTTTGACACCATTTGTATTGTTAAAAGCGCTATATAAATAAAGGTTACTTGACTTAACTTCGTCCCCTTCCTCCTCCTCTCCCTGGACCAGAGAACACAGTGCCAGTGGGCCTGTTGTATTTAATAACTCACTCTGCCCTCTGATCCACAGTAAATGATGGAGCCAAAAGCCCTCAGAACAAAATCCACTTGGGAGGCCCATGCATCACTCAGCTCTCGCCTTGCACTAACCAAGCAATGTCAATGCCAGTCGCACCTCAGACGCTGGCAGGGCAAAAAGAAAGCAAAAGAGACAGGAGCTCTGAGTTCGACGTGAGCCCTGAAAGAGACCACAGCTCTTTGAGACAGCTGACACCCCACCAGAGAATATGAGAGGGAGGCAGGCAGCCACAGCGGAGAGACAGGTGTCTGATCTGCAGCAGCGTGGCGAATGTGATCTGTGAGCTCCAGTCCCTCCAGCACCTCGGACGTACCCGGAAGTGTCAAAGATTGGAGCTGTGAACGTCCAGCTTGCCAATGAGCCGTTAATACACTCATGCATTCAACGATAACCAAATAAGACATCAATTCTGGACTTGTGAATGATGAATACAGAAAACGGAAGCTAAAACAAATCAAATTCAACCATCTTCACCCAAGAGAGAAATCACAGGTGAAGTACAGAAGTGAGAAAATCATTTGTTTGTCTTTATCACTTTCCTATGATTTATGCAATAAAAAAAAAGAAAACAACTGTGAAAGACAGGTAGAAAGCAAGACAGCCCGGCCACAACAGAAATGAGGTGGAAAGTACATCAGGAATTGCTACTCAAGTAATATTAGGGGGTTTTCGGAGCAAGCAATATTGTTCAAAAACAACAAAATCAAACATTTTACTTTTTACCCTTTACTTTTAAGGTCTAAAATAAACAATGTTCCTTATATTTAAACATTATATTTAAAAGATAAAAGGATTTACCTTATATTTGAAATCTAGTAGTTTTCTTTCATTCTAAAAATAAAGCAGGTCAGAACTTGACCAACATTCACTCTATACAATGCAAAAAAAAGTTAGTGTATTTTTTTGTTTTTAGAAAGTTTTTTATGTTCATAGAGGCTGTATTTATTTAATCAAAAACAATATTTGAATATTAATGCAGAAATATTTGACCCCCAATTTTTTTTTGTATTAAATGGAAAAAATCAACTAACTTCACTGAAATAATATATTTAGTTTACATTTATAATCAATTTCTTGGAATAGTTTACTTAAATGCAAATAACATTTCAAGTATTTATTTATTTATTTCAAAATACTACTTGAAGTGTACTACTACTAATTTTGACACAGAATGCACACTTTATGGTTCTTACAATTTGTGTTCTTTCACACATCTGAATCGAAGACTTACCATTTCGATCAATTGCAAAAGGTGTATCCTGTGTAACGATCTCATAGTTGCAGATCTGGCTGTACTGCGGAGAGCAGTCCTGATCCCAGGCCTCAACCTGCAGTATGCTGTCATAGATTTTGCCCTCGGTAACAGTGGCACGATATAATGGCTCCCTGAACACTGGGGAGAACTCATTTACATCATCCACCTGGATATGAACCACCGCCCTGCAACAGAACCAGAGGGATGGACAGAGAACAACCAATCAGGGTGAGGAACAGAAGAGATGTTAATTTTATAGAACAGAGGTGCTAATAGACTTGAGACACACATATATAACACCTCTGAACTGTGCGAGTGAACTGTGAATAGCTTTACACGTTAGAAAAATTAATAAAGACAGAAAGAAGTTAAATATAAAATATTTACATTGATGAAAAAAATATTAGCAGAGTCTGTAGAATGTCTGGGGAAATTCCCAAAGAAAAAAGTGGAAAAGGATGAAAACATCCATATACCCACCAATCAATCAGCTGTCAAAATGTCCTGTTAAATTAATCTAATTTTTAATATGTTTACTTGATAACAAGACTACTGTGTGGTGCAGCAGGTAGAATAGATGGCTTGGTTTGCCTACCTGACGTTTCATCACAATAAAATTACTGAACAAACATTAAGCTCTTGTTTATCAAGCTGCATTCGGCACACCGACACAAACACAGATGACGCTTTTCCCTGCAAAATATCTGACAGTTCACAATAATAAAAAAAAAAAAATGGATATCTGAGAACGTAGGCTGAGGGTGCAGGTTTAGGTTAACTTGAGAAATGACTACGCAAATGCAGTTAAATACATACAATCTATTTTTAAACTTCAATTTCATTTAAAACATTGTATACCAAGAAACTGATAACATCACAAATGAAATGAAGATTGCAGTCATATTCATAGCCTTTTTAAATCTAAATCTCCTTTCCAACTCCAAATCATTTGTATGGTAACTAACCTGAAAAAGAAAGTTGCATTGTGGTGGTACACAGTTCACATAAAATCTTAAAGAAGTCCAGCTCAGTGTCTGCCATTCAGTCAAACCAGGTGTGACCTTCTTTGACAGAGACATAAATTCACGTGTTGTCGTAAGTCTTCCTAAATGGAGACATTAAGTTAATGGGACCTGCATTTAGATTATCCGCTGAGATCCTGTACTCAGCGATCTCTCTTGCGTGCACACGTTCACACAGACCCCTCACTATCACGGTGTCAAGAGACATTCATCAGAACGACCCAAGCTGTGAAATCAAAAGCACTTCTTCATCTCTCTCTCACAGTAGTGGGTGCCTGAAGCACAGCTCTCTCCTGCACTTCATCAGAGCTGTGTTCCAGCTGCAGCGAGCTGCTATTGTAAGAGAGATTGTCGGGCACGTATGAAGCTTCCGGCAACTCTGTAAACATCTTGATGGGTCATCAATGCAGGGCCAGCCAGGGCTGGGTGTGTAGAAATGTGCGCAAGCATATGAGTGTGTATGTGTGCCTGTAGCCAACTCACATGCCGGAGTGCCGCCAGGGACAGAGAGAGAAAAAGAATGGGGGAGAGAGAGAGCGAAAGACTGCTGTGGACGGTACACTGAACTTCACTCTGATTTGAGATTTGAGGTGAGGAGTACAAACACCACGGTTCACACCAAGGATGATAACTATAGCAATAACTATTAGGGCTGTGTTTTGATACACATTTCATAATTTGATACAATTATGCTTCACAAGCTTGCAATTCATTTTTATTCTGAATCCAATTTCGATTTCAATATCAATTCTCTTGAACTGAGGCACTACAGCAGTCTGTCGCTCCACATTAAACAGCGCCGAAATGGCATTTCTTGTTTGAATATTGTAATTAAATGGACAGAATTTGAAAAGCAACAAAGCCCAAATCTAATTGCTACAGTATTTATTGGATGGGAGGTGCGCTTCAGTGTTCTGTTCATTAACTGAAAACAGACTAATGGATTCTTGGGATTTAAGAATCAATATCGTTTCGTAAAAATGAGAATCGATTAAAATTGAGAAATCAATATTCTTTGCCCAGCCATAATAACTATAACTATAAAGTTTTAGTTATCATTCTAATTGCATGAGAATAGCAAAGTCCACACCACAGCTGTAATGGTAATGACATAATTGGAACGATTTTGTCCAACTGATGAATGCTAAAAAGATTGACCAATCAGAATCTACCTGACATCATATAAATCGGCAGGTGACATAATCGCAACTTGCGCTCATAATAAACAGAATATTGCTACCTGGTATCGTCCGTTGGTGTAGACGCTGTGTTGGTATCAATATAGTAATCTTTATATTTAAAACTTTAACTGTTCTAGAGCTTTACTGGCTGATTAAAATAATAATAATAATAATAAAATAGATCTACACAAACAAAATAATTATAATTAACAAAAAGCACCAACAATGAATTGATTAACTGATTAATCGGCTCATAACATTGCTAGTATTAATTTTTTGATGAAGTGTTTCTGTCGTCTCACTTCAATCAGTCAGTGTAAGTGAGTGTTCAAACCAGCACTTCAGCTAGCAAACAATCGCTTCATTACCTTAAATTAGCAATTTAATTCCTTTCAACGAAATAAGGACGAAAACAGCAGTCTGGCAAAATTATAGACTTTTTCCCCATAAAATAAAAATATGCTTTATAACATAAACTAAAGGGTAGAATACACTGCACATTCTGCTGGATAAGTCAACATTAGTTGCTTGAAAGTCAGAGCCAGTCTGCAGATTTTGAACACTCGGGAGAAAACAGAATTCACAGAAAATCATGTAGTGTATGATAGTGTATCATGTGGCGATTATATGATTGCATTTGATGTTATGCTGATTTTAGAACAAACATTGCTTTTATTTGTCATGTGTCTTCTAGCAACAAGACGCACGTCCCTGTGTGAGTTTGTTGTGTTCAGAACGACTTGAAAGTGTTGTAGTCCCGTCTAGTTTTTCCTCTGTAACCATCTTTCATGGGAAAATGCACTTCAAATATGTTGAAATGTAAAAGTCGTGGTGTAAGCTATTCCAACCTTAAGACTAATTTGCACACTACTGAATTTGTATTTGATTTTAGTAGTTTAGTAGTTTTGCAGTAATGTAAGGGGTGAGGTGGTCCACAATTGTGTTACAGTGCTTACAAGTACCTCGGAATATCACATTAATAAAATAAAAAAATCTAACAACCCCAAAATTACTCCAAATGAAACACTAGACTGGTTAGCTGTCAGCACAGCAGTTGGTTTCCTCATGGCTCTTCTGCCTCAAAAGCTTCCACAAATGTGACAAAGCTTCATTCTGCTTTTAACTTTGATAATGAGATGATGAATTAAACAAATGGATAATTTGCTCAGCAGGACACCAGTCCCTTAACTTTCACAGTCCACATCACAGAGATGATTGCTTCTCTTGCTTGTAAATTGCAACTTCTACTTAGAGTCTTACGGCTTTTATACAAAATGACTTACAATACTTGAACCACTAGACCAAAATTGTCCAGATTACCTACCACTTCTAGAGAAAAACAAAAATGTGGACCACATAACATCCCAAATGTCTCTGACTTCACATATTTTTAAAGTCTTAAGTTACCAATCCATAATTTAGACTGACTACTCTGATTGTTTTATTGAAATGAACTGAACTGCAACTTTAAGCTAATTAATCCAACTATTAATTGCATGAACAATTTTAAAATACGTTGCAATTTAAGTGAGAAAAGACTTTCCTAAAATCTGTTGATTAATTAGTCAAATTAAATCTTGGTGCATCTTATAAATTAAAACAAAAATCAGTGAATCAATTATCAGATCCTTCACAGACCACCAGTGGACTTCCGTTTGAAGCAGCTGAAATAAACGACACCACATCAGATCAACTAAGGTGTCTCTACTTACTTGTGACTCTTTTTCCAGTTAGCTCCGCTAGGGCTGGCTCCACAGTCATAGGCCTGGATAATGAAGGTGTACTCCTTCTGCTGCTCGCAGTCTATGGGACCTCGGGCCCTCAGCACCCCTTCACCAGATGTCCTGTTCAACACCTCAGCTTCAAACGGGGCCTCCTGTCCATGAATCTTAAATGCACAGATCTCTCCTGGAAGAAACAAGACACCGGAGGCAGAATCAGTGGCTGCGAAAACACACAAATGACTTTCTTTTTTCTGCCTGCATCTCAACAAGCTATCATTGCTATAACTTTCACCCAGCAGGCCGGGCCCCCAACCCTGGAGCAGTAATATACAGGACACGGTGTGCTTTTAGAACTGAATCTATTCATGCTGCGAGAGGAAGAATAACTGTCTGCTTTTGTAATTGCCTCATTGCAGAGCAGGAATCACATTGTGCAAGAAAGCACAGTGCTCAAGTACAGTGTTTTGAATGTGGTAGTGTGTGTGTCGATAGCCTCGCTGTCGTTCTCAGGTGGCTCGTCCCACTTCAGAAGAAATTGTTACAATAAAATATGTATGCACTATAGATGAAGAAGAAGAATTGTGAAAAGATGTCTTTTTACCAAGCCAAACTAATTGCAAGCAATCAATTTATTTAAACTTAGTAATAATTATTTTGTAATATACAGTTAAATTGTTATTTTTTCTACTCAGCTAATGTAAAACCATGGCATGGCATGAAATATAAAATGTAAAATATAAATTATATTTTTAATGAGATGGTGGTATATGTTATGGTTATACTATGGTATTTTTGGTAAAAATGTAAATAAAAAACTATCAATAAATAAACTTGAATAAAATAAATGAATTAACGAGATATTTCCATCTGATAGTATTTTGTTTTACTTAGTTTTTTTGCAAGTGATGGTTGTCTATGGTATATTTTATGTAAGTCATATCATATTAATTGTAAGGGTTGCTAATCCTAATATACATTTACGATTTAATTGTGAAATTTGCTTTGAAAGGTTCAGGATGTCTATGTAACAACTGATTGTGACATGGCTAACACCAGGGCTGATTATTGATGTTAGACTGGGCCTTTTAATTCCCAGGTGCCAGTGTTCGCTTCACTTTACATTTTGCTGTAGCCTTGGAAACAATTTCTTCTAGAGACTGCATTGTAGTCACCCACAGTGCAGTTCCGTCCACACAATCACAGATAATGTTGACACACAATCTGTTGACGCCACAATAACTCCGAGACCACAAGAAAGGATATTGTCTTGCCACTGTATCTGTTCACTGGTCCTTTCTTGGCAGTGCTTCTATCAGGCCATACCGGCTCTTTTAGGGATTTGGAAAATGACCACAAAAAATTGCGTCAGAACTCTGACCCTGAGACAGCTGATATCACTTAAACCCCGGCAGGTCTCGGGAGCAAACAGCAACGTGCCGTTACGCTGTGTGCTCAAGCCTGCTGCTGCGGACAGATAAGCCTAACTTTCTCTCGCCATTCCATTCTCTCTCAATTTATTTTTTCATTATTTTCTTTTTTCCTCTTCTTCTTTTTAAGCAGATCTCATTCTGCGCTCGAAAATATCTCTCCTCCCTCAGTGCTGAAATAACAACTTACCCTCCGCAGTCTCTGTTCCTGTTGAGACTTGGCGTTTAAATTTCCCCTTTCTATTAGCCCCACGATACTTTATCCAAATTAAATGTTTAGCACAATAGGGCAGGAACGGCAGCAGATATCAAACAATGTGGTGGGCAGCATACAGATACGAGTTCTGCGATCATTTTCAATGACAAAATGAGAGTTGTAACACAAATGGGAAAGAACATTATATAAAAATAACAATGATTACAATGAATGCACACAAAAAATAAAAACATTCACTGGTTAAAGAAAAATAAAAATTCCACTTAGTGCTTGGGAGTCACGGGTAAACCCATTTTCCGCTCCGTCTGCTGCTGCAAATGCATTTTCCAGATTCAATTGGAGAAAGGGCAAAAGGGTCAAACCATACAGCATAGGAAGTGCTGGCAATGCGGATGTATATGTACAGGGTAATGATGGATGAAAACCATGAACTAATTTCCATCATGTCTCTAGATGACAGCTTGAAAACAGCAGCATCTCCTCACGCTCCGCCAGCACAGAGGTATGTAATCAAACGGCGAGCTCCGCCGAGCCTAAACTCTTTGGAATTCCCCTTTGAAAGTGTTGAAGGAAGTATTAAATCGGGCCGACAGATGTGCCATGTTTTTAATACCACCTCACATCAGCTCTGGGTGTGTAAAGAAGGGAGTTCTGGGTAAGCCAATTTGAGACTAATGAAGGAAATCATCCATGTAATATTTGTACTGCTTACTGCAGAAAATCATTTGTAGTGGTGTGGTTTACAAGGAGCATGAGTGGTAAACTCCAGAGACCTGGATGACCTCCATCTCGTAAACCAATTCATTTTCCTGTTTCATATTTGGAAGGAGTGCAAATTAGATGTGTTGTATGGGACGCAGCCAGAGACAGATCAGAGATAATAACAGTTGAGAGATGCAACAGCTGACGGCAGTTCCCCGCTGTTTCCGAGATATTATATGGCATAACGAGGCAACTAAAACAAAACTTTAAGGTGGTACGGTCGTGCAGAAAAGTCATCAGGTCAAAAATCAAGATTGATTATGCTTCCATTATTATTTGTGTAAACACGCTGTCAGGCCTAATCACAATCTTAATTAAGAGCTCAAATGGGCTTTTTAATATTTCATGACAGAACAGCCGGCAACTTCTAAATCTTCACCTTTGAGCAGTTTGGATCAATATCCAGAGTAAATTTGTCTTCAGTGAGATCTGTGCGAGTCTTGTTTTGAAATGTAGCCTTATTAGATTGTGTGAAAAAAGACAAATCCAGCCAAGCATCTGTCCAAACATTATCTACTCACAATATACAGTTCATTTGAATACAATACATTGCTCATCAGCTTCAAGGTCAAACGAGACTAGCACAATGTTTCACATCAAGAAGCGTAGAACAGTTTTAGCATGCAGATATTGAATTGCTGAAGGTTGCCAGGTTGCTGCGCTGTTGGTTGCTAGCAGGTGTTCATGCTTGACTGCAGTATCCAGGAGGTAAATGTAAGCTTCACTGTTGGCACTCCCATTGCTAGTCCCAGCATTGTACTGCATTTCTGAACACTTTCTTATAATTAAACTGTTAATCTTCCTCTACAGGTACATCTAAAAAAAAATGAATATGGTGAGAAAGTTAATTTTTTCTTGTAATTTATTTCAAAAAGGTGAAACTTTCATACATTTTAGATTCATTACATGTAAAGTAAAACACTTCAAAAGTTGTTTGTTTTAATTTTAATGATTAGAGTTTACAGCTAATGAAAATCAAAAATCAGTATCTCAAAATATTATAATATTTACATTTGAGTTTCAATAAAAGACATCCATACAGTATAAATTGAGGGTATCTCTTGTTCTTTGAAACCACAATAATGGGGAAGACTGCAGACTTGGCAATAGTCCAGAAGACGATTACTGACACCACAAAGAGGGTCAAGGGGGCTGTTCAATGAGTGCTGTATCAAAGCATATTAAGTGCAAAGTTGACTGGCAGGAAGAAATGGGTAGGAAAATGTGCACAAGAAATAGGGATGACCGCAAGCTTGAAAATATTGTCAAGCAAAGCCAATTCAAACACTTGGGAGAGCTTCACAAGGAATGAACTGAAGCTGGAATCAGTGCATCAAGAGTCACCACGCTCAGACATCTTCAGGAAAAGGCTACCAAGCCACTTCTGAAACAGAAACATCATCAAAAGCATCTTACCTGGGCTAAGGAGAAAATAAACTGGACTGTTGCTCAGTGGTCCAAAGTCCTCTTTTCAGATAAAATTAAATTTTGCATTTAATTTAGAAATCAAGGTCCCAGAGTCTGGAGGAAGAGTGGAGAGGCACAGAATCCACTGTGTTTTCTGAAGTACACAGTCAACGCAGTCATCTACCACAAAATTTTAGAGCACTTCATGCTTCCTTCTGCTGACAAGCTTTTTTGGAGATGCTGATTTCATTTTCCAGCAGGACTTGGCACCTGTCCACACTACCAAAGGTACCAAAAGATGGTTCAATGACCATGGTGTTACTGTGCTTGATTGGCCAGCAAACATCTATGGGCTATTATCAGGAGGAAGATGAGAGACACCAGACCCAACAATGCAGATGACCAGAAGGCCGCTATCAAAGCAACCTGAGCTTCCATTACTCCTGAGCAGTGATGATTGTCTCCATGCCACGCCGCATTGATGCAGTAATTCATGCAAAAGGAGGCCCAGCCAAGTATTGAGTGCATAGAAATTAACATACTTTTCAGAAGCCTGACATCTCTGTTTAAAATATCCTTTTTTTTATTGATCTTATAATATTCTAATTTTCAGAGACATCGAATTTTGGGCTTTCATTATCTGTAAGCCATAATAATCAAATTTCAAGAAATAAAGGCTTGAAATATTTCACTCTATGTGTAATGAATCTATATAATATATGGGTTTCACTTTCTGAAAGGAGGACAAAATATTGACATTTTTCATGATATTCAATTTTTTTAGATGTACCTGTACATGGGCAATACCCTACATTGCAATTCTCAAAGCTCTCATAATGAATGTCTTCCCCTCACTTTCTTGATTCAGTACATACACATGAAGATATACATTTTCTTCTAAACTGTATTTTTTTTATCAGGCTCCTAAAGTGTAGGTTCAGTCCTTTCACTTTAATAGCGATGAATAAGCTCTTTTCATTAAGAGCCAGATAAAAATAGCAATGCTGAATTTTCATCAGCCATTACATTATTAAATCTTCGGTGTCTCATGATCCTTCAGAAATAATTTCTTATTATTATCAGTGTGGAAAAAATTGTGGAAACCATGATGCATTTTTAGGATTTATTCATGAACAGAAAGTTAAAAAACAGCATATTGATTGATTGATTGATTGATTGATTGATTGATTGATTGATTGATTGATTGATTGATTGATTGTAACAAATCAAGTCTTAACTGTCACTTTCCACTGTCAATTTACTGCATCCTTGCTGAATAAAATTATTCATTTCTTACCACTTTTAAATGGTACAAAACATTATAAATAACAGTTTTGACATTGAACCATTTCAAATATTAATACAGGTCAGAAATCATGAGATTAACTTATGTAAAATAAATAATTATTATATTAATTTAAATAATACATATTTAATACATATATTACATATATATTAGTAATATCATATGTATAATATTTATTATAAATAATACATTTCAAATATTGATTAATTCTACTTTCATTTACATCTCTATGATCCCTTTCTTTTAGGATATTAAAACAATTCAACAAATCAACGGCTCATATCTATTTATTTATGTAATAATCTACAGCAAAACAGTCAATATTGCAAAACAAACTCCTTCAGAATGATACAACAGCACTCTGCAGTTTTGTGTCAATGTCCTTACCACTATGTGTGGGTTTATTTGGTAATAATAGAGAGACTCAATATTATCTCATCTATATCAGTTCTCCAATAAACAATGTAAAAAAATAATAAGAAACTCTCATTCTGTGACTAAAACCTCATGTTTAGGAACAACTAGATCCATTTTCAAGCATACAGGAGCAATTGTACTTCCCAACATACTGCATAGTCATTTGTCATTATCTTTTTAAAATATTTTTTAGCATGAGCTGATATTGGTTGGTGTTGATTAAAACCCTGTTCACACAAACCATCACCAGGCAAAGCCTTGATTCATCCGACCCTTCGGAGATACACTTGGTCGGCCCCATGTTCCCTTTCTTTAATTACTCTTTGGATTACATTCTTCGCTAATGACTTTCTCTCTTCAACCCCCACCCCTTTCATTCTCTGTCCTCTCTTTTGATTAAACTCACACACAGACACACATGTTCGCTCAATAATGCCTGCCATGCAGTGGGTGGTTGAGGTGTTGTTGAGAGCCACTCTTCCCTCCTTCACTCCTCTCCAACGCCGTCCGCCTCTTTCATCTCTCTCCAAGCCCTAAGTGTGCATATATCTGTCTGGATGGGGTAATGGTCCTATCAAGTGTGTGAAGAGAGCCCGAGGATGGACCAGTGCACATCAAATCATTAGTCATTTTTAGTGCTGGCATAGCGATGTTGTTTAACATTGATTTATGGCACATGAGCTGCTTTGATCGAAATCACAAAAAGATGAAGGCGAACCTGCACAGAATTCAAGTATGAAGTACTATGGTTCATTCGGCAATCCGTAATATGTATAATTTAACAGACCTTAGAAAATTGATTGAGGTTTTCTTATAAACATTGAAAAAAGCACCCCACAGACAGACCCCTTTATAAAAAGTATCCATCTTCCTTGTCATTTTCAATCAGAGTATTAAATACATTACATAATTCTTAGGAAATCATTTAAAAATGTAAACTACTGTAAATAATTATATTGATAAATTGACTCTAAAAAACTATTTTATTCAGTAACCAGGCATATACATTTATAATGTACAAAATAAATGAATAATAAGAAGAAGAATAAATACACTTTCAAATACATTTTGTTCTTTTGAAAACCCTTTTCATGAAAAAAATGTATCATGGTTTTCACAAAATAAGCACATCACACACACACAAAACAGTTGCTTGAGCTATTTTTATAACATAAATGCAACTTTAAGACATTTATTCAGTTTTAATTGTGACTTAAATGTCCAAACACATTTTGGGGCCCTGTATCTCTGGCTGCAAACCTTGATCCTAAAGAAGAGGACAGAGAGAAAATGCCTTTGTCACATTTACTGTTCAGTCCAATTCATACAGTATACAGTAAGCTCCAGCAAAGGTCATTGTCAGAGAGTGCATATGGCTGAACATTTGGGAGGAGTATTTGCATTTGACATTCCGAGGGAGAAAAGTAGCCAATGAAAAATGTATCTTTCTTTTTTTCACATGAAATGTATTGATGTAAAGAACTGACCTAATGTTTACGACACGCTACAAATCCCAAAGGTGCCATTTATAAAGCAACACTGGAGGATTCAGCGCACTCCTAAAGGCTTTTTTCATTACGATAAAAGAATACCTCATTGCATTCTTGGCGATAGCAAAGTCATTTGTTTGACCCTTTGACTAATAAATATAGTCTCGCTGCGGTCACTTTTTACTCATGCCTTAATAATCAAGAGAACAAAACATGTGAAAAAAACTCATAATTTTCCTGAAGCTTTGGGAATGAAGGGATATAATTATCTTAATTGATCTCATAAAGTTCCTCCATTATAATTATTATAATAATTGACACAAACTGTGCTTTCGAAAACAAGTAAAAC
Source organism: Gymnocypris eckloni scoliostomus (assembly GCA_027564155.1). Lineage (NCBI taxonomy): Eukaryota > Metazoa > Chordata > Actinopteri > Cypriniformes > Cyprinidae > Gymnocypris > Gymnocypris eckloni. The sequence continues at coordinate 9,017,618 of CM050422.1, forward strand.
AACCCTTTGTTGCTCAGCCTCTAGATCACTGAAAGCTCAGAGAGGCACTGAATGGATAAAACAGATTCCTTGGGATTTTTGCAAGGCTCTTAGGAAATACAATGTCTAATTGCCAATGCTGTCCTTGCTTTCGTTATAGCTTAAAAAGGGGTCACAGAATCAATCAGACCTGTTCTCCCCAACCAAGGACAAGTTTCACACTCATTGATTATGTTAAGCTATATAGGATCGAATCTTTACTTAGTGCTGGTTTGGTGCTTGTCTAGCTGGTGAAGCAGGTTGACTCATACTGCTAAGACTGTGACGTTTATAAAAGCCTGGTGGGAATTCATTAATGCTTATCATCTTTCATGCAATGTTCCAATTTGATTAATTTGGAATGATTCATAATAACTTCCAAACAATATGCTCACATAAATGTAACTGGAGAGACAATTAGCAATATTATTATTGAAATATTGACAAAATCATACCTCATCTAAAAATTACACAGGGAAATAATGTACAAATAATATTGATTATATTACGATTCTATGTCTGCAATACTAACAAAAACCGAAGTAGACTGTTACACGTGCATTGTGTACAAGAATTATACAAATGTAAGAGAACATTTATTGAACCAATAATACTAATAATAACAATTACTTATAAATTCATAATAATAATAATACACATCTTTGAAGAAGATGTTATAGAAGAATTAAGAATTCAAATCTGGGCCTGATGTGCGTGCTAGTATGTATGTACAGGATATGAACATGTAGGATAAGTTGATGATGTACCTAATGCGGGTTGATACTAATCAATGGATCTTTACAGAGGTTGGTCATGAATCTTTTTTATATGTGGTTTAAACATTTTTGAAAAATTCCCGATGAAGGTCATGTGACCGATAAGTCTTTAATAAATATTTTGATACCTTTTGTATAGATAGTTTGCAGGATTTGTTTTTTGCTTTATATAATAATTAAAAACCATCTTTACATTAAGCAGGGTCATATTTAATACATACATTGCACAAATTGATATACACAATTATGAATAATACAGAATTCCAAATTCAGCAGCTTAAACTTTCTTAATTTAAAGGGTGCATTTGTTTCCTCAGTCTTGTATAAAATATGGGACAGCTTCTGTAAAGCATGATTATTATGATGCTAATTATAATTGTTTATTAAAATCCATTATCAATACAATTATTTTTTATTGATGCAGTTCTATAATCAGAGAACACAAAGGAAAACATTCTGAAAAAGAACACCGGTGTCCAAAAGGACAATTTTACATTTTCGGTGAGCTATCCATATAATGTCCAGTTCCCAGCAATTCAGTCAACAGTAAAGTGTGGTGCACAGAAAGTCAATGTGACACTGATCTCTCGTCCCTCAGAAAGCAAGAGAAAGTCAGAGAGGTGTTGAGACAGCGAGTTTGAAAAAAGACTATAAATAGAGCTGTAGGCCTTCTCTTGGGCCTCAAGTTTGTTTGCTTTTCCACCTCCCACTCCACATGACCTCAGTTCTCTGCATTTAATTATTCAATGAGTAAAGCCGCAGCCCAGGTGGACTGAACCCCACCTTTCATTCTCTGCTTCGCCAGCCTTAAGGCCACATGCACCTCCCAGCATGCAGTTGACTGGCATTCCTCCTGGCAGCACATGGTCACAGGTTAAAGCACTCTGGGGTTGGCGGAACAGCAGTTGACACTCACACTGGGACTGGGGTTTTCAGACGAGAAATAGTGCACCACAAAGACTAGTTGAAAAGGCTAATTTAAATATTTAATGTGTTAGTTGTAATGTGTTTGAGTATTCAAGCTTGGGGTGAAACTATAATACTGCTCTGCTAAAGTATTACACTGATATATTAGCAAAAGCTGTCGTAAAAAATATTGTGGCTAAACAACATCCAAAAAAATAATATATGCTAGCTTGTTATACTTATGTTAGCATTCAAAATGTGTTTACAGAGCATTTCAATTTGAGGTTGGCAATAGTTTTTATAAGAACTCTCTTGCGATCACAATTTATTTGACCAAAAATACAATAAAAACAGTAATTTTGTGAAAGATTACTACAATTTAGATGAATTGTTTCCTATTTTAATGTATTTTAAAATGTAATTTATTCCTGTTATAGCAAAGCTACATTTTCAGCAGCCATTACTCCAGTCTTCAGTGTCACATGATACTTCAGAAATCAATCTAATATGCTGATTTGGTGCTCAAGTAACATTTCTTTGTATTTTCGATGTTGAAAACGTTCATACTGCTTAATATTTTGGTGAAAACCATGGTTTAGCGTTTAACTCCCAGATAATTTAGCGTTTAACTCCCACAGGTGATAACACTTTGCTGTTTGCTCATCCCTACACTACCTCGCACTGAACTGGTTTGAGAATGAGGCATAAATAGGACTTTATTGACCCCTAAGGGGAAATAATCATGTTGGGTAAAGCATCATTTACTTAAACGTAATGACTAGTTGGAAATTCCCCTCCTTATTTTCCAAAGTAATTGGAAATGGGATGCTAGCTGATTTGTGCCACTATTAACTGCATTAAGGCTGAACGTAAGCCTTGCCTGTATAATATGCTGACTTTATGATATCATTCTAGCCCAGATGTTTACGCTAAATGCTTGTCTTAACACAGCCCTATGATAAATGTCTCCCTGCTGTATCAATTAATCTCTTTGAAAAAAATGTTAAGACTAAACTCAAAAAAGCTGCTTAGAGATGCACATAAACAGTTAAGCTGTGTAATTCAAATTCTGAGTGTAAAAATAAAATAAAACCCATTTGCACAATAATCACAAACATGTTCTGCTTTAGTGACTCATGTTTACCTTTGCGTCTTTATTTTGGAGTGCGCGGGTCTATTTAAAAGAGTTACATTGTCCATTCTCGCTTCCCTAGACATTATCTTTCCCAGTGACAACACACTGACAATCGGTTCCACTCGAAAGATCAAACAGCCATCGGTGTGTGCCAGAGTCCTGCCAGCCAAAAAAACTATATTCCAAACAGTCATCATCATCTTAGCCAAAACAGAACTTTCTCTTCATGCCCTGTGCACTGTGCTAAAACCCATGGAAAACATTTGGGATTTAATCCATTTCTATGTATGTGCTTTTGTTAAAAAACATGGAGGTGGATGTTCTTTAACTACTGGCCTACTAGACTACTAGATTTCTGAAGGTTCAGACCATATAGAGAATCACAGATTTGGTCACGGTGCTCCAGATTTGGTCACATGTTAGTGAAAGATTTCCAACTGTCCACTGTCCATTTTCAAACCACGAACTAGCAACTTCTGATAGCTTTCCCATATCTGTACACAAACCATCCTTTCCCAAGAGCAATGGAACAAACTCAGATTTTCCGTTCAGCTGAACCTCATCCAAATGGTGTCACTGCTTCACTGTTATTCACTGCTTCAAAGCTGACCTCCTTCTGTGCTCAGACTCACCATCATCATCCCTGACCTTTGCAAATATATTAATAATGCTCTACTTCCACACTATGAATTACAATTTTATTTGCACATGGCTTGCTTTGTGCAAGCTAATGCAGTCTAATTTTACCCTCGCTGGTATAATTTGTCCTAGCAGGTGTTTTGTATCTAGATAGATATTGCATATATCAATTATCCGGCCCTCTTACGATTCCAGTGGTAATCAAATCAGAGATGTAAACTTGCTAAAACACTATTTAAAGACCACCAAACAAATGATCTCATAAAATACACTCTCTCTCTCTCTCTCTCTCTCCCACATACGCACACACAGTTCTGGTTGTAAATTATTTTTGGCCTACGTTTCAGTAAATCACACTACAACCACAACACACTACAACTAACAAAGCTACAGTCACCACAGCAACATGATTTTGAAATTAAAGACGCTTATATACCCATGATAAATTAATTCAATATCTTGCCAATGGGCCATAAAGCTTTTACAAATTCAATAAATATTACTGTTATCATACCAAAATCTTTTCAAAGCGAACACTTAACCAATTCAAAAAGTTGACTTTCCATTTGGTTTGGACTTTGAGATAAATAGTTTCCAACTGCCAGCTGAACTACCCAGGCCTTTCATTTGTGAAATACTGAACAGCTATGATCCATTCAAACATTATAAAAAAAAATATATAATTTAAAAAGCCATATTATAATTCATACCATTCACATAAAAAAAATTCAAACTCTGTCATTAATTTACTCATTCAAAGGTTTTTGAACAAAGTTGCTCACCAAGTATTCGCTGAGTTTCAGTTCATTTGTTGTGAAGTGCTCCGGCTTAAGACAGAGACGGCAGAAAGCGCATCCTGTTTGTTTGTTTTTTTTTAGCATAATGTTTTTTATATATTGTGAGAGCACACATATAAAATAGACCCTTTGCAATTCAAAATGATGTTTTATTGTTTTATGCAAAAATGACAGCATATTTTAAGTTTCCACTGTTATAAAAAAATGCAAGTGATTGCGCTGACGCCTTCATGTCCTGCAAAGCGCACCTTCGCTTCCACTCTCCGCACAAACATTTGGAAATGCACCTAATAGCACACATTTATCTAGGTTAAATGTTTAAATTAATATTGTGAAATGCATGAAGTGTTGTTTTGAGAAGGCTAAATTGATCAAACATAGCATATGCTCATCTCACTGTCTGCCGCTGGCAGTTTGGTCGTTTCAAAACAAAAACTTGAATTTAACAAACATAAAGTGTTCCAAACATATTTCTAAATAAACGTAAAAAAAAATGAATAGAAATGTAACCCATTTGCCATTAAAATCCAAAACATAACTATTTTAATGGCTGCAACAACATCTGTGTATTGGGGAAGAGAGAGAGATGTGTATTGGGGAAAAGAGAGAGATGTGTATTGGGGAAGAGAGAGAGAGATGTGTATTGGGGAAGAGAGAGAGAGAGAGAGAGAGAGAGAGAGAGAGAGAGAGAGAGAGAGAGAGAGAGAGAGAGAGAGAGATTGAAAATACTTGGGCTCCAGTCGGACTCGGGCCGAGAACTCTGATGAGCTGTCGGACAAGGGCCGGGCCCTATTTATTCCCTTGTTTCAATTAAAAGTCCCCCCTTAGCTCAACGGGCCTCCATTCTGACTGGGCCCATTTGCACCTGCATACCCTGCATACCCAGACGCACCTTCATAGGTTTATATACATTTACAAAAGTACAAATGTCCTTCCCACCACTTTCATAGTCTTTCATACTAGAATGTACTGGAACATGAACATAAGGGGCCATGTCCACAGTCTCTAAGCCTTAATGTTACGGATGGTAAGACCATGACCTCTGTCAGATTCAAAGCAGTGAGAGAAGATGCCGCAGTATAGTGATGAGAGGAGGACAAGAAACAACTATTGTAGCTCTGAACTTGATCAAGCAAGACAAACCACATAGCAACTCAAAGTGACAACTTTTGAATGTCAATGTTTTGCTGCCCAATATTTTCATATAAATCAGACAACAGATACCACCTCAGAGATCAGCTCTTCCCTCTATGTCTCTCCCCTTTATCTCTCTCTCTCTCTTCAATTTTCATGTGTACACACACTCAGAAAAGCCTTGAGCAATGAAAGTCTGGGACTACATCTCTGGACCGCTGCCAACGGTTTATTTTCTCTTGATGAGGTGGAAATGGCCCCTGATTAAACCGTTATTTCCATCGTGCCAGGGTCCGCACTTAATAGAACAATTCAAAGCGCTGTAGCAATTAAAATGAAACAATAACCGTAGAGCCATTTTCATGATGGATTTTGCTTTGTAATTATGGCCTATGGTTGTTGGTCTGTTACAACACCCAACACACACATCACTATCTCCATGTCTTGCCATTGTTTCACCCATCAGAGGTCATAAATGCAAGGTCAACTGACACAAAGCTTTGAGTCCCTTAATGAACTGGAATGTGCTATGAATATTAAAACTTACACAAATCACTGTTTATGAGCAGGCAGGAGTTAATTACAAAATTATGATTTCTAAAGCAGTAGTCAAATTATACTTAGTTTTCACAACTCTGATCTGTAAATTTGTATAACAACATGATGTTTGCCCAAAAGAGGAATCAAACTTCACAGATAGATCTCTTGGCTAATAATCACACACTAATTTAGTTGGTTAATCATCAATACATGTTTAAGTAAATACATATTTTGAGAACAAGATGATAGTAGATAGTAAATTGTTAATCTAAAAACAAATTAAGCTCTGCAATGGGACATCACATATTGTTGCTCATTTACGTAATGAGGTTCAAAATAAATTTGATATGCTTACAGTCTAGTGCAGGGATACTCAAATCTGCCTCACGAGATCCACTTTCCTGCAGGGTTTAGCTTTAACACACCTGAGCATGCTAATCAATGTCTTCAGGATCATTAGAAAATCACAGGTAGGTGAGTTTGATCAGGGTTGGAGCTAAACTCTGCAGGAGAGTGGATCTCGCGAGCCAGATTTGAGTATCGCTGATCTAGTGTGACCTCCACTTAAAAATTACATAAAGATCAACATTTAAGAAGCAAATAAACACCAATACAGAAAAATGTATAAAATACACTGACTCAAAGGCCTTAGCACACATGCTAAAAAGATTTTAATTGGTGTCCAAATCTATCTACCCATCTATAATAATAATAATACTAATGTTTAAGTTAATAGAGTATATAAAGACATAGCAGCTCCACAATTGAATTAATGAATTAATTATTATTAATAATAATGATAATGATAATAATAACGAACATTTAAGTTACTTACCTCCATTAATAGTCTGTTAAAAGTAATTAATTAGATTTTTAAATTTGAAGCACCCGGTGCTGAATGGCTGTATATTTTAAATTGGCTTGTTATTAAGAATTTAACAGAGGATGAAGTTCCTAGCTAGAAGCAGATGGCAGCCCAGTGTCCCACAGGAAGAGAAGAGCCTCACCTAAGAGACACACTGGCAACAGCGTGACCACTGTTTCCCTTTCCACTTAGCAAGTGTGCCCACCACAAAACTCTGACAGCTACAAAATCATTAACAACATAATTTCTCCTCCGTTCCCAGTCGAGCTGATATACAGCCCATGAGAAATAAGTCACCACACCACTGGATAGAATTTTGACAATTACAGAAAATGAGGAGGAAGTCACATTCATTAAACAACCAGATGTCCTGGTAATGGGATAACATTTGCTTTTTCAGTGCAATGGTCCACAATTACAGTCCATCTAAATAAACAGATGATTAATTAGAGAATGTGAACACTTCTGCAGTGTATTACAATAGTTTTGATCCAGGCTCTACAAATGGACAGCGTAATTACTGAATGACCAAAAAAACAATAACAATAACACTCCACTAGTAATGTGCACGCCAATGCTATTCAATCCAGAATGTCAAGGCCTAATCTGCACCTTGTTTGATTGCACAATTAATTTGTTATGTTAAGAGGACTTTGTGTTTATTGCAACACAAAAGGAGAATTATTATGGTCCTGTGCATATTAATCACTGCCTTTGTTCCTGTTTTAAACATGCAGCATAATGTTATACAAGTTCTCGGTGTATAAATTGAGATTGCAAGTCCCCACCATCCCTCTGCTGTATTCTGGCAGGTGGTACAAGTTAGAAAAGTGTATCACCATGTAGACTGCCCGCTTCCTGTTTGACTACAGATAACGGTTTCATTGTGTGGCCCTCTCATCATTGCACACATGGGGCTGGTAAAGGGCACCTAAAGGTCACCTGGGCCGGTGACTCTTGTGAACAATAGCATCCTTCCCACGCAATGTTGAGCAAGGAACCATGGGGGAATTATCAGGACACGTCAAATTGGCAGCATATTAACGACGGCGATACATGGAAAGACGAAGGCAGGTCTGTGTTCTTTCTCTGTCTTGGAATTGGTGCTGTGATTTTCTTTTGTCTCTCTTATCTAGTTTTCTCCAGCAAATACTTTTTAATGTCAAGTCCTGGGGGAGCTGCGTAGGAATATTGCCTTTTCCCTCTATCTTCTGCTGTCTGCTCTTCAGAGGGAGGAAGACACTGAATGTTTAGTATCAACACTCCCTGTGAGAGAGCAGGGTGAGACCTATAGTTTACCTTATGCATGCATCTCGAGTAACTTATCAAAAATATGTTTGGGTGGTATATAACCAAAATAAAGGCCTTTTTTAAGACCGTTAATATATATTATTTGCATTAATGTAATAGGGGCAAGGGGGTCGATTGACTGCACTATATTATGTGTTTGTGTATATATATATATATATATATAAAAAATCCCCCGACTGGATCTTGACCCCCCTCCTCCTCCCGTGCCACCCCATCAAAAATCATTGAATTGCCCTGGTGTGTGTGTGTAGTGATTTTGTCGTAATATATGACATGCCTTCACACATGCACACACATACACACTACTCTGGGTTTCCTACAATGATAAGATTAAAAGACTTAACCTAACCGAACATGGAGCCAGGCAGTATGTCTCAGCCCTCTGGCTCTTTCTGAACAAGCCAAGGTAGGAAGCCTGTTTTTTTTTTTTTTAGTGCCCCACATTTTGCTTCTCGTTCCACCAGCTTCGATGAACTGAAAAAAAAAAACTTTTGCTAGTTGCTCTGTCCATAAAATCTATTTAGAAAAAAGCAATTATATGGCAAACCATCATACATTTCCCACACATCAATGTGGTCTTCAGTTAGACTTTTTAATTAAGCGTGGTATTATACATAATTATACTGTATAAAAAAGAACACTTTCTCATTTCCTCCTCTGAATCCAGTTCTAAGAGCTGATGAAATAATTAGAATATGATATTATGTTCGTGTGTATTCTGGTTTAGATTAAACATATGTTTATTCTGCAGGTTGTAGCTGTATGATGCCAGTGGTACATTTTGCCAGTCATAAAAGTTTCTCACACTCTCTCACACTCGTAAACACACTCAATCACACACACACACACACACACACACACACACACACACACACACACACACACACACACACACACACACACACACACACACACACACACACACACACACACACGAACACAGGCATGTATGCACGCACACACATGCACACAGCAGGGCTGGTGAAGATGGCTTTTTACAGCAAACCTCTGCTTGAGTATCAATAATAAAGGAGGACTCATAGAGCACTAGTGCTTTTCAAAATGCAGAGAGTAAGGAAATTGAGCCATGGGGAGACGTGAAGGAGCAAAACATCAAGGCCTAAAATAGAACTCCCTGTCTCCCCTGAGGAAGATGCGGCACTGAGTGAAGCACAAGGGAAGAAGTAGGAGGAGTCAGGAAGAAAGAGAGTTTGGGAGTCATCCCTGTCTAGTTTTGAAAACTGTTTTGTACATAACTGCTTTTCCAAGCCAGTGATGTTTACTTCTAAAGGCTGATGCTAGTACATTGGCAGCTTGTTTTGCATCCTTAGTCACACTAGCAAGAATCCAAGAGCACAGTGAAAATGTGGGATTCAAAATGCAATTTAAACCTGAAAATAAAGTTCTACACTTTTGGGTGGGAAAATAAACAATACATATTTCATATTCTGCACTTTCTAGGTCAGTAAACAAATTATATTTTAAAGTTAACTCCAAAGAGCATCTGCTCACACTGCAAAAAAATATATTTTTTTCTTGGTATTTTAGTTTTGTTTTCCATTACAAATATGTAAAAAAATTCTTCAATTTACAATTACTCTATATAATTAGTCCTGAACAAGAAAGATGTATTTCAATGGGGTAAGAATATAATCTTGTTTTTTCTTATGCTTTTTTCTTACCCCACTAGCAGTTTTTTTTTCATGTTTTAAGCAAAAACAAATTTTTCAGAAAACAATAGAAAAGACAAACATTCAGAGTAATGCCAAGTTCACTGCAAGATTTTAGCCCGATTTTCACTTGCAGACAGGTTTTGATAAATCGTCGACAAACGCCCGAGACCGGAGGCAAATCGGTGCTCGTTCACACGAGTGACAATCGCGCAGTGTTAATGATCAAAGACGCGGGCTGAGGGAATGCGTCGCCATCATGACCCCTGTGAAATATTTGGCATGCTAAATATCTAGAGCTGTCGGCGATTCACAATCCTGCTGTGTGAATGAGTTCTGACTGAAAAATACATTGGTGATGACCTACAGCAAATGAGAGAGCAAGAGACAGGGCAGTGGGAAGTTCGGGGAGGACCATTTTTCTAATTTGTTTTTATAAAGCGATTAACGTTTAGCCATTTACAAACAACGTGCACACTTTTTTGAATTAGAATATAAATATCAGGTAGACTACATGAAGATGAAGAAGGGTCTAGGGTTTTTACTGTAAATAATATTATTCTATAAAAGGACAAGATTTATTGCATTTTTATTTTTCCATCACTTTGAAGGCTTTTATAGGCTATATAAGAAATAAACTCATAATAAAATGCATGTTGGTTTCACTTTCAAGTAGGCTACTTAGGCTATGTGCAATTTTATGTTCTTTGGTCATATTTTTTTTAATTCAAATAATTTTGGACAAATTTATCTTTCTTTGTCAAACCAACAATAAAACCACCTAAAAACTTTCTATTTAGATTTTGTCATACTTTTCAACCTACTTATAGGTGTCAAAATCACTGTTTTCTCCTTGTCGCACAGCCAGACTTTTAAACTTCAACAATGAAAATACAGTTTAAAAATATGACTTATCCGGTAACTATTAATGTACCTGAATTAAGCACTAGTATACATTATAATATTTAATGTGAGACCACTATCACTATTAATTGTTATACAAAATATAGCTGTCACACAATGTCCCTTTAAAAGTGTGTGTGAAAGATTGTTTAGGTGGTTTGTATGGAAATGTTCAATGACATCAGAGCACATGTTGGACTTGGAGGGAATTTCATTTTTCAGCAACAACAAATTAAGCCAAATCAAGCTAAATATTGCTTGATCAGTTAATATATTTACGCTATGTCATTTCCAAACATGCTGTACCTTCAAGGGTGTCTTTAAAAAGCAAAACAAATTAAGTTAAATAAGAGTATTTTGCATACATGAAATTCTAAGTATTAATTCAAAGCTAATCAGTGAAGCGATCGTCCATCTTTTCACAAAAAAAAACAACAGAAATATAATTTCTGCCCTTTGTGGTGGAAATGACATTTATAGTTACAAGGTACAAGTGATATGTTTAATGAATTTGTGAATTTAATTTAATGAGTGTGAGTTCAAGACCTTTTCTAAAAAATATCTCTACTGTTTCTCTACATTCATGTTGATTCATTGTCATTTCCACAACACCCTGTCATTTCCATCACCACACATTTTTTTTTTTTTATATTTAAAAAGTTCTCATCACACATTAAAAATGTATCCACAATTTATGAGATCGTGCTCTACTTAATACAAAAAATATATTTATTTAAGTTATATTTATTTTCTAATAAGCTCTTACCCAAACCAATATTACATTTCAGAGTGTGACAGGTGTACAGTTCAGTATTTGGTCCTTAGGGCAGTTCATTTATCTAATTGGCAAATGTATCTTAGACAATTCTTGAGTGGCATAAGATATTCTTTATTAAATAACAGCTGTGAGATGTGGTGGAAATTACATTTGTTCATTGCAGGTCGGAAAACATTTAAACTATTAACAATTTCTCTTGTAATCCAAGTTTTTCCTCTTACAGACCTTAAAACTAGACAAATTATTTAAACTTATGAGACTGTTACATTTTTTTTATTCAAGGCCTAAAGTGCCCCTAGTTGAAGATATATACAAATTTCCCAGCAGAAGTATGTTTGTTAACAAGTCATCTTTGTTAATTATTGTGTGTTCATGGAGGACTTATAGACCATAATATCAGCGTGATCTTGAGTTATTTCCTTATTTCTTCTTCTTGCGTGCGTTTGGCTGTAGTTTGCTGGCCACACAGAGTTGTCGGCGATTCTTCCTATTGTAAAGTCATGCATTGTGAAACCTCCTGTTGCCGATCCATCGTGCAATGTGAAAACAACAGCGACTGAATGCTACCCCAGATAGTCATGCAGTGTGAAAACAGCAGGGATCCGATGACTTTGAAAATTGTGCAGTGTGAACTCGGCATAAGTCACGCTTTATAACATGATCGTCAGGTTTTACACTTGTAGAGTTCATGCAGCTAAAGTGCAAAAAAATTATATTCATGTCAATTTCTCAATTCATCTCATCATCCAAATTGTTATGCTGAAAGCACGGTTGTTTTGTTGCTTGTTAGCTGCTAATGTTCGAAAAGAAAAATGTGATTATTAGCTTATGAGAACAAAGGGGAAGGATAGTACCAGTAAAAACGGATGTTCAGTTGATTATCAGTAGACAACAACTTGAATTACCACAAGTGCATGAGTGAAGAGAATACCAAATGTAAATTAACAACACTAGACAAACAATTCCAGGTATTTCAAATGCCAGGTATTTGAATGCAGTGTCCATATCATAAATTTGTATTTAAAAAATAATATAGAGTGGTTTTATATATATGGAGTACTCACCTGTTTATCAACAAATATGTGCATTTATTTGAAAAACAGACTAAAGATATGACACAAATAATGAGAATGTGCAGAATATGAAAGCATGACAATATCACAGCCACTGAGCATGGAAACTTTACCATAGTAGCAATTTTCTCTGCTTCTGTGAGAGTGTTGATGCATTCTTGGATTAAGTCCGAGAAATGCACTTGTTTGTGTGACTGAGGTAAATCCAGCGTTGAGATTATGTACACAAGTGTTATCGTCTTTACATGCTGCCTGACATTCCACTGATAAACTTCAAAAACAGCCAAACAGAATAGAAATGCAATGTTATATACACATGAGTAAGAGAATTTGACAATTATTATGATAGTTATTAAATGTGTCTAATACTGTCAAACGATTAATTGTGATTAATCACATCCAAAATAAAGTTTTTGTTTGCATAATATATGTGTGTATACTGTGTATATTTATTATGCATATATAAATACACACACATACAGTATAGATTTTGAAAATATTTCCATGTATATATTTATATTCATATAATTGATATTATATATAAATATTTGTAATGTATTAAAAAAATCTTAAATATATACATATATATATTTATATATATACAATAAATATGTATATATAGAGTACACACACATATACTATGTAAACAAACAGTTTAATTTTGGATGCGATTAATCACGATTAATTGTTTGACAGCATTAGGTATTTTTGGATCCTGTAACTATAAATGCAAACCACTGTGATATCACATACAAGCATACTGTATAAGGTTTTCTGACTAACAAATCCCATGGACAATATTATGTTGTTTTCCTGGAAGGTCTGACAGTCCCTCAGCATGACAGATGAATCAAATATTGTTTCCACAAAGCACATCTACAGTAACCATGGCATGCAGTGAACCCTTTTTAAATCCTGGGATTTTGCATTGCATGCGGCTTTGTAATTATTTTGTAAAATAGCATAAAACAATCAACGTTCTATATTAGACTTTAATATTTGTACTAGAAACTAGAGAACTCGAAGTGCTGCATTTGGGCCTTTTAAATGTACCCCAATAACAAGTATCTGTAGACTTACACACCAGCAATGTTTAAGGAAAACAGCTAGAAGGTTGATTTCTTTACTGTGGTGCACAGCAACGTTTAACACTAAAGGCATGAATCCCACACTTGCCTTGGGTGAGACGACTACTAATGAGCAACTGTCTGTCTTGATCACCAATAAAAACCTCTGTGCTTAGCCCGTGAATTTCAAAAGCTAAGAATGTGCCAACTGTAATGTGAAAGAACTGGCTCCAAGACAAGATAAAAGACAGAGGGAGAGAGAGTGTGAGAGGTATAGCTCGGACGTCCAGAGGCTTAACGGCAACTGTTTTCTCTCCAGGGGCGACGATAGTTTCAATGCAATGGTACGTCAGGCAAAACAGCAGAATTAGTCTGAATTACGATTCTCAAGGAAAATAATCACACCTAGTGTCCTGAGTTATGACTCTGTCGCTCTTTGCTTTGCCTCATTTCTCTGCATAACAATGAGAGGCTGGAGAGTAATTCTGCAAACCTCCTTGCAGCCAAAGTCTACATTCCCGGACACTTAACAGCCTGGCAAGATAAATGGATGGCGCCTCTCAGCAAGCTGACTGTTCCAGGACATTTCAAACCTGGGAAAAAAGTATCCTAAATGAGGCTGGAAGGCCTTTAGAATCATTCCTTCTACTTATGACAGACACATTCAATGCTTTCAAATGATGGAATCTTAAACGTTCTCTGAAATGTCTTTTGCCCTAATAAAAGTTCAAGCATGGTAAAGTAGCAGTAGTTTTCTGGTACTTTACTTTCATTTGCCCTTTTAAATTTTGGAGAGCAATTTGATGTTCTGAGGGATATCAGAGGTGCAAGTGAGATGTACGGCACTCTGCAATGGCCTCCATGATAAAGACGTTTCACCGCCGTCACAGTCGGTCCAAGAGCTGCAGGTGACGAAATTACTGGGATTGAGAAAAGCTGAGATGCACATAGTCTTATCCCTGCATGGCTTGACCTTTCTTAATCATGAAGCTTGTTACTAAGATGGCAGGGAAAGGTCATGTGATTCATAACAGTCAGTGCAGGAGGTGAGAAGGTACAACGGAGCAAAAAACCCCGCACAACCCCGCAGAGCATCATAAGGAAGGTGCTCTGCATTTTAAAGCATCAGGGGGAGAGGAACAATAAGAGTCATCAAAGGACCACCGTTGACAAAAGCACTCTCCAAAATGTCAACGTCATCACAGAAGAAAGACCAAATGTCTTTCCCTGACAAGCTATTCGCCCCGGCAGGGGAAAAAAAAGCCTTTTCTTGTCACAATGTATTGTTGAGAGGGAATCAACCCATTGAGAGTTTCAAAAGCAAAAAGTGCCCGTAAGTATACGTTTGCTTTGATTCTAACTTCATTTTCTGGAGCTCTGATTGATGGCTCCCCACACCCTCATCCATTGCTCCGTCAGTCGTTAACAATGCTTTTCAAACTCACCACTTTTCCAAATCCTCTCTCCTCGCCTTTTCACTTCCTTCTAAAAAAACATGAAGACCACTGAGGAGTAGTCAAGGACATGTGACGCAAAAACAAGACCTTTTCTGAGATGACCGCTTTGACAGTTGAGTTTGCTGTTGGACATGTTTTGGAAACAGGTGAAATATTCCTTGATTAAATCATTTAAATCAAAGCTATAAATGAGGAGAATAACCGCATAAGGCATCCTGATGTGACAGAAGCATTTGATGTCTGTACATCTAGAAGATCATAGTCTGGTCAAACTTGTCTCATAAATCACAGTGTTTTCGAGAACAGGAGGACATTTGACCAATTAACTCTGATCTTGCTGTACTAGATCTGTCACTAAACTACAGTCCCCTGAAGAATAGAATTATCCACAGTATCAAAAAAGTTAAGTTTCTGACTAGAGTATTTCATATATGTGACCCTCTCTTGTGAAATCCAGGCTGAAGTCTCAAAATCTAATTACGAGTTAACGAGTATCAAAGTTTGATTTCTACCATCAATTTCACTATAATTTGAAACTTTGACATGACCTTACTCAGTTAATATTAAAGATATAAAGGTTACATTTTCACAGAATGTTATTTACCATATGAAGGATGATTTTTTTGTAGAAAACAGCAAATCACAAAAATATTACTTTAGCTGGGTTTTGACAGAGAGGCTCACATATAGTCTTGCGCATAAACCTGTGCTTAGCAGGTAATGTAATGCTGTTATTCTGGATATTTTCAATTAGACACTTTATAACAAAGAGCTTCCCAAAACGTCTGAGGCTAAGAATCAATTGTGATAAAATCAGAACATCCAAGTACTAACTAGACCATATATTTTCCCTCTAACTCTGATTAACTTGAAGCCAGCTTAAACTATACATTTAAAACCATTTATGCCTTTCTTAAGGAAATCACCTTTGATGATATTTTGAAGTAAACAACATTGGACGACATGACGGTGACTAAATGATTACAGAATCTTCATATTTGGAGTAATTTAATATAAATGCATTTAATTTGCACCTCGACATGATATCAAATCCCCCGAAGTCTTGCACCATTTGCAGCAGGTCAGTTTTTCCTATACCTTGCTTGAGACAGCATGTCTTCCTGTGATATTAATGGCCATGCACTCTCTCAGACTTGCTGAACCATTCATCAACGTGATCCAATGATCATTTGCATATTAAATTACAAAATGTTAAGGGCGATATAAAGAAGGGTAATGGGCAGGAAATGAGCCAATTACAATAATTACACCACTGTAATTGACCCCAAACTTTGTCTGTCCACATGCGCAAACATTAAATAGGTAGAAGAAGAAGACAACGAGGCATTAATTAGCCCCCTGGATTAAACCACATAGACAAATCTTATTTCAAGACTTATTCCCTGTCCTCGTCTACATGCTCCTGGCTGAATGGACACTTATTGGCCTTTCTAATTGTCAAGGACAGAGATATAAGATAATTAAGATCAGTTTATCTCACAAATAGTCACATTTTTCCAATATTTTAAGTTGTTCGAGCATAGCTATAATTGTGGTAATGTTATGTAATCACATTTTTTCATACTATTTATCTAAAACATGCACACTTACATATATACAGTATACACATACAAGTAAATAGTCAAATGATTAAATATATTAATATTAAATACAATTTTCAGTTTCAGCCTTTTCATTTTAATTCAGTGCACAGCTAACAACTAATGTCCCATTTACTTTTATAGGTATTTAGCTTTAATTGCATACAAATTGGATATGGACATCCTAGTAGGTTGCACCAAGAATACAATGGGAATCATTGGTGTGAGTAAGACATATATTGGCTGAGGTTAAAACTAAACTTGCTGTGTGTGTAAACAGACATAGCCTTTAATATTTTTCAGTGTTAATCACCAGAAAACTCACTGCATCTCAAACATGCCACTGAATGAGATTCTTGGCCAGTGTGTCATCCACCACCAATCTCTTTAACATGCTGCTAGTGTTTGATAAGTCATCGTGTGACTCTTTAAGCTCGGCTATTGAGAAATGTCAGGCCTGAGTGCTCATCAGTAAGTCATGTTGCTCAAATGACGGGGAGAGAAAAAGCATGGAAAAAAGAACGAAATCACAGTGCGCGGTCTTTTCGATTTCACTTAAAGATGTTAAAGTACTATGTCTCAAAAAAGGTATGATGAATGTCCATTACCCTTTCATTATGTATGAGGCCACGAACTGCTTTCGCGCCCTCTGTAGTGCTACAAGAAGGTCATGAATATTTGAAAAGCCTGGGGAATGGAAGAGCATACTGGTATCCCTCCCCAACACCATATAACTCATATGGCACAGTCGCTAAGAGTGTTTCTCTGACCAAGTCCTTGACAATTTACCATTATTATTTGTCCTGAGTGCCGTCTGAGGTCAGGAAAAACATGGTTCCCGCTACAGAGAAAGCAATCCAGGAGGCCACCCTGAATTCAAACCGTTTCCCCCCCACTAAACCAGTGCATAACATTTCATTCAAAATTGACCTCCTAAACGGTCTGCTCCTCATACAAATCTACTGTATGGCTTTAAAAGACAGACAATACTGTGCACGGCTGCTGACTTTCACTGTCACTTTTAAAGTACAGCATGGTTATTTTGTATTTATTTTTTAATGCATCTCTTTGAGACATGTCCACAAATCCACATCTGCACAGACCCACTGTGACTGGGCATGTTGCATGTTAATTGTGACCAATGACAGTTATTATAGCTTTCAACACCAAATACTATCCAATTTAATTAGTTAAAGCAGCTTGAATATTATCCTAAATCACTATTTAATGTTACGCTCCCAATAATCAACAGTAAATGTTGATATTCATATACAGAATATCTGTAATTTGCATTGCATAAATACATGTGGAATGAATGAATGAAATGTATTCCCTAAAGCCTTAAGTTTCAAGTTTTTAAATGAATACATTTATTGCACTAATTTGAAATTTAAATAAAAAAATGTGGTTAATGGATTTGTCTAAGAGTAAATGCCATGTAAACAAAATGTAATTTAAAAAGTAACTCTAAATACTGTCCAAAATCTTTTACACTGAAAAAATGGGGTGGGAAATTTTCACTCAAAGATTTCTTGTTTCACAATTAATAACAAAGAAATTACAAATAACACATCGAATTATACATGGAATTTCTAAATAGAAAGGATTTTTACTTGTTATTTATTTATTTTTTCTCCAATAATCTTTGTTTTAATAATTTCAAAAAATTTTTTACAGTGTAACTATTATTGATAAAAAGTACACAGTTCGTACACAATTATCAGTGAATGGGTCACATTTGTGACCAATTAAGTCACCCAGATCTTAAATGGCAAAGCATTTCAAATAAATTACCAAACCCACACACACAAAGCAAAGATAATAAACAAAGGACGTGTTTCCATTTATTTTGGTGGGATTCAGATTCCACCAACAATCCGCCCCTGCCGGGGTCCAGTCAGAGGTGGAGAGGAAGCACATGAATGTCACACTATAAAAGCATTCTGAATGAATCTTGCTGAACACAGGTTCTACCGCTTTATTAGCCTATTTTACGCTCCTGCGAACAAGGCAAACGGAGCGAAAGAGATATGCAAATATGAATCTAATTGGCCTGTCAGGACCACGGTCCCCCAGTCAAACGGGTGACAGTGAAGGGGAGAGCACAAGCAGATTGGATTCAGCTGCCACCCTTACAGATTTCATTAAGTCATTCTGCATGCATTATGCCTGGGGTCAATGCACTATCCTTGAACAGGTCTTTCAGCATTCATTACCACAGAATTTCTCTCTATCACTTTTAAAGCACCACATGCTCCATTTTTGATGTTTCTATATCTCTTTGGGACAGATGCACAAATCCAGATCCCACAAAGAGCTTCAAATGTGACTGGGAACGGTGCCTGTTAATTGTGATCAATGGCACTTTTGAACAACAAATAGGCCGGATGTGCTTGTGATGATGTCAGTGTACCGCTTTATCATAGCGGCAGCACAAATCATCATCAATTTGCAGACTCTAGAGAAAATCTTCTGTATTTAGCTATATGATGCTCCAGAGAGACGGCACAAAAGATGGAAACAGAATATTGTCTTTAAACGAGAATCTGTAACATGGGGTTTGGTTAATGTGCTAGAAACGTGCGGGCGGCACTCGACATAGACATTCCATAAGACTTAATGATGCATCTAGAAAAAAAACACACCTTCATTAGTGGACTGTCACTCCCTGCACAAAGGGACCATGCAACAATGGAAGGGAGGAAAATCGATGGTGATGATTTAGCAAGCTAAAGAAAAAAAGAGAGAAAGAATGATAATCGCTCTAGGAATGAGAATCAAGCAGACACGGAGACTATCTGAGGAGAGAGAGAGATTGAAAAGTAAATCAGAGGGCGAACTCTAAAGAGCATTGCAGAGCCATGATAACACTGTAGCTTAGAGCTGAAGTAAGAGACGAATAAAGTTGGTTATAAGTAAAACACCTCTCCGTAACGTGGCTTCACCTTAAAATGTGCTGCATTTAAAGTTGGCCAGTAAAATTAACAATCACTGACACTGAAAGTGATCAAACATGTATGGAATTGCTCGTAAAGATTCTATTTTTGTTAATCCGATACACAGATTTAACACTTGGCAGGTATAAATTGGCTTAAATGAATAAAAAACAGCCAGTATTTGTTCAGACAGACATATAGACATATAGATAGACATATAGATAAATAATAGATAGATCATTTGTCTATCATACTATCATTTCTCTCTTTCTTCTTGCTAAATGGTTGCAGTACAACAAAATAACCTATGACTCACATCAAAGAGAATAAATACAGAAAAAAGTGGCACCAATTTAATCTCAAAATAAAACATGCCAATGGAAATGATCACAGCTATGAACAAAAAGACTGGAATGTGGTACATTATCAACCTCTTAACCTAGTGTCGCAATAAAAACGATAGCAAACTGCCATCGAGCTGCTAGTTTGTGTTCCTATTCCAGCCCACTCTGGCAATAAACACAACAAAATCAACTGGCCTGCTTTCAGCCTGTGGATTTCCAAAAATTGGCTGTTCTTTTCAAGAGAAGGATCAATGTGAATGATAATGAACATTATTTGAGTAAAGACACACTTTTGATCGAGAAGAAAGTCAGCTCACAAAGAGCTGCAAAAGTTATTCAACAATCAATACTGCATTTATAATGTGCTCCATCAGCATTCAGATAATGAAACACCTGTGGCGGCGAAAACGGCAGAATTATTCACATAAGCCCACACCAAACGTCCTGGTTGAATTGTGGCACTTAAGGCTTTGAGGATTCTTACTGACTGAAAGGTTAAGCAGTATTCCTCTGTATGTACAATTAATTTTCTTTCAACTTTTCTCACAGCGCCAACTCTCCTTTTGTGCATCACATCAATGCACTGTGGATTCCATTTCAAGGCTGAATGCCTGTGCAGTTATTTGCTTTGCACTCGTATGTTCCATGTCTACAAACTTGGAAGTCAAACGTCGAGTCAGGGCTGAATTTAACGATGCATCTAAACTTCACCCAGAGATATTGGCAAGAAACTGTGGCATGTCATGTCATGCCGCCGCGGGCGGACAGACTGCTACAGTGTGATTAGCCTCTGCTGTGATCAACTCCCAGCTCTATAATCACATACAGCCAAGAGAACATGATTGACAAGATGTTGTGGAATTAAAGCAGAATTTTGGAATCTTGACAACTGATGTATTGGTTTAATTATATAAACCTAGCATTACATTTATTTACTTCAGCAACTAGTATATTAAAAATTCCATTTAACTGATTTTAGTTCATAAAGTAATTAATACAACACATTAACTTAAAGGTTTGTTAATATAGAAATACCAATAATTAGAAATATATAGACAATGTTCATACAATGTTCATAAGGGGTTCTGCAGGTTTTATATAGGTCAATGTAAGAGTCCTTTTAAGACAAAGTAAAGAAAATATAAGGAGCAAATTAAAGGGAAAATGATGCGTTAATATGTTCTCTAAATGTAGATGTCTAGGGAGCAGAAAATGAGGTGTGTTAGCAACAGATCTCCATTACTTTTAATATGGAAGTAATTTACTGCACCTTTTTTACACTACAAAAAACGAATTGCTCAGCGCAATCAAAATGAGCTTATGATAAAACAAAGAAAAGAATATCTCCCAGCAAGCTTATAAAAATCAATTCAACTTAATTTATAGGGAGAAAACATTTTTATAAATCATTGAGAGATATTTGCTTTTTAAGAAAAAAAAACCTCACTTTTGTTCAAGACTTAAATTATCATAATTTTGTTCTTCTAGTAAATGTATCTTGATTTCGGTTAGATATTTGTTTTGGAAATCAATATATATATATATATATTATTATTTTTATTTTTTTTTGTAGTGCATGCAACATTTTATTCCATGACTTTAAAACTGCCATGAATTTGAAAGCTTTCAGCCTTGTTTAACGGACTTTTTAAGACCTTAAATTAAGAAAGGGTGAATTAAGACTTTAAGAGACCTTTATAAAACCTGCCAAAACCCTGGTTCATGCTTTGGCTGAACTTGATTTAGAAAGGGACAGCACACTTGAAATTTGTTTTCTTATCATTAAATTGAACCGTCCGTAAACTCCACCCCGATAACTTTTGTAGCAGAAACCTGAATTAAGTACAACAATAACATTTTACACGCCACAGTAAAGCCAATATGCCCAATAAAATATCAAATCATTAGACCAATAGCATGTCAGCAAGCAAAACTTAGATTTCTTACCACATGTAATTAAAGGTGCTTCATGACGCCATAAAAATAACCTTTTTGTCTAAATGGTTCCATAAAGAACCTTTAACATCTGAATAACCTTTCTGTTTCATAAAAGGTTCTTTGTGATGAAAGAAGGTTCTTCAGATTATTAAAAGGAAAGTAATGGATGTTACTTTCATAACTTTTGACTGAATGGTTCTTTGTGGAACCAGAAATGGTTCTTCTATCTATGGCATCGCTGTGAAAAACCTTTTAAGCACCTTTATATTTACGAGTGTAGAGTTGGCAGAAACCAAGGCCTGTAGAATTACCACACTAGAATTTATTAAGTAATTGCCCCCTCAGTTTTACTCTTCACCAACATGGAAACCCCTAAAACTTGAACATAATAGAAACTCTTTTAAACACCAACATTACACTATATTAACAAGACTTCACATGTCTCCTTCTGTGCACTTGATTTCAACATTGTTTCTGCTACAAAGAATGTCATCTTTATTTTATTTTTTCCCTAGAATAAATGTCAGAGTTTATTCAATTGAGTTGTGATAAAATGTTGAAGAATTGTGTTGCATTAATTTATTTTAATTAAGCAAATTGAGAAAGCAGCAGAAATCATTTTTAGTGTTTGTTTCTGCTGTGGTATTAATTTTTGGCTGAATTTTCTGCCATTATTTTCAACTTTATTGTGTATAAATGGAAGAAAAAAGCATAGATAATCAAGTCTAACAAAACCTAGCTAATACCTCAGAAACAAATGCAAATTACTTGATCAAGCTAATAATGGAGTGTAACCAAAAGCAGTAAATCATCTAAAACAATCTGATCTGATCATAACATTTGACTGCCTGAGTCACACTAATGTCTGCTGCCATAGAAATAAACCCTCCAAAAGCAACCTACTAATTTCACAAACACAATCTACAGATGATAGACGACAGAAATAAGTACATTAGGAAACAGAATGTTGCCCTTTATTCTCCATCCACGGGAGATGAAAGGCAGCTTGCCGATTGAATCCAACCACAGAGCACTGTGATTGAAGATTTGTAACAATGGCATCAACTCGGCGGGTAGCAGATTACCTCCATCAACCAACCCTCTGGTTTTTATTATGAGTGCTTTGAACTCCGAACCTTTCTATGAACTACAGAGCCTTTCAATCTCATTAGATCTGCCACATTAACCTTTTATGTATACATGTTTACTTGTTCATTATACGCTTTTTTCCTTTTTCCCAAAGGCCCAGGTCTATCATATAGCCTTAAAATTATCTACCAGGCATAAAATCCCTTTTAAATTGCTTTATAGTTCACATCGTTGCACAACTTGCTCTCATTAATAAGTATTACTGATGTTTTGAGGTTATGACTTTCTAATCGGCTTAGTTTGAGCGCTGACAGTCATACAGTATGTGCTTTATGATTTCCACATTAATCACATTACAATCTGGATCACGTTTTCAAAATGCAACCTTTAATTTCCGCAGTGCTTTTATGGCTGAATTTTACTCTTCAATGTCATGTCTTAAAGCTTGCAGAGCTCATGACTAACAATATATAAATGGAGCCAAAATATAACTATTTTGTAAACCACTCCCTTGTGTTCAAAGACAGATTGAAGCTAATAGGAAATGTCGGTTTAGAGTAAATCTGAATATGTAAAAATATGTAAAGAAGAAATAGAAGTAAAAGGTTAATAAAGGCACATACATATTTTTATACTTTGAATCACTAAAGGAATTATGCAAATCAGCTTAAATGCAACTATTCTACAGAACATATATATATATATTCCTGGTTATAACACCCTTCTCCATTGTATCATTCGGTGAATTTCTGATTTCTTTATCATCATTTGGTGAATTTCTTTTTCTTTTTCTTTTCACTGTTAAAAAGACAGCATTGCTATGAAGCTCCACCAACTAAACCTTTACCAAACAATAGCTAGCAATTATAAACTAGCATGGGAAACTTAAACAGGGTTCACAAAAACACTCTTTATATATTGGTCTAGAAACAACATTTCTGACAACCAATCAGATTTTAGAATTTCTAGATTAAGGGTTAGCTTATGATTGGGGTTTGTGAGTTTATACCGGACCAACAAAACATGTTGACCTTGTAATGTCTTACTCTACAATGTGCTTGGTTTCTACATGAAGTAATAGCTGAAGAGCGACTTCGACTTCATTTAAACACGCATAACGGAGCTCTACAACAGTACAGATGTGCACTGCAGTGTCTGGTTAAATTGGATTGTGGGTGGTTAGTGAATAACGCTTTGCGCTGAAATACAGCTTGAAAAATTGATGCAGCTGTTTAGTGAATTCTCCTCTCAGAGAGGAGTTTGCCTTAAGCACTTGAAAGTTTGACAAAGTGCTTTCCGAGAGTCAAAGGGAATGTGCAATCTTACTTTCGGATCCTGCTCTGTGCAATCTCACTGCCTGAACAGCAAACCCAAATCATTCCTTCATTTTTGCCAACAATCAAAAAGCCCTAGTGACCCTCTCCAGTCCGCTGTCTCATTCCTTTCCTCATCTCAGCTGCTTTCAGGCCAAATCATCTCAAAAGAGCCTGAGACAAGAAAGGAAGTGGAAAGATGCTGTACTCATCGACTCTCACTCTCACATGAGAACGGATCAGTATCTGGATCTTAGTGGCCCCTGAAGACAACAGGCTTTGATGTGCACTACCTTCCTTTATGTCCAGACCTATCTCACTTCACAGAAAGAGAAAGCGCAAAAGATTAAATGAAGCACAAAAGAAAAGGGAGGAACGGAAAAGGGAGTTTTTAGTGTTCTGCAGTTCCTTCAACGCAACCAGACGTGGTGCCAGAACCTGAGAGGTTTGATCAACGCCTAACATTTGCTCTCCAAGAGACCCCCTCCATTCAATTCTTTCCCTGTGCTAAGGAAATCATTTTTCACATGAGGAAAATGTATTTTCTCATCACAGAACTTGGCAACAGGCACTTTTAGCGAACACTATTTTGGAGGAAGGAGGGTGAAGTGCCAATATGGATTTCCATAGTGTCTTAAGAGTATGGACTGGTGATTCAAACTTTTACACAGTACAAGGTGATACAAATCTAGAGAAATCAGTGTTATTAATTTGGTTGGGAGGTTATCGCTCCTTGTGTGATATAAGCTCCTGCTTGCAGCTTGAATTTGTCCTCAGAAATAGAATTATGAGTTACATTTTTAACTAAAAGAACATCATAATTTTCTCTCACGTCATTCCCTCCCTCATATTATTTTCCTTCTTCTGTGAAGCACAAAGTGAGGTGTCAGGGAGAGTTGCTCTTTTTCAAGCAACAAAAATTGGTGTTGATTTTTACTGCCAAGCTCCAAATAGGCTAAAAGCACACTATAAAAGTGTCAAAATGGTTGTCTATATGACTTGTGCACTGTATTTCAAGTCTTTTGAAGCCATACAATATATTTATCTAAGTAAGGGAACAAAGCAGAGGCAGATAGAGTTTTTTTTTACTACTTGCAAATCACATGTTAAATCACATGCAAATCACATGTTCAAATCGCATGTTAAAATCACATGTGAAATATGTGAAACACCTAGGTTTCACACATTTACGCCATAAATGTTCCAAAACCACATGTTTAATGCGCGTTTCAAATGTGTTTCACACAAGTTTCACATATTTCACTTGAGATTATAATGTTATATTTAATTATCATTTTAATTTGTATAATTTATAATCATATAATTTATGATTTGCATATGTGATTCATGTGGTTTCTGTAAGGGAATTGTTGTCAGGAAAATACTTACAATATTTCAGGAATAGTATGGCTAAGCTATGATAGCTTCATCAGTCTTCTACACTTCATTTTGCATTGTTCTGCACAGCTGACAAAAAAGTGCACTGGTTGTCATGACTGTCCAGTTTCAAATTTATTTTCCAGAGACTGTGCTAAAAGTGCATTTCTGCATGGTTTAAACTGCAAGAATTCTGACCCTTCTTGCTTTTACCTGATGTAAGAGATGTGAATGAATCAAAGACATTCAAGTGGTTTTCTAAAGTGGCTTTTTAACAATGATAGAAATATTATTACATACAGTTCTTCTCCATGCCCTTATAGTCTGTCAAGTGATAGATGTGTCACAGATCTTTTACCTCAGAGGATTATTTCCAATCAGACTTTTTTTTTACTCCAAAACTGTATGCAGTGAGACATGTGCTATCTGTTACTTTAATTACAGCAAGCCACAAAAACAAGTGGGTTAAGAATGTATAATAACATCAAATAAGAGACCTATGACACTGCAAGTAGTACAATATGCAAGGAAAAAAAATGTTTATGGTGATTGGCTCAAAAACTTTTGTGGCCAAAAATAGAGTGCTCATAAGCACAGATGGCTGCAAGCAGGTCGCATAATAACGGGGAGGCCTGCACCAGCTGAGCAACTGCAATTGCGATGAAAGGGAATTCTAACGGATCGCTTTCTCCAGGTACTATAGGCCTCCTTTGTTATTTCAAAATGCACCAGGCATCATAATAAGTCTGCTGCTAATGTGCTTCTAAGAGCTCCTGTGTGGAACCCTCCTGTGAGATGAATTCTGCGAAAGTAACGGGTCAGCCAAACAACAAGTTAAGCATTTCAGCAAAAACTTCAGGGACCAAAATGAAAATGCACAATATTAAACCATAAACATTTCTAAATGAAATGTAACGCCAGGATCTTTACAATCACGGCATCAGTCAGGAGCTAATTAAACAGAGCCAGGGGATCTCTAAAGAGACCTCAACCCAGCAATGGTTTAGTTCCTTTTCATCCACACACCTTAAGATGTTATTAAATTATGCTTGCAAATGATGTCTGGCTGAATTCCCAGTCTCTTACGGAGGTGGAAGTGTCATTTTAATCAGCGCTAAGGCCACGATGGTGGGCATTTTCGAGTTAGGAGAGCTTTTAGGTACCATCGTCACTAAACAGAAAATGCTGTCAAATCTTCTTGCATTTAGCTAAAATCTCAAGTCTAAATATTCAGTATTATAAGCATGTGTCGTTATAATCACTAATGGCATCTTAAAGCGTTTATTTCAATCCTCTCAGGTGCAAGTCAATGATAATACGTTGAGAGTGTGGCATATGAACCCCCTTTTTTCTGCAGTTATTAAAAGAGACCTCACAGGAATATTTCCATATACTTAACCATTTAATTAGCAAGTAAAATAGTTTTTTTTTCAATAACTGAATTGATAAGCATACTGTCACAGTCAGCTTTGAGAAAGCTAGCGACTGCAGGGTAGGTCTGCTTCTTAAATTCTGGGTAGGTAGTGTAAACAAAGACCCAAGGCTGAGTGAAACAACATCTATATATCAAAATATATCTCAGAGACAAAGGTGGTACACCATGCAAGATATATGTGGTAAACTACACTTCAGAAAGAGAAAGCATGGGGAAAAGGGAGAGAGAATCGACAATGGGATGCTCCCTGTGGATCCAATACATTCTCAGAATTCTAATTTGGCTTTCATCTCGAGTTTCTGGTAACACTTCACAGTTTTCAAACATAAACATTCTTCAAAAACAAGAGATTTTGGCAGCGAAATTGAACGAGTCACCTCACCAGCAGTATGGATGGATTCTTTCAATTATCACCCATTTGTGTGATTCTCATGGACTCTTTTCCACAACATATAATGCTGAAAACTTGGGAAAAATAGAGGTTGCTTGTGGATTTATAGAAAAGCATCTGGAGACATCTTTTGGATGCCTCCCACTGGGCCACAGGATGCGTGCAAAACAATAGTTCACACTCATGACAGACACTGCATTTTTAGCATTTGCAAAACATCATGGGAAATAGCAGCAATGCTTGGCTCAGCCGCTTCGGTTTGGTTCATTAAGAAAAAAAATTACAACATGAAAATGCATATACAGCATTGTGGGAGGGGGGATGCAAGACTTCCTAAATTGATTAGTATCTGCAAAAAGTCTGCGAATGTGATATTTTTCCAGTTAAAACTTCAGAAATTGTCTCCCCAAGTGTATAAACTATGATGAAACTATATGAGTAATTTTAAGTTAGTAAAATAGTTCCTGAGGTATGGTTCCCGGCCCTCAGGAATCACTGAATGTAATTCCAAGGGAGGACAGAGATATGGCACATTGTTCATTCACTTCATGTAGGTGAAATGTAGGGCACACACTCTGTAGTTCGCACACATCATAACAAAACTCAATAATTCTTAGACTTTCATCCACAGCTGGCCCTGGAGTGAACAGGGTTGAAATGACCCATTTCACAGTCCAACATTTACGAGGTCAAGTTATAGGGTAACATTTTCTGGGTAAATCAGTCATATTTTTTTTTAAAAAGGTCATCAAACACTTCCCAACAAAAATCACAACAAATGAGATCTGCTAAACATCAGATGAATTACTATTACTGCACATATGAGGACAGTTATACGATCACCCGACAAGGTTATTTATATAAAATGCATCTGGTTAAATATTCCTCTGCTCGCTTTCCTTTTTTCTTTTCTCAGGCTGCCTGTTTAAACCGCCCCCTAATCTGCTTTATTAAGCGCCTTCTAAGCATCTATATCTCATATTAATTAACATGAAGCACAGAAACTAATTATATTTATCATTTAGAAAGCCCACATAAAAAAAGAATGCTATTTCATAGTTATGTATTTACTTATGTATGTGTGTAGAATTGTTTATCAGAACCAAGTAAATTTGCATAGTTTTGTCAGTAATGTATTTCTTTGGACTTTGTATTGTTTATAAAAACCTACCATGCTTATTATGAACCTCCGGAAATATAATATACATGACCCTCCAATCAGCTGTTATTCATATTCATATCAAGCAAGTGACCT
Source organism: Gymnocypris eckloni scoliostomus (assembly GCA_027564155.1). NCBI lineage: Eukaryota > Metazoa > Chordata > Actinopteri > Cypriniformes > Cyprinidae > Gymnocypris > Gymnocypris eckloni. Next base: position 9,046,366 of record CM050422.1, read on the forward strand.
TGTGGAAAACAGGTTGAGCTGAAAATACATGTGTGATTTTTTCCATCATGTACAACACCCTTAATTTTATATGACAGCCTGTCACACCTTAGCAAGGATTGTGACCAGCACATAATCAACACTCTCTTCATCTACTAACAAGATCAAAATACTGCCAAATTGCTTTTACAGTTTTGAACATAAAGAGAGGCATTATATATAATAATTTGATAGGAAAATCCACTAGCGTATCCGATTGTTTTTAGACAGAATGATCCAAACACACAATCACAAAACATGCTAAGTGTTCCACAAAAAAGGCATTTTCCTAGTCAAATTCGCAGCAGGTTGTCCTTCTATAAAAGGAACACAATATAATTGCAAAGTATCCGAACTACAGTCGCTGCAATTCTCTTTCATTACATCCTCCTATTCTCACTCTTATGTGTGGTTTTGCAATCCATCCGTTGTTTCCCTGAACCGCTTCCTAGCTTGGGTTTTGTTAGCTAATCTGGTGCAAGGAAGGCAAAGTTTAGCGGAACAATACGGCATTGTACATCATCCGAGAGAAGAGATTAATGGGAAAGAGGCTGGTGAAGCTGCAACTGAGATAAAGAATTAGCAAATGAAGCTCGCGTTTTTTTTTTTTTTGCCTTCCTCTACTGACTCCGGCTCATCCTTCACGGTAATTTGATTGAGAATGCTTCATGCATACTACAAGACCTACGCTATCTGCTCTACAGGGGGAAGTCTTGTTCCCAGAAATAACAATTCATCTTCAGGATCCCTGTCTCAGTATATATCATCAACTTGAAGCTCATCGTAGTTATTTTACATCAAAGCAAGCTGATACATGGGCGACAGCAAGCGAGGCAGGAGAAAAAGACGAAGGAGAACGAGGCGAAGCATTTAACAATCCCGGGTCGTGTTCTCACACCCCAATTAATGCGGTGCCAGAAGGACGCCCGCAATCCTTTCTCTAAACAGACGAAAACAGGATTGATGACAAAGCCTCCTGCGCATAACTCACGGCCTGACGTGGAAGAGGAGAGTGGGACGGAGAAAGAAAGACGGAAAGAATGGGAGCGAGGAGAATTACGGAGAATGACGGATTGAGACGGAGGGCCTGTTTTCTCTGTCTCCCTGGCAGCAATCTTACGTTTGTATCCACTGGCTCCTGGTGAAAAGGCAGTGAAATATCCTGTCACCCAATCAGAGCGCAGCACTCATTTCCCAGTGATGCTTTAACAACAGCTGCCGTCCACCATTAATATGTCATTGATAAATCAAAGTAGCAAGTACAAAGGACTCAAAGTTTCCCAAAAATTTGGATTATGTTGAAAATGATTGATGAGTTGTATAGTTTTTTCTCATTATTCTCAAGGAAATCAAAAGTGAGTAAAAACAATAATGTTAAAAAATATTTGTATTTCTTTTTAACTTTTTGTCTTCTAACAACTTACTGTGGTTGAGAGTGTAATCAGAGAGTTTTTTCCTTCAGATCTCAATATGGTGACATACAGTACATTCATTACATTATGCCATAAAAAACTAAAATAACAATGTGTCTTTTTGTGCTAGGTTCAGTTTCACTAGATCATCATATATGATGCTTTGAAAGACGTGAAGATTTGTAGAGTTTAAAAAAATAGCGAAATAATCCCATAATCATAAAGACAATATCAAATCAAATAGTCACTACAATATTGTAACATATATTTGTACAACATTTTATATATTTGTATTTGACATTTAAAGATTTGAATGACACACACAAAAATAGGTCAATCATTCACAACTAGATTAACGATATGCATTTAGAAAAATTCTACTTTAAAGTGTGGTATTACAAAAACAAATGCACACTGAAGTAACACACTGCAAAGATAATCAGTCATCACCAGTAGTCATTGGTGATGCTGTAAAAAATGCATATTGTCAGCTGAAAGATTCCCAAAGGTATGAACAACAAATCTTTATCAACTGCACCATACACAGCATGCTTTTCAAGAGCAAGCTACAAAAAATAAATATATAAAAGCCAGTAAAGTGTTTTTTTCCCCCAAGGCTGTCAGAAACGAGATTAATTCTAGCCATTGTCATTTAATGAGCTGTAGAGAGTTACCTGTCACATTGCTTCCACACATTCCTCTTTGTGTAAAAAAATCACTTTATTTAATTACTTTGCATCTGTCAAGCCATCACCCTCCCCACATCCTGCCACCTCATCTGAACAACTTGCACTTGAAAACCAGTGAGTTGAAATCTGTCTTACATAAACAACATGCAAATCATAAAGCTGTGCTGTTATTCATTGCTCAGTGAGAGATGATTGACGCTCTAAGCGTCGACTCCTCTTCGAAAGCCAAAGCGCACAATGTACGAGTCGTTTTTTCAAGGCCGGACGGTTTATTGAACGTTCGGCCATGGAAAGAGCGACAAGATCCACTTATACAAGGGCTATGTGTCACCAAAACAATGGAGATAGAGGCAGGAAGCACACTTGGAAATAACAGGAAGGTCAGGTGGATCTGTCTCCATGACAGTGCAGAAGGCATTGACTAAATCTCTTTTATATGATCACTATGCTGCAATACACATAAATCTCACACTCAACCACCCTCACTTACACACAGAGGAATAAAGAACCACTACACTGAAGAACCAAGCCATTTTTGGCCATCCAGTACTGTACATTTCAGAATATGGATGTTCTGTAGGAAGCTTGTGTGTTTCACTGGAATAGATTAGTTATGGAACGAATAGGCTGCAAAGATAATCAATATGATCACAATCATTTATATATATGTGTGTGTGTGTATGTGTGTGTGTGTGTGTGTGTGTGTGTGTGTGTGTGTGTGTGTGTAGGTATGTAGGTATAGACACACACACAGTTGTGTATGTGTGTGTATAATTTATAATCATTTTACTGAAAATTATTATTCCATATTATATAGCAACAATTCAAATTCAACGGACTGTGTTCCAATATAAAATATACCCCAAAGCAAGGGATAATTGCTTCTTCAATACATAAATGGAAATGTTGGATGTAAACATTGATCCTAAATAAAATGATTTGATTGTAAGAAAAAAAAGGATATGAGAGAGATATGAAAGAAGGACAGTGCAAGACACTGGTTGTCAGAGACAACGGCTTCAAATGTCTGAATACCATGAGTGACTAATCAGAATCAAGTTTTCCAGAGCAATGTATAATAAGTTAGTAAAGTTAAATACCTGCATAAGGGACAGGGGCATCTTTGTCCAATGCGACCAGAGGAGGGTCGAGCAGTACCGTGTCCATGTTTTCGGTGATGACACCATGGTAGGATGTCTCGATCCATGGTTTGTGCTTATTCACTACAATGGAGAGAGAAAAGAAAGAGAAAAAAGAGAATTGAAATTCTGAAATAAAAGTCTATTTAAGTTTTCAACAAACATCTCCTAAATAAGATTAAAAAAGTATTTTCTCTATGTTTTCATGCAAAGAATGGCAAATAATGGCGATCGATGCAAGTCCTATAAGCATGGGCTGTTTGTCCAATTCCCCAAATGGCAGCATCCCTGTCTGCTACAACACGTATCCAGGGAAACACCCTCATTTATCTGGTCCTGGCGTGCTCTGTTGTTCCTGTGTTTTTCCCGTGGCTGCTGTATAACAAGAGATACCAAAACAAGATGCTAATCAATGGATGACACAAATGCAATCTTCTACCCAGTGAAAGGAAAACATCCCTGCAAGAGTCTTTGTGCATTAAACAGCTTGTACCTTAGCAGTGTTTACACTTCTCGGAAAAATCTACACGCTATTGCCTAACCAAACCCTTCAATACACAACTAATGCCATGTCTGATAAGTAAAAGAACCGTAGGGATTCATAAGGTTAATTAAAAATCAAACATTTTTCAAAACACTAATGAGAAGTATTTTATTAATCAGCACTTGAAGATTCAGAAAAGGGTATTTTGATGCAATGTAGGTTTAAATCTTCCATACATGCAGAATGAAGGCAAGGGGAAAAAACTAAAACAATCGAAAACAAAAACGAACAATTGGTGGTAGAGAAATGGTGGTAGATTTATCGCACAATGAACTAAATACATTCCCAGTTCCTGCAGTGCAAACACACCAAAAAGCCTGCACTTCCACCAAAAGCCCCTCATGACACTCAAACCGTGGCTTGTTTAGGTACTGTAAGGTCAGTTTCGAAGTCCAAAAGTCAAGTCTGTTTAATTCAGACTTGTGAAATATTATCAAATGAATGACCAATGAAAACGATATGAGGCTCAATTAAAAGAACTTTAAAGCTGCAGTTGTGAAGTGCTGGCATGAAAGCGGAGTAGAAGATTTTTTTTACATTTGGGATTTATGTTTAAAAAAAAAATTTATGTTCCACAGGTTTATTTTTTATTTATTTTTTAACCACAGGAATACCAGTTACTCACACTGACTGTGTGAATGAGGGGCTTAGGGCTGGGCTCTTTTAACTTAGCAATTACTCAAAATACCTTTGCAAATCCATAGCAACCGCCCTGGCACACACCACTCTGCACTAGCTCCTTAGAGAATGAAAAAAATATATGGTGGAAGTGTTGGAAAAACAAAACATTAATGTGGTTGATGAAAAGCAGTGCGTTAACAGAAAAAAAGTGCTTTATTTGATTTGTCCCTTGTGTAATCAGAAATCCTCCCCCGCCATGAATTAATGGAGTTTTAGATTAGAACTGGCTATTCAGTAACCCCTCGCGTGGCTCAGTTCGAGATCCACCAAAGCAATTAACAAAAGAGTAAATGAAACCATTTCACACTTGTGGACGACATTCTACACAGCCAAGTCTGAGAAAAAAAGTCCTCCTGAAAAGCTCAGAGTGTCCTCATAACCCATAAGTAATCCCAGGCAAGGAACAAATCGTCCCATTCAGATGGCCAGATGATTAAACCAGCTGCCAATGTCATTTTCAAAGACTACAATCTTGCTTTCAATGAGCTTGTGCAATTTATCTCTCTCCCTCACTCTCTCTTTAACTCAGACGCACTTACATGGACAAAACTACACGTTCTTTCAAACATGTGCCAATGCATTTCAAAAGACCCCCCCCCAAAAAAAAAATAATAATAATCACAAACACTTGCAAACATCTCAGCTTGTTTTCTCAATTGAAAGTGGCTATTTGAACAGACAGACAAATAGCCTGATTTAATCTATCTAGCTGTGTTATCCATACAAAGACAACTACCTCAAGCTCAAAAGAGGTAAATAAATGTGTGCTGCAGATATATGGACTAAGAGGTCAGATACACTACAGTCTTAAATTCCCATTCTCTAGAAAATTAATAAAAACGAACGCAAAAAGGCTTTAATTTAGGTTAAGCAGCTTGCATGACACCTCGATGCTCTCATAAAAGCCTGATTCATTAGGTAAATATTTATTCGAGCAATTTGTGTGAGAAATGTCACAGACTGGGAAAAACATGTGGCTGTCGTCATGTACACAAGATACAGTAAATAACTGTAATTTAGATCAGGTACTTTCTATTATAATAATACATCTCTCCAGGCTCTAGTCACTGCAAATTCACATCGAACTCTCTCGTTCTCACTCCCTCTCTCTCTAATAAGGTTAGTGGTGTCACTAAGAGCAATATGCCTACTCTGTAATCCCTGAGCTATTACCCATGAGATGTCTGCAGCCATTATACAGCATTAGAGCTCCGTGATGGAAGCTAATTCAATGTGGACTTTTCTCTTCCATCCGCTCCCCTGCACTAGAGAGCTCTGCCTCACACACAGCCAACAAAACACAAGACATAATGGTAGATGCGAAAGTGTACTCACACACACAAAAATTACCTCGCATTTACCATTAAGGAATACAACCACTGACAATTACATTGCCAGACAGACACTTTTACAGTGTTAGCAAAACTAACACTAAAATTACATTAAAATGCTTTAAAATACTATAAAAAGTAATAATAATTAGTAGCAGCAGTAGTAAAACTACGCCTTACTTACAGGAAGTCCCACACATACATTAAAAACCAACAATTATGAATAAAGGAAACTATAATGCAAAGTAAATAAATAAATACAAATAAATGTACAATATATAATAAAAAATAGCATAAAATAAACAATATTACATATAATAATAACAAAAATCATATATATTTTACATGATATACAATTTAGAAGAAAAAAATTACTTTTAAATTTCCTAGCATCAAATTTCCTGAGCAAAATCCAAATAACCTGAATTTAAATAAAGCACGTGAGCCCAGAGTGAGGGAGGTAGCAAATTCAGGTCGGGCCTCACAAGAGGACAAGAAAGGGGCTATTATAGAATCAATTATTTATTCAGCTTGATATATAATTATTCCCGCATTTCAAGCACCTGATAAAATGTTGCCAGGGGAGGTAAGTGAACGTTTGCAAATCTACTTTGACCCTTCTTCAACCTGCTATAATGAAAATTCGGTAACGGTAATTAAACTTGGGGACAGCCTGCAGAATTGATGGTGAATTTTACCTCTCTCCCAGTGTCACGCAACAAGCTATTAATTTCTGACCGGTCGACACCGTAACATTACATTCGGCTCATAACATTGGAATTAAACAATAATCGAAACATGCGTGCGGGACCCAGAGGAAAAAGAAAGTGCTAAAGCCAGACACCAGCAGAGAATGACTAAAAAGAGAGAGAGGAGACCAGGGATAATAAGGAATACATATCGCGTTTGCATTACAGTGCCAATTTAGCACGTAGTGTTTTTGTATACATGGTGTAAACAACAAAATTGCAGTTAAGACCAGCTAATGGACTTTAGCAGAAAAACAAGACTTCTTAAGGCTCATTCACCCTCTTCAATAAGAGCATCCTGTTCATAACAAGCATCCGCTAAGCTAGAGGATAAAGAAGCCATTAGCCAAATGGCTGGTAAACATGATCTGTGATAGCCGTTGCCTTGAGACAAAGTCCAAAGACTTCAACTCAATCAAAGTCAAGAGAGTCAAAGATCAACCCCAGGCCGGCTAGCATCATCTGCTAGAGCCAGTGAGGATATTAGTAGAACATTGTTAATTAACATCCATTTCACTGTGCAAATGACCAGTACATAACAGTCCGTAATGGGGAAAAAGTACAGAAACGACTATCAGGAAGGCAATAATTAGCCACAATGACTTTGCATAATCCAATACTAGCAGGAAGGAGTTTTCTGGTAGGGGCCGAAGGGTGATTTTCAAATACATTAAGCTCAAACAAGCCGCATCCCACACGTCCACAGAGACGCATTTCTTACGCCTGCATCGCTCGTCTTTAATGCTTATTAATGAGGTCATAATCTTAGCTTTTTCTATGGCAAGCAGTCAGATTTGCAGGTCTTCTGAGATCTCATATAGGGGCCCCAGTTTACTAAATTAGCATTTATATCATGCTATTTTATAGCATAGCCATTAAAAAAATGTTTGCATATTGAGGACTACTTAAGTTAATTAATGAATTAACAGATCGTTAGGACTGTGTAGCGTCAGTGTTGGACATCTGGAAAGCATCGTAAAAGGGTGGTGGGTATTGCGGAGGGAGCAGAATGGTGGATTTTACGGTGACCTCTATAAAACGAGGTGAAAGAGTCGAATGGGTTTTAATGCCTCGAATGCTCGGTGGTGGTTTCAGTTGCTTTGGTCAACCTGCACGTCTCCATTAAAAGTGATATATTGTAAAAATTGGCTGTGGCAGCAAGTCCTCCTGCAATTTTCTGGGGTTAAAATGTCATAGCTGTTGCCTGGCGGTGTGCAGCACATTCACCAAGATGCTGGAGGTGACAAGTTTGAGATCAGGTTTTTTCATTTGCCAATCATGCCTCCCTTCTCCACTTTACAGTGTTTTCTGTCAACTCTACATGATCAAAAGTGATACACAAGGCCAAAAATAGATAACTCTGATAGGAATAATGTCTGATTTGGAAGCTCTGTTCACATAGAAAGATGCATGTGCTCAGAGTTGGGATGCTAGGTGTTCTCACTTATGTTGTTCATTAGCACATATGAATGACATTAGCAGATGTGATTCTATGTTGTTGCTAAAAATAAATATTCTAAAAGGAAAAATATTGCATATAAATATATTTGGTGCATAAAATACATAATATCAAAGACACTGTGTGAACTGGGCTTTAGTTTCTATTTATCTCTTGATATGGACATCTATTTTGAGCAATCTGTTTGCAGTGAGACAGCACTAAATGGAGAGTGTAAAAACTTTAAAACGTTTGAGATTAATAATATTTTATATAAATACATATAAATAATATATCAATTACTTTATTTGGCAAGGGTGCATTGCATTGACCAAAAGTGAGAGTATAGACTTTTCAAAAAAAAAAAAGCTCTATTAAACTTTCTAAATGAAAAAAGCATCATGGTAAAAAATAAAGAAATGTTTCTCGAGCACCAAATCAATATTTTAGAATGATTTCTGAAGGATCATGTGACACTGAAGACTGGAATTATGGCTGCTGAAAATTCAGCTTTGCCATGAAATTTTTAAATACATTCATTTTAAAATCTAATAATATTTCCCAATATTAATATTTTACAATATTTTGTTCAAATAAATGCAGCCTGGTGAGCATAAGAGACTTATTATAAAACCTTTCACAGACTAAAAATCTTAGGGCCAGTTTTACTAAACAGGGCAAATTAGCGCAAGAGCGAAATCCCAAAACAGCAGCCGATGGGAGTGGAAATGTACTAACTAACAACGCACAAAGGAAAGAACACAGACCAACATCTAATTTACATATCGACCAACGCAATATACCAAGCGTTGCGCAAATTAGCGTAGTCGCAAATAAAGAATAAAGAAATAAATAAGCCACAGTAGGCTACGTTGAAAAGTTCAGGAGGTCAAAAAATGAAGGGTTGCAATAGTTTTGATAGACCTGGTAGGCCTATGTGACTCCTAGATGAGGGTATTATATTTCCTAAAGCATATTAAAAATAACATGGCTTGGCAAACGATATGTTCGGATAATGTGTTCTTTCCGAATAAATGAATACGTATGGAAAAATTCTCTCCCTTCTACCACATGCTCTCTGTTCTCTGCAGTGCCTCTCCTAGCAAAAAATAATTGCAGCCATTTCAAGCGCAAAATAGTTTAAGACATGCTTTATTGGGGGCGTTAAATAATGGCGTAAATACCAGTGATTTGATTTGAATACTCTCCTCCCATAAATTTTGCGTCTGAAAGGGAAATTCCTACAAATGCAGATTCAGTAAGGTCAGGCACAAAAATAACTGTGTCCACATCTTTTCGGAACTAATTCGTCACTGCGGATCTTTAGTAAAATCTAACAGTACTATTTTAACAATGCCAAAAAAACTGTTAGCGCTGGCGCAAGCTGTTAGTAAAACTGGCCCTTAAACTTTTAAACCATAGTGAACCAACAAAAGACACTTCAGTTTGCCTGATATCACTATGAAGTGACATGCATGTGACAGCCAACATTCGAAACAAAGTAACTTTACAACTTCACATGCTGAAAAAAATAAGCAATGAACAAACTCATGAACTTTTTATTCAAATCTTTAAAAAGGGTCTTGTTATCTCACACAAGCAATGTTTTACAAAAAAAATCCCTCCTTCTCATTCTGCATCACTTTGCATTACTTAAAAATCCTCTCAGGCCTTCATGGACATCTTCATAACCCAAACTGGCAAAGAACAAACGTTCACGCTAAAGACGATTCACACAGGTGACGTGTCTTGAATCTGCCATCGCTGTGGGAGCCGTTCAGGCTGATTTACAGCTAAATGTCCCCCTAATACGAATGAATAATCCCTGACACAAACGACTGAAAGACAGCAGAGGTTTATAAATGTCCTTGATTCTACGAACACGTCGATATAAACGACTTGTCCCCTTGTGTACATAAATTCTGCGAATCAACTTACTTAGGTCACCAGCCATGAATATAAATTTGTTTGATTAGACTTTCGACAAACATTGAAGCGAATATCTTTGGTAATAGAGGAGTTCTCCGCACTGGCATTGCTACTGTCAGCCTGCCATCGATACCCCAGAGGACTGTGAAATGTCAATTGTCTGTAATTAGAAAGCTGGCATATTCATTCACGAGGCTTTGTTTCCTTGTCACGGAAACCGGGTCCTTATGGTCTTTTCATTAGCCATATTGTTTATCAGCTATATATGTGTGTGTGTGTGTGTGTCTATACCGCTTGAGACACAACCAAGCCTTACGAAAAGAACGGTTTGATTACACACCGTGTGAAGTCGCTTAAATTACGAGTCATTGTTAGAAGCACAGAGAACTGATTGAGGTGGAGACATGAAGGGTTTTAGGGGGACTTTAGATGGAGTTGAATGAAAGCAAGGAGCGAAGAGAACAATCATCTCCTTACTGACACGGGTGCCAGAGGCTGAGCAAGAAAGAGGGCAGGGCTCAATTCTCCATCTTCTCCGGATTAAAATTAAAAGGGCCTGCTAGTTCATCTTCTGTCTGTGGGAGATCTGGACGCTCGAGTGGCTCTCAGAATCTCTGGGCATTTTGAAGACGAAAATGATAATTGATACTGGGGCTCCCTCTCTGCACTTAATAGGACGTCTGCTGTGACCACATACCCATGCCTTTTATCTACCTTAGCGAGTGGAGCTGTGCTAAATCTACATATTTTCAATGAGTAGTCGGAGGGTTGTCAACTAGTCTTAAAGGGTTATTTCATCCAAAAATGAAAGAAATGATGCCATTATTTACTTGTTTTAAACTTGTATGACCTTCTTTTGTCTTCTGAACACAAAGTACATTTTGAAGCATTTCAGCTGTTTTGTTCTTGCAATGAAAGTCAGCGTTGGTTTGGGCACCACTGATTTTCATTGTATAGACAAAAAACAACAACAACAACAAAAACACTCAAACTACTTTCTTTTGTGTCCGACAGAAGAAAGAAACTCAAACAGTTTGAAACAACATGAGGGAAGTAAAGGGTGACTGTGGTGAACTATCCATTTAAAGGGGTCCTATTTTGTCCTATTTTACAACCTGTAAAATAAGCCTCGGGTGTCCCCAGAATATATCTGTGAATCTTCAACATTTATTATTCCATGCTGTAAATGCCTCTTTTGGGTGGAGGCAAAAACATGCAGTTTTTCGTGTCTCTTTATATGCAAATAAGCTACTTCATCCCCGCCCCTTTTCTTCCATACGATTTCCTGAGGGTACAGACACAAAGCAGTCACACAGAAAGCCAGCTCTTCCATGTAAATGTCAACTGTCAAATACACACAAGGTTATGTGAAATAACACACATTTAACAAAAACAGTCATCATGTCTCTTAATGTAAACAGCTGCATTAGTTTACATTAAGTTTACATATACATACATACATATATATAAATATATATATATATATATATATATATATATATATATATATATATATATATATATATATATATATATATATATATATATATATATATGTGTATAACATTATTTCAGTCTTTCTACATCAAAATGTAATGTTTAAGTAAATTGCAGTTTCTTTGAAACTAATTGTGGAATTTACTAGCAATTTCTGAGGAAACCTGCTTTAAAGCCAGTGATTTTTCATTGTAGGTCATGTGACTGTGAAATACATGGTGGATATACTAAACCGATACATACTTTTTTAACAGCTGTGATGTTACTTTCAAACCAAATGTAGTACCTATTAGACCGTATGCGATTTTGCAGCTCAAGACTTAAAATAGATGGGTCAGGAGAGCGAGAACTGGGTTGGCAAACACTGCAATAACAATCCTAATAAAAGAAACCTGTGGATCTTGCATAATAATGGTAACATTAATCACAGCAGCATTTTGAAGTCTCTAATTGTTTATTTATAATTGAGGGTGTTGAATTTGTTACACAAATTGTGTTTTAATAGCTGTAAAAGAACTGCAGCTCCTCAGATAAAGTTTACCATGTCGACAACACACTAAAACCCTCTCTAAGAGTTTGCATTTCGAAATGAATCCTCTTTAAAACACTGCTGCTGCTGCAAAAAAAAAAAATACTATTGTGTGTTCCTGTGTGGCTCAGTGGTACAGCATTGCGTCAACAGCGCAAAAGGTTGTGGGTTCGATTCCCAGGGAACACACATACTGATTAAAAATGTATAACCTGAATGTAATTGTAAGTCGCTTTGGATAAAAGCCAGCTAAATGCATAAATGTAAATGTACTACAATTACATACATGGTTCCTAAAAGACAGATGACTATTGATGATCTTACATCCCTGTTACCAGTGAGCTACAGCCACAAAAATGTGTTTGAATCCAAAGACATAAAAGACAGAGAGAGACAAAGAGAAAAACTCTCTTTTCTAGTCTACCTGAAAGGCATCCTTCAAGGCTGTGGAATACAATACCAATGTAAACGTGCATCTGTAAAATCACCATGGGAACTAACACTTTTAACTGGTGTCTGTCAAGATACTTCATCAGAAAACCTTTCTATTAGGTTGGGAAAGCAACACTGGGTGAGAGAAAGAGACTGAGATAAGCTAAAAGGGCTTTCCAGAACCCTTGAGACAAAAGTACTCACTATTGTATTCATTCAATTAATTTATTTGTCTGATGAAAAATGGCTGTAAAAGACAAATCTGAAGAAGATTTTTGCCTGGAAGTTGTCTTATACGTATCTGCCTGTGAAATATGAAATATAAACAGGTAAAGAAAGACATTACCCTTTAAGAGGCTGGGGTCAGTCATATTTCTTTTGAAAGAAAGAAATATTTTAATTCAGAAATAATGCATGAAATTAATGAAAAGTGAAAGTAAATACATTTATATTGTTAGATTTCTATTTCAAATATTGATGTTGTTTTGAATTTACTATTCATCAAGGAATCCTGCAATTAAAGAATTACAGTTTCCACAAAAATATTGTGCAGCACAACTGATTTCAACATTGATAATAATAATAAATGTTTCTTGAGCACCCAAATCAGCATTTCCGAATGATTTCTGAAGGATCATGTGACACTGAGGTCAACCGATATGGGTTTTTCTCTGGCCGATGCTGATATTTAGAAATATTTAGGGCAGTTGATGGCTGATATATGATGCCAAATCTTTTATTTTTTTTGGCCGAAATGTTTGGACGATTTTTTCCCCACTTTATCTCTTAATAGAGAGTTTGAGTAAATGATTTGGCCATTCGCAGGGTACAAGATAGTAATGAATAGTAATAATACATGGCTAAAAACTTAAGCACCTTCACAAAAAGTTCTGAAGCTTACTTTTTGTTTATGTTTGCTGACAGACACCAGAGTTTCCCACAGATTTCCAAACACAAATTCATTCTCTGCCAGCTACAGAAGTATTGCAGTTTTCCTTGTAATGGCTACAATCAAATAAGCTCTGCGCTCACAAACGCTACTTTTCAGGCATTACAGGAAAGATGAAATGAAAATGACATTGAAGCTTTTCTGAAGACGGTTGGTTCTTTTCAAAGATACAGTAATCTAAAAACACCCACACTGCATTTGAATTTTGAAACTTGGAGTGATCAGTTTATATAAGCCTTTTGGAAAAATCTATTTGTAGCGGTCAGTTTTGATATTGTGACGAGCCGCCACAAATAACTCAATTGTATGGGAAACACTGGACACTGCTATATGTCAAATGGCCATAATCTAAGTAATGATAAAACTAAAATTATAATATATTACACAGCCTGCTGCTCATAACTGCTTCTGCCCACAGATGTGCCTGCCTATAAATCAGCCTAATTTGCAGCACAATCGGCCGATGTCGATAAATTTAATAAAATCGGCTCGATTAATTAGTTGAACTCTACTGAAGACTGAAATAATGGCTGATAACATTTTCTAAAAATCACAAGAAAATATGTATATTTTGTACTAAAACAGAAAAGTTATTTGAAATTGTAATAATATTTCACAATATTACTATTTTACTGTATTTTTGTTCAAAAATATACAGCCTTGGTAAACATAGAAGACTTTTGAAAAACATCCTTTTCAAATATAGCCTTTGCATTGGAAATATGACTCCAATGTGTGTGATTGCATATGCTCAAATGAAATGGAGTCTTATCTATTGTATTCATTCAATTAATTTATTTGTCCTGATGAAAAATGGCTGTAAAAGTGAGAAGAAGATTTTGCCTGGAAGTTGTCTTAATCTATTATCTGCCTGTGAAATATGAAGGCAATTTGCACCACCTGCCAGTGAAGGTACAACCTTTGATACAAGTTTACAGTGAATATCTGCCCTATAATCACCAATCAACATATTCTGAATGTGTCATGTACTTATGACTCATAAAGCATAAAGAATTATATGTTCCACTAGAAAACTGCCACTTGAGTAGCTACATTTGTTGATCGCACTGAGGTCTCCCACACATCCTATCTGAATTCAAGCCCAAGCCATCACTGTTAGACAAACACTGTTCAACATTGGTGGGATTGGAATAATAAATGTTTCTTGAGCACCCAAATCAGCATTTTCGAATGATTTCTGAAGGATCATGTGACACGAGGTCAACCGATATGGGTTTTCTCTGGACTGATGCTGATATTTAGAAATATTTAGGCAGTTGATAGGTGATAGTCCATGATGCCAAATCTTTTATTTTCTTTGAATGGGACAGATTTACTGCCTCTCAGCTTTCAATAGAGAGTTTGAGTAAATGCATTTGGTAAACACGGTACAAGATAGTAATGAATAGTAATAATACATGGTTGTAAGAACTTAAGCACGCATGTTCACAAAAAGTTCTGATGAGCTTACTTTTTTGTTTATAGCACATGGTAAACAGACACCAGATAATAAAGATCCACAGATTTCCAAACGCATTTTCTCTGCCAGCTGCGGTGTTTTCATGTGAGCATGTTTTCCTTGTAATGGCTACACAATCAAATAAGCTCTGTTCGCTCACAAAATTCTGGATGCTGATTTTCTGCATGGGATGCTAGTGTGCCCAAGAGACTTACTAACTAGGTACGGTAATCATCATGAATGTAACAAATCGGGTTCCAGTTAATGATTTTTACTACTTTTGAGGAAGAAATATTTGGAAGAAGGAAATGCAATTCCATTGCCAAAAGATGAGAATGTTCTAATAATAAAAATGTCAAAACAATTTTTTATATAAAATACAATTAAAACAATACTTGCAAAATATGCATTTACACTGATTTTAAATCTTTTTAGAGGTTGCATAAATGCAATCCAACAATGAACTTTAAGTATAAATAACAAGCCTAAACAAATAATTTAGTAACACATTTAATTTATTAACTTGAGAACTCTCTATAAAATGACAACTCTATATAAAAACTCAAAATGTGCATCTATAGCACTGTACTGAACAATTAGTTGTTCCTATTGTTCTTACTGAACAATCAGTACATTGTTTTAAGTCTTATAAAGAATCGGCTCATAAGAGTCATTTGTTCAAGAATCATTTGAACTATACTGGTCAGTTTATGGATCTGATTCACTACAATGAACCGACTCAAATTAATCATTCGAGTATTGGACTAATCTTGTCCAATCTGCGACTGTTTTTTGGGGAGGCCATTGTGTTATACATCACTGTTGATTAAACTAATAAAACCAATCCAAAAATTACAGATCATTGTTATATATTGCTAATATTGCCTCAAGTACAGATTGATATTCCTACAATTGCTGACGAGTTATAACCTTCGTGCAAGGACACAACGCTTGTCAACATCATATGAATCAACAGAACGAATATCACAACATCCTAAACAGACTACATGAGCATTATTATAAACATTTATACATGAATGGAGAGCACATTCCATCTAACATCCACATCTCCTATACACAGCACATCATCCTCCACTCATTCCTTATGGCAAATTTACATACAGTCCTGTTGTTCATTCTTACTTGATTTACGAACTCATACTATATCAATATATTGCTTAAGTTACTCTGTGCAGTGCAGAGCCATTTCTGCATTCACCTCAGCGCAAGCAGGTTTGATGTGATACTTAAAGAATGAAATCATATTTAGCATCGCTTTTTGAACAAAGCAAATTACATTGTGTCATTTGACTGTGTATTCTGTTTAAGGTTGCCAACTAGCCTACTTTTACTGCCACCACGGGTTAAAACTATTTATTTCTGATTAAAAGACTGTGAACTGATTAAAAGGATAGTTTACTATTTTCGATTTTAACACAGGAACCATTGTTGAAGCTAAATGCCATCCAGTTCGGTGGGGTTAGTTTATTTAAAACTGGTTCCTTACCCAATACTTGAATTATTTAAATGGGGGTGTTTACTTGAATTAACAAAATATAGGAATTGTTTTTTCACTCTGATTTTCAGTTTTTTTTGTCACTTAAGCTTTTATTAACCCTATTAACCCTCTTTTTATGAAGAACAGATTTTCCAGCACAAACCGACATGGACTCATGCTGGTTTAAGCTTGTCTTTTCAGCAGAGTGGTCTATGAGCAGAAGCCCACAGATACGTGGCATCTCATCCCAGTGTCAGTTCAAAGTGTGGCGTTAATCTTAAGAGCAGCTGTCCGGAGTTATCCTCTTGCCTCATGCCCAGTCATGCCCACTTTCCCTCTAACACTTCTCTTCTCTCCACACACTTCATCTGCATTGTAGATGGGATTATGCTACGGCGCTGAGAACTTGTCTAAACAAAATGCATCCCCGGCTCCTGGAATCCAGTAAGACTGTTCTGCGTGTAAACTAACCAGGATAATTCACTGTCAGTTTACAGCGTTGGCAGAAAAGGGAAGCCGACTCTAATCTGGTTTGTCTGCTTAAGGGAGAGTGACTCTGGACTGGATTGTGAGAGGAATCAAACCCACACAGACTCCCGACCCAAAACTGCCGGCCCTGAGGGGCTTCAAAACACATCGTCACGCAACCAAATCAAATCAGTAGTGAGAGGCAGGCACACACACACACACACAGAGTGACAGAGTTGGAGAGACTGGCAACGAAGAAGAGGGGGAAAAAATGCTGAAAAATATTTTGAGGATGGATGGAAGCCAGTAAAGGAGTTAAAAGAAGTCAGGGGGATAGAGGGAAGAAACCGAGCAAAACAACAAAGCCAAAGTGCAGCACAGAAGAAGATGAGTTGAGTTAAAAGAACGGGGATGGAATCAGGAAGGAGCACTTTAGACCAATAAATCACTCGCAAAGAGCCCCTCACTGAGACCGTAACACTGAGAGAACTACGAGAGCACTTTAAAGCAACTCATTCCCTACATGTCTGTCTATACCATAAAAGACTTCAAAACAAGAACTCCCTGTTTGTACCGTGAGTAGTATATATGCTTATGATGTACAAAAGCTGTTGATTCATGGGGAAGCTGGTTTGAAATAGGATTTTAAAGAATGGCCATATTTAGTCGATATACAGACATTAGACCACACTGAACATTTGGGTTTCAAAAACAAGTATGCATAAATAAACAAACAAACAAACATTACTCCTGTCTCTTCAGTGTCACATGATCCCTCATAATTTATTTAAATATACTAATAATCTTACTGACCCCAAACTTCTGAACAGTAGTGTAATTAGTAAATAAATAAATGAATGACAAAATAAATTAATAAATCTAGCATGTACTATTCTGATCAATGCCTGAAACTTTGCATTATGAGCAACTTCTTGTGTTTATTTGCATCTTTATGATGAATCCCTTGTTGTATTCCTCAATTGTAAGTCACTTTGTATAAAAGCGTCATGAAATAAACAATAAATGCTAACTGAATAAAATGTCAATTTAAATGCATTATCCATTACAAAGCTGAGGGTTTATTTTGGATTTATCAGACAGTCATTTTCCTCCACTCTCAAATATTTCAAATTTTTCCCTCAGTCTCAAAAAAGCACTTGGAGATTACTCTAAAATACAGACAATGGAAAGCAGCCTCTGTTACAGCAGGGCACAATCATATCCTGAAGCTCCATCAGCCGACAGCAGGGGCAATGAGGACGGGCAGGGGTGAAGGAGAGCTCCACCTGGGCAGATGAGAACCACATGAAAGGAGGAGGAGAACAGAGTGACAGGAGGAGAGGAGAGCAGAAGTAACATTCACCCAGGCCGCTATTTCGAGGCGGTCCTCTTACCTGGCCTCAAAGCAACATCACAAAATCACAAGCCCTTCCTGTGAGAAAAGGAAAAGAGGATATTTCCAATATGATTCTGACAGCTCGATCTCATGCCCAGCAATACGACCCAAAATCTACCGTCGGATGAGGGCAGTGCTGGACGTGAAAGGGGATTTTATGTAGTTTCCAATCAGATCACATCCCTTTCAGGTGGGGATGTTTAGTCATCGCACAATTCGAATTGGATTTTGATTCAGGGACGTACAAATGATTTTAGGTTACGAATAAACTATTGATCAATTTGTTTTTAAATATTTTTAATTAATATTTACTCACTCAGATTTTCTCTTTATTTGTTTGACAGCAAAGAAGAAAAAGTGAAAGTGAATTTAAAACTTAGCATTGCAAATTTTGGTACTCATCTAAAATATGTTTCATCCAATACATGCTTTTTTCAAATAATAATAATAATTTATTATAAATGTAAATAGTTATAATAATTTATATAATCATCATTAATGTTGAATTTAAACAAATGTAAACATTCTTTAAAATTATAAAATTATGATTTTTATTTTGTGTATCAGATACACAGATCAGATCTCCAAAAAAGGTGAACCATCAGCGGATCTGATACATGCCGGCTTCTTTTCTCCCCTTGAGCATTTCTTTTATACAGTTTAATATCCTTTTTATTGCTCTTATAGCGGAGTTTATTAGCATGCAGAGACGTGCGTCCACACACAAGGATTAGATAACCTCACACTTCATGACATCTTCCTCCTCGATACGCCGCGTGAATAAAGCGGTAGAATCTCTCCGCAGCCTGCGCATGCAGGAAAACACAGTCAAGCTCGCCTTCATTTTTCGCCTAACTAATAAAAACAGACAGGCAAAGGCCACTCGCCCTCGTCTGAGGAGAGTTTATTTTGATTTTGATTTAAAAGACTCTGTCTGTTAGTCACACAGCCGTGGGGCCGCGCAGAGATGGGCATGACGGAAGAAAACGAGGAGGAGGAGTGGTTGGGGAAAATTACGAAGGGCCGCTCGCTATTTTGACTGCATTGCCAAAACAGCCTGGCCGCTTCACAGAGGTAATTTCAAAGGAAAAGGCTTGGACACACCATGTAAACAGACCGCTATTTACATAGGGATCCCTTCAGTCTAAAAGATGGGCTTTGAAACAGATTACAGGTGTGAACTCCCAACTCCTGCGTTACACTGATACCAAAGCCACACGGTCCAAAGCTGATAACCGTGGAAGTGCGGTGACAAAACTGTACCGGTGGGGGGTAGCGAGAGAGCGCGTGTGCGTGAATGAGAGCACCAGTCCGTGAGAGCCCATGAGTGAATGACTGAAAGCGTGCGGTTTGGCACACGAGCCAAGATGAGGCTCGATGAGCCGCCCCCGCAGCATCTGGAGGGCTTTTTCCATTCAAACGCTCATATCGGCAAAGTTGCAGCAAGCCGTGGCACCATCCGCCTTTCTCTCGTGCTCATCTTTCGTCTTCACCCTCCACATCATCCCTCTCCCGGGCTGTGATAAGAGCGAGGCTCCATTAGCACCTCTCTCTCTCTCTCTCATGGAAGCAAGCTGGAGATAGAGCATCCCTGATGGACTATAAATTGTAGGGAATTCTTCCTACTGAGAAAGAGTAGCAGAGAGGGAAAGGTTACACCGAAAAAGAGAGAGAGAAAGATGGTCACAGCCAAGATGCATGGGCTGTCAGAGTCACTAATCATAGCCCACCAACACCATATTAATCACTGGATCACTGCCACTAGTTTGGACCTGATGCCTGGAGTGAACCATTCAATAACATTTGAGAACTAGAGAACGACTGAAGGTTGAGATGTGTATTGCTGCTGAAGGACCCAAACATTGGTCTCGGACAGATTAATTATTTCTTCACACACACATACATTGAATTGTTAAACATGTTATGGTGAAAACAACAACTGTTGGCTTCATTCTGTTTTTAACACATGCCTTATTTTGTACAAAATAAAATAAAATCAGATTTGCAGCTCTACTCTATATATACAGTATTAGCTGTAGTCTCACAAACCACATTTTGGTCTATTTTGTTTAAAAAAATCTGGTTCATGTTGTTTATGCTGCTACACAGTGAACACTCATTTAAAATGATTGCACAGTGCTCTGTTCTGCAATAACACAGAAGATGATAAAGGAAACTGTTTATTTTGGTCTATCCAGATGCAAGTCCCGAAAGAAAGCAGAAAATGTGCTGTTCTTTTGCAAAACTTTTTTATTATTGCTTGATGCAATAAACTTTGGAATTTTTACCTAATCCATCAACTTTCTTTTCTTATAAGCCTCCTAACTACTGAACAACATTTTTAAAGCATTTTAAGAGCCAATTAAATAGAACTGTCACCTGTTATATGTGGATGCATTCAGAATCACATAATCTCTGAGAAAATGCTTCTTTTGAACAAGTAATTACTTAAAACGTTACACGCTTTAAAACACGCTCTATATAATTCATGTAGAAACATGTAATATGGATGTGCTATATCTGTCATGTTGTCATTGTCATGTGAACAACCAGCATTAGATGTGTCGCTACACTGCCATTTATGGGGGTAGTCGTGGTCTAATGGATAGAGTTGGACTTGTAACTCGAAGGTCACGGGTTCGAATATCAGGTCCGGCAGGGATTGTCGGTGGTTGGAGTGAATAACCAACGCTCTCTTCCACCTTCAATCCCACGACTGAGGTGGGACCCTTGAGAAAGGCACCGAACCCCCAACTGCTCCCCGGGGCGCCAAAGCAATATGGCTCTCGATGTAATCTCGATAGAAATAACATCTGGTTACTTTTTGCCTACTTTTTTATGAATATTGTGAGTTTGCAAATATACTGCTATGTTCACATACTTTTTTTCGCCTGCTACACAGTAGTTTGGATGCAACGTGTTTCACACTATGGAAAGCCAGCAGGAGCAAACTCTGTCTTTTTATACTTCATTTAAAAAAAATCAATATGAAACAGAGGTAGCGATCATCTATTCTTCACTATTGTGATGTATATCCAAGTATAACAGCTTTCTAAATGAAAAAAGTAGGGTGAGACTTAATTTCGCTCATCATGAATTTATGGGATTGCAGTCTGCCTTTGCTGCAATTTCATGTGAATGACAGGTCGCTATAAGAGAGCGATTATTGTCTCACTTTGGCGCCAGTGCACATGTTATAAGAGAAATATGTTGTTGTGAGAACATATGCTCTTATGCATACAGCCATATGCTTCCCAAGAATGTGAGAAACATTTCCATACACATCTGTTTATGACATTACTATTTCAAGCAGAATCGTGCACACACAACATCAGAACATACACAGATTCTCCTGCCCACTGTAACACCTTAAAACACAATATTGTTTCCAAGGTCTTCAGTACAAGAGATTGACATTTGGTTGAGATTTTGTTTTGCCTTAAATATCCGCTGATCTGTTAATCACATGTTGCATTTATGCTGATCTAATATTGTTTTAACTTACAATATCCCATCAACTTTCTTTGGGCAGAAAGTCTCAGAGTAGAACAGGTGTATTGACACAAATACTTTTTACTTACAGTTCCCAAAAACCAGGACAACGACATTTCTGCTAAATGCAGTGACCTCAGGCTCTCATTGTTTGCATTTTCACGAGCAGGACCTCAAAAAAAACTACTTGTCTCCCATTTTGCTCTGTGTTTCGGGGACAAGGACGATGGATAGATGTATGGATGGATGGATGAGTGCAGGATGTACAGGAATAACCACAGACCTTCTTAGTTAATAACCATGAGAAGGTCAACAAAGTAGCTGAGCCAGGGCTGAAGTAATACATAAATAATCCACAATAGGTTTGCATGAAACAAAAGTTGTACCTGAGTAAACCATCTGAGTTTGAGAAATATATATTTTACCTTTAAAACATGTAAATGTCAGTCTTGTTAGTGTACAATATAACATAACAAGAAGGCAATAGTTTACTATACTTGCATACTGTTTTCTAGGAATCATTGAATGATTGACTGACCAAAAAAAAAACACAGCAAACAAATAGTGAAAACCAGAGAACATTTTCTCCCTCAGAAGGACTGTAGTAGAAAAATTGAATAAAATGAATGTACAAAAGAAAAATCTCATCAACCCCAAAATGAACTACAAATGGGAGGGATTCGCTGTCTCGCTCTGTACCTCTGGGTTGATTCGATTTAGCAGAGGAATGATTTGGATCCTTTAATTAACAAGATGATTTGTGCACATGCTCATGTCTCATACACAATTCTTCGTGCAGCCTTCTCCAAAGAAATAAGCAAATGGCACAAACATCCTTGTTTAACAGAAAAAGTGATTTTTTAAATAATTCCCTAATTACCTGGCAAAATTCACACAGGCTCATAGCGCACACTGCTTCCAAACACCTGGCAAGCTGCTTGTTAACACAGTGAGCACACACACACATATACAGGTGCTCAAAGGGAGAACTAGAGTGCAAGGTCTCTCTGGGTTTAAAGGTCGTGACCGCATCCCACTGGCAGGAGATTCTGAGGAGACCAGGTGTTTGTAAGGGTTGCAAGCTGTGATGAAATAAACACCTCAAAACCAGTGAGAAAAAGAGGAAGGTGGGTATAGAGACACACTGAACAGTCTGGGGAATATGGTTATTTTAAATCATGTCATGATGATGCAATTACAGCCTTCAGACAAGCAATTGTCTTCAGTTGCTGTAACCTTAAGGGGAGGAGTTTAAAAATCAGACAACTTGCTGATGTAAGCCAATAGTCAGCTCAAAGGAGGTGAAATCTGTATATATATATATATACATACATTTAATTAAGGATTATGAAGATTAATGTAAAGGGAAATTAGGGCTGTTGATTTAACACATTAATTTAGTGTGATGGGAAAAAATCTGTATTAAAATGAACTCATTTAACGCACCCCTTCCCACCCCAAATCTGAATGACATTTACACTGCATGCAGTTGCTTGCAGTTGACTGGTTGTGTGATGTAACCGATTAGAATGCAGTTATACATCTCTAATATTCAAGATATGAAGGCAAAAATGCCCCTGTGTTTTTTTTCTTATATTTGTCATATAGATTAGCACTATCACACAAACAAGTGTGCTGATTTTTTCCTGAAAATCTGTGCAATTGCAAAAGTTCAATAAACAAGGCATTGCGTTTTAGACACGTTGTCACTACTGCTCAATTTCAAATATGAAAATAGTTCCAAACAAAGCCACAGCAGAACTGTTGGGCTTTTTCGAGCAACACAGAGCAATGTTTCACCACATTTTTTAACTATTCGAGTGAACCAATGATGACCTATTCATAAAGACAATCACCTATTGTTGGTTTTAGTTTCATATTTAGTAATTTATTTTCGTTTTATCATTTTAATCCCATTAATGCCCATTTCAAACCTAATACATTCATGCCACCTCTGAAAAGTCTGTGTAAATATACATAAATGTCCGGTGGAGCTTCTGAAAAAAAACAAGTGTTAATATTTATTTCTAAAGCTACTTTGTAATGTCTATTGAATAGTTTTCTCATTGAACACATTAATAATTTTATATTTTGGGGTGTCATTTCTCAGTTCAAATTGATGTGCGATTAATTTGATTAATTGTCATATAATGTAATTAATTAGATTAAAATGTAATTAATTGACAGGCCTAATACTGTATAATATGTTATGTATAACTCATTTCACAATGCATATAATGTTGACCAGTTATTGTATCAATAACAAACTAAATCATAATTAAACATTGCTTCTACCACAGTAAAAACGTATAACTGTAAAAAAGTCTAAAAAGACTACACTGCTGCATCCCTAATTGGCAAAAGGAACAAAAATAAATATACACTGAACAAAATTATAAATGCAACACTTTTGGTTTTGCCCCCATTTTTCATTAGCTTAAATCAAAGATCAAGACTTTTTCTATATACACAAAAGGCCTATTTTTCTCAAATATTGTTCACAAATCTGTCTAAATCTGTGTTAGTGAGCACTTCTCCTTTGCCGAGAAGGAGAAGTTAGACTGCACATTTTAGAGTGGCCTTTTATTGTGGTCCGCCTAAAGCACACCTGTGCAATAATCATGCTGTCTAATCAGCATCTTGATATGCCACACCAGTGAGGTGGATGGATTATCTCGGCAAAGGAGAAGTGCTCACTAAAGACAGATTTGTGGACATTATTTGAGAGAAAAAGGCCTTTTGTGTACATAGAAAAAGTCTTAGATCTTTGAGTTCAGCTCATGAAAAATGGGGGCAAAAACAAAAGTTTTTGCGTTTATAATTTTGTTCAGTATATTTCCTCACTCCACAAGTCTTCAAATGGCCTGATATGTTTGAATCTCAGCAAATATTTGTCACATGTCCTCCTGAGCTCTCCACCTGATTATATTTCAGCATCAGTGACTGAAGCAGAACCAGCATGGTCTTCGTTACTGCCTCTCTACCAGTTTCCCTCTGTGATCAAGTGAGTATTATCAGGCTGAGATAAGATGTTCCTCTTCTCCGCTCCTCAGATGCACTGCATTCACAAAGCTTTGAAATCTCTTTGTGTGAGTTTTGGCAATATGAAACTTATTTTGTGCTTGAATCAGACTTGCTTTCTCACACAATATCACACTCCAGCGCACACACACACACACACACACACACACACACACACACAAACATTACTTGTCTCCCCCGCTAATCCACCCAGAGAATAGCAGAAAGCTGCAACCCAGGCCAGAGTGTGTTTGAATGTGGCACAGATCGCAGCTGCCCCTGAGTCCTGAGCTGGATGAGAGCTGGTTAGTAGGAGGCAGAGGAGTGTAGCCTCAAGCTATGAGCAGTCTGCCTTGTGTTTCATGCGATCATTCTTTTTCTCTTTTATTGTCTAATTCCCTTCCATTGCATTTTGTCTCTGTATGTTCTTATCCATCTATCAGACATCTAATCCTCTGTATTTCTCTCTCAAACATGCCCACTCAGATTTCTGGGTCAAGTGATTTATTTAAATGCAACTTTAAAAGAATTATCATAGATACAAATATTTTAAGTTATATTTTTATTGTAAAAATTAAACAAATCAGCCACTCAACCACAATCATTACACTTCCATAGATAATTACACATTGATGTCAATGAGATATTCTTCTTTATAATAATAATAATAATAATGCTAATAATAAAAACAATAATTATAAGAACTAGTATTAGCATTATTTCTCTATTTATTTATTTAAAATAATATATGAATATAATATATAAATTCGAACCCTGCTTCTCTTGCATGCAGATATTTTTTTTACACTCAAAAACAACAACACATTTTTTTTTACTTTACACTCAAAAACAAAATACAGAAACTACCCAATTTTTGTGAGGCAGGACTGACACTGCTGTCCCCTCAAAACTGTATGTGATACCCCTGTCTCTTTCCCTGTGTCTTTCTTTGGTATGGTTAGGTCAAAGGTTTCAAGGAACTTCCTGTGAAGTCAAATCAATAGTATGTTGCCACAATGACCCAATAAAACTGTATATGCAATTGTGAAATGTACATAAAGCGACCAATCCAGTGACACAAGAAGTAAGTGTGTAGAGCGCCGAGGCGTACATGACACTTTTTCTTTTCTCTTGTCCTCTACGCCGAGAAAGAATCATGCATCAAAAATACATAAAAGAGCTTTCAATAATGAAACCGTATTTGAAAACACACATTTATATCCATATGCATGTGCGAGGGTACAAAAGAATGGGAGCAAGAGAGAACAAATACTGAAATGTTCTTTTATGCAAGCACATTATGCTAGTTATTATATCCAGGCACTCAAGCAATCTACATGCTTCAAAACTGGCAGGGTACATCAAAGAGAGAAGCATTGTCTAACTATTGACCCGCTAACTATAGACTGTGCTTTGGGCAAATAAGAACAAGAGAACCTGAACCAGACTAATGTTCTCATTCGAGTCACTCTCCACGATTCTCTATTAAATATGAAAGAAATCAAAGACTATTGACATATCCTGAATTACGACTATAGTTCACACTCAGGCACCAAGAGTGTCGCAAGAACAAATACTCCATTGTGTGGCCCTTTTCGGGTTCATCCCATATTTTCAAACATTCTTATTCTGTCTCAATATTTTTATGCTTGCTTTTCACAGAGCCAACCCCGTTTTTGTTATGAAATAAACATTAAAATTAAACATTACATATATAAAATGTTTTAATGTTTTTTATTATTTCATTATTTAAATAATGTATTATATATATAGTATTATCTTAATTTCTTTCAAGTGATGGAGAGCAATAAGAAATGTGTAGTTATGGATTGAGCTGGACAAGAGATATATTTACAAAAGAGTATATATTTCCAAAACAAGAACTAAAAGAATGGTATATGGATTGACCAAAGCTGCAGTCCCAAGCAGTCCAGCATAAAGGAGAGCGAAACTGTATGAATTGCGATGACGATGATGATCGCAAGTAAGCATCTGTAGGGATATAGAGACATCCTGAATCCTGACAGAACATCAGTCCTCTCCATCCATCTGATCAAGCACTCATTCCCTCACCAGCACAGTGACCCGGAGGTCAATAACTCTGTACTCACTGGCTTTAAAAAAAAATAAAGACAGACAGACAGCACAACCGAAGAGATCATGCTACCATACTTAGACCTGCTGTCTGAGGTTTGGAAGGCATCAGCACCATCTGATATATCGAGATGTGCCAAAATAAGCATATCTGCGCTGCCTGTTCATGCCATGTTTAGATCATAGATGGAAAAAGGTGACACTAGTACAGCTGAGGCCATTGTTCATTTACTTGTCAGAGGAATATTTTTTTCCCTATTGTGACACCTGCAGACACAGAGTCAGAGAATACAATGACACCAGAGTATGTGAGTGGAAAGGAGTTGCAGGGTTTTGCCTGGAGCAAGGAGCTTTATTTTTTTTTGGCAAATCGGACCGTCAGCATTCTATGAGAACTGCACATAACACATGTTAAAAGCCCATTATGAAATGGCACATCAGCAGGAATTTATCATGCGGTAGTCAGAGTGTTAATAGACTTTTAGCAGCTAGAATGAAAGATGTAATTTGTGAAATAATACTGGAATGACAAGAGTGAAACATTTTTTATGAAAATTAAAGCTGAATACAATGGGCAAATGAGGATAAGACTGTGCCAAGATAAAAAGATACAAATATTCCTTTCAATTGTGGGGAAAAAACACTATGGCAACTACTGGGCCAAAATGATGGCTCCTCCCACAGAAGAAAAAAATATAAATACACTACCAGTCAAAATTATATAATATTTTTATTTTATTTTATATATT
This sequence comes from Gymnocypris eckloni scoliostomus, assembly GCA_027564155.1. NCBI lineage: Eukaryota > Metazoa > Chordata > Actinopteri > Cypriniformes > Cyprinidae > Gymnocypris > Gymnocypris eckloni. The sequence goes on from CM050422.1 coordinate 9,073,880, forward strand.
TATTTATGTTTGGAAAGATGTTTCTTATACTCACCGTTTATATTCATAAAAATAACATAAAACAGCAATATTGTAAAATATTATTACAATTTGAAAGAACTGCTTTCAATTTTTACAATTTAAATTACACAAAAATGGGTAAACATTAACTTCAATATTGATGATGATAATAATAATAAAAAATCTTGAGCACCAAATTAGTATATTATAATGATTTCTGAAGGATCATGTGACAAACAGCGCTATTGTGCTATGGGCGTCCCGAGTTCGAATCCCGGTTTGTCTGAGGACCTTTCACGATTCTGCACCCCCCCTTCAACTTAGCCTCCTGTCAACTCTAAACAGTCCTATCATCATAAAGGTACAAAACGTCAAACATAAATCTTACAAAAAAAACTAGATCATGTCACACTGATGACTAGAGTAATGGCTGCTGAAAATTTGGATTTACCGGCACAGGAATAAATTAAAGTTTGAAGCATTAAAATAGAAAACAGTTCTTCTAAACTGTAATGTTATTTCATATTACGGTTTCTTTTTTTTTCATCAAATAAACATACATACATACACACACACACACACACACACACACACACACACACACACACACACACACACACACACACACACACAGTTTGTAATTTTTATTAAAATTTTTCCTACTAAGAATCAAAAGTACAGCGACCAGCGATTTAAATGAGCCACATCAAATTAGTTTGATGTGCATCCCATCTAAGGCTGACCACCTTCATCCCTTTAAAGTTTAAACTTAAATCCTGACCCAAGCCAGCAGTGCACAATGTGTACTCGCTATTATCAGTTTTGTTCCCTGTGTAAGTGTGTTGATGTGGCCGTTATTGGGTTATTGGGAAGCAGGAGTCCCGCAGAGCTCTGCAGCCGTCCTCTCAGACAAAGCTTCAGGACAAACCTTCTGTGTTCACAGGGTCACAATTGAGGTCCTGCAAGGCATGAGTCTGCCCAGCTTCACAGGCTTTGCGGTTTCATAACAGTGGGACTGAAGAATACTAATCAGACTGCAGAAAAACAGGCTCTGAACAGTGCTACAGCAAGGGAACACGTCTTATACAATGTGCTTCGATTAGTCTGCCTGCCAATCAATGCCTACATGCATTGATCAACCCATTGAGTGGCTAACCTAACTACTCAGTTGTGATTGAAACTGTGGCTATCTATACATGTAACTATGGCCGCATATGAAAACTGCATGGGGGATAGCATTTAGGCAATTTCTGTATACCTACTATCAAAGTATCTACGGATCTAATTAAATGTGAAAGACATACATCTCCAAAACAGTTTGCCATGTTTTAATAATACATTGTGTCAGCAACAATAAGATAACAAAAATGGTTTCATAAAATTAGCTCAAATCAAGCTAAAGGTCAAGCTAATGTGAATGTATGCTCCATGATTGATGATAACAAACTGGATTTTTTTTACATTGCACATAAGATCTTCGTAAAAACCTGGGTAAAGTTTTAACACTGGCAGGTTTTTACTCTTTTAGAATCGGGTTTTAAACTTATAATCCATCGTTTGCCACGCTAACACTGAATTACTTGTGTTCAACCATAGAATACTAAAGCTAGTTGTTTTGCAACAAACAACCAATTAAAAACAGCCTCACTGCTTACCTTATTAAACAATAATTACTTAAGTTAACTTAAAGTTAATATCATATTAATATTTGAATTGAAATTTAAATCAAGTCATTGAAATTATCACACACTTAGCTTCAGTGTCTGAGAAATATATAACTACTTGTTTTTGCTGATATGCATTTCACTGCCATTAAAAGTTAATAAAAGTTCCATGTTGCAAATTGTGCCTCATTCAATCAATGCTACTGAACACGAAATATAAGATAAGATTATATATATAAAAGATAAATATAAGATAATATAAGATAAACTGAGGGTTCACAATTGTACAGTGTGAAATCTTGTGTCATCTGCCGCTTTAAATGCTTGAGCTCTTTAAAGCAAGATCAATTCTGATTGACTGTCATTGTAATCCTTCATAAGCCAAAAAATAAAATAAAAATGTTTTGAAATTGATCCCAACAATCTTTTTCCTCTGTGTCATTATCAATATAGCTGTGGTGTGTACTATTCTTTTAAATTTAGGATGACTGTATATTTATATGATATATTTATTGTTATAAATATACTTATCATCCTTGGTATGACAGGCTTTAATAGTGTAAAAACCAAACAAAATCCAAGATTATGTTTACTAATGATAAACATTAAATTGCTTTCAAAAACAAATACATTTTTCACAGATTTACATCATATTTTCTTTTGTATAAAACACTGTAGAGTATTGTAGTACATATTTTTTATACAGATTTGGTCCATTCATTCATCTTTTCATTTTCCAAACCGCTTGTCCTGCGGGGATGCTGGAGCCTATCCCAGCATCTCAGGCCGTAGGCAGGGACAGGATTTGAAGCTTTGAGGGAATAGCACTTTCAGCAGGTGATTTGTCCCACTACCCTTGGATCCAAGGTGGAGAGAAATCTCACTCAGATCCATGCCTAGCAGTCATAACACTGATATGAACAGCAGCTACAAGGCTGTTATGGAAAGTTGTGGAAACAGGGACCGGTGAACTGGAAACAATGAATATGTAACCCCTGAACCAGGTGTGAGGAGCTCGGTAGGAGAAGTAATTTAAAAGAAAGTTCAATGTATCATAAAATACCTGAGCCCAGATTTCAACACGCATTCATACAGTCCCAAGAGAAGTACGGAGAAAATAGGCAGCATGCAAAAAGCAGAAGTCTTTAGGCCCCAAAAATGATTCCCAGTTAATGAGAACCAAGCTGGAGGGAGCCGGTGCGGAAAGGTTTGTGTGTGTGAGGATGAACTGCTCATGCTGCAGCAGTGACAGGCGAAGGAGAAAAGGTTCAGACGTGTCTGTCTACTCACTGAATGTATCAGCTCGCTCACAGGCCCCTGTACCGCTCACTACTGACAGCACTACAGGCAGAATCAGAGCAAATAAAAAGCCTTCCCTCACACTGCCTAAACGCCGCAACGGAAAAATACAAAAACTCCTAACAGAAACGGGACGGACAGCTAAGCGGTAAACAAGCGTTGAGCTGAGACGCACCAGAGTTTAGCAAACAAGAATCATTTTCGTTCAGATGAGATTTTGAGTTAATGAGATAAGCAGTTTACTTTGAATACGGTCTGTCTGCATAAGGATTAATTATAAGATGTGGATACAAGAGTAAATTCGTAACACCATACTGCATAAAAAATAAAAAATAAATAAAATCATACCACGAAGATATGAATTGCAAGGAACAAAAATGCCACATCTTTTAATTTGACGTTTTAAGCTCTTGTTAGTAAGAAGCTAAAAACAATCCAGCCAGAATGATTAGCTAATTAGAAAGAAATGCTTTTTGTCCTCTGGTGTCCACAAGGATGCCTCGAAGATAAATCAAAATCTAATTTAGCAAAAAATTATTTATTTTGATTGCCATCAAATTGGATTTGCCTCTTTTCAGTCTCAAATCCCTTTTTCAGTTAATTTCTGCTTTCTATTCTCTCAGCATTCTGCGACACAGCAGAAGTTGTCATGAGCGGCCTATTTGGAAGTGAGCTCTCCAATAAGCTTTCATCCAGTTTGGCTTCTTCATCATGTGGGTAATGCAAGCATACAAGCATTCATGCTCAAATGCTCCATTTCAAGCCCTGTAATTAAGTGAACATTAGAAATTACTTCAAAAGAGAATCTCAAAGACCCCTGGGGCACATGTTGAATTGTTCTTGCTCTCCTCTGACTGCTAGTTTCTCCTCCCCTTGGAGCGCCACAGCAGAATCTCGGTGGTAGTGGTAATTCGGCACGGGTCATTCACCTCTGTGGGAGAGCGGTGGTGGCGATGTCAAAAACCATGCAGCACAAGTTATGCATCAAAACAGAGGTGTGAACGACCTGTATCACTCCTGCTCTCTTCTTTTAAGTGATGCAATGCTTACTTAAGCATTGACGCAGTGTGGAGCCATGAAGGGATGACTATGTTTAATTAAAAACTCAGTTTGCAGCCCTTCAGTACGTTTTTAAATTAAATTTATCTTCAGTATACAGTAGATGAGCATTCATGGGCTACCTTCAGCTCGTAAATTTCAGCATAACTGGTAATTATGTTTGATCCGGCATGCCAATTTTTGCAGTGGGCACCTCTGATTAATGAGAACACCCCCTAACAAACGTGTCTTTATGGCGAGACTATTTCATAAGCACTGATGTATGTGAGTATGAGTAACAGCCCTACAGTATGTGAAGCACAAGCAAGTTGGTGGGTCGATAAGCTGGTTAGTAATGACCTTCCTCGCCTCTTCCCTGCATTCACACAGAACAACAACAACCTCTCTTATATGTTTAACCCACAGTGCTCAGAGTTTCCCCCACCCACCCATGAAGGTGTTCACAAACATGGCATGGTTGGTGGAATCAGGCTGGTCTAAGCTGATCATTAACTGGCCCAAGTTGGTGTTCAACCTGTTTTTCGAAAATCGGAAGCTGGTCAACCAGCTAATGACCAGCTTGCACCAATTACTGACCAGTTTGGACATGCCAACTGAAACTAAATACATGTCTATGATTCAAGAATCAACTAACCTAAAACAAACAGCCACAAATTAATTTTAGGTTTGGTTTGTGATGATATGGTATACTATTACAAACCATCTGCATTAAACATGAAAATGCTACTAGTTAGCAATAATACTAGCAATAGTACTTTGATGAGGCATTTAATGAGACTCTTAAATCGGGCGATAAAAAAACTAATCGCCGTTAATCTATTCTCAAAGTTGGGTTGGGAGCTGGGTCTATACTACGCAAGTGTTCACTGACTTTCACCCAATATTTTAACCACTTTTTTGTATACCTAAGAATTGCACTGTAGGGGGCGAAAGCAGAAACCAGCCAACTAGACTCGAGCTCCGTGATGGACATTTTGTGCCATTTTGTGGTAATACAATCGGGCAGGACATCCAATGATTCATTCATCAACCATCAAATATGGCTTTTCAGCTGAAAGATGTATGTAGTAGCAACTTTCATCCTGAAGGTTGTGGTTTAACCTAGCAGATAATATCTGTACTTGAAGTGTTTACAAAATTAAATAAATGATAGGACAGCTCTATGAATTATAAATCAAAATTTTGACAAAATGTTTTGTTTCTACATTGTAACTCTTCTGTGAGTTGGGTCAACAGAATCAGGGAGGAATTCTATAAGCGTTTGACTGAATATCTTCTCCTTATCAAACTCAGAATAACCACTTGTGTTCTTGAGCTTTTCTGCAAACAGGATGCGCATTTCAGTCTCAGATTGTGATAATGGAGAAACTTCCTGCCTAGAAAGCAAGATTATACAGTGAAATGTCACAAAATTAGCCCAGAGGGACCACATGTGTGTTAGCATGGATAGATTTTTATATGAAGACTGTCCTCAATCTATGCAAGGGAAAAAGCAAAAGAAGGTTCAGAAGATATAGATAACAAAAAACTACATTTTGGGTTTTTATTCAGTAATAAGGTGATGCTCGATATCTGTACTATTATTTTACTGTAATTTTAAACATCGGCAAAAAAAAAAAAAAAAAACAACAACATGTAGCCTCATTCTTCTTTTCTCCAATTTTATTCAAATGAATATTTAATAATAAATAAAGTTTGTGATGCATTTTGGAAACAGGAGATGAGCCCCTGGTCTAATGCGCCACCTGGCTTTAAAATTCTCAAAATGCAGAGACTTTTAGTCATTATGCTTGGGTACACATATTCTGAATGCCTTGACATTCAAATGAACAATTTTAATTGATTAATCAGATTAATTCCAAGATTAATCTAGATTAATCTAGATTAAAAAAATTAATCTATGCCCACCACTAGCAATAATACTAGCAATAGTACTTTGATGAGGCATTTAATGCTATTAAATATTGGTGCAGTAACTTACTATACTAACCCTTAATGAAGCTCAAAAACTTCAGCTAATTTAGAAAGTAGCTCTTTTAGAAGTGTTCACTGCATTAACCCAATACTATAAACCACTTTTTTGTTACCAATAAGAATCTGTGATTGTCAGCAAAGCAGAAACCAGCCAATCAGACAGGAGCTCAGAATAATGAGACATTTTGTGCCATTTTGTGTGCAATATGCGTACAAGATTGCCTGTGAATGATTCATTGATGTGCCATCAGAGAGTGAGACTAAGGGGAACTGGTTAGTAGAAGCAGATCATCCTGAAGGTTGTGGTTTCTTGAGCAGATAATATCTGTACTTTTTTTTACAAAATTAAATAAATGATAGGAGCTCTATGAATTATAAATCAAAATTTTGCCAAAATGTTTTGTTTCTACATTGTAACTCTTCTGTGAGTTGGGTCAACAGAATCAGGGAGGAATTCTGATAAGCGTTTGACTGAATATCTTCTCCCTTATCAAACGCTGATTGACCACTTGTGTTCTTGAGCTTTTCTGCTCTCAGGGCATTTCAGTCGGGACAGATTGTGATAATGGAGCCCATTCCTGCCTAGACCCAAGCAAGATTGGTTTACAGTAAAGTCACTCAGCCCAGAGGGACCACATGGCTGTATTTAGAAGCAGATTTTTATAGATAAGACTGTCCTCAACCGCAAGGGAAAAAGCAAAAGAAGAGACAGAAGAGATATAGAGTGAGAGAACAAAATAACCTATGTTCAGAAGCCGATACCAGTGAAATTGTGTGATGCTCGATATCAGCAAAAACTATTATTAGTACACTTTTAAACATCCTCTAAGAAATTAAACTGTAACAAATTAAATTAAAACAACATGTAGCCTCATTTAACTTTTAGCTCCAATTAATTATTCAAATGAATATTTAATAATAAAATAACAAATATTAACTTAATTAATAGCGGAGTGCTTTTCTTGTCAGTGCTGTTTGCTTTAATATATCTCAAAATGCAGAATCTGCTCAAGCCATTTTAGATACAAAAAAGCAAATTTGACTGTTCACATAGACAATACACGCAGCAAAATGTGCATCATTACCAGCCTGCACGGACCGCTGTGTGTGTGTGTGTGTGTGTGTGTGTGTGTGTGTGTGTCCATGCTTTGTGCCAGTCTCCTTCACTCCAGCTCTGTCCATTCATGTGCTGGGTTATGAGGTGACCTTGTGCTCAATCTGGGCAACTAGCTCTTTCCAACTGCTCCTGTCAAAAGATGACTCTAATCAGGGTTATCAGATGAAAAGTGCTGATCTAGGAGGCGTTGGGAGAAATGGAGTCAGGCCAGGATTGCAAACCCTCCCTGCCCTTCTCATTTCGGCAGACCATTTTTTGCATCAGCTGAATAGCCAAAAGGAGAGAAGTCGAGAGGGACCAATCTCGGGAGAGAGACATGAAAGAGAGTCTGGCTAGAGAGTAGCTGCATTGTTTTCTCATTAATCGTTTGGAGGAGAGCTAACGCTGTGTCTCTGTAGCCTTTTAAATCTGTGTCCACAACCATCTGCAGACCTTCCTTTCTGCTGCCTTTTAAAATCCCCAATGCCAATCTGAGTGGCAAACAGATGATGAGCCGCTGAGTAGAAATGGGTGCCAAAAACAATGTGATTCAGATCAACTCATCTAACGACTTATCTATTTATGAAATGTATTTTATACTTATGATCATTTATATTGCCTCAGGTGATATATAGTTTTGTAATTACTGGAGAGGAGCGATGCAACACAATGTATTTGTGGCAGTGTTATAGAATCCGCTTTCAAAAATCTGCTCATAATTTAAAGTAATTAAAATACAGTCAAGGCACTTATATAAGAAAGCAGTTACTTGTAAATGCGACAATTATTTAAGAGGGCAATATGATACGGATGGACGGATGGATTGGATGCGAGTGAATTCAATATAAATGAAAAAATAAAATGAAATCTGCTCAAGCCATTTTAGATACAAAAAAAAGAAATTATTCTGTTCACATAGACAATACACACATGGTGTGAAAAAGCAAAATGTGCATGCGATTACCAGCCTGCACGGACCGCATAAGCGGTTTTCCTGGCCTGTTTCCCAATCACTATCACTGTTTTTCTCCCATCAAGGACTCTCTCCTCTGTATTAATTGCCTGGTTAATTAAAGAACTTAGAGCTATCGGAAAACCCTTCTCAAAAAGAGAGAGACAGTGTCCTGTGGGAAAAGATGACTCTAATGAAGTGAATAAAGATGAAAAGTGCTGATCAAGGAGACGTTGGTGAGAAATACGGAGAGTCAGGCCAGGATTGCAAACGCAAGAGGAAATTTGCCCTTCTCTTGTCGGCAGACCATTTTTTTGCATCGAAAGTGAATAGCCAAAAGGAGAGAAGTGAGAGGGACCAAAAGAAAGAGAGAGACATGAAAGAGAGTCTGGCTAGAGAGTATGGGTATGTTTTCTCATTAATCGTTCGCTGCAGCTAACGCTGTGTCTCTGTAGCCTCGTTTACCATGTGTCCCGGCCATCTGCAGACCTTCCTGTCTGCTGCCTTTTTAAAATCCCCAATGCCAATCTGAGTGGCAAACAGATGATGAGCGCTGAGTGGAGAAATGGGTGCCAAAAACAATGTGAGGAGAGCGAGCGATATGACAGGGCCGCAGGCATCAAGGCAGCACCCACACTTCTTCTAGAAGAAAACCATGTCATTAAGTTCATTCACAGCTGAGCTGGTGTTTTATAAACACGTTTGCCTCATACCACACTTTCATTTGCAGCTGAAGGAATGCTAATGTGGTTAATGAGCTAATATGGAGAGGGATGTAGAAATGGACTGACTGATTTCGGAGCTTGAAGACGTTGGAACGAGATAAATGCTGCTTCCTGGATTGGCAACACAGAGGCCAAGGTAAAACTTGTGTATGTAAGCCATGTAAAGAGCAGACAGTGAGTTTTGAGTTCGCTCAGAGCATGAGAAACCGCAATAAAAGCAGGAAAGTGAATAGTCAAGGATAAATTGAACAATAACGTGCTAGTTTATTGAGGAAAAACAAAGAAAGAAAGTGTGTATATGCTTATTAAAGTGGCAGTCGATTCTCAATTTGGGGTTTAAAAGGTGAAGGAACTTCATAAAGGATTTTTTCAGACAAATAATGAGGAAATCACCTCGGGTATTGTTCTGCATGAGTGTAAATGTTCTTCACAAGAAGATTACAGAGTAAAATCTCTGGGGCTCTCAAATGTCAACAACCACTGAGTGTTTACTTTCTCTGATGAAGAAACCAGCCTTCAGCACTGAGGCTCATAAGAACTGTCCATCTCCACAGCCACAAGCTCCATTTATTTGTGTTACTGTTCGTGGTGAATGGCATGTGTGGGAGAGAGAAGGTATGAGAGTAGACATACACAAAGAAGAAAAAAAACGATACAAAAAACACAGTGGGCGTTTTGATTCAGGCAACTATCTGACTGATTATGCAGGATGATTTAACTTCACACAAAAATGTGTGGGATGACATTTACTCTTAACAGTAACTTCAAAGATTTGGGGATACCTGGTGCTGTCAGAAAGTCAGAGGGCAAGGGGTCAAGGTTTCACAAGTTAGCAGAGTCTAGTTTACTGGTACTGTAAATTCTGTAACAGCACCATTTTGTTAAAAGCATCTTTCTTCATTGACTGCCTTTTAAAAATAGCTGCGTTTCATTATTATATCACATGTTTTACAAGAATTAAGAATACTTTCTAAATTGCAAATCTATCTGAAATTTAGAATGGGGTAATAATTTAATTTCAATTAGAATATATGGAAGTAGGCTTAAAATGAAATAAAGATGTGTAACAAGTGTCATTTTCTTAAAAATGCAGATTCATCAAAACAAACTCAGAAGGGTGGCTTGTCAAAGTCTTAAAACTCACAAAAATGGAAATACTGTCATTATTTAACCTACTCTTGTTGTTCCAAACTTGTGGGACTTACTTCGTTCTGTGAAAGAAGACATTTAGAAAACTGTTTTTGATCATAAACGCATTTAAGCAGGGCTCAGAACAACACTAAACCTCACCAACTTTAATTGTTTAGAGAGGGGAAAAAATGTATAATATTTGTTTGTAGCACAGAAGAAAAAAAGTCATACAGGTCAGTTTCTATTAATTGAAATGAAGCTGAAATAAAATCAAATATAAAATATAAATTACAATATTGCCTTTGCAACTAACTAAAACATGATTTTATAAAATACTACATTAAAATTGTTAAAAAAGACAACTGTACATAACAAAAATTACTACAATTTTAAATAATTAAAACTGAAAATGCAAAACTAAGATAATTCAAAATAGTAATCATAATATAATAGTATAGAAATAATAATTTAAAAACAATGTTGACCGTTTTCTTTTAAAGAGTTTAAAAACTACTTAAAATAGACATTTCTTATTAAAACACTTATGGAATGGAAGAGTGGAAGAACAGTTCATTTCCCAGAATACAGCAACCTGTTGAATTTCTCTGAATTGTAATTCAGGAAAATGCACTTTTTAAATTCTGATTCAAATTACAATTCAACTTTCTGTGGGTCATGGTCAATTCAACTCATAAAATCGAAAGGAAGCTAATTCTTAAATACATTTTTGCCCAAACTTGCCCTTAATCATTTAGAGCACCTCCTAGAGGAGCATATGTTACGAAACTGCCTCTTCTACATATTGAATGGTCTCTATGCTTCAGCTTGAAGAGGGGAAAATAATTTTCTCTTTACTTCTCTGGAAGGTTCTGTTGCTCTTCTGAAGAACAAAGGAAGCAGATGTGAAGATTGATGGTCTGTTGAGACAGCACAAAGTAACGTCTCGTCTAATGTTGAAATAATTGTGGATATTAAAGACAGTGGGAAATGCCAGCTCAGCCTGGGGAAGGCAGGAAAAAGAATTGAGAGATGCAATAATGCAATAAAAAGTCAGGCACTGGTGGAGGGAAGATTTCATTAAAAACAATAATGGTCACGACTGACTGGTCCAAATGCCGGAGGACAGGTCGTTCTTCTACAGATATGGCCTTATGGTCCTTGCTTTCAGAATGTAATCCGAGCAGTTTTTGGGGTGAGGAATGAGCGCAAGCATTTTTTGCAAAACCAACAATGACGCTATAACTCAAAAGATCTGCACAAGACGTAAAAGGTGAGAGAAAAGGGTACCAGCGATATACAAAACACAAAAAGGCATTCACACTAACAGCAACAGTTAGTTGCAATGTTTTCGTCGCTGCAAATCTCAGAGAATCTGAAAACCCTATGAAATTGACATGCCGTTTTCTTTCATGTGTTTACATATTTCCTGTGTAATCAGTAATTGACAAAAGATTTTAGTTTAACTCAAAATTTGTTTCAAGTAGAAGGGGTTATTTTCATGGAGAAACACTGCACTTCAAATGGGTCTCCACTAAAAGTGAATTGTCAGTGTGTGTGAGTGCAATAGCATACAAATTAGCCTCAGCGCTAACAAACACTGACTAAAAGCCACGTTATAATCCATTTTGATTCCATACATAACATCTAGTGAGTGAGAAGAATAAGATATCTGTGGCTCAGCAAACAAATAAAAATAAATGAAATTATTTTATTTTATAAAGTGAGTTACCATATGAAGAAAGAAAGAAAACATTCTTCAAGAAAGAAAATATGTCTGCTTGTATGAAGAAATGGCAACATACTATGATAATTAGCATTTAAACAGCATAAAATAGCTATAATGGTGACATGTTTACCATTGGAGTGTTTGAAAGACCATAGATCAGAGTGCCTACAGCTCCTGCACATTTTTTTCAAATTAATTTATTCCTTAGCATAATGAGGGAATGTGTTTCTTCAGAAAAATAAAAAATAAACCAAAAAATAAGAACTAACAAATGCAAAGCCATTCCATAATTCATTATGGACACAGTTGTTACCATATTCCTGCAATGTTCTCTGGCAACGCTTCTGGCCAAAACACTGCCTACTTTTCTTTTATTGGTTTATTCTTTTTTACTTGGACAGTTCATGCTATTGACTGGCAACACAAATCTACAACCTCCTCTCAGCTTTGACCTCCATTTGCTATTGTGTTACATTAAAAGAGACACTGCTGGAATGTTCTTTGTGTAAGGAACTGGAGCCACTGTGCTCTTCGGTAAAAAACCTAAAGCCATAGTAACAGTTAGCAATGCACTTCTTTGTATCTTTTTGTACAAAACGAATGGCTCACAACAGCATCTGAACTGTGTGCTTTGTACAGTTTTCCAGTGCTTGAGAAAATAAATGTTCCCTGCTTTTCCAACATATAAAAGTGTCTCGGGTCACATTGGCAGCTAGTTTCGGTTGTTAGCAAGGAAACAGTAGTACTCTTAAATAATGTTAACTGCACAACGCTTTGTTTGCCTTTGTGTATTACAAAAACAGGCGTTGCTCTTTCAGGATTAAAATAACTGATTATAGGTAACAGTGGCTCCATGGTTTCCACCACTTTTCATCATGAAAAGTAATGTCAGCTCAATTTCAATACATACATTTCCAAACCACACTTAAGATAATAATCCCTTTGAGGCACTCTAATTTACACATTTTATAAACGTCTGTTTACCACATAAAAAGCGATACAGTGAACTAATACATTACGTCCACTGAAATGATATCAGACACACAGTTGGCATTGCCAGAAACATAATTTTGGTTGCTAATGAGATGGGTGAAGCAATCATGGGCAACCTTCTTTGAATTGCTTTAGGGTTTCCCATGCTAATGGAGCGAATGTGTATTGCAAACTAATTTGACAAAACAGCGTAGCCTCCAACTGACATCCTTAATGTACTGGGTTCAAAACAAGTTAAGCACTGCTGACAGTATCTGTGATGTGCTGTTCAGTTGCTACAGAAAATGTCCCCTCCTCATTCAGTTTGAGACAAAAAAGAACAAACCGCTTTTACTGTACAGTAATGCTTATAATAGAAGTCTAAGCGGAAAGGAATTGAAGAGGCTTTAAAAATAAAAATGTGCATCTTGCATTTTTGTGATACAATGTTAAAATTAGTTTTTCAGTACAAAAATGTGTTATTTTAGCTCTAAATGTGTCTGTAGCAGAGGAACTACTAGGTGGATTAACTTCTAGCTATGCATTGCCCGTAGAAATCCTGAATGTGGATTCTCTCCACGTAAAAATGTTCTGGGGTCCTTGCGCACATGATGTAAAAATAACAGGGCTTACAATATTCTGGATATAGTTTGCATCTAACTGGATATCAATATGTATAGTACATATGTGTCTTCAGTCTTCAGATGGCTCATAAAAACATTTGTTCCACAATGGTTGTTTATATATTCTGCTTTAGAGTGCCAGATTGAAATATCAATTTAGATTTCCAAACATGCATTCTGTAAATATTGTAATAATCCAGTGAGATAGGAACAAGGAGTCTGACAACAGAACGAATTGACCACCCAGAGATCTGATCTCATTATCAACAAATCCATCAGAGATTACATGAAGAGACAGAAGCAATTGAGAATAATCCATAAAATAATTGTAGCAATGTCTCCAAGGAGCACGGAACAACCTTAAAGAACAATCTAAAACAAAAGGACTCTTTGGACAATATATATGAATGTCTTAAAACATAAAATATATAGGGTCAAAAAGATTTTTGATGTTTATGAAAGAAATCTCTTATGCTCACCAACGCTGCATTTATTTTATTTAATAATAATACAAAAAACGGTATATTGTGAGATATTTTAGTTTTGAAAATATCATTTATTCCTATGATGGCAAAGCTGAATTTTTAGTAGCTATTACTTCGGTGTAAATGATTCTTCAGATTCTTCTTTAGAAATAATTTGTAATGTTAATTTGGCAATTAGAAATAAGAAAAATACACATTTCTTCCTATTATCAGTGTTGAAAATAGCTGTTGCTTAATATTTCTGTGTGCATTGAATTTATTTAATACACGAGTTTCACAATTTGAGTTGAATTACTGAAATAAATGAACTTTTCCACAACATTCTAATTGATTGACATGCACCTGTATATACACAGTATACATAACACACACACACACACACACAGTATATAGAGAGATCTGGTAATTTACCAGTGGTAAATATTACACAAATCTACACAGGACATCATGAACGTCTCCTACTGTCAGTCGCTGCTTTGTCGTGTAAGACAGCAGGGAGATTTACAGCATCATCAGACAGTAGTGTAATACCTCCTAAACAAGATCCAATCAATGGCACAATATTTAGCTCTCTCATTGGCACAGACATCAGTTAGAGCCTCCATTTCACAACAGTGCCAGTTCTGCCTCCATTATTGGAGCGCTTGATGAATTGAACCAGGTTGGTTTCATCTTACCCCAAGCTGTGCCCCGAGCTCGGGACGCCTGGCTGCACTCACGGCAGTGGTGTCTGCACTGATCTCCACCACCTCCTCTCAATAAACCAAAGTAGACCACTGAGAGATTGCAGCATGGGTGCTAAGTGCAAGCCACACATGGCATGGAAGGCCTGCAGAGCTGAGGGAATGACTAAATCACACTCCCTGCTTCATCTGTAGGTCACATGGCTGTGGTCTCTATGTGTGCGCAGAGTCTGTCTGGTGGCAAGGGAATGGATGGCTCTGATATCTAATAAAGGCAAATGTTGTGCGACTCATTTTTTAAAAACATTTCTCTTTCACGTGTGTCAGATCCTGCAGGGCATCTCTGCCCCTGTGCGTCTGCTCTCATTCGGTCATTTATTATTTCAATGAAGCAGCTGATATTTGTTGAGTCCTGTAGGACCACTTTTTACATTTCACTACTGATTATATTCTGTATAATTGAGTATGTGACGAATAAAAGAACCTTGAACCTTGACATATTCTCCTGAATGTGCAGAGGTAAACACTTAAGGAGGAATTACCTTACTTTATTAGTGCCCTATGCATGCACTCCTGAACTGACGTGTGTGTATGTAATTAAGCTTGCACATCTGTGGGCATCCATATAAAAACAGATATAAATATATATCAATATATTATTGAATGCAATGCACTAATTTATTGCAATTATCTAAAATAAACAATAAAAAATTTAATTACATTAAATCTCACCTATATGTGACCCTCTCTGTAAAAACCAGGCTAAAGTCTAAAAATCGAATTCTGAGATAACGAGCATCAAAATTTGATTACAAGCATTAATTTCACTATGATTTCAATCTTTGACATGGGTTTACTCATTCAATTTTAAAGATGCCAAGAATATATTTTCACAGAATGTTCTTTTACAATACGTAGGATGATTTTATGCAGAAAATAGTAAATCTCAAAAAAATGACTTTTTTCACATATGCTAGCTACACCCAGCTTTCATCACCAAAAAAACACATCTTACATTCAGAAACAGATAGATGTAGCAACATGGAACAAAAAGCAGAAGTCTTACATTTTTTTAATATTGTATTTGATAAAACATCTTTAAAAAAAACTGTTCATATTCAGTCACAAGAACAATAGACCTCAGTATTGCTGGCAGCACATCTATCATGTTTTAATTGTGTAAAAAAAAAAAAACAACAGCGCATCTGGAACGTGGGATGTCTTGCGTGAACAGAATAGGTTGACAGATTCACTTGCAAAATGGTTTACTGTTGGCACAATAATATTTAACTTTGTAATATTTTGCATAGTCCATTCAATGTTTTTATCTACACAGCAATATAATATCATTAAATTATATTGTATGTGCTTTTGTCAGCTAATATTGATGTATGCAGTGATTTCAATTAATTGCTCTGCCTATTAATTTATTTATATTAAATGTTTAAATTTACAGCCCTATTAAATACAGTACATACAGTATTTAAACTTGTAGAATTGTGTACTAACATTAGTACACTGTCTCCTAACATTTGTCAGTATTTTAGGCAAAGTTTACACAAATTCAAAATTTTAAGCATTGACATTTAACACATTTATTACATTTGAAAGAACTAACCACAGCCACCCATGTTCACACAAACACACAAAAGTCTGTAGAAGGGCACATTTCTCAAGTAATTTAGAAATTCCTACTTAATGGATAATGCATTCATCAATATAATGCATTCCTGTAGCTAAAGTGGAAGTTGGTGCTAACAAGGTCATGGGTTTGATTCCCAGGGAATGCATTGACCGATAAAATGTATATCTTGAATGCAGTGCAAGTCTTTGCATGGCAAAATGTAATTGTAATTAGAGATCGACCGATATATTGGTTTACCGATATTTTTCACGAAATTTAAAGCATTTTACCATAATCAGATATTGGTTTTGAAAAAAATATATATATATATATATATATATATATTTTTTTTATTATTATTATTATTTGTCACATACACAATTATACAGAGTATAACCAGCAGTCAAATGTGTTCTCTGTATTTGACCCATCCAAGTGCACATGAAGATAAATCAATCTATGTCCAGTATCGTTATATGGAGATGCATATTTATTAATCCACACCAATTGACAAACCCAATAATTACACACATTATTTCCTTAAAGGATTAATTCACTCTAGAATTCCTTGGCTGAGATCATGTAGAGCCCTTTGAAGTTGCACTGAAACTGCCATTTGGATCTTAAACCCGTTGGTCCCTGTTGAAGTTCACTATGGAGAAAAAATCCTGAAATGTTTTCCTCAAAAACCTTAATGTGTTTCCGAATGAAGAAAGACAGACATGAACATCTTGGATGGCATGTGGATGAGTAAATTATCAGGAAATTTTAATTCTGAAGTGAACTAATCTTTTAAAAGGCACTGCATGTGGTAACATGTTAAAACAAAGTACAACCCAAATTCCGGAAATGTTGGGACATTTTTAAATTTGAATGAAATGAAAACTAAAATAATTTAAAATCACATAAGTCAATATTTTATTCACACTAGAACAGATAACATAACAAATGTTTAAACTGAGAAATTTTAAAATTTTATGCACAAAATTAGCTCATTTCAATTTAGCTGCCTGCTACAGGTCTCAAAATAGTTGGGACGGGGGCATGTTTACCATGGTGTAGCATCTCTTCTTTTAAAAACAGTTTGAAGACATCTGGGCATCGAGGTTATGATTTCTGGAGTTTTGGTGTTTTTCATTTTATTCAAATTTAAAAAACGTCCCAACATTTCCAGAATTTGGGTTGTACAAAATAATTGCAAAATATCAATAAACAACCCGTATTTATCCATAACCTACCAGGACAACACATGTAGCAACAATATCACAAAGCACACTAACAAATGTATCTTGTAGCGAAAAACACCATCATCCAATGAATAAATCCCCTTTCAAGCTCAGACATATTTATTTAACACCCTGTATGTGTTCATTGTCATGGAACGCTATCATCTAGGCCTGCATGTGGTTTATTCTAATATCCTGCTTTGGTATTCTATACACGGTGAACATGGAAAAAAACGCTTACAAAAAGAGATAAAGACACTTGACAGGTCTGATCTCTCTGAGGCTCTCTATTCTGCATTAAACATTACCTTGTCAGTACAACACTATGGCCAAAGCATATCCGGAGCTGTCAAGCAACTCGCCAAATGTCAGGACAATATTGAACAAACGATGATATTATAGATAAATATTTGCTTCAAGACATGACAGACTTAACATACAGTATGCCGGCATGTGCAAAGGATGCACCCCCTTCTCCATTAATTTAACAACACCGACTGTGTTACGCAGATGTCCTGACAATGCCCTTTAGAGATAGGGGGGACAGCATTTATTTGCAGGTAAAGTGGCCTGAAGGACCCCAGTGAAAAGGGCACTCATGCATAGTAATAGCAAGTCGGAGAGCAATGAGATTGTGGGGAAGATAAGCTGAAATCATGACATCTCAAGGAGGATACTGAATGAGACGAAGAGCAACTTTAAATGCTGTGTTCTTCATAAAAAAAGCTTATAAACCTTATTTATTTCAGTTTTGTGTCTCTATCAGTGTTGGGGAAGCTACTATCACTTGTAGCCTTAGGCTGGCCACAAACTTGAAGATTTTAAGCCTGATTTGGAGCTCGATTTGCACCCCTAAGCGATTGGGGGTGTAGCCTGATTTGAGGTTTGTCGCAAAATGACTTTTTGTCCAAAACTCAACTCAAATGGTTAACTGCTCCCGATCTCTTAGAGTTGGATCTCCTGATCTTCTTGAGTAAAAGCATCCCCAAACTAAATTTGTAAATAATCAAACAGAGGGCTGCCTCTGAAGTGATACCCACGATAGCCAATGAGAGTGAGCAAGATTCACCAACTGAATGTTGCATGCTTTTATAGCTTAGCAGCTACAAACATTTCACGAAAGTGGAGTATTGAGAAAGATCACCCATATTCTTTTTTTTCTCCTTTGTTTTTCTTCCCGTAAAAACAAATACTCACACCAGAAGAACCAACTGATGCTGTCGATTGTGCTCCATGTGATTTTCTTCGCAAGTCATGATTGACTTTGCGAATCTCCATGAGATTTCACTATGAAATTAATAAAACAGTTGGCAGGTGTGTGGTTTTGTAGTCTGGCCAAATCCTGTAGTGTGCGTTTGGAGGATTATAATGTTAAACATAGTTTTGAAATTGTCCTTAAGTCAGTATTCTCCACCAGTTTTAAATTCACTTAAGATTTGCAAATCATCTAGTGTGTCCCAGGTTTCATATGCTACAGTTTTAAGATTTTACATGTCTTGAAAAATACAGCTGCTTTTAAGTGGCTAAATGGGTTGTCTGGACATTAAAAATAATCATGTTGTAAAGGAAGACTCACTAGTCACAGGAAACTGACTACTAGTCCGGTTTTAGAACACCCCTCCAGTCCCCTATATATTTAAATGAATCAGGAAGTTGAGGTGGAACATTTTGAAAGCTCATTGCTCAAGAATACAATCAAAACAGTAGCCATAGTTCATGTCACAGTCTGGAATTTTATGAGCACAGGATGAGAATGTATTCCCCCTGGCACAGAAATGGCACAAAAAATACGGGACAACAAAATAATGGACCTAAGATCTTAATTTAGCTTGACAGTATTGAAAATGAACCAAACAAATTGGACGGACGGAGGACGGACGGATGGATGGATAAATGAATTCAATGCACTGCAGGTCTCTTGGGATAAAAGTGCCAAATGCATAAATTCAATGTATTGTTAGAGTGACAACTTGATTATTCCTTCAGCTGCATGCATAATACAACATATTAAAAACACAGATGTAGGATTTATTGATGTCACACTCCTAATTATTGAAAAATAAAGTAGTAGCTTGTGACCAGAAAACCCACATTTTGAACCATCTGGCACACTACTGAAAAAATTACGTAAAGTTAGTAGCATAGCGTAGCTGCTTTTACGGTCTTTCTCACTTCCCAGCACTGGCCACTATACCTGTCAAAAATGGCAGGATTTAGCCTCTTGCACTCAGCAAACATGGCAAATTTCAAATTGCATACTTCCGGGATCTTGCGCCATCTGATAAAAGCCATCTGGCTTTCTCCAGGTTTTACAGACCTCGTTAGGCCATGGCATGGCCACAGACATCACTAACCACCAGTAATACTCTGTCATGAGTCGAACCGCGGCTGTAGGCTAACGAACGTGCATGTGAAACTGGAGGTTAATGCCATCCTTGGGGATTTTTCCTGAGAGGAGGTACAAACCTGCTGTGCTTTAGGCTAACCGAGCTATTCCTGGAAGTGGAGCCAGACGGATGGAGGAAACGGAGTCTAATCTGGTACCGCAGTCTGGATAGAGAATGGGTCACAGTTTCTACGTTGTGTACACTCAGGACAGGAAGTAAATGCCAACTGCTGGGGCAGCTGGGCAGGAGATCCAAAAAGCCTAGTGCGTGCAGAATGAACAAATGACATGTCACAAGTTGCCATAGCTACGTCGCTCTGATTAGCGATCGGCACGATAAATTCTCTCATCTCCTACATTTGATTACTCATATCACAGTATGTTCCCCATGGAGACAAAATCTCCATAAAATATCTCCACAAGAGTCCAATTATGCCCAAGTACAAAATCACTAAGCAAACACATCTCAGAGAAGGGAGTGATATTTATAATGTACTTGCTTATCATGCCTGACTCATAAGTTCTGGTTTGAATTTTATTTTTGGCCCAAAGGCATGTGTTTTAAAAATGGGTGTAAAGCTAAGCAGACATCTAACGAACTAGTACTTGATTTCAAAAAAAAGAAGAAAGCCATACGCTTTGAGTTAAACATATGCTAGCCTGCCAGTAGCTCGCTGCAAAGCTAACTTGTAATTCTATTGAGAAGCAGCCAAAAGAAATCTATGCTGCAACAAATACTATCACAGAATTAGGGGGAGCTCCAAACAATGCACTTCCCTCTGTCTTGCTGACTTTTTCAGTTCAGTTTACTAGTTAGGTGCCATACTACAAATACTAGCTTATACCAGCATCAATGTCCTAGTAGTTCTATGATTTAATAGAAAACACTTTGGATATTTTATTTTATTTTAAATTATATACTAACACACACATACAAACACACAATAATAATACTAATAATACCAATTATTATTATTAATTTATTGAAGATCTAAACTAAAGACTGAGGGTACACAGATTTTGCAATAGCAAAATACATGCCATATTTATGTGGTTTACAGGGTGAGCTTTTTTAAACTGGGCTGGTTAAAGATCCAGGTCATAACAAGAGGGTCATTGCTTTGAATAAGAGAATTAGCAGAAGATTTAAGAAGACAGCAAACACAGTCCAAAGGGTATTGTGGTTCACAATCCACAATGTTACTGTTACACAAGGCATTGAAGCTGTAAGCTCACCTTTGCTTACGAAATACAGGATTTGCAGCTTCAAAATGGATTGTTTTGCTTTTTTAACCCCATTTGAAGACTCTAAAAGTTGTGGGTTAATTTTGAAGGTCTGACTAATGGGCTCCCTGTATTGAATTAAAGCCTTAATAAGCAAAGACAGCTGAGACAGTTACTAAGAATAAAGCAAATCACAAGAAGCAGCTATTTAATTGCTTCCTTTTATGATATAATGTATTTCATCAACATTATGCCCACGTAAATGAGCTAAAAACACCAGCTGACCTTG
The DNA here is from genome assembly GCA_027564155.1 of Gymnocypris eckloni scoliostomus. Lineage (NCBI taxonomy): Eukaryota > Metazoa > Chordata > Actinopteri > Cypriniformes > Cyprinidae > Gymnocypris > Gymnocypris eckloni. The sequence continues at coordinate 9,095,018 of CM050422.1, forward strand.
GAATAAAGTCTATCTGCCCCTGTGCACATTTTAAACCAGCCTAAGATTGTTTGCTGGTCTTAACTAGTTTAATATGGTCTCCCAGAATGATAACGTCGATAGAAAATAATCTCTAAAACCAGCAATCCACACCAACCTAACCAGTTAAACAGATGTGCAAACAGACCATTATACCTTTAAATAAGTGTCCTTTAAATAATTATAAACATAACATCTAAATCATATTTAGTGCATGATGGTTATCTGAACATATTATTGCTCAAGTGTATGATGTAAACAGCCGATGACTGTTAAAAAAAGACACCAAACCAGAAATTAGTGTAGATGAGGCTTATTAATGCTTTAAAGTGAATTAATTTCCAGCTGTGTAATACATCATTACTCTAATATTTTAATGTGAAGATTAGAAATCTAATGAAACAAGTTATTAGCAAAAGACAAGGCATGCTAACAAACCAAAATGTGCAATTTTGTCACATCCAATCTTACTCGTTTTAATTTCACAAATACATACGCATTTGATTTGGATTGACACCTGGCATTATTTTGAAGGTAGCTATACATTTTATAAAGAAAATTGCTACTGATAGCTACACGACAACATTCAACTCTATTATAAAACTGAAGCTGCAAGCTATTTTTCTAGTCCACCGTTTTTGCTAGAATGGCAGGACATCCATTCCGCGATAAGTAATTTTTCCATTTTATCTATTCATTATTTTGAAACCCTGACAAATTAAGCCAAGTTAATTATACACTATGACTATTTTAACCCTCACCCCTGTGAGAAACTGTCAAAGCCTACCTCTCTGTCAGACGAATGAATGCTCAGTATGTCTGAATGGACAGCCATTCATCTCAAAGAAAAAACAACAACACGTTTACCAAGGACACAGATGTTTTAATTTTCCCAAAAAGGACGAGGCCCTGTTGGATGTTAAATACTTTTCATCTTTTCTCTTGCCTTCCAAGGTTAATCATGGTGCTTTGTCCATCCACTGTTGATACGACCCCATCAAGCTATTCTGCCCCGTGCCCGTGCGCACATTTCCTGTTGTGATCTTATCTGGAAATGGCTCTATGCAGATGCATATATTGCATCCCGCCAGAGGCTCTGCAAACAAACAAACACTGAGGGGGAAAAGCAAAGCTAGAAGCAATCTGGATTGAAGGACAAACAAATGCCTAATACAGCTTTTCACAAGCCTCAAAAACATGCAAGAAAAAGTACAATGTATTCTTGTAAAAGGAAAAAAATATACTTTATTCGTATTCAATATGTTAATGTATTCCTGAAATCACATTGTTCTCGGCTCAGATTCCCAGTAATTTCTCTAAGGAGATTCATGGGTTGTGAGCTGTGATGTTCGTTTGGGCCCATCGCCTATTCACCGTTCCATTTGTTTGAGCACCATTACATGAGGACTAAAATAACAAAACCAAATAAAAGCCCTCAAAGATAATATATCCACATCTTTTCATTTTGAATATGTATATTAATATTCAAGCATGGCTTGCTGTGGGGTACTTCTGAACACCGTCACAGAATCATAAGCAGGCTCTTTAAACTGGATACAGCAGATAATCAGAATTTTTTTCATTTACTACTTTTCTTTTTTAAAATATTTGATTAAAGCAATAGTTCAACAACAACGAAAGATCCATTTACAAAACAAAACAAAACTATATTATTTATGTCATTCTGAAATCATATTTTGTTATTTTTCAGTGGAAGAATATTCACTGCTGTTTTCCATACAACAACAGTTCCATGTTAATCATTAGAAATAATTAAACCAGTGCCATAAACACTATTTTACAGCTCATTCAACATACGCACTATATAAGAACTAAGTCCAAATTCATAGAAGGTGACAAACAGATAAAACATAAATTTAATTATTGAAAATCTTCCTTTATGTTATTGTACAAAGCTACTGTATGCCTTCATATATAGTACATGAGTCATATGTACCAGTTTTATGTTGCTTGTATGTTTTTTTGACCTTCAGACAGTGATACAACCATTGTTGTATAAGAAACCCACTCCGTGAAGCTTTTAAAATTCTCCTTTTGTGTGAAAAAAGTCATACGGTTAGTGAAAGACATGAGAATGAGTTAATGACAACAGAAGTTTCATTTTTGGATGAATAGCCCATCCCTTTAACAAAACCATCCCAACTAAACGGATCACATGCTATTCACTGCTGTATTTTTACATGTGCTAAATTGTATGCAAGATCACAGCATCTGCAGCAGACACAATTCTCTTTCATCAATCTGAGCTGATGAAACGTTTTATCATTTTTCTTCATAGGAAACAATGAGGAAAATTGCAAGAGCTCACAGGCATCGGCTGCTGTTGACTGTACATGTTTGATTGTTTCTTCTCAAGGACGGACAGAAATCCTAGCTGCTATAAATATGCAATACTTCCTTAGGCTGGAGAGATAGAGAGAGAGGAGAGAGAGCTTTTTGATATTCATGGACATTCAAGTCCTCTTGAAGGATATGCATCTGTGCAGGAATCAAAATGATCCACTCAACGAGGAAATTATACCCCTCACATGCTATTTGGCTTCCTCAAATTACGGAGAGAAACATACCTCCACTCATGCTAAAAGGCTGTGCAGGGACATATAATTGCAGAAGTAGTGGCTTTCCAGACAAGTGTTAATCTTAGTATTTATCAAACAGTTGGTGATTTTAGGCCAAAACTTGAAATTTAGGGGTCAGAATGTGAAGCATCTTATAACCCCCCTTGAAATGATTTGACGAGAGCAGGAAGAGCTAAAAGACTTAAGTTTCATTACATTTGATAATGCAGGGGAGGACATTTCTAATTCTAGAGCACATTTTTTGGGCACAAACAATATAGTGCAAAATGAGTCAATGTTTTTAGTCAATCTTTCTGCAAATGTTAAATGCATATACAGTATATGCGCTAAAACAGGGGATCCTAAGATTTTAGGGTTCCTAAACCTTTTTTGTAAAGTCGAACCCCTTATATGTAAAATATTTACTTGAAGTTCCTACTGAGATTTTAAGTTAATGTTTTTATAATTTAATTATTAACATTAATATTTAATATTATTAAGAACAACACAATAAAACAGGTGCAATAACAACAGTGAGGTTATCATTATATAGGCTAAAAACAGTGATTTGATAATCAGACTAACTTATATCACAATTTTAGTTTTATTTTGATTAATTGTGCATGACTAATGATTCATTTATATATTTTACATTTACATTCAATTTAATATTTTTAGTTTTTCAACTCGTGAACTCCTGTTTGAAAAACCTTGCCAAGTTAAAAGATCAGTTTGTCGAGTTTTAGAAGTACAGTAGCTCATAGATGGCTTCAAAATGAACAGAAATGAACTAAAATCCACAAACTATAGATGCTGAATTCATAGGGGCTTTAAGTGCCATTAATTAGACAATTTTAAACCCTGAATTTTTTTCAGAGAAAAGTTAAAACGCTATTTTTCAGTTTGAAATAAGACAGATGGAGAAAGAAAGCGAAGGATAGACAGAGATAGACCGTTTGGCTTTGATTCAAGTTCGTAGCACCAAACCATATCTCAAGACAAGTAATTACATTATCTTTGCAAATGTTGCATTTTTCATTTGGCAGTGAGAATAATTTATTCATGTAGTGGGCCACTATTTTTTTCTTCTTCTTTTAGGAAAATTTGCTAAAACGATCCATGAGCTTTCTTTGGTGTAATCTTCTAAATGTTTCCTTTTCTCTGCCATTTTCAAGTTCGAGAAACCATCTCCATTAAATTCCACTGACATTTCGGACATCAATCATCTGCAGCAAGGACTTGTTTACCATCAGTGTGAATGAATGGCCGGGTTTCAGAGAGATGAACATTGTCTAGACCAAAGCGGGGCACTGTGGGAAAAAGAGGCCACATGAACACATCTGTTCATACAGAGCTCATTGTGTCCAATTATTCAGCCTCTATCGTTCTTTAGAAATATGGGTAGAAAAGAACCAAATCTCTCTTCCATACATATTTTCTGCATTTTTTTAGATTAATTAGTATTTGCTCTCTTCCTTCCTCCCGAATCCTCTGCCAAAGGAGGATTAATGAGGAGTTTCATGTTTTATAATATTACAGAATTGTCAAAACTAAATCCATGTGTGGTTCTACACAGAAAGAATCAATCTACAGGTTGGAAACCATCTCACCCGTCTAAACCCATTATAAACCAACTGTGAAAATTGGCAATCAGTTCACCAGATTATTCTTAATGACTAATGATCGCTAAATGGGATTCTTTATACATATAATGTTCATGCAAACCTGATGATAATGTCATTCTCTCATGGATCATGAAAAACATTATAGTTCTTATAAACTGACAGCAAAGCACCTGAAAACAAACAGCGAGTAGGCCAACAAATGACTGCTCTTTAATAGGATTTCATCAATGATCATTTTCCCCCGACAGCATAATGCGAAGTGAGAGAAAAGGTAATAGAGAACATATTTGAGTATTAAAAAACAGACACTTATAGTCAAACAGGAAAATGATATGTTAATCTGATGTCTTTCTTTTTACAAGCCTCGCCCACGGTTTATTTCCCTCCTGCACTGTTCTTATTTTTCTAACTCAATTCGCTATGAGGAAATTGAAGCCATCCAGCCCATCAAAAGATTGATTTTGGCTCTCTTTTTCTTTCAGAGTGCAAAATAACAATATCAAACAAATGTTTTGATGGATGATTCAGACATCCCGGTGATCTGGAGAGCAGGGAATTGTGGGTAGCATTATACATGCACACCGTTTGGGGATTATTACCTTATTTTCCTGCTGCGCTGAAGATGCAGACTACAAGACATCTGTGGAACTTAATTTCACTCTCATTATAAAATCCGATTTTAATGCAGCATGGGATTAAAACAGCTTATCAATTCACTTCTCATTCCTTGAAACCCGTGGCAGATATGGCCAGAGGGCAAATCTGAAGCCAATTTGGGTCTCACCTGCATGATCAGCATGTTTCAAAGAGAACGTATAACCACATATCTATAATAAATGTATATATGTGTGCATGTATATATATATATATATATGTATATGCCCCTCTGCCCAGCCTCCAATAACTGTACACCTCCAGAGTGAAGAAAAGGGCTAAGAAAGTCACTCTGGACCCCTCACATCCAGCTCACTCTCTCTTTGAACTGTTGCCCTCTGACCGGCGCTACAGAACACTGAGCCCCAAAACAGCCAGACACAAGAACAGTTTTTACCCCCAGGTCATATCCCACCTGAACAACACATAATACACCTCAATACTGTACATCTGTAAATAACTCATCAAACCTTCATCTGTACATGGGACACATGCACATTCACAGTTCTGTCTATGGTTATTTTTCTTTTCTGAATATTTTTATTTTATTACTATTTTATTAATAATTATTGTCTATTCTCTTCATTATTAGTGTTTTTTATTACCTTAATTATATGTTGTCTGCACTATGTTTGTACTTTCTGTACTGGAAGGTCCTAACACCAATACAAATTCCCTGTGTGTGTAAACACTTGGCAATAAAGCTCTTTCTGATTCTAAAATATATTATATATATATTTGTATACACACACACACATAATATACGTATGTGTTTGCATATATACATGCGCACACTCCACCATTCAAAATTTGATGTTTTTTTTTTTTAAGTTTTATGTCTCGCATTCTCACCAAAGGTGCACTGATCTAATCAAAACTACAGTGGAAACAGGAAATTTGTGAAATATTTAAATATTTATTTTATTTATTGTTTTCTATTTTAAAATGCAATCACATTCCTATCACAAGGTGCCATTACACCTTCAGAAATCATTCTAATATGCTGATGTGGTGCTCAAGGAATATTTGTATTATCTACGCTGAAAAAGCTGTACTTCCTAACATATTTGAGGTGTGACAAAAATATAAATAAAAAGAATAACAATAATAAAGCATAAGTAATGGCCCCAAACCTTTGAACAGCAGTGTATATAAATAGACAGTATTAGTTATACATTATATAATAATATTCTGTATTTTTTAAACATTAGCCTAAAATATTAGTATATAGTGTGTTTTAAAGGTGGTTGGCAGATATTTTTTGTCCACACTCTTGCCTTCCAAAAGAAAAGTATTAGGATTTATGGAGGCTCAAAATCAATTTATCTTGACCAAAAGATAGAAAAGTTCATCAAGAAACAATGATGCTCTTGTATCTGTCCTTATTTCCAATGCACACCAATGGTAAACATTTCAAAGTGAAAGACATTGTGTTCTATTTCCTTTATTGCCAGATGATTTCTAGATGAAGGTTGTGCAGCCTCTCGTCTGAAAACAAAGCCAGCGTACATCTAAATGAATGAGCGCTGATGGCTGCTCGAGCAGAGCGTAATAGGATGCATATAATTATCTGGCTTTGGTCATCATAGCATTATTTTGTCTCATTGCAATGTATTAGTCATGTAATGAGTCTGAAAAGAAGAAAAGAACGACAGCAAACATTTTTGTGGGGTAATCAGCATCAAAATAATATAAAAATACAATTCCAGAGAATGTCTTCTGGGTTCTGAGAACAAGCATGGGCTTGTAATGACTTTGGTGAAAAGATGTCTCAAGGACATTGTGTCTGTGATAGCCTCACATACTCCCCCTGGCCACTTCCCAACCTTTGCAATTTCCAAAGGCAACTTCATGTAATATGTTGCTAAAAATCGACAAGTTGAATCTACAGCGCACAACCCAAATATCTCGCGGTGACATATAGAGATGTGGCCCTGAGGCAATGGACTCTTTAATAAGGCTAGTGGGTGCAGAGGAGTTCCCCAAGGCAGCGAGTTGTTGGGCAGCTCTCTCAATTTGCCAGTGACCGGCTGTGCCATCCATTTAAAAGCTATCAGAGATAGGAATCATAAGAAAGTTAATGAATCAGATTCAGATTGCCTAGCATAACAATGTGTATTACATTTTGTCACTATCAGTCAGTTACTACACGCGCCTCAGGCATAACAAAATGAATGACTTGCGGCTATTCTACTAAAATGAGTGTGCTGCATATTTCTAACTCACAAAAAATAACAGTAAAAAAAAAATATATATATATATATATATATATCTTGAACCTACAACTAGTACACTAATACAACCTGTTAGGACTACAGTCTATGAGAAGTGAGTCTATGGTAGAAGTGACATGCAACCGGTATGCATGTGTTTGTGTGTGTCCACAGCTGATGCGGTTAGGGCTTGAGGAAACTCAAACGTGAGCCAGCCGCCGTCTCTGTACTGTCAGGAATGTTGACACTTTAATCACCTGTCATCCGGGCAGCTGCTTTGGCCACGTCAAAGAGAAAGACAGGCTGACAAGACCGTGGTGGGTACCAAGAGCAGGGTTTTGAGAAGCTTCTCTGCGTCGGTGACAAAATGACGCCACGCACGTTGACGTCCGGGACAAGTCCTTCATGTCACCTGTCAAGCCAATCTCATCTCGCCTTCCTTTGGGTTTGCACATGACCTTGATACTTTCAGCATCTCTTAAAAGCTCCTACAAACATCAATGCACAATTAGAAGCCATTCTTATGAAGATGTACCAGCTCTTGCGAAGATCTTAAAGGAAACCGACACGTGGCAATACGCTAGAATCATCGATTCATGGTTGAGCGGTCGTTTCTGAAAGATGACAGCCATTTCCATGCTTGTATTCTGACCCAGGAGCATTTTATAGTCATGCATGGCACTGAAATGATTGGAGAGATAGATTCTGACACTGCTGCCTTCAGGCTACAACGCTCAAATCAACCTCACCCGAACCCCTCTATTTTGAGATGAACCTTCAAGCTTTCAGAGGCAATGAAATATGTCAAAAATCGCTCTTCAAGTTTAAAGCATGCTCATTCCAGTTATCAGTACTGTATCTAAAACTTGCCTCTAGCGACACTTTCGGTAGCTTTTTGTGCGAGAATTGAGAAAAGAGCATACGCAATTTAGCGTTCAAACATAATAAAACTGGCAGAGATGATTCCAGGTGGATCCGTGCCTTCAGGTGAAGCTCCTGACCCACTGTGTGACCTTCGCCAAATTGGCCTTGATCCGTTTTAAGTCAATTTTCTCCAGCTATAAGGACTAATGCTGCCACAGACACTGGCTCGTAACACAAGGCAATTTAGTTATTTCCCTCCCGTCCCGCCTTTAAAGAGATAAAAAAGAATTCAATTTGCGCGTGGCCCTCGCAGCTATCCCCGACTGTGTTTGCAAAGTTAATGCAGGAAGCGCTCTCCCCAGGGTCAGCGAGAGGAATATAGAACTCGCTGGAAAAACAGAGGGGGGACAATGGCTTTGAAGATGGCCGCAGGGCTCTGGGGACTAAAGCAAATGGAAAAATTAAATTAAACTATAACATCCTTTCTTCCATGCTCTGCGTCCAGCAGCCCAGGTCTCAGTTCTCTCTCTTTTTTCCCCTCAAGTAGCCTACCAACAATCTTAACTCCAGGAACATTTTCAACAAAAAAAAAATGCTGCATGACAAACATTTGTTTCCCTATATACAAGGTAAAACTAAACATCATTGTTTTGGAACCTGCTTATGCGTGTGTTCATATATTATATACATAAAAAATCCTTGATTATTTTGTCGTATTTTTTTCTTCAAAAGGTATGTACTGAAGATACTCACAAAGTTTGAGGTACTTCAAAGTAGCAGTGACTTTTCACTGCAACCTTGATGGTTATAATGGGTAAAATAATGCTTTAATCAAACAAAACACTCTTTTTGAAAAAAAAAATCCCCTTTATGAAGGATTTCCCAATACTACATTAATAATAATAATAATAATAATAATAAGGTTATTGTTGTTGTTATAATTATCATTATTATTGTATATAATACCATTCAAAAGTTTGTGATTGTTAAATAATTTTTTGCTTTTGAAAGAAGCCTCTTATGATCACCATTGCACATAAACGCACATACACTAGCCTATAGCTTAATCACAAATGTACTGTAATTACATTCCGTTACTCCTTTAATACACGTCTACATTAAAATAATACATTTGATATAAATACCCCACATTTCTGCCAGAATACCATGGTGCAGTTATAGTGTTACTACAGTAAATCCATGGTAAACAATGGCGATTTGTCGATTGAAAAGCCTTCTGACCAGTGGTGTAGTGGTGCCTGGAGAAGTGGGTATACACCTCCATCCCCCGAGGAAACGCCAACTAAACCTGCTGCCTTGATCTGCCATACATGCTACTTATACCAGGGGTCTGCAACAGGGTTTGAAATGAACTTTTTCACTCACCAGCCAATTTGGCTAATACGTTTTTAAGTTACCTTCATAAATTCTACTAGCCAAAACAACAATATAAATAAAGGCCATTTTTCTTAACCTTATTAAATGTCAACCTTTGTTTCATAACACATTTTATTAATAATTTCCAGTTAATATAATAAGACACTATGAATGAAATCAGCCTCAAGAAAAATGTATCTTTCCACAGCAGAAGAAATGAAAACAGCAGAAGTGAATGGCATTTATTAAACTCTCTTGTGTTGCTTAACAATATGTTATAGTATATATATATATATATATATATATATTAGAGGTGGGCATAGATTAATTTTTTTAATCTAGATTAATCTAGATTAATTTTGGAATTAATCTAGATTAATCTAGATTAAAATGGCTCATTTGAATTCTGCCGAAGGCATTCAGAATATGTGTGCTACCCAAATAATGACTAAAAGTAAGCCCAAAATGTCGTTTTTTGTTATTATATTGAACTGAAAGCCATCTTATTATGCACAGTGTTGCACAGATTAAATTTCATGTAAATCATCCATGCTAACACACACGTCTTCTATTTTTATTTTTAGACATTTCACTCTCTATAGATATATTTTTCAAAGACGGAGTTTCTAAGTTTCTCGCTCAAGTTCACATGAGACCTAAAGCGCATCCTGTTTGCTTAAAAGCGCAACGTTTCGTTGTTATTCTGAGTGCACACAAATAAACGTAGAGTCTTTACAGATTCGAAAGATGTATTAGGCTACTTTTATCTGTATGACCAAAAATGACGGAGATGTAAGAGCAAGTGAGCGCACCGGAGCCTGTCCTGCAGCAAACGCGCTTCCACACAAACACTTCAATAGTGCACATTTCTCTAGGTTAACATCATATTGAGCGGCCATGTAAAGTTGCTACTACATACATCTTTCAGATGAAAAGCCATATTTGAGGTTGATGAATGATAGGTGAGCGTTTGGATGTCCTGTCCGATTGTATTACCACATAGACCAGCCGTTAACAATCTGTCCATCACGGACTGCGAGCCTCTAGTTCAAGACTCGTTCTCGCCCCTACAGTGCAATTCGGCTAGTATACATCCGCTAAAATATCAGGGTGAAAGTCATCATAGCTTGCGTATAGACCCAGCTCCCAACCCAACTTTGAGAATAGATTAACGGCGATATTTTTTATCGCCGATATCTCGCGTTAACGCCGTTAACGCCGATAACGCCCACCACTAATATATATATATATATATAACACTGCATTTTACCGCACTGTTTCTTCTTTGTGCAGTTATGTTAATTATTTTGATTTCTTAACAATATTCTCTCATAAAGACCGGCTGTGCAAGGCATGTGGCACAATTTTTCTGTATTAGAGCTGTTTTGAACTTACTGTTTGAACGCATTCGTTTACTGAATCCTTGAATGAATCGTTTACAGGAGACAGTGGTGACAAAGTACACAAAATCAAGTAGTAAAATTACAGATACATATAATAAAATATTCCTCCAGTAAAAGTAAAAGTACTGCTTTTTCAATTTTACTCGAGTGAAAGTACAAAAGTACTTGATTTTGAAAGTAAAAAAAGTACTGATAAATAGATTTATTTTGCAATTTTATAATTAAAATGTATAATTTTATAATTTTTATAATTTATAATTGCAAAATTATAATTTTATATTTGCAGATTTATATTAGCACATATTTGTATAATCTTACTGCTCAAAATACCTAGGATTTTCCCAAAATAACCACTATATGGAGTCAAGACATATATTTTGTTTCATAATAAATGTTTTTCTTCTCAAACTTTGTCTGTGGTGTAAAAACACCCCTGGCAAGAGGGCATCACTTCCCACTCTGATAATTACTGTAGTTACCATGTTCTGAACATCACATCATTTCTTTTTCCCTCAGATGTAATCTATCTAGGTGGCTGAATAAAAAAATTTGGACTTTATATCTAAACAATTGCTCAACTTAGCACCAGCAAGCTTGTTAGCTAGACAGTTAACAATATTTACTTATTTTCAGTAGGATTATGAATAAACATTAATGTCTGTCTATTCGGCTAGTTGAGCTAAACAATATAAAAATGTATAGCCGTACTGTTGATAAACAATATAAAAACAGACGTCACATAGGGCTAAATGCGTAGCATTTTAATAAAACTGCTAGCGTTACAGCAGCGGGGAATATGAACGTGCATGAGTTATTATATTTAATCTGTGTAGTTTTAATGTTTCGTTTTTCTGACCTAAAACATAGAGACACTGATGTTGATTCAAGCATTTCAGTGGGCTTAAATAGAGCACCCTTTACAACAGAATTAGTTCACAAACAACTGACAGTTTTGAGTTAAATACGATTTGCAGTTACAATAATTAATCCTAAAATGCGTGGGATTAAATCCTCAAAGTATATCTGCTCCAATGCTGTTAACTCTGGCATTGGGAACCACTGGCCTAGTCAATATGTAACTTGTTACCATTCTGATACTCAATCCATCACCTTTTCAGCACGAGACTCATTTTAGTCCCATCTGCTGCAGTCACTGAGGAGGGAAGGATGCTGCTATATTGATGCACTGATTGCACAATCTCTCGTCTCTAGATTGCTCTCAGCATCTATCCATCTAAGAGTTTGAACCCTGTTATGCGACTATACGCGCAGAGGGGGGCTCGACATTAGCAAATGGCCCTCATTCTTAAATTAACAGCCACCAGCCTCCTGCTAAGTGTCTGCCTACAGTATCACCAATCTTTCCTTGAGACTCATACAGATGCAGGTAGAACAGTGGGAAAGCAAAGGGAAGGAGAGGAAATGATAGAGAGCGAGCCAGTGTAGAGTGAGAGAGCGATAACAAGCTATTTATCTGAAAGCTGTCTCCTGCCTTCACCTCAGTTTAAAGTAAACAGGTTTCCATTAATGGCTCTGTCACACAAATGCACTGATAGAACATTGTTGGGGAAATGATGGTTATCACAATAATCACCATCCAATCCACACAGGCTTTTAGCGTTCAAAAACTCACACAGTAAATTGACTATTACTAAATTTCTGTGAAATGATACTAGATGCATGAAGAAAATGCATGATGTGCTCTATGATGTGAGATAAATTATTATCTCCATAATGGTTATTGTATTTACGGTTATGCTCTCTCACATTATTACCAAAAAAACAAAAATGAACTGAACTGCAAGCTGGTAAATTGCACCATGCTTCATTTGTACTTAATGGCTTATTTTAAGAGTTCTGGTGTTACTGCATGGTTTGTACATCTGATCTGAAGCCTGAGGGTAAGGAGATAAAAGAAAAAAAAAAAAACATTCTAGCCATTTACTTTGCTTCCTGTCATCAGAACATTAAGCACCAGCCTGCGTTTTACCCTCAACCTGCATTTCAAATGGAAATTGAATGACAGGCCACTGTTTATATTTCTATTTGATGCTTCAGTTAACTGTAGATTTTGATCAAGCACACTTTTGAAGCTTGAAGGATAAAAAGGTAAGCGTTTGAGGAATCGTGCATTACGATAAAGCAACTGTCCCAGTGTCACATAAAAATACAATTTAATGCAAGTGCCAATGCGTTTGCAATTATATGAAAAGAAATAAGGAATAAGAATGACATTCTGACATTGCAAGTTCTGTGATGCTTCAAAGGGACAAATTATTCATTCACTGTGTTTCTTTTCCCCATCTTCCTGATCATATAATGTTAGCCTGCCACTCAGCACCTCAGACTATTTCACTCACTCAAAGTGTCATGAATAACAAAGTAACAAAATCATGGATGTACGTAACACTTGTTAACACCTTTTGTAATGCACCGGATAAGAATTTTACAGTGGTGGCCAAAATTATTAGAACATTACTATTATTTATTAGAATTACTAGTATTTTCACCAGCTAAAAATGGTTTTAAGTCAGTTATTTCCATCTTTTGCTGTAGTGTGTCAGCAGAGGTGGGTAGAGTACCCAAAAACTGTACTCAAGTAAAAGTACTTATACAAATATTTACTCAAGTTAAAGTAATAGTCTGAATAGTTACTTAAGTAAAAAAAAAAAACTATGTATATATACATACACTGAACAAAATTATAAACACTTTTGTTTTTGCCACGATTTTTCATGAGCTGAACTCAAAGATCTAAGACTTTTCCTAAATACACAAAAGGCCTATTTCTCTCAAATATTGTTCACAAATCAGTCTAAATCTGTGTTAGTGAGCACTTCTCCTTTGCCGAGATAATACATCCACCTCACAGGTGTGGCATATCAAGATGCTGATTAGACATCATGATTATTGCACAGGTGTGCCTTAGGCTGGCCACAATAATGTTCAATAAAAGGTCACTCTAAAATGTGCAGTTTTATCACACAGCACAATGCCACAGATGTCGCAAGTTTTTAGGGAGCGTGCAATTGGCATGCTGACTGCAGGAATGTCCACCGGAGCTTTTTCTCGTGAATTGAATGTTCATTTCTCTACCATAAGTCGTCTCCAAAGGCATTTCAGAGAAGCTGGCAGTACCTCCAACCGGCCTCACAACCGCAGACCACGTGTAACCACACCAGCCCAGGACCTCCACATCCAGCATCTTCACCTACAAGATCGTCTGAGACCAGCCACCCGGACAGCTGCTGCAACAATCGGTTTGCATAACAAAATAATTTCTGCACAAACTGTCAGAAACCGTCTCAGGGAAGCCCATCTACATGCTCATCGTCCTCAATGGGGTCTCGACCTGACTGCAGTTCGTTGTCGTAACTGACTTGAGTGGGCAAATGCTCACATTCGATGGCGTCAGGCACTTTGGAGAGGTGTTCTCTTCACGGATGAATCCTGGTTTTCACTGTACAGGGCAGATGGCAGACAGTGTGTATGGCGTCGTGTGGGTGAGCGGTTTGCTGATGTCAACGTTGTGGATCGAGTGGCCCATTGTACGGCGGGGTTATAGTATGGGCAGGCGTATGTTATGGATAATGAACACATGTGCATAAATTGAAGCATTTTTACTTGTATTGCATTAAGATAAAGTATCGAGAGGAGCATCGCCCACAGTAATGAAGTAAAAGTACAGTTTTTTCACAAAAATATGTACATGAGTAAAGTGCCCATCTTTAAATTTACTCTAAACGTATGTTACCCCAAAAAAGGTACTCAAGTAAATGTAACGAAGAAAATGTAACTCATTACTACCCAACTCTGTGTGTCAGTAGGAAATATCAGTTTACATTTCTAAACATTGATTTTGCCATTAACCTTTCACCCCTAAATGGAGCTAATGAAAATATTAGCTAAATTTAAATTCTTATTAGTAGAATAGCCTCAAGCACTCTTTTGGTAATGTTATATAAAACAGCCTTACTGTGTTTTACTTTTTGAATTAAACATGTCATGCCATTCTGGAACACTCCGGTCCAATTTAACCCTTGTCCAAAAGCTACAAGTTGTGATACTTTAATAGAGGTGGTGGAAACATCTGGGCTGGTAATCTGAAGGGTTGCAGGTTCAAAAGCCAGACAGGTTGATCCATGAATCTACCACCACGGTGCCCTTAAGCAAGGCACTTAACCCATTTTGTTCCAAGGGGATTGTCTGTCATAAGGATACAGTAGTGCTGGCAGAATGACAAATGTCATATCGTGGCAAGAGTAATGGTACATATAAACAATTTTATAAACAGTTGTTTTTTTACTTCCAATTATTATTTAAAGAGAATTAAACGGGTACTTTGTTATATATTTTATTCCATTATTATTTGAAACTTGGATGCAAATTATTAAAAGACTGACATTAAAATATTTTTCAATCATTGATATCAACTAGGTAAACGAGACCAATATTAGTGCTTGAAATATTGTGAAATACTCCACTAAAAAATAAACACTTAAAACAGTTAAACTTACATTATAAAAACATTCAAATACGCACATTAATAGCAGCACAAACATATATATAAACAACATAGCAAAATAGAATAACATCATATGGTATATACAGTTCAATTCATACCGTAGTGCTAGTCATTTTGGATACAAAACATCTGCTAACTGAAAATAAATGTTATCATAACAACACCATAAATGCTTCAATATGATGTAGTTGTCTTCACAGGCTGCTTAGCACCATTATAAATGGTCAGATAATTTGAAAACAATTCATAATGGGTTAAGTGGTGACTATCTATGCCCACCCAAAGCCCTGCATTATGTAGGTAATGAGCGGCTTCAGATGTTTTAAATGGGCATTTGACCCAGCTAGGAGAGCAAACCGAATGGCTCTGTTTATCTAGGCGTGCATGTGTCCTTTGTCTAAGTGCTGATGCGAATGTTGATTGCGGCATGGGCCACATAATTAATGGTCCCGGCAGCCAAGGTCAAGGGAAGGTGTGAGCAGCGTAGGACAAATATCTTCTGGAGAGGCAGGGTCAAGCGGAGATAAACACATGCACAGATCAGACACAGTCCGGTTGCAGGGAGCTGCCAAAACGGATTGGGATCCAAGCAAGATTGGCGGGAGGAGGAGGGGGGGTTGAAACACGGACCACACCATAATGATGTCCTGCTCTGTTTGCTAAGTACTTTCCCTGACAGGGTAAAGAGTCCCGGGCAGAGACAAATGAACAGCGGTCTCTATTGCTTGGGCTTCATTCACAAGCCACATAGGAGCGGATCTGAATTCTCGCAGGGAGGAATTAACTGTCACTCTGCCATAAATATTAATATGAATTAATTTCCCCTTCTCGTCAGGGCCAAAGGCTAGGATAGATTTATAGCAGGCGGAGGCTTTTCAAGTGGTCATATGTTACACTATCAGAACAGGAATCTGAGGGGGGAAAACACGGCAGCCGACACAATCCATATTTATAAGACAACCTTTCTTCCCTTGGCCGTCCCTTGGAGAGCCATACGTGAAGAAACCGACTACAAATTTAAGAACACCTCATCAAAAAGGCACAAAATCACAGAGGATGATGAACCAGCACAAACATGGAAAACACAGAGAGAAAGATGACAAAGGAAATACATTAATGCATGCTCACACCGCACTCTCACAAATGCATGTGGAAACACAATCTCGGTCTGTTGCTTTAATATGCAGACGCACACGTACATGCGCACTAAAGGCCCGAGCCGCCCGAAGCATCATCCTTGGCCCAGCTCTGCCCTGTTTGGCCTCTCTGGTTAATGACTAGCTGGATTTGTGCTTTTAAAAGGATCTTGTATGCAATATTCAGCATGCTGGGCAGGTTTTATCCAGGGTATCTACACTTGGGCATCCAGACCTTCATCAAACTTTCAAAGATATTCCACTTTCTTCTGCTCATCTTACATAGAGTAATGGAAAACACACACACACAAAAGTCCAAATCATGACATGTAAAAATGCACGTTATATAGTACAAACTTGCTTCAATATTCTGGAAATTTCTGCGGGTGACTTACTAACAATGTGCACATTAAAGAACACAGACACATCCAGATCATTTCCATAATGACCAGCACAGTCTACCAAGAGCAGCGCAAATTACAGCCTGCTTTAAGACATGCTTTTTTGGGGGATTAAATAATGGCGCAAACATTAACAAATCATGTTGCGTGATTTATTTTAATACTCTCGTCCCATACATTTTCCGTCTGAATGGGAACTACAGATGCATATTTAATAACGTCAGGTGCAGGTCTACGCCTTTTCAGTGCCAATTCTTCACTGCACGTCTTTAGTAAATCCTGACAGTACTATTTTAACGCCAAAAGATGGTTTGTGCTGGCCCAAGATGATAGTAAATCTGGCCCCTAATGTACAGATACAACAATGTTCAAATTTTGATATGATAATTCAATATCATATGAAGTATTTTCATTTTATGGCTAATTACCAAAAATAATCAACTACTAATCGTTGTACTTTATTTTGCCTAAAATTAAAACTAAGATTTAACCATTTTTAATGCAACAAGTTATTTTGCAGTCAAATAAATATTAAGTATTAAAAATAGATTTTAATTTTGAGATTATCTATATTTAGTTAGATTTACATTAAGTGCTAGATGATGGCAAAGGTAATCTAAATTATGGGAAGAGAATAATGAATATTGAATGAATGATGCATTTATATAGCGCTTTATTGTACACCTAAAGCGCTTTACAATCATGTGGGGGGGTCTCTCCTGAACCACCACCAGTGTGCAGCATCCACTTGGATGATGCGACGGCTGCCACAGGACAACGTCACCAGTGCGCTCACCACACACCAGCTACAGGTGGAGAGGAGAGAGAGTCATAGAGCCAATTCAGTGGATGGGGATTATTAGGAGGCCATGATTGACAAGGGCCAGTGGTGGGAATTTGGCCGGGACACCAGGGTTACACCCCTACTCTTTACGAGAAGTGCCATGGAATTTTTAATGACCACAGAGAGTCAGGACCTCGGTTTAACATCTCATCCGAAAGACTTTTTTGACAGTATAGTGTACCCGTCACTATAATGGGGCGTTAGGACCCACACAGACTGCAGGGTGAGCACCCCCTGCTGGTCTCACTAACACCTCTTCCAGCAGCAACCTAGTTTTCCCAGGAGGTCTCCCATCCAGGTACTGACCAGGCTCAACCCTGCTTAGCTTCAGTGGGAAACCAGTCTTGGGCTGCAGGGTGATATGGCTGCCGGTATAGAATAAGCACAATTAAATATCCATCCATCTAGAATTACACTGATACAGCAAGTAACACATAGAATTAAATGTCATTAATTTAATTATTATAATTTTTTTCAATAGAAAGACTCAAATATTTTTTTTTATAAAACCTACTCCAATAATCCTTGTTTTATTTACAACTTCAAAATGATTTTACAGTGCATCTATCTATCTATAAAAGTAACTAAAACTAAACAAAACAAAAAAAGTGAATTTTTCTAAACTACAACTACCCCATATATAACATACATCCATAATTCATCATGAACAAAAGCCTAACCATACCCAAACCCAAGAGCTTTCTGATAGCAATGATGAAATGAGTTGTCTTCCTCCTGCTCACTTTGTCCCCAGCGGGACCGTCATTTCCGCTGGGCCGCTTGTTCCACTGGCAGCGCTCATTTTCAGGGACATTGTTTGCATCATGGGGTCATTTAACTGTAGCTGTCACCTGCAGGTAGAACCATCGCATTCTCTCGTTCTGCATCCCCCTCTCTCTCCATCTATCTATTTGTCTCCCCCTCTCTTTGATCCATCCCTCGATCCCTCTGTCCTGAAGCTGTCACCATGCAGAATGTGTGCCTGGCCTGGAGAGGGATGGCTGCTGCCAAGCACAGGGCACCGGCTGCAGTAGCGGCTCCATAAATAGCCCCGGTCCAGCCTGTGACATTACCTGCCTACGACAAGATAATCATGATGAATCGCTCCAGAGCAAACTGCACACCGAGGAACAAAGAGCAGCATCAACACAACCCAATTGTGATTCGCTTTTATCCTCAGTGTTTTTTTTTTCTTCTTCTGTCTTTACATCAAGAGAAAAGGCATAAAACAGTGACTAAGAGAAAGAGACAAATGCTCCAAATGTTCCAAAACCTATAGTGAGATGCCAAAGTAGGCAGCGTTTAAGATACACTTCCGACGCAAAGGCTGTTCCAAAAGGTAGGTACTTAATTATACTGCCTCGTTTTAGCCTAAGGCAAAAAGCATTTAGCCTTCACAGAGACGGCAATCCCAGAATTCATTAGGATGAGAAAATTCAATCCAAGATGGGGGAGAAGACAAGAAAACTCTAGATATATACACCAATAGTTATTTCAAATGGTAAAAACTTTACAAATATATAAAATATTTAAGTACAAATTTCTTTATTGTATAATAAATTAATATAATATACAAATAAAGTATTTGTAACTGAAACGTCATACACTACCAGTCCAAAGTTTGTAATAAGTAAGATTTTAAGAAGTCTCTTCTGCTCACTAAACCGGTATTTATTTGATGCAAAGTACAGCAAAAGTTTAAAATATTTTACTATTTAAAATAACAGTTTTCTATTTGAATATATTTTAAAATGTAATTTATTCCTGTGATTTTGAAGCTGAATTTCTAACATTATTACTCCAGTCACGTGATCCTTCAGAAATAATTTGAATATTCTGATTTGCTTGAAAAATGAATAGAAAGTTCAGAAGAACGAAGGATCATGTGACACAGAACACAAAAAAATATATGATGTTGAACATTTAGCTTTGAATATTTTAATAAATTACATTTTAAAATATATTCAAATAGAAAGCAGTTAAAAATATTTCAGAATATTACGGCTTTTGCTGTATTTTGGATCAAATAAATGTAGGCTTTGTGAACAGAAGAGAATTCTTTAAAAAACATCAAAAATCTTACGGTTCAAAAACATTTAACTAGAGTGTGTGTGTGTGTGTGTGCGTGCGTGCGTGTGCATGTGTGTGTGTGTGTGCGTGTGTACATGTGTGTGTCTGCGCGTGTGTGGTAAGTAATGCTTAAACTAAAGTTAATGTGAAAATGTAAATATAAAAAAAAGTGCATTAAGATTTTTAATAAATGCTCATTCATTTTTGGAACGGAGAAAAAAAATAAAAACAACAGTATTGCGAGTTGCAGGAGAGAAATGTACTACGTGAAAGGGTCATAGATGTATTCCAGGGTCTAGGAGGGGAGATGTAGTCTAGGATGTTGGCAGGCGCTGACAGATGTGGGCTCAGACTGATAACACTGCGGTAAACTCATTTCTGCCGGAATCCCTGGGCAAACACACAAAAACATCCACCGCTAGCAGCCTGCCTCGGAGAACTCACCAACGCTCCATTTAAACAGGCCATTTAAAGCCTCGCTTGTGGGCGTAATTTAAATCAATGAATGTTTCTGATCAATAAACGCTTCCTTCAATAAGCAGTTTCTGACTAATTAACAATGAAGTGACCACAGCCTGCAATTAAACAGATAAATCAATACAGTAGAATTAAAATATACTGTAGAAAAAGAAACAAAAGGATAATCAAGTAAGAAGCAAAGAGCTTTAAACTCCCATCTAAGCAGAGAACAGAGACAATGACACAATATGGCAGCACAATGAATATAAAAATGAGATAATGATTACAGCTGCTGCAAGTAACTAATAATGAAAATGTCAACTGTAGCATTTCATTGAGGTCTCATCAGAAACAACATATAATTTAAACAGAACTAAGAGGAATTAAAGCAGAAAAGCACAATCGTGTTTTATATTTCATTTATATTCAGATAAAAAACGAATGCAGAAGATTCACCTGAAACTCAAAAGGAAGCTTCAGAACTGAAGCGAAAGGTGTGTGAGTTATGATTCTTATAATTGTGCAACCCTATAACAATCAAATCAGAATCACAGTGTTTTATGTAACCACCTTGTCATTGTGTAATTATGACACTGTTTATATTGAAGCATGATAGGACAGTCACAGACTCAATTAACCAATCTCACCAGTATCGTGTCAGACTGCCTGACTACAGAACATATTTTACAAAGGGATTTGGTCGTATTTTATGAAGTGGATGACACCCTTTTATCAAGAGGCAATGGAAGGCAGTAAATTCTGATGCAGCGCTGCATAAGTGCTGTTCTGTCTCTCAGGGAAAAGTACTTGACTTAACATCTGACAAAAGTACACTTAACATTGAAACCTCAGCACCGCATATTATAGGTAAAGAACAAGACAATGGATAGGAGGAATATACAGTAGTCAATTGTGTTTGTCTAAAAGGACAACTTATTCAGAAAGGTCAACATGTCGAAAACAAGCTTTTGTACCATTCCTGCATCATTGATTGATAAGAGAATCCAGCAAGAGTCATGTTCTGGTTTCACTGATCGGAGACAAGCAGCTGCTCATGCAATGCTTTAAGAATGGTTCACCCACAAATTACAATTCTGTCATTTACTCACCCTATAAAATATAAATATTAAAAAGAATACATAAACTCAAATTAATATGATGAAAAATGTAAAACTGTAATATTTACTCACCCTCAATTATTCAAACCCATTTGACTTGCATTCTTCCACGGAACACATGGTTTGGAAAATTATTAATTTGTTATTTTATTTTTTGAAAGAAATCTCTTATTTCCACCAAGGCTGCATCTATTTGATCAAAATAAAACCAGTAATACAATTAAATAACTTTTCTTGACATTTTAAAATGTAATGTACTGTATACTGCATGTACATAAACACAAATAAGATTTGATTTTCAGTCAATAATGACTTAAATTACCTTAATTTCCTCACACATAAGGTTTAATAATACTTTAAATAGTGACCCTGAACCAGAAAACCAGTCAAAAGGGTTAATTTGTGAAATTGAGATTTATACATCATCTGAAATTTGAATAAATAAGATTTCCATTGATGTATGATTCGTAAGGACAGGGCAATATTAGAAAATCTGGAACCTGAGGGTGCAAAATAAAAGAAATCGAGATAATCGCCTTTAAAGTTGTCCAAATGAAGTTCTTAGCAATGCATATTACTAATCAAAAATTAAGTTTTGATATATTTAGAGTAGGAAATTTACAAAATACCTTAATGGAACATGCTCTTTACTTAATATAATACCTGAGACTTGGTGTTATTGGCACTTACTCTTTATGTTTGCCTCTTCAAGATTAATCGCTTTATGTACTCCCCAATTGTAAGTCGCTTTGGATAAAAGCGTCTGCTAAATGACTAAATGTAAATGTAAATATCCTAATGATTTTTGGTATAAAAGAAAAATCTCAAATTTTGACCCATACAATTTATTATTGGCTATTGTTACAAATATACCTGTGCGACTTAAGACTGGCATTGTGGTCCAGAGCCACATATAACACACAAGTCATATATACTTATTTTATGGAGCTTATTTGTCCTTTTTGGAGCTTATATTTTAACTGCATCCATTTGCTTTGTATGGAAAAGATCCACCTGTAAAATCTGCAATACATTTCATTTTGTGCTCCACAATTAAAGCTATCAAACAGGTTTACAGCTAAATGAATAATTAATGACAATTTTCATGTTTGGATGAACTACCAATTAAAAGTTCATTAAAAGAAGCAGTGGGCTTCACAACAGAGAGTTCTGTGATCAGTGGCCCCCTGTCAGACCCATCTTTTCGCATTGTACAGAAGTCGATGTCTCGGGGTCGGCTGCTGGGCTGCAGTCGTGGGCCATAACTGCTTGCAGTGCTCCGAGTCCATCAGCCTCTAGATGCCCAGAGGGAGAGCGCAATATAAACAGATGGAGATTTAGGAACCATCAGGTCTCATTTCCTATGAAGTCCTTTTGGCAATTCTTCAAAACGGTTAGGAAATAAAACACACACACACACACACACACACACACACACACACACACACACACACAAGAGTAATGACATTTTAGAAAGCATCTGTTATCCGTAAAAAAAAAAAAAATGTTGCACTAACAAGGGCAGTGGGGCCACAACAAGACCAGTTTGTGTCCAATTACACCTAAACGCTAGACCGCTACTGAAGCCCGTCGCGGATCTCCGCAAGGCCATTGTGATGCATGCGCTTCCTTTGTAGACAGATACTTGGAGTAATAAGTGACAGCGGCTAACAGTTTAAAAGCACCTGGGATGTCTGTGAATTGGAAGGCAACTGATCACCTCTCCCTTCACCACTGCAAAAGAGAAATAGGAGCCTGAAGATCTACTGTCTTTTGAGAAAAAGCGACGGGATGCATAAAAGCTCTTGGAGAAAGGCATTAAAGGAAGTTATGAAATATCCAGTGACTATTATTCAAACATTACACTCCAAATCAAAGCAGTATATTCTAGTGCATGACATAATTGTGTCCGTGCAGCTTCGCCGAGGTACATCGCTCACCATTTTATGCACTACCTGTGAGTGATGAGCTCCGCTGACACATCATCACACCCCATCCTATCAGTGCAGCATATGAGAATTTATAACTTAATAAGTGTAAGTATTAAAGAATAAGTAGGCTGTTTTCATACATGCATTTCTTTCTGTGCTTAAGTGAGGAATGCAGGGACAAATTGGTACGGATCTTTACAAACTTACTACGGCCGCTAAGCTCGTAAACAACACTGAGCAAAATATTTTATATTGTATTATGCGATGCTTTGTTTTAAAATGAGGTTATTTCGTGCCTTAGTGGCTTGTAAACAAAGGTGTAAAACACTTTGAAAGTTTCAACTGGTAATTTTATGCCAAGCTAGTACATAATGTACATTCATTCTTGATTTAGTAGGTTGTGATACAAGTCACCAGGTCAGATTTTCAATATTAAGCTTGTATTCATCCTACGTGATCTGCTGACGGACAGTGAGATTAATAAATTGGAGCTGTTTGAGGACATTGAGACATGCAGGAAATTTGTAAGATGAAAGTAATTGTCAGTTTATTATTGACAACGCGAGAATCTAATATTGAGAAACAAACAATGAAGCGGGCCAGTGAACGCCTGAGGTTTAGGAGGAATTGGCAGCGGTGACATTTCAAAGAATATGAATCATCCTCAGGCTGGGTGATAACAAAAAATGGATGCGCTTCTGAAAGGCGTCTGAGCGTTGGTTGAAAAGGAGCATTGCATTGGTTACCCCGCCTGAGTTTCTGACTCACTTCATTATTAAAGCCTGTATTTTTATTGAATCCTAGATCTGAAACTTTTACTGAATCTAATTTTGCTGGTATTTTTTTCATAGAACTGGGATATTTATGGTGTATTGTAACTGTGTTGACAAATTTGTAAACGTCGTTTTTCAAAGTCGTTTTCTGTTTTACCACACCTTTTGATCAATCAATTTCTATAACTTTCACAGTCATTTGTGATTATTGGGTTACTTTTAAATTTGGAAAATGTTGTGTTTTTAAACTATGTAATTTAATTGAATCTGCTATACAAGAAAATATGATATATACACAAACTGCACTTCCTGTCTGGGAGGGTAGTGGGAGGGATCCAGGGCTTGGAATATGTGGGGAGAGGAGGAAGCATGGCTCTCTCTTTCTCTCTCTGCTTGTATGCCACCGGAGTGCTGCTGGCTCTGACTGGCATCAGCTCAAGGTCATTGAGCGCATCTGAAAGACTGGGCTGCAGACAGGACTCGGCCTGGGCTAAAGCTGGCATGCTAAATGACTAGAGATTCAGAGCTATTCGCCATGAGCCGTGCATCTCGCTTACCGGCAGACGGGCTCAGCTGAGGCCACTGCTGCAAGCTATCAGTCTTGAGATTCCCCCTGAAGAGGATGGATATTGATATTTCAAATTCCCCTCTGTGTTGTCAGCGGCCTTGCATTAAGAGTTATCTCTGACAACAGTGAGGGTACAACACAACAGACACAGGGTGCTAAGAACCAGAACTAAGAGTGGAGAGACCACTGCAGTGACTAAATAGTACAAGAGAGAGAGAAAAGAATGAAAAAATGTAGCTATGGTACATAGCATTTTTAACTTAAAACATTGATTATGTCCTCTTTTTAAATCTTTCTCAATGTTAATTAGACTTTCTTACCTCATTCTAAATTAGATTTTTGGTTTAATGGAAAATATTGGGGTGTGATAATCTAATGGAAAATTTGTAGAAAAAAACTCAAAATATCCATGTCAGTCCTATATATAACAGCAATATCTATAAATATAGATCTAAATAACACTTTAGTCATTAACACAGTACTAGTCATAAGTTTGCAATATTACAAAAAAATAATGTTTTTGTTTGAAAGAAGTATCTTAAAATGTTCTTGTAAACTAATAATATTTCAAAATATTACTTTTCTGTATTGGTTATTAAATAAATACATTATTTCAAAAACATATTTCGTTTAAAAATCGGAATTATTCCCAATTTCTGACCAAATACTTATTTTATTTATAATAATTATTGATATTTATTTAATATAAATACTTTTAAAGTAACTAAGAACATAATATAATATACAGTAATATAATAATAATATAATAATTCAATACTATGTCTCAATATACCATGGTATTGCCATCCGATGCTATAACTATACATTGGTAGCACTACAGTACTTGTTTGTAAGGTAAGAATAAGAAACAGAGTTTAAGGAATCAGAAGAGGCAGAGAGAGAAGGAAACAGAATAAAATAGGACTGGTGCATAGAATGTAGTCTGGCTGTCAGCACTTATTATGAGTCTTGCTCAGATTTGTATTTGGACTGGTTCCTTTTCTGCCAAAGGAAGTGCTTATCATCCTCTGTTCTGAAAAAAAGTCCTCAAGCACTGAGCGCTGGCTTTGAAAATCTGCCTGAATAAGCTACCTGACAGCAGGCTGAGAAAATACATGCACCAAACCCACAATTGCAACAAAACTCAGGAACTGCGTGTTCATTGACTGGTGATAACATTTGGACCGGATGTTTTGCTGCCGGTGGTGGCAAAATCTTGGCCAAGACATCTAAAACTATTTAGATTTTTACATTTTTTACCAGCAATGAATTTCTAATTTTCACATATTAAGAGGCTTTTACTTAACAGACTGCATGGAGTTCTCAGTTATTCTTCACTGAACTATAAACTTTGCCTTAGATAAAAAAAATTAAAATAAAACACACACACAAACAGAATTACACATTTTTCCCCATAAAAATTCTCGGTCCACACACAAGGTTTTCAAAATACTTTTGGTCCACAAAAACTTTCTAAAATGTATATTGGCATAGTGCAAGACATTCGAAACAGAACTTAAACATTTCCAACATTTTGAATCAATGTGTTGCATTTGTTTGGCTGTGCTAATGTCATTGTCATTTGTAATGAATCATTATCATAAGATCAGCAAGAAGCAATTACATTGCTAGCTTCATTATTTTACAAATTAGCATTAGAGAGCATTTCAGAGTCTTTGTTATGGTGGTGGAAAACAAAGCATAAACTTAAAAAAAAAAAATTGCAGTTTCAAATAAAAATGTCCTTGTGTGAACATGGACTGAGACGTTGCAGAAATCTCCACTGAAAAGAGGAGATGTGAGATTATCAAAGTGCTTTTCCTCAGGCGAAGCTAGAGACTTAAACGAAAATCTTGGTTTGGTCTCCATTTTATCTCTTGCTGTCTGGAAGAAATAACTGTAATACTTTGGAAGAGCTGCACAAGCGCACACACAGTCCTCAAACACAACTTGCCTCTGCAGAGCAGCTGTCAGTGAAGCATGTCTCAAACCAGCGTTTATCCACCGTTCTGAAATCCAAAGTAGCGTTAACGTGAGCAGGGCAGCCAGACAAACAGCAAAAATAAACACACTCACAAACTGAGCTGACCCTGCAGAATACTCTATTCAGCTGATGGGGGTAAAAATAATGCTAGCAAAAACGAAACGTCAATGAGACCACTGAATTTGTACCCTGATGCCTGGTCCCCTTAGTTTCATCTGTTTGTAAGATAGTAGGGGATGTTGGCAAAAACAAAGCCGAATGCAAACGATCTGATGCAATCAATTACTCATCCTGTGTAAAACAAACGCAAACATAATTTATTAGAGATTAAGTTGCTCTTCCACGGGGGGACGCTCTCTTGGTGCAGGAAAGATGCACTGCCGTGGCGAGGCGAGGAGAAGAGGCATACGGTTGGAAAGGCAGGGGGTAAGACAACGAAAAATGGCAACAGGACGACTGAGGAGGAGGAAGTCGACTTCACAACCCAGCGGGTGGTTGAGGGGGCGTGGGGCTTCGATGGCATTGTGGTTACGCTTGAGCGCGGCCCACAGCAGGAAGCACTCACTGGAGAGCCCAGCAAGACATCAAAACAGAGTGAAATATGCTAGAGAGGACGTCCAAACACCACTGTTGCAGATAGATAACACTGATATATGCATACACCAAAAGAGTCACTATTTTTCAGACAAAACAAACAGACATCAATCACTTGAGACACTCTGAGAGATTTCTACTGCAAGTCACAATTTACAAACCCAGAGGAAAAGTTTTTTTGCTCAGAAGTTGCTCTTTGCCATTTCAGATGCTTTTAAATTCCTTAGGAGAATACCCTGCTTTCAGATAAATTTGATAAGAAATACTTGTATTCATATTGAAAAAATGAACTCTTGATTCTTGACTAAAGAATTTGGAATTTTTATAAAATTTGAGGCATTAAGAGGAGACTAAATCTAATTCTAAGGTAAAAGGCTGAGAAGCAAAATACTTGAGCAAAATTGGATCATTTTGGTAGACATATCACCATTTTCAAAAATGTATGATTGTGGTAAAGGAAAATGTTACATTTGTGGCTGTTTGCCACAAATACACTAGAGATGGACTGTGCTGAAAATAGGTCAGATAGTTCCTGCTCTCCAGAACCAGGTAGAATTAGGAAAAGGAGGAAGAGAGGAGAGAGAGATGGCCAGAGGATTGAACGAAACAGGATAATGCAAAAGAGAGGGCGAGAAAGAGTTTTGTACAGAAAAGCAATGAGATAAAGTCAGACACAAGAGGAAAGCAAAGGAGTGAAAAACAAGAGAAGAGAAGATGCGAGAAGGTGCTAACAGAGAAGAGGTGCAACAAGGTGTGAGAAGAGATGCTAATTTATTTAAGATGTGAAAAGACAAGAGATACAAGAAGAAAGATGTGAGAAGATAGGAGATGCAAAAAGAGGATTTGCGAGAAGATGCAAGAAGGTAAGAGACGCCAGAAGATAAGCAGAACAGACAAGAAGTGACAAGGACAAACAAGGACGCAAACAGAAAGAGACGAAATTGAGACAAGATATGAACATTACGTGAAAACTAGAAGAGAGGAAGATGAGAAGAAAATAAGAATAAAGCAGAGACTAGATGAAACACAATGATAGAACCATAGTTTTTTTAACTACCTTACCATACCTTGTAAATCCCTTGATATTTAAAAATGATAATCAAACAGTACCAAAGTATGCACCCTAATACACCATCACTTCACCATAGTACCACCACAACACTTATTCGAAAGTGGAAGAGAGGAGAGGAGGAGGAGACTGGACTGCCTCACTTGCATTCATCTGGGAGCCTCGAGCGCACTGGCACAGGTGTTCAGACAGGGACAATTCAGCTCCAAACATGAGTAATGAGCACTCAGGGGGAGTGTGTGCAGGTACACAACACACACACAAGCGCTGAGACGGCAACACACATGAGTGTTGTTTTCATACTTCTGTTCTCTTGGTGCGGTGCTGGCTAGAGTCACTGCAGATCCCTGCAGGTTCACCCTGAGCTAAAGCAGCCCTTGTATATTTACCAAAACAGCAACACTGAGCCGGAATCAGTCGTATTAGAAAGCGAAAAACATTTCTAGAACTTTAATGAAACCTCTAGTAACCACGGCCTTGTTGCAAGGTTGTTCTACACAGCTCTTTTTAGTGTAAATGGCAAAAAAGATGAACAAGATGAGCCAGCCAGCACGAAAACATTGCGGTCCTGTGGACAGCAGTGAGGAAATAAAGGGCACCTGCAATTGTCTGTGTGATCCAAAAGAGAAAGGCGAGGCGACAGATTGCTCCCAAATCCAATTAGGCCTGTGCTCCTTTTCCCCGCGAGCCTAGCACACAGCGCTCTTGCTGAGAGGGTAGAGAGAAGGCGGAGGAAAGGGTTTTTTGGAGAGATTATGAATCAGACTGGAGAAAGACAGGAGAGAGGCTCTGTGTCAGCACCGAAAACCTTCACGCCTAGCAGCCCTGAAAACCCTCTTCAACGCCTACAAGAGGAGCAGCTGGCTTCAAGTTCGGTCAGCACAAAAGCCAGGATCACTCTGGCTTTTAAATAGACAAAGTGAGAGCTAGAAGGAGCAAAGAGCACCTATCAAAGGCCTTTACAACATCGCTACGCTAGCTAAGATAGACCATGTTTGGATCCAGAATGTCAACAGTTAAGCGAGTACCCCTGACGTGAATGGGAATGCTAACGCATAGTTTTCTGCAGATCACACTGAGTGTCAGTGCTCCTTTACTTTAAATAACAAAGAGTTCAAATTAGTGGTCAATCAATGTGTACTTTTTGATGGAGGTTTCTGGAAAGCAGGGTGGCCAACGGCCAATATAAAGCAGATTAATATGAAATCACAAGGACAGCAAATAACATGTTACAATTAATATTTTATTACATATTTACTAAATTAAATCAATATCAAAAATAATTTAAACTTGAAAAAGTTTGTAATTTAGATACTTTCAATTCAATTATATTTTTTTCACAGATAAAGAAATTGTTTAAAACATGACAAAAAAGGAAGTAAACACTGTAACCAACAGTTTACGGGCCTAACTGTGTGCACTGGGAATAATATGTTGTCAAATAAAGGGCATTTGTTCGCAGTGCTGTCAAAATAAAAGTTTCAACATTTATAAGCCAATGACACTAATTTAAAAAAAAAAAATATATGGCCGATATAATCATCATTATGATCATATCAGTCGAGCTCTAGTTCACCTCTGGGTTATTATGAATGTATCTAATCCAGTCTTCTCCATTTTTTTTCTTCCCCTCGCATGTCTCTGTATTGTTAAATAAAAGTGTATTATTTATTTGGTCTTAATGTTTACATGAGCATCTCACACAACAAAGTTATTTGCTCATGGGTCATTGAGTCGAAATCAGAATAGTGTTGCAAGTTAAAATTCTTTAATGTCCAGCATGAATATTAATGTACAGTATATCTGTCCTTTCAGTGCAGGTATGTAATAAGTTTAAATAAATGGTCAGTGTCTCACTTCAACACAGTGTGAAAAAAACCCTGTAAGGTCAGCCATAACTCAAGCCTGAAATCTGTGAGAGGTCCAGAGGATTCATGGATTCACTCTCTATATTTCACTAACAGATCATCGGCTTCTGTTAGGATGTCATTCTGAGTGACTTACAATCCTTCGGCCAAGCCCTGGGCTTCACTCAAATGCTTTAGATCTCTTCCCTCTCTCAATTTTAGCCCTTGTTTTCCACAACGACACTGAGAATTTGTTGTAGTGGTCAGAGAAGCAAAACATTGCATTTCGCACAGCATTTCATTTTATATATACACGAGTTCAGATGCAAAAGCCTCCAAGTACATCTGACATTTTTCTTTAAAATGAGCATTTCTTTCTGGCTACTATGTATAGGTTTCTATGTAAGTAATGGTACTTCTGAATAGCTTGAGGCCGAGATTTAGTGCATTTGAAGTGAAAGTGCATTATGAACATATACTATGTGTGGTGAGCCTTCATTCAGAATTGTTATCTCATGTTTGACCAAGATGACTTTTAAAGGTTTTTGCATTGGAACACTTCATATATGCGATATATGTATTTTTGGCTATTGCTACAAATATACCCAGCGACTTAAGACTGATTTTGTGGTCCAGGGACACATATAGTGTTTCAAACAACTGTTTTTGCAGCTTCAACCCTTCTATATACATATATGTTACTGGTTTGATAATTAATAATCAGTAACTGCTTTGATTCAGTTCACTTTATAAAGGATTTTTCAGACTGATTCAGACAGTACCTGCTGAGTTTTGAGTCTCTTTTGGAATGATTCACTAAAAGAATCAGTTCATAAGAGTCGTTCGTTCTTAAATCGGGTTGAACTGATCACACAATAACCATTTTAGCCCAACAACTCAAACTCAATACAAAGATGTTTTCCTGCTGTTATTTTAATTTTATTTCGTCTGCCATGGTAGTGGTGATACAGCAGTGTATAAAAACCAGTCTAGTATGTATATATATATATATATATACCCATGACAAAGGAAGCCACTGAATCCATTCATTATGGCCATTTCTCCCTTGCCTATTAGCATCAAACAGCACAAGTCATTTATCACTCACTAACCAGTCTCTCTATGTTTTGCCATCAGTAAAATGCCACGTCTCACTAAAACAATTTTGATTTTGAGGTTTGATTGAGTTACAATGAGGTAAAACTGGTTAGAAAACAGCCAACCAATGACAGCATTCTTTAGCAGACTGTGTAGAGAGTCTCTTGATTTGCTCACATTGATGACAGATAAGACAAACATTCTCACATTGCAAATTAAATTGAAAGGATTATTCAATTACTAAAAACAATGATCCAGCTGAACAGTGATTGTCTTATTTGCTTCTCAAATAAGACGTTTAGAGGACAATTTTACTTGCATTTGGCATTTAGTGAGAGTTCATTTTGAACCCTGTCTGAGATCTTTCTACAAATCCCCTTATTACTCCTACAAAAACTGCCACACAGTAAATACATAACATCAAAACACACACATACACACAAAAAGAACAAAGAGCATGATGGTGAGAGAGAATGAGGCTGAGGTTGTTAGTGGAAGTTCTGAGGCCAGAAGACTGATAGCGCCATTTTCGACTCGGATGCTGAGAATCTTCCCAATTTTTTCCTTTTATCTTCTCCATCCCTATCTTCCTATTTTTTCTTCTATCTTATGAAAAAGCCCATATTTTAACGGACATACTTAAAACGAATCAAGTGTATCACTGCAGGCGAGAAGGAAAGATAATGCCATTGACTGCAGGACGCACCATGAAAATTAATAACTGCTTTCATGAGGACAAGCTTACACTTCCTCTGTTCTCGCAGGGCGGCACAGTCCGCAACTGAAGTGGGAAAGCTCGCAGCCAGCCTCCGACTCCACAGGAAATCAAGCACTGAGGTAAGAGACGCATCATATACAACCTACAAATACACCCCAAAAACACCCATTTGCTCTCTGCTTGTGCCTTTATAGCATTTTCATTCCTGCAGCGGTGGCGAGAGGCCCGTGGCATGCACTATTGATTTCAGCTTCAGTCAGCAGTCAAATGGCAGGCGCCACATGTATGAAAACACTCAGATGGATAGGGGCGGTCTCTTTTTCATCTCTCTTTGTGCCAGTGTGCACTCTCTCTCTCCTGGAGCCAACAACACAAACACAGTCACGCTCATCTACTGAAACACAGAGTGATGTCGCACCTGCATTAATATTTTACGCTGATGTGTGCAGATCCTGGCTGTAATTAAAACTACCCAGCAAAGTGAATTCACATTATCTCTGTTTGAGACCCAACAGTCACCACATGTGTGTTTGAGCAAGCGAGAGAAAAGATCAGGAGCTGCGCACCCCGACACTGCGCTTTTCCACCTGGGAGGAAGGAGGGGGCGGAGCCGCAGCTGCTCCTATCTAAAACAAACACCTGCAGTTTGACAGCCTGGGTGTCTCCAGCACCCGTGGAACATTAACATCCTCCTAACTCATTTATGAGCCAAAGATAAAACTCCATGCCTTCTCGGAGCATCCAAACAACACAAAGGGCAGCACCTGCGTCTTGCATTCCCTCAGCGTGTTACAAGAATATCACCAACCGCTCAATTAAAATAGGCTCTGCTGGTATCAGATCGTCACGGTGTTCGATCCTGCCCAGACAAGCGAAGGGGATCAAATGCCCGTGAGTTACGTAAGAGTTAGTCTGCAGGGTAGAAATGGCTGTTTTTCTTCCACTGACAGCTGGAAGAAACAAAAAAGGCAATATATGTAAAAGCATCAAATTTAGCCATATTCTCCACTGCAGCCTAAACACGCAAATAGTGACATAACTTCTTAAGAAAATGTTTTGGGGGAAAGTGGAGAGCTGATGTTTCATGGAAATCTCTCAAAATTGTTCCAAGTTTAGCAACAGTAGCTAAATAATATAACATAATGGGCCAAGCGTTTAAATAGTTATGTAGACATTGTGTAAAGGTTCAGACAAGGAACTACAGAGGGAATATGATGTATTTGTTCTTCAAATTGAAAAGAAAATGGTTTAGAAGTTGTGTTTTATGAGGCTCTACCTCACATTTGAAATCGCCATGTTACCAATGACATGCTACTGAGAATGTCAGAGAAAATAAAGTCCCATTCCGTTTGGTAGGTTGCCTCTCTATAATAGCAACAAAAAAGCTGTTCACTCATTTTTGCGCAGCCCAGTCCAACAATCTTCTGAGACAATTTTTATAAGAATTGTACAAAAGTAATAGCAGTGAAAAGAAAAACAATTACATTCCAAGGCAGCCAATAATCAGAAAAAAAAGATTTTCCAGGCAAAATGGTTGAAAAGTTGTTAATACAAGAAAATGGTATGGAACAAAGAAACTAAACTATTAAATTGGTAGTTTGTTAAGGGCCTATTCAGGACCACCACCGATCATTAAAACGGCTGCCTGAGACTCTCACCTAGAAAAATAAGAATAATACAATGAACAGATACAATAGATCAGGGTACAATAGATCAGGGCTCTTCAATCTAGTCTTGAATGGCCAGAGTCCTGAAGACTTCAGTACTAATCTCAATTTATCACTTTTCTGTAATTTATAAGTAATTCTAAATACATGATTTTCTAGTTTGGGGAGGTTTGCTTAGGGTTAGAGATAAATTGAATAGCTGAAGAGCCATGCAATAAATCATTCTAGTTGTAGGGCAGAGGTGGACAACTCTGTACCTCAAGGTCCCCTGTCCCCAGAGTTTTACTCCAACCCTAATCAAACACATCTGAAAAATCTAACCAAAATCCTTTTAGAATTACAGACAGGTGTGTTTGATTAGGACTGGTGCTAAACTCTGCTGGACAGAGCTGCCTACCTCCGTTTCCATTTGATGCTTGTTCCCTATAAACACAATGGCATAAGAAAATCAAGAAGCATGCCATAAACATGTCTGCAGCAAGTATCAGGCCAGATTCTTCAAGACTCAACTAAGCATGGCCTTGCTGATCTAGACCTTCACAGTGGAGTCTTGGCAGTGCTCTCTACCCGGCTTCGAGTTCTATTAAAGCCGCTGATTGGCTCTCTCTTTCAGCCGCCCTGTCACCACAGAAGGTCAGACAAAGTATTTCCACAGATCAAGCCGGAAAGATGAGATGTACGCTGCTTCTTTCCAAGATGCCGAGCTAGCTGCCAGCAGCGTGATCCAATCATCACAGGTCATCAGACAATGACTTTACTCCAAGTTGTACAAATGGCAAGCTAGCTGAGACGAGGTTTAGAGTCCACTTCAATGAAACATGGAGTATGGACTTGCCCTACAGCGGTAAAAGGCCAGAGCAACATATACTGGGGAGATGTTGCCCTTAAAAAGATGCTATGGTAAGATGTATCTAAAGGAGGACAGGAATGAGTTATGTTTGCTGCTTCCATGCAGTTAGCTTCTTTTCAGCACAGCGAGTTCAGTGCAGCACAAAACCAGAGGTCAGTGAGTGACAGTACTGCAAGGCCTACACAATAAGTCTTGTTTAATAATAGCGTGGCATGGATGTTTCAAAGACTTCTCTGGGTTTTCAAAACACTGGCTGAGAATGTTTGGAAAGATGGAGGACAGGATTCCAACACGATGCCTTCTGACTATGCTACATTCAATCTCTCGCCCAGAGAGGCAGGTTCTGTCTCGCGGTCTACTGGAACTAATCCATCTTGTAGCGCGCCATTGTAAACACCGTGATTACATCCATTCACTCGCATTCACTTCTAAAGAAAGACATGCATCATACAAGGGAACAGTCACGATCCATCGCTCAGTAACATACGGCCATGTATACGCCTACACACGCTCGTACCAAATCACCATGAGCTCCCTGATCATCCAATAGCCAGTTGTCAGCACACCGGCACCAAGTGCAGGCAATTAGAAGGAAAGCTGGAGGACAACGTCCCAGAATCCCTCTCTCTCTGGAGCTGGAGCAATTTAATTGAGACTGAATCTCAGGGACTAACCCACTTCTCGAATACGGTCAGCAAATACGAGCAGGGTCCCAAAGCTCCCCCACCAGCACCAGGCTCACAACACCAAGCAATCAGCCACACTGAGAAGAAAATACACTCTATTTGTAGGCAGCAGCGTAGATTTATTACTATGACTTTGCATGTATAAGTTAAAGGGATAGTTCACAGTTATGGCCTCATTTACTCTGTCATTCTAAACCTGTTAGAAGTTCTGTGGAACACAAAAGAAGATTATAAAGCCTGTTTTTAAAAGAATTAAAAACAAATCTACTATTGTGTTCCACAGAGGAAATATATGTTGCATCTGTTTGGAATGACATTTGGATAAGTAAATGATGACAAAAGTGCATATTTGTTCTGAACTTCTTAATTCAGAAATGCATCTGAGCAGAACTACAGCTGTGCGAGTGTGTGCGTGTGGAAGAGCATCCAGTGTTATTCCTGTGCAGATTGGCCAGAGCTGACCCCTGGGAGAGACTGGTGCCATCTTACCAGCTGGCGAGAGAGCGCCACTGACAGGGCCCATCTTACCTCCAAATGCAGCTCTTTCCTGTCGTCTCCTCCCTTTCTTTTTCCCCTTATCCCTCCCTGCCGCTCATCACACCAACGCTAATGATGCATGCTGGGTAATTAACGTTTAAATTAAGTTGAGCATTTGCATGGCATTCTGGCTTGAAGATTGGCATGCTCCTTGAAAAGCCACATCGAGACAAAAAAAGACAAAAAGAAAGCTGGATCTCGCGAAAAAAAAGACTAAGACAGATCTAACAGCTGTGGTCCACTTCGCGAAGGGTTTTCAATGTTCCACTTTGCTCCCTGAACAACAGCAGCAATGCAAAAAAATAAGAGAACGCCTTTGCTTTCCCCCAAGCTTGATGTTCTTAGGTCGCAGCACGAAATCCTAAGTTATGCATCTATTCCAGATCAGCAACCCAATTTGTTTAGCTCTGGGATAACGCTGTGCTTTCTCTGAAAAGGCCAGCATAAATCTCAGCCTGCTTTTACAGACCTACCCTTATTTGTCACTGCTGTCTTTCTGCTTTATCATTTTCTTGTGTACTCCAGCATGCTGAAGCTAAACTCCGAATCTCTTTTTTCTCTCTAAGACTGAGTTTTAGAAATACTCTCTGATTCTCAGACACAATAACACACAACATCAAAACAAGCTGATTGTTAATAAAAGCAGTCAAGCTCTACATGTTACAAAATCCAGCGCAGCGCAGCGCACTACGCCAAGGTCGTTGCTTTGTTTCCCAAACACACACGTACTGACAAAATATATACTGTGAATATGCAAACATACAAGTAAAGACATTACAAGCAACCTTGTGTGGAGATTGAGATTCACAAAACATGAAGAGTGTAATTCAACTCATTCTGTGATCTACTGACACTGACATTGTAATATGGTTATGTGATTACGTCTAAAATAAACTGCTTTGCACTCAGAGATAAGCCAGACCGCTAGTGAATTCAATGCTACAATAGCATTCTGATGTAATTTTCATGAAATCCCTCTTTTTCGGAGCAGCATAGTTTTGAAGGCAATCTGACAGACATACCACAAGGTTCAGAAAGGTTTTCAAATCTCATACTATACCTATGAAAGTGTTGAGTCATTATGTGGACGGCTTAGATTTAATGATTGGTTTATATTTGTGATTCTGCCTCATATTTCTATTATATTCCTGTTCTTCAAATGCCATACTCACCTTGTGCAGCTCTTCGTGCATAAAGGAGTTTAATTTTCAACTCGTTTTTCCTTTGCGTTCAAAATTGAATGAAGTGCTTGTATCCATAAAATTGATATGCAAATATTCAAGGTTCCGATTCCCTGATTCGCCAATCTGTTACACTGAAAGAGCCCAATCTCAAGCAAGGAGTTACTTCTAAGGAAAGTAAATCAGGGCACGCAGGTAAGCCTACTGACAGATATTCCACCTGTGTGCTGACGAATAATTGAACTGTTCCATATTCATCACTGCCCCAGAGACACAATTAGATCTCTAATCTCAATGTTTGTGTTCCTATAAACACATTAGCAGCTTTTTCCATGTGAGAGACAGAAAAATCCTGCTTTATGCTCTAGAAGGGTTAAGGACTATGCAGCCATTGAACATCTCATTGAGCCTTATGGAAAAGATTAAGTAGAAATGCAGCTAATACACGCATCTTACATTAAACTAATCAAGCCGATAGATCACTAGAAATGTACCATAAAGGTCAATTAAATATTAATGAGGGGAAATGGCTATATTGAGACTCGTGCTTGGAAAAATCACAAGCTCTGTTATATGTTAGTGATTTAGAAAAGCATCACCATTATTTTATTCTTTATTTATCCAGAACTACAGCACATAACTCACTGTGCTACTGCAAAGCAGTGAATGATAGCTTTTTGAGGACAAGTGATCTATGGCTTTTATTAAAGATTGGATGCAATATGTACAGTATGCCTGCCTGGTGACAAAACGGCAAAGAAAATCCCTTAGACTTAAATTGAAAAGGAGTCAGAGGTTTCATACATCCATATCAAAATGTCAGAGAAACCTGGGGGAGACTCGGACCAGCAAGAAAACATTCAGAAATACGCTTGAAACTTCATGAACACACCCTAGCAACCAGCCAGAATACCTTATCAACCAAAGAGAAACATGCCCTTACAAAACCTCTTCTTGGGCCCCTATAAAGCACCTGTCATCTCAAAACTCAGAATATTATAAAAACACGCAGGCAGGTTCTTTAGACTTACCATACACAATTCCAATAAGTCTAGGAAAATTATTCTTATTACAATAAAAACATCCAGGTTTATATCGTAATCCCTTCTTAAATAGATGCAACACCCATCGCCTGCTCAGCAGACACTTGCGATTTCATTTAGGGTCCTGAAAGAAGGGTCATCATGCATGTTAGACTCATAGTGATTGAACAAATAAAAGAAAGCTGGAAAAACAAAAACAAGCTATCAGCTCTTAATGTATGAATGTGCATTCGATAAGGGAAGATTCATTGCCAACCTGAAATGACACGCTCTGCCTTTCATTGCCAGTCTGCATGATCCAATCTGACTGTAATTTATCACATATCATCTAAAGCATTCCACTTGTGCACTAACAAATATCTGAGCTGCTCCATATTCTTCACTGCCCCAGAGACACAATTAGATCTCTTATGTCAATGGTTGTGCTCCCAAAACAGATTAAAAGCTTTTTTTCCATGGGAGCAATGGAAAATCTAATGCTTTATACTTTTGAAGTCTTATACACAGTCATTGAACAGAACAGATAAGATCAGTAGAAATGCGCCTTAAAGGTCAATGAAATATTGATGAAAGAAAATAGCTATATTACGGCTCATGCTGAGAAACCGTAAATACATGATTCACAGTCTTTATTGTTCCTTTAGAAATGAAAACATTCAAAATTGCTCAAAAGATGCGGATAATCTCGTTGAAGTGTCCCAAATAAAGGTTTATCGTTAAGAAAACGGGGGAAAGAAAGACAAACTTGTACTAAGGAAGGACATACGCCCGATTTAAGATACTCTCAGACTGTAACGGACGCTGTGAATTCTGGAAACTGATAGTAATTGATAACACATGATCCTAGACACTGATCAAAGTGACAGACCGCTCCGATCGTTTCTTCTCATGCGGTGACATTCCAAGTTGTCCGATCTGCCTTACCTTTCCCAGCCAGGATGCCGCACTGCCCGGAGAGCACCAGGAAAAGCATCGCTGTTATCACGCACATCTTCATGATGAGACCAACACTTCGACCAGAACGCGATGACCTAATTCTTCCTCTGTTAATCTGAAAAACACCACTCTCTGGCTGTATCTGTCCTTGAACGACGGTGAACTGAAGTCTCGCTAGTGAACTCCCAGCTGCGCGAGACGCGGTCCGAGCGCACGAGGTAACGCGGTCTGTGTGTCTGCGCGTTGCGCGAGTTAAACCCCCGGGATCTGGCTGCTACGTCACTCCCCGAGCAATTAATCTTCAACTATGATAAGGCTTTTATTTACGCCCTTTCTAAATGCCATTCTGGCAAATGGTGTTTTTTATATTTTCATGTTTTTAATTATTAGAGTAGAAAATGATTTACATTTGTGTTACTGGTCGTTTTTGAACTATTTCTTTCTTTTGATTTTCGCAGACTTTGGAAGTATAAATACACAGTATGATTTTTTTCCAAATATCCTTCTAATTTATTATCTAGTGACAAGACTTCTCCCAAGGTGGGCAGCTGCTGTCCTGTGCCTTCTGGGCACATTAAAAATGTATAACAATAACAAAAACAGCAGTGCTGGGAATTTTTCTTTATGGTTCATAATCATGTTTGCATTTCATAGCCTATGATAAAATTATGACAAAATGTTCTAAAGCCGTTGTAAATCCTATAATTTACAAACTTTTCATATAGGCTACAGTAAAAAAAATATTTCGGAAATGTTATTCACCTCTTTATTACATTTTTCTTTTATCTCCTTGATGCGAAAACACATAATTTCATATTTTATTTAGCATTTTAACTGGTTAACTGTAAGTTACCTTATCATATACAGTAAAACAATTTTTATACATTTTAACATTTTACTGTAAATGTTTTTTGCCAGTATAATAGAAAAATATGAGTCATTGATAAAAAAAAACTTTTTTGTTGTTCGTTTATTATGGTGTTTATGTTTAATCAGTATTTATTTCATCATTTTAGTGTGTTACCGTAAT
The DNA here is from genome assembly GCA_027564155.1 of Gymnocypris eckloni scoliostomus. Taxonomy (NCBI): domain Eukaryota; kingdom Metazoa; phylum Chordata; class Actinopteri; order Cypriniformes; family Cyprinidae; genus Gymnocypris; species Gymnocypris eckloni. The sequence continues at coordinate 9,134,816 of CM050422.1, forward strand.
GGTGTTTTGTGTTTCATCTGTATAATTATGGTGGTTATCAGTATTTTTAGGAATATACACAAGCTAATTGAAGTATTTCTAGTATTTTGGTGTAACTTACAAACAGACAGCAGCTTACCGGATATCAAAGGCAGCAAACCAAAGTTGTCAAATTCTCACCCTGTTTGTTCACGCTTGGAATTTAACAGAATTTCTTATGATTATGTAGCGTTTTAAAAAAGTCACACTGATTTGAAATGCAGTTTTTTGAGCTGCAGTAATCCATTTTCAGTAAGACCATTTTCAATCCATATTAATTTCCTTTTTTTCACGGTTGTCCCTGAAAATTACCTCTCAGTTTCCTCTCATGCATTAACCACAAGTGTACTAAATCCTCACTTTCCTGTAAAAACTGCCATCCTACATGCAGAGTGTATTCTGAAGATCAAACATTTTCATTTCTGATGGCAGCTCATGCCCTACCTAAGATTTCTCCTCAGGTGAAATTATATTTGTCAGCTGAGGTAAAAAAAAAAGAGAGTGTGGACTGTGGACTTCTCATGTGCCCAGGTTGACTAGGAGAGCTTTTAATGAGCGTTCAGCCATGAACTGAAGGTCTTCTCATTTCCATCCATTCTCTTGAGAGCACTACATATGTTCAATTAAAGATATCAAAACACTGAAAATAACTGAAAATAAAAATTCCTGTTTTAAAACTTTTAAATTGTATGTAAAATATGTAGACTTTGGAAAGTATGATATAGTAAATGCAGAAAACTTAATTATGCACTGATTAAGATCTGTTATAGACTGCATTATGTAAATATGGCAATGCAATTATTTAGCAAGATGTAAATTATAAATCCCTGTAAAAGTCCGTCTTTAAGATGCAGGTTCATCACAACGGAGAAAGAAAACTTTCTGAAATCATTTAAAATTCTAACCCACCACTCATTCTTTCGCTCATTTTATTCCCTATTTTTCTTAGCTAAATGTCAATTTTGCACAAGCCCCGGGGAATTTCTGATAATCGTTTTAGTTGCTTGAAAAAAATGAGGTGGTTTAAAATGCCATATTATTTCCCCAGTCTTCCTGAAACCTAATTTACCTGCACAGCTGATAGATTGGAAAAACGTTTGCACTCATTCATTCCAATCGTTTGGCTTGTTGCATTTCAGGGGATGCATTCTGCTGAGTAAATTTGCTACGGATGAAAGCTTCTTCACTCTTTTATCAACCCATCTGCAAGTCTAAACATCCAACGCAGAGCAGACATGAGAGGAAAGAGCTGAGCTCTCTGTAAGAGGAACCTGCTCGTGCTGATGCCTGAAGCAGGTTAGCTGCCAGTGTATCATATGATGTATACAGTCTTTCTGAGGTTTTGCAGAGATCCACCTTTTCGGATTGCGATCTTTAATTACTCCAATACTAGGAATGTATCAACAGAAGCAACAACACTGTATGGTCACTGTGTAGTGTTCTGTTCAAAGCTTTGGTTTTAAAGCGATAAGGCCAGCACCAGCCATAGAGATTATGCTAATAATAACTTGTGGCTTTACAAAATTGAAGACAGGTATACGGTAAAACTTGAACTTTATCAATTAGCTAAATGTGGAAAGAATCAACTTATTTGCCTGTGTGTTCAGTACTGCCAAACATGCTAAGAGTTTACTCTTTCCAAATATGTAATGTTGATCATTATATGCATATATGATATAGCCTACACTCATAGCATTTCAAAATACAAAGTTAATGTTGCAGTACTTACAGAAGACACAATATTGCCAGTTACTTTGAACGTGTTATATGAAACATATGTGTTTCCTTCCTGAATGTGCGAACGAATGAACAAATCTGTTGAATAAATGATTGAATGACTCATCCCTTCATTTAGTTGCTAAATGAATCAGTGTTTTTGAATGAATCGGTTGAATGACTGAGTCAATGTTTCATTCATAAAGACAATCGCTTGTCGCCTTCTGGCGTAATGATATAACAGCAGATCAATGAAAAATTCCCATCACTTACACAGACTGGCAATCTGTTCTGAACTTGGTAATTTTAGTATTATTTATATTCTATGATAATATTTATTGATACTTTGAAAAAGCTTTTATTTGTAGGCTATATTTTCATGTTTTATGTGCTTTTGTAATTTCCATTATCTTCTTTCATTTTATTTATTTTTTAATTATTTAATAATTTTTAATTTTGTTTGCAATTTCCGTACTTCAGCTTAAACCTGTTCAGGTTTTTTTTTTCAGTTGATTGCCAAGGCAAAGTTTCCTATTTTATTTAGATTTTTACATTTTGTCATCTTTTTTTATTTTAATTTAAGTTTAGTTAACTAGTTGACAATGACAACACTGGCCTGTATACAAATCTAAATACATGTACATAAATTTACATCAACATTTCATGTCACTTGACACAAAGATTAATACCTGTTTTCAATAATGCTATTCAATTTGTGTGTCTTATCACCCACATCTCTCTCCAGTCTTGTAATATTCTACAGACATCGCTGTAATATGTCTTAGCTGTGTCTTTTGCTATTATGGAGCTCTCTAAATAATTAATTCCAATTCTATTTAAAATCTTATGAGAGCAATCTGTTCAAATGAAGTCTGAACTCCTCTTTTGCAGGAATCACTCTATTAGGATCCACCACGGAGCGGATGCGTCATCCACAGATATTACATTTTTTATTTGCTTTATGTATTTTTCACTGCCTCGGTTAGACTCTGAATCCATCATTTGCTCATGGAGTCAATCTTTTCAGCACCTTGGAGAGTTCTCAGTATCTGAGGCAGTACTCCCTGCCTCCCAAGAGGAGTCACCCTAGAGTCATTCGCGTTTAATTACTGCCTAGAAACTACTTGGGGGTCACATTGCATTGTTTTATAATCTTGAAGGCTACATTCTTAAAAATAAAGGTGCTTCACAATGCCATGGAAGAACCTTTTCTTTGTCTAAGTGGTTCCATAAAGAACCTTTCACAAAAGGTTATTTGTTTGCGAAAAAGGGTTCTTCAGATTATAGAAAGGTAAGCAAGAAATGGTTCTTTAAAGAAGACTGAATGGTTCTTTGTGGAACCAAAACATTTTCTTATATGGCATTGCTGTGAAAAACCTTTTAAGCACCTTTATTTTTAAGAGTGTATATTAGGATTGTGTACCCTATATTGTGCCATAAAGTTTATTTTTATTGTCATTTGAATTTGTAGAAGAAAAAGTAAGAGTGACAACTGTATACATTCAAAATGATAATTGACACTGGACATGAATAAATACATAAACAATTAAAACATAATATAGAAACAGAAAATATAAAATCAAGTTCCAGTAAAATATTTTCACAATCCTCTATGATGTATTTATCATGTGTTTATTATGGTGCAATTGATTTGCAGTTACACCATAATAATGGATTCAGCATCTGGTTAAGAGTTATGGCGTGTCTAATTTGTTTATGAAGGCCAAAAGTAGCATTTGAGAATGAGAATGGACAGTATTTGAGCACTTCACAATGTTAAAAGACAAAAAAAGCCTAAAAAATCCTGGTACGGCTTGTGAGTTGGAATGTGCGTGCATACACTACAGTAATAATTGAAATCACTAACAGTATTAATCATAAATCCAGTATTTCTGTATCCTCAGCTGAACAAAGCTGATCACACTTACATGTTCTGTTAAAATGAAAAGAGAAAAAAACGTGATTGGTATGAAACCAGTTACAATGTCTATAAAATTAAAAGATATAAAAGATCATTCTTGAAAAAAAAATTACGTGAGAGTGTTTTGAGATGAGAATGAGTGCTTTAAGAAGTTGGAACTGTAACTAAATGTAAAAAAGGGGCCCAAGGGGTTATTATTAAACACTATACTTCCATCTGTAGACATACATGATGCAAAAATGCAGACTCGGGGAGAATAGATGACATTGTCACAGACACAGACAAACATATTTGGTTCATAAGGCAGATGTTGTCTGTTTTCTAGGCTATACGATAGCATGCAGGAGCACAATACCGCTGTGCTCATCACCTCTGTGTGATGTAATACAAAGAATATGACTCCATTAGTGTGGCACAACATTAGTCACATTAGCCAGAGCAGGCTTGGAGTATGGATCTTTACAGCCCATTTCCCCTTTAGTAGCTGTAATTAGGGTAGTTTTGTGCAAAGTGCCTTTTTGAAGGGCAACAGAAAGTCTCCTTGAATGGTGATTAGAAAAAGTTTTTTCTCTCTCTCGGGTTAGATATTTATGTTAAAAAAGGTAATAGGCTACATAATGCATAAAGGACTTAGAAAGGGAAAAGAGAAGGTGGGCGATACATATCCATATCCATAGCATATGTATAACGTAACTGTTTCAATAGAGCCATTATCAATGTCTTTTGCGCCCCATTAGAGTCCGTGTTGTACAGAATCGCAGTTCCACATGAATATAATTCACTTCATATTAGGTCTTTAAAGGAATAACAGAGTGCTTTTAATATCGACTTGCGTTCAGAATTGTGTCCGTTGAGTACTTTCATCATCCTCAAGACTTGTTCCATCAGATAAAGGAGCGACCGTTCATATCATTTGACTTTGAACGAGTCCTTGTCATTAAAGGTACAGTTAGAGTGAACGAGGACGGTCATTGTGATTAAATACAGTGTGAAATTAATGCACTCTTATTAAATGTTCTGATCTCTTCTGTTTTCGCCACAAGTGGCCGCTGACGTACACAGAGATGGGAACTGTGTTTGTCTATCTCAATGTTTTGGGGGACATTAATAGTGTAACATACGGCTAGCGTTATAGCATGTAGCATTTGCATAAACTTGAAGAAGATCTTTGGATAAGGTAAACACATATATCTTAATAATTTTGTTTAGTAGCATATTTGACAGATAATGATATCTGCCGTAGTCATGACTTTATTATATACGTTTAAAGCTGTTTTGTAAATGCCATAATCCAAAGCTACACAGAAACTGGGTTTACTGGCAGCTGTCAAACTCACTAACGTTAACGTTAACTTAAATCATTTTTAGTAACTGGTTAATTGTGCTACTATGTGAACTGTACTGGTTTTCGACATGGTAGTATTCCTTGAAGTACTTTGGAATATCATGTACATACAATATTACATGAACATAGTAATCATTCAGTATCATAGTATATTTCAAAGTAACGTTACCATCAGATATTGTCAATATTGCACACTGTTAACTTTGTACCATAAATGTAATGACTGCTGTAGTTTTTGATTGTATTATTTCAGTCACTGGACCAGCTTCTTTAGATTTTATTGTGTGTTTTTAAGTTTCATGTGTTTTCGTTTGGTCACATTGTGTCATTTTTATGTTCATACGTTATTAATCCTTTGTTGTAACCTCTTCATCCTTAAACACACATACTTCATTGTTTATCATTATCACTGCACAGTTTTTATTATTAGTAATGCACACAATTTGTATTCTGCATCTGTCCATCTGTTTGCCTATTTTAATAAATAATAAGTGTGTGTTTACAGGGTATGATTTAGACTGTAATTTTGTCAACAAAATGTGCCTTATACAGTCTGTAATTTGCACTTGTTCCACTCTATACTTTGGCTTGACTTGATTTGACAAACAAATTAGTACTGTGCTTACAAAACAGTCTATTTATTACTTTATCTAAGAGTATAGTACATTTAGACTTTTACTAAGTGTGCAATAAGGGATGTCTCAGGCTCTAAAAAAGGTGCGATATTTTAGCAGAAAATGTTGTCAAAATCATTATTAGACATCACTTGGCTTCATGTAGGGCTGTTCAATTAATTGAAATTCAGTTTCAATTTCAGCCTACAACGATTATGAAAATACAGTAATCGCGATAAAACGATTATTGCACCCCAATCCGCTCCCTTTCCAGCTGTGCTCTTTTGTTCCGTCATAAAAGCCCAGTTTCATGTGTAAATCAGTTCAATCATGTCAAGACTTTTGCAAAATGGGACGTGCTCGATTCAAGTTGAGAAGATTTATTCATGTTTTTAAAAGCATGAAAGAGAACTTGCGCTTCCTCAGGAAGATTACTGTGTATGTGTTTAGAGACAGAACACATCACATAAAGTAATCTTTTAGCGCCTAAACGGTCAAATACATGCAAAAATGTGTTTTCAATGGGGCGCTTGGTGATTATTCATGTAAACCCTCCTCGGTTATGTAATAAATGAACATTAAGAGTTGAGAATGAAAATACTTGTCTAACAGTAAATTGGATCCGTGCGGCTCTTAAAGTGACTCTCTTATATTCCTCTTATATTCCTGCTGCGACTGTGTGCTTTATATTAATAATCAAACAACAAAATCACACACTGCTCTTGAGTGAAGGGCTTTTGTAGCTTTAATAATAAACAAAGGAAGTTTCATTCTTACAGTGTAGACTATGCTGTTTTATTTTACATTAGGTTATTCAATTTAGGCATTTTAATTGAATACTTTAGACTTGCATTAAAAAAACTTAAAGCACAGTGTGTCTATATATATATATATATATATAGTTATATATATATATATATATCACTTTAAATAAATCTTTCATATAAAGCTTTGGTCATATGGTCCACTAATAATTGTTTTTAAATAATCGTGATTACAATATTGACCAAAATAATCGTGATTATGATTTTTGTCTTGTCAAGTTTAATGTACAAAGCATGGCAACTATTAGCCTAACGAGACCAATTCCAATCTCTTTTAAACATGAATTCAAGGTAAATGTGTGCAGGATGCTAATAACCTGAAGTTTTTGTAATCAATATTTCACAGGCTTTTGTAATTAAACATTAAGGACATAAAATTATGTTGCATTTTATGTATATCTCTCTTCTCTCATTAATCCTGCTTGTGAAGATAATAAAGTCTTGAATTTGCGTTAATCACATCATTTGTTTCCAAAAAGTTTTCCCATTTCATAACAAAACATTTAGTTGTGTGCTCGTATTGCAAGTATTAGCTGCTTTGTGATGTGTGTATTGTGTTTATTGTAGTGTTATCCAGTATACTATGGTGTGAGACACTGAAATGGCTGGCCGGATTCCTCTGGTTTTGCTGGCCTGTGGCTCCTTCAACCCCATTACCCACCAGCACATGCGGCTGTTCGAGCTGGCTAGAGACCACATGCACCAGACGGGTTTGTGCCACCTGTTCATTTACCTGAAATTGGCCATCATCTGTTATCAGACCAAAATTGGCCTCCTTTCCACCATCCCTTTTGACCTGTCGCTTTAAAGTGATTTCTGTTATGTAATATATAACAGCATTTTGGTTTATTTTTCTTTAATGCTAGTCTAAAGTGTGCCTAAATCTGTTACTAACCATATAAAGACAGCCCAAAAAATTATTGTTGTTGTTTTTTAAGTTATTGAACATTTAGTCCTCTGAAAAAAAAGGTTGCATATGTATTTTTTCAGTTTTATTCAGAGGCTCAAACTGAGCTAAAAATATGCAATATGGTAAGCATTTGCTAAAACTTAAATGGCCAAAAAGTTGGAAGATTAAATTTATAATAGACTACTTGAATAAAATGCATATAAAATTCAGTTTTCATTCTGTATCTCCCAATAATACGTCTAAGTAAGATGATATAAATGCTTAGTTTTCTGATCGAACCTCTGTAGTCTTATTGTGGGCGGCAAACATATAATGCCATGCAATACAAATATGATTGAGAATAAATCAGTGCTGTCAAATGATTAATCGCGATTAATCACATCCAAAATAAAAGTTTTTGTTTGCATAATATATGTGTTTGTTCTGTGCATATGTATTATGTTTATATAAATACACACACATACAGTTTATATTTTGAAAACATTTACATGTATTTACATTTCTATATCTATATTCACATAATTAATATTATAAATAAATATATTTAACATATAAAAATAACATTTTTTTCTGAAATATATACAAGCATGTGTGTGTATTTATATATACATAATAAACATACACAGTACACATACAAATATTATGTAAACAAAAACCTTTATTTTGGATGCGATTAATCTTTTGACAGCACTAGAACAAATATAAACGTTAACAAATAAACATTCCTAAAAAGCCTGACATGTCATTTTAATATTATTTTTCAAAAAATAAATAAAGGTAGTAGATTGTGTACAACAGGTTTTTCAGCATCATTTTAATAATTTAGAGGCCTTAAATATGTGTGTATCAAATATAACAGAGCATGCTTTATAGGTTTAAAAATATATTTATTATGCAGAGGCTTTTCTTTGTATAAAGCTGTAAGGAATAAGTGACAAATGTACAGTTTTAATGTTTAACGCCCTGATCTCAGTGAAAATATACTTGCATAAGTTCATACCCAGTGTCACCAGCAAAAAAAGGCTTTGTAGCTGCTGTAACACCGTGTCTACAATGCAAGCAAGCATTTCAAGTTTTGTTGTTTATAATAAATGTTGTTGCATTGCACCGCTAGCTTGCAGTGTAGACATGATGTGCCTCTGTAAAAACTCTGCATAGTGCTGGCACGCTGACATTTTTTGCTTGTGTTTATTTACTGTACACAGTGTACTCTAAAATTGCTTGCAGATAAAGCATAACAAGTAACCAAAATATCTTTCATGTTATATTTCCTCAAGAGTGGCTGGAAACGTGTTTGTGGTTTGTTGCCATATATGAAATATTAAAATGGACTTTTAAAAATGAATTTTATTGATGAATTCTTTTTTATAATGTCTTGCATGTGCAGCTAAACGAGAAACTGCAAAAACATTTGCAGTATGATGTGAATTCATGCTGCAAATTTACAGCATTATTTGGCAAAAACATTAAGCATTCAGCAACTCATTAGTCTGCCTGTGTATGCAAAGCTTGTTAATTTGTGTGCAGTGGCTTAAAAACGTTTGCAGGGCTGCAGCACTTAGAAAGGAATCAACTTCTGTTTATTTACATTGCATTACTACGCATTAAAAGAATAGTTCACCCAAAAATGAGAATTTGCTGAAACTTTACTCACCCTCAGGCCATCCAAGATGTAGATTACATCACTTACTCACTAATAGATCCTCTGGAGTAAACAGGTGCCGTCAGAATGAGAGTCCACACAGCTGATAAATTAATTCACATGACTCCAGTCCATCAATTAATATCTTGTCAAGAGAAAAGCTGCGTGTTCATCAGTAACAAATCCATCATTTAGGTGTTTTGACTTTTAGTCGTAGCATCTGGCCAAAATACCAGTTTATAATCCATAATAAATAACACTTTATCCAGTGATTAAGCTCATCCTCTGTTGTCCTGTCACATCAATATCCACCAACTTATTTGTTTAGAGCTTTTTCTCTTAAAAAGCACTCATAGTTTAGTTGAAAACAACGTTATGAAGTTAAAATCGTCTTGATGGTTTTGTTTATTAACAATTTTTTACTTCCCAGATGATGTTAATTGATAAACTACAGTTGTGTGGATGATTGTGATGGTTTTATCAGCTGTTTGGACTCTCATTCTGACGGCACCCATTCACTGCAGATGATCCATTGGTGGGGAAGTGATGTGAAAAAAAAATTCTCAGATGTTTTGAAAATTTCCCATGAAGAAACAAATTCATCTACTATTAGATGACCTGAGGGCATTTTCAGCAAATGTTCATTTATGGGTGAACTATTCATTTATTGCATTGCATTCATGGTAGACATTTTATCAGTTCATGCTTTTCCTGGGAATTGTACACAGTTGTTGGCATTGGTATAATGTTTGAGCGGTAACACTTTATTTTAGGGTCTCTTAATTAGTTGCTTATTAGCATGTATATTACTAGAATATTAGCCATTTATTAGTACTAATTAAGCACATATTAATGCCTTATTCTACATGACCTTATTCTGCATCCCTAAACCTTCCCAATACCTAAACTCAACAACTACCTTACTAACTATTAATAAGCAGCCAATTAGGAATTTATTGAGGGAAAATTCGTAGTTAATAGTGAATAAATGTTCCCTATTCTAAAGTGTTACCGTTTGAGCTACAGGAACTATGAAATGCTTTATATTTGGGGATCAATTCTTACTATTAATTAGTTGCTTATTATCATGCCTATTATTAACATATTGGCTGTTTATAGTACTTATAAAGCATGTCATCTACATGATCATATTCTACATCACTAATCTTACCCAATACCTAAATTTAGCAACTATCTTGCTAACTGTTAATAAGCAGCAAATTAGGAGTTTATTGAGGCAAAGGTTATAGTTTATGGTTTGTTAATAACGAGAATCAGACCTTAAAATAAAGTGTGACTCATATTTGATATCTGCTGTGCTTGACTCTTTTTGGGATATGCTGTCTCTCCATCTCGTAGGTCTGTATCGTGTGGTAGGTGGCATTGTATCTCCTGTCGGTGATGATTATGGGAAACAGGGTCTTGTTGCTTCGAAACACAGACTGGCTATGGCAAGACTTGCCCTGCAGAGCTCTGACTGGGTTTCTGTAGACGACTGGGAGAGCCAGCAGGAGGATTGGACAGAAACTGTGGTGACCATGAGGTGAATATATACATAAAGACAACATCTTTAACGACTAACGCAAATCATTTATCCAGTCAAAACTTTGACAAGGCAAGTAACTTTCTGGAGTCTTTTAACACAACTGAGACACTGGCTGTAAAGGAAATATTAACCTGTTTTGACAGATGGGGTGCTAAATGCTGATAGAGTCATCTTTGATGATAGGAACGTTGCCTTTTTTCTTTACTTCAAAAGCACTGTTCAAATTTTAAACATACTGGCGTTATTAATATGAATGACTGTTTATGATACAGCATACAGTTACGTCTGATGTAGGCTTAACCTTCTCTTAAATGAACTGAGGGTTCACATTAGCGTGTTACATCTCACATATGAATACACAGAAGTCTCATTTATATAGTGCAATATATACAAGAAGAATGATGCATATTGGCAAAGGTATTCAGATATGGAATATAGATATTCCATCTCTACTGTAGAAATATATCAAGTTGCAATTATATTTTATATGTTGCTTTTATATGTGAATTCACCTTGCATTACCCTCTATGAAGGACTTCACAAACTCACTGTCATCTTCGAAATATCAGAGCTGAACTAAAGCCAAAACTTTATAGGAGCCAAATCCTTAAATTCCCTGTGTATGAGATATCAAATAGCCATGTGCTGCACTGCTGACGTGAATCATTCCAGCCCTACTATCCATCATAACAGGCACAGTTTCCATTCTCCTCAGATTCTGCAACAGAAAATATGAAACACCCCATCATCCTTTAGTATTTGGCTGCTAGTGGTTTTCGTTTTGCAACCGTGCCAAATTATTGTCCCCTCTCTTCGTCGTGATGGGCCATTTCCTCTTGAATCCCTCAAGAGATAGTACAGTAACAAGAGACTGTTTAAGGACCCCTCAGAGCACTCAAATTTTGTTTTATGCCAACTGCTAGCTATGCCCTTAGGTGGCTAATTAATACTCCAATGCCAGGGAGGAAGATGGCTGCTCTTGCGCCAGGAGCCCGTGCCAGGGCTTTGTCTTTGTAGGTTTGTAATTTACTTCCTGGCAGAATTGGACGAAATCACGCAATTGATTCTATGCCCTTGCAGTTGACCTATGTGATGAATTACCAGGTTGAGTTTTTGCTATTTTTAAAGGACATACAGTAGTGCTATGCTTCATACACACAGGCTCTGTTACAAATTCTATTCAACATAAGTAGCAACAATGTGCATTTATTAGTTAGGTGCCTTATAAGAGTCATTTTAGCCAAATTGTACCACCATTGCATGTATTCTTCACATAGAGAATGCATAGCAATGAGATTTATCTGTTTATATTCTATCGACCGTTCAAAAGTAGATTCAACAAGCATATATCAAACTGATTAAAAATTATAGTAAATTACATTGTTACAAAAATGTCTAATTAATGCTGTGCTTTTAAACTTTCTATTCATCAAAAAATACTGAAAAATATGTTTCCACAAAATATAAGCAGCATAACATGCAGCATGATTTTTAACATTAATAATAAGAAGAATATTTTCTTAAGCAGCAAGTCTGTCTGTCTATATTTTGGTCTATCCATCAATCATTCTATCTATCTATTTGTATATCTATCTATCTATCTATCTATCTATCTATCTATCTATCTATCCATCTATCCATCTATCTATCTATCATTTAATTCTATCTATTATATCTGTTGTTCTATATTTCTGTCTGTCAGGTCTGTCCACATTCAAAGTTTGTCTTATTAAACTTTGCATTTCTTGTTAAAATTACTTTAGAATTCGAAAACAATTCTATATTATTTTTGGCTACCTCAGTTCAAATGCAATTCAAATTCAGAATGGTGCACATCCCTGATTGATTCTGCTATTGGGTAATTCCAATGTCCATTGTACACTGTATTGTACACAAGCTGTTATACCTTGGTCTGCTATTCACTTTATTCATTAAACACATACTTACATATAGTTACAACAAGTGCTGTTAACTCAACAATTATTCTCTAAATAAAGGTTCCACACTCATATCTGCATGTAAGCAACAACAAAGCCTATAACAGTCTCTTGTGAGAGACTGGAGAAGTTGAGATACACATCTACTGTACAGGCTCATGTAATTCAGTGTGAATGTAAAGCTTCTCCTATATTCATAAGCTGATTACCTACACAGTATGGCCATTCATGCTCACCATTGCTTATCTGCTGTGTTTGTTTCTCCCTGCCTCACTTAACACAGGTACCATTACAACCGCATAGCTGCTCAGTACCACAGCAGCAAGGACCCGCCCACAGTCTCTGGTAAGCCCCGCCCACCTCTCAATATGTCTTTAGAAATTGCCACAGTAACCTCTCACAATTCACTTTCCTCTAAACCTCCTTTCAGGCCCAACAGAGCCTTTTTTGTTTTTGCTAGTCACTTTAGATAAGTCTGATGCATTTAAAACAGGCTGTTGTCTTTCTGGCCAGCACAAGCGCTGTTAGGCTTCTTTTCAACAATGCTTTTATTTGGGGTTGCTGTAGAGGAGCATGCTAATGAAGCCTAATACCCTCCACAGGATGACTGAGCTTAAGACAAGTGTGCTTGGACTGTTAATGAAGCTGAGATTAATAGCCAGGACAACTTTATAACAAGACAAGTGCCAAGAATGACAGAACACATGCACACAAAAGCCCTCTAATCTCACAACCTTTCAGAGGACTCCCGTATTCAATGCTTATTCCCCTTTGTTCTAATGCTATTTGTTATGTGTAATTTATTTTGTTTGGCAATGAACTGAAGCAAAGCCTTAATCTTGTTTTGAACATTGGATAGGACCAATCTTTTTGGAAGGGGAGACTAGTAATGGTCTTTTTATTTAAAGTGCCTAATATGGATTTTTGAAAATGACCTTTCATGCAATATGTAACAAAGCTGTAAGTGAATGAAAATATCCTGCAACGTTTTAAATCTAAAAGTGCACCGTGTGTGAAGTTATTGTCTCTCAAAAGAATGAGTCGACTCTGAATCATTGAAATTAGTCATTTTTATAACAAATCCCAATCCATTTCATGTTGACGTCAACAAGAAACATTAGCATATTGCCCGCCCACTTGTTGGTCTTTTCGTGTTGGTCTAAATGAAAAAGCAAATTCATTCTTTGCCACTAGGTGCTGCTTTTGGAGCATAGATTATCCCCTGTAACTACTGTAAACAAAGCAGCACTGCGCTCACAAATACTGCTTTTATTATGAAATGGAATTAAATCAACCAATCGGAACAATCACTGCAGATTAGCGTCATGCAAAAGAAGGGTTTGGAAAAATTCATCGCTAAACAAATCGCTTGGGAGTCGTTGAGCAAGTAAGGTAAAAAATAAATGCATATTATAAGACAGTGAAAGTGTTTTTTGACCTTGCATGCATGTCAGCCTGTTGTTAGGGACTCCCAAAACCAAAATATGAACCGTTCATTATCCATACTAGGGGCACTTTAAAGGAATTCAATAATTCAAAGATTTAAATGAATTTAATGAATTGAAGTATTTTGGGAAGTAACATTTTTACTTTAAAATATGCACTTTCACTCTTATTGGTATGCCTAATATTTCAACAACACTAAAGAAAAAGCATTTCTTGTCTTGTCACATTCCATTTTAAATTATATGAATCACACAAACGATTCAGCCTATATTTCAATTTGTCAAACATTAAATGTTCAGCCAATTAAACCCTACCGTGCACTTTTTATGTTCGGAACTGAAGCGACGCAGTGGAATTCATGTTAAGTGTCTGTGAACAGTGTGAACCAGCCTAAAAATGTAACTTATCAAACGTTTTGTCTTTCTAACAACAAACTGTTATGGCCTGGACTGAAGATTCCATACAGAAACTCGTATTCATCCTTCTGTTACAGTGATTAATAAACATATCAGTCAGAATTAACCTAAAAGACGTTGAGAATCATTGACATTTTTACAGAAAGAGATCCTTTTAATTTTAGATTTCATGTTGAATTATCTCACGGATTATTTGTGATTAAATTGCTTTCATACAAACCCCATTATAGCCGATTCAAAGAAATCTGACGCGTACTGAATTAAGCCATTTATGATTGTCTGGAAATATTAGTGTTTGTATTGGAATGTGCACAATGTTTTTCTTTACTGTGTTTTTCATGAATGTATTCATTATTAGAATAAGTATGACGGTGGTATTTCCATGCAGTGTGCACATGGAGTAGAAATAACAAGCTTTAGTGGGCTGCCGAGGTTAATTTCCTGCCCCCTGCAATTCATGTCTGCTCAACAAAAGCCAGCTCTCAGGCACATGTTATAGTTAGAGAATTAGAGTTAAAAGCATCCTATTTATTCTTATATATACTGTAAATATCACTGCTGAGGTCGAGCCCTTGCATTGCTAGCCATTAAATGATTTCTAATGAAGCATCGAGGAAAGAAAATTTTAGATTTTTGCAGTTTCCAGGCAAGGTTCAAGGAGTGACAAACATTAGGAATGTTTTGTTTGTATTCACAACAGAACACTGAACGAAATATGCAAATCAGTTAACAGGCACCAAATCTGTGTTGAATGCAATTTCCACGGTGCAGTTTCCAGTATTGCAGGTTATTTATGAGTTCCAGGTTTTGTAGGATGCAGAAGGTTATTCTAATTTGGCATTATTCTTTGGAACTTCACTGGGGGCACTGCAGCTTCGTCACCCACCACCTGAGGCACACCAGCCACCTTAGCTGGGGAATATGCCAAAAATGACATGAATTCCCCAAACATCAGTTGGTCCTGCCCCCTCATCCTCCAGCAGCTGGGGTGCTCATCAAGGGCACTGTTGAAGAGGTCCTTGAGGGCCGCTTCGTTGTAGCCTTACCCCGCTGCTGCACAACTGAACCCCACGGCAAACTTCCTCTCATCATTGCCCTGCTGACGGCAGGAGCTCAGGGCCTCGAACTGGAGGATGCATTGGTATAGGGGGCTGGAGATAGTGGCAGGTGGTGGACGACCCAAACCCTTCCTCTGCTGAGTCCTCATATTGGCTGATCCGTTCTGTCAGGGATTGACTGGAGAGATGAAGGCGAGGACTCAAATGCAGGAGAATGTTTATTTTAATAATAAAATAAGACAAAGAGCAACAAAAACCACCCCGAAGGGGAAAAACAGGCAAGAAGAGCGCTGTGTACATTCAACATACACACACGACATAAGACAACGGATCAGCACAGGACTGCAGACACCAGGAGGCTAAATAGGGAGACAAACGAGACACAGGTGGAGCAACTGAAACAATGATTAGGTAACAAGATGGGAGGGAAAATAGACAGGAGAGCACATGGCACCAATAACAAAGAACAAGCCATGTGCTCAACACACAGACACATCTGGTGGCCAGCCCGGGAACACCAGCAGGACCGTGACAAAAAGTTATCCTTTTGTGCTTCATGGATGTAAAAATAATAATACGTCTTGAAAGACATGAGGGCAAATAAATGATTACAAATGACATTGCTGTTGTTCAGAAGCACTTGCTTTTATTACCGACACATTTAAAAAGCTGCTGTAAGGTATTTTGTATGGATTGGCACTTTGAAAATATCTCTATTAGATTTCACTGATTTCAGTCTTCTAAATTATAATATCAGTCTCTGTGACAGCTCTAGGCTCTTTACACTGCCATCATTCAATATAAGTGCCATATTCAGCTTCATAAGCAGTTGTCAGTTTTCTACCATTTCTTTTGACAACTTTGACAGTATTATGATGATATACAGCTGCTCTCCTGCATCTTTAATTACAACAGTTGAATGGTTTCAAAACAGTTAACATTACTTATATCACCTTTAAAAGAATAGTTCACTTAGAAACAAAAATGTACTCACCCCCAAAATGTTGATGAGTTTGTTTCTTCATCTGAACAGATATGGAAAAACGTAATATTACATCAGTTGCTCACCAATGAATAATCTGCAGTAAATGGGTGCCGTCAGAATAAGAGTCCAAACAGCTGATAAAAAGCATCGCATCACAACTAGTAATCCATGCAACTCATGTCTATCAATTTTGTGAAGTGAAAAGCTGCCTGTTTATAATACAAAAACAATACACAGGGGAGAAATATGCACAGATTAAGGGCCAGTTTTACCCATCAGGGCAAATTAGCGCGAGAGCGCAATTCTAAAACACTGCCGATGGGTGTGAAAATTTCTGCAGGTGTTTTATTAACAGAGCCGTTTAAAGAACACAGACGCAACAATTAATTTACATATCAACTAACACAGTACCAAGAGCAGCGCAAATTAGCTTAGTCGCAAATAAAAAAATAAAGAAGCCACGGTACTTTGAAAAGAACCTGAGGCCAAAAATTAATATTTGCTAGAAGTTTTGAAAGACCTGGTATTGTGTGACTCCTGGTTGAGGAAAAGTCATCATTTATTTCCTGAAGCAAATACAAAATAACATGGCTTGGCAAATGATGTTCAGATAATGTGTTCTTCTGGCTTTCCAAATGAAATTAGGCTAATATGTGTGGAAAAATCCTCTCCCTTCTACCACGTGCTCTTTTTTCCCTGCTGGTGCCTCCTTCAGCAACAATAATTGCAGCCATTTCAAGCGCAGACTAGTTTAAGGCATGCTTTTGGGGGGTGTTAAATAATGGCGCAAATGCCAGTAATTTGACAAGTTCAAGCGTTAGTAAATCATGTTGCGTGATTCATTTTAATACTCTCCTCCCATAAATTTTGCCTCTGAAAGGGAAACTCCTACAAATGCATATTCAATAAGGCCAGGCACAAAAATAACTGTGTCCACGACTTTCAGCGCTAATTTGTCACTCGGCGTCTTTAGTAAAACAATAACGTGCAGTCATTAATGTGATGGCTTTCTCCCCTACAGGCGTTCCTCAGCTGAAGCTGCTTTGTGGAGCAGATTTCATGGACACGTTTAAGGTGTCTGGTCTGTGGAGGGAGGATCACGTAGAGGAGGTGGTGGGCCGCTTTGGACTGGTCTGCGTGAGCCGAGGTAGCCTGCAGCCAGACCGGGCTGTACATGAGTCTGACTTGTTGTCCAGCCACCGGCAGAGAATCTTCCTGGTTCGGGAGTGGGTCCACAATGAGATCAGTGCTACAGAGGTCCGACGAGCCCTGCGGAGAGGCCAGAGTGTTAAATATCTCTTGCCAGACTCGGTCATTGATTACATAAGAGAGCACAACCTTTATACACAAGACAGTGAAACGAAGAACAAAGATGTTAAACTACGACCTCTTACCAAGCAAACAATACAAGACTGATGTATAAGAAATAGCCTCCAGTGGTCTTACTCACAATAAATAGCTAAATATGTTTCAAAAGATTTTTTGAACTTTTCATTTTGAAGAGGTTAAAGCATGCTTTAGAGGAGTTGCATATTTTGTCTTGTGTGAAGTGAGTATTATCCATGAGCATGGTTTCCTAGTGTAATGTGTGGAGAGGGCTTTAGGAGTTTATCCTGTCTCTGCAGGAGTTAGATTTGCCAGATCACTGCAGAGCTGAAGGTCTATGTTCGGCAGGTCTGGGATTTGTTGACTTTTGCTGAATGTCACAAGGAAGATAAATAACAGAGCCTTTACACTTTAGAGAGCAAACATTGCTTCTTCCATTTCCATTTGCACAGAAAGCGTCATTCATGTTGTCAGATCCCTAAAGAGGTTTCATCAAGCTTTGTCGGTGGGGGGAAAAAAGAGTTTCAGACAAAATAAAATAGAAGAATGTAGTTTGGGATATTTGAGGCGATGTCTATCTGAATCAGGGTTTTTTTTTTTCTTCTTGTACCACTGACTGTGAGTTGCTTTAAGGGTGTTTTTTTTTTTTTTTGCAGTGTTGAAGCCCTCCTGCTGACAGTCTTTGTGTGTGGAGTTTGGGTTTTATAAGAACGCCTTTATTCATGCTGTCTTGAAAGAAAACCCAGACAAATTAATTCAATTAAACTAGTCCCACTCTTCTAGATGGCCGCTGCTTTACACAGAAGGGCCGTGTGTGCCAATTCAAAGCATCAGACACTTTAACTGACAGATGAAAATATAAATATAAAATATATATGAAAGGAGTGACAATGCAATTTGATCTTTTATCAAGCACAAACATACTTTTCTTTTATTTGAAGAACAAATATACTTTAAAATGATGTATTTTATGTGAATTAATCAAAAATGTATCTTGAAATTCTGTATTTGTTTGCTATTTTGTATTAAAGAAATCAGCATTATGTGTGAGTATTTTTGTATCAGTAGCACGTTGCTACATTATATGGAGTAAGTTGACACAATGGGACCTATAGTAAATATATTTTCAGTGAAATTTGAACTATTCTGAAACCTAGAAACACTGTAATACATGTTATTAATACATCATTATAATACATGTTAATGATTAATATTATATTACTTAAGATATAATTGATATCGAACGTTTGATACACATTTGAGAACTTACACTCAAAACATAGCTGCTGACTGAGATGCAGCCCTTGTGACAACTAGCCCCGGTCTATTGCCTACAGCTCTCGATCACAGAGTTAAAGTGAGGTTCTTACATGGTGTGATATCGCATCCGAGTTTGTGATGATGGATCCAAACACTAGAGGCGGAGAAACCATTTCCATAACAGAGAAGAAAAAGTAATCGGATTACGATGCCTGTGTTAAATGAGGGGTTCTTTCAGATGAAAAGCATTTGATCGCAGGGGAACTTCGATATTGGATCTTTCTTGAACATATAGTCATCAGTGGAGTATCTTAAAATGACTGCTGATTACAACGGCTACTGGAAAATGATCTCCAACGAGAACTTTGAAGAGTACCTTAAAGCTCTGGGTGAGTTTTGTGGCTGATTTACACCATCAAAATCTTAAACCCTCTGGTATTTCTCACTTAGGGGTCAAACAGAGGTCATAACAGACAGAGGACAATAAGTGTAATATTTGTTTTAATGAAATAAATGTAACATATTTCAGTGTATTATCTTATGTTTTAATGTTTATTCATGAAAAAATATATATTTTGAGTGGGTACTCGACAATATTGACCTCTTTTTAAGTGTTTATTTTGATCTAAGTGAATATTAGGGGGGAAACTAATTATAAGTTAAAAGGGTAATGAAAATACAGTGTGTGACAGGAAGATAGGTGCCATTAGCTGGGAGAAATATAATATGTAATACAATTTGTAACCAATAGATGCTTGTATAGCTGTATAAATATAGACACAATGGATTATAAGGGTATTGTCAGACTCAGACATAATTACTTCATTAGGTTTTGTTTTCACGTATAGACATTATCGGAGACTAATTAATCATGGTTGATTTTGTAGTATTTATGTATTTATCATACACGGTGGTCCAAGAAATCCAAGCTTACACCCCCCCCCCCCCCACACACACACACACACAACACACACACTCAAAATAAGTAAATAAAACAAACAGTTGTGGTAATTAATTACATTGATTGCATGTTATTTATGTGATACCTATTTTCTGAGGTTTTATGTATTTATTATTTTATGTACTTGACCTCCTCTATCACCCTGCATGCATTGTGAAATGATAAAAATGGACGATATACTGTCCTTGCATACATTTATAAAAATAATATTTAGTTTATCCACTGTTTATGTGTTGCACAGATGGAAAACGTTTTTGTTTAGTTTTTTTAATTAAAGTGATTTTAATTAAATGAGGCTCTCTATACAGTATTTTTGTCCTTTTCTCTTTTTTACTATAAGATGTTGCTGTTTATATTCAGCAGCAGCAGTCTGGAAATATACCTTTGGTATCCCGATTACCATGTAAATACCATGCTGCGTGTCTCATGATGGTGTTGAAGTACCATGTTATTTATACCTGTAACCATCACTGTACTGTAGTATTGCTGGGGGACTGTTTTAAAAAGAGGTGGGGTCACATTGTCAAATGTGTCACATTTTCATATAAGGCTATAATTTTCTTTTCAAGATGTAAATGTAGCTATTAGAAAGATTGCCACCCTGCTGAAGCCTGATAAAGACATCACTCAGGATGGAGATCACTTCATCATAAAGACTCTCAGCACTTTCAGGAACTACAACATGGACTTTGTGGTGGGTCAGGAGTTTGAGGAGGACCTGAGTGGAGTGGATGACAGAAAATGCACGGTGAGCAAACTTTCAATGCAAAACACTTTGAAGCTTGAGAGCTTAAAAGCATAGTTTTATATCTTTTTTATTATAAAGTACTACTCAAAAAAAGCTTTAATGCTATTATACTGTGCTTTTTGGCTCAGTATGAACTTGCTGGATTATATGTTTGATTCTCCCTCAATGCTAATGCTTTGCAAGGACACTAGATATTTTCTAAAGATTTATTGAGAATTTTAGAGATTCTTACCTTTAAGAA
Source organism: Gymnocypris eckloni scoliostomus (assembly GCA_027564155.1). Lineage (NCBI taxonomy): Eukaryota > Metazoa > Chordata > Actinopteri > Cypriniformes > Cyprinidae > Gymnocypris > Gymnocypris eckloni. Next base: position 9,155,730 of record CM050422.1, read on the forward strand.
GCAAGTTTAAATAAATAGGCTTTCATGGTTTATTATACTTATTTTCACAAAAAAAATGTATAACATTCCAGAATCAGTCTAAGTCATGATTTTCATAATAGTTCTCTTATTGGGTTGTCATTTGTATAATTTCATTGCCCTTGAAAATCACTAACTGTGCGTGTCGTTTACAGTTCACAATCTCAACTAATGAGAAAAGAGGAAAGTGTGAAATGAGAGCAATAATTGGCTCTTTAATCTAATAAGAAGCGTTACTCTCTGTCTTTTCATTTTCCACTGGCTTCTCCTTTCATTTGGAGAAACGTTGTATATCTAAGACCTGTGTTGAGATATTCATCTGTTTTTGCTTAACCCCTAAAGCCGCCTTTTTAATATCTAACAAACAACAGACCAGTCATCATCAGAAGTCATTTGTTTGCGATGGAGAGTATCATGGGAGCTGCATGACATTCTGATTATACAGGTGCATCTCAATAAATTAGAATGTGGTGGAAAAGTTCATTTATTTCAGTAATTCAACTGAAATTGTGAAACTCATGTATTAAATAAATTAAATGCACACAGACTGTAGTTGAAGTCTTTGGTTCTTTTAATTGTGATGATTTTGGCTCAAATTTAACAAAAACCCACCAATTCAATTTGAATACTTCATAAGACCAATATTTTTTTTTTTTGTGTGAATTGTTGGCCTTCTGGAAAGTATGTTAATTTATATGTACTCAATACTTGGTAGGGGCTCCTTTTGCTTCAATTACTGCCTCAATTCGGCGTGGCGTGGAGGTGATCAGTTTGTGGCACTGCTGAGGTGGTGTGGAAGCCCAGGGTTCTTTGACAGTTGCCTTCAGCTCATATGCATTGTCAGGTCTCATCTTCCTCTTCACAATACCCCATAGATGTTTGCTGGCCAATCAAGCACAGTAACACCATGGTCATTGAACCAGCTTTTGGTACCTTTGGCAGTGTGGGCATATATATATATATATACTTCTAAATAGACATTTAATTTACTTTTATTTCAGTTTTATTTTGGTTATTTGCCAAGGCAACATTTCAAAATGTGTATTTTGTTCAAATTTTCATCTGACATTTATATTTTACTTTATTTAAGCTTTATTATTATTAATGTTTTAGTTAACCATAACAACTGGTCCGGCAGAAAATGATTGTTATGCTGCACTAGACGTGTCTCCTCTCTAAAAACTGGCCCTTGTTTAAGTTCACTTTCTGATAAACTCAAAAAAGACCTGAGTTGCAGTAAATAAAAACACTTGAAATGCAGCATTCAGTAAAGACGCTGTGACCCGGTTTGCCCTGAACAAAAATCACTCACCCCATTCAGTCCTAACAGTACCCAGCATTGTGTTTTTCATTCCTTCCACTGAAATCTGGCCGAAGAAGAGGCTTTTCCAACATGCTTCTCTTTGTGCATCATATAATTGCCGTGCAAACACATTTATTGCAGGTCAGATTTAATTTATTTTTGTGTCGATACAAGATGTGCTCTCCTCTTCCCACTGCTCTTGCAGAACCTGTTCTTCTTACCTGTGTCTTTACAGTCCTGACTTAACTCTATTTTTGATGTATACAGTATATGTTAAAAACAATCTCTGTTATACATTATAGACCACCATCACCTGGGATGGAGATAAACTGGTATGTGTGCAGAAAGGAGAGATCGAGGGGAGGGGCTGGACCCACTGGATTGAGGGAGATGAACTTCACTTGGTAGGCCATTTCTCATGCATTTAATTTATAATGTCCTTGAGGGTATTCCCTCCCAAGCATGATTGTTTCGCATGGAGCTGGTATATATCAGAAATAGCCTAAAGCATATACAATGCGGCATCCCAGAAACTGTTGGGCTAGGAGGAACACGGCAGATGGTTCGGGAAGCGCTATACTCAAATCTCAAAACTTTAAGCCCTGTGGTGATGATGCACCTGAAAAATCACAACACTGACAGATTGATTGCTTTAATACATTTGAACTTGGTTGAAATAATTATAATGGGTGTCAAACACCATCATCATGATTTGATAGGATTTTTAAATTAAGTTGACTGGAATATGATGGGTGGAGGTAATAACAACAGATGTTAGGCTTCAGCTGCATGTTTGATCATGCATAATAAACTGACTACCTTGCCGTAGCATTACCAAAGAACTGGACACTGCTGACACCAGCTGGTTGAAAGTCATATACATTCTAGTAATGTATTGAAAAAGACCACTGTTAGGGAACATTAAGATTAAGCTCAGATGAGCTTTATTTGTCACATACACCATTATACAGAGAATAACCAGCAGTGAAATGTGTTCTCTGCATTTAACCCATCCAAGTGCACACACACTTGAAGCAGTGGGCAGCCGACACAGCGGCGCCCGGGGAGCAGTTGGGGGTTCGGTGCCTTGCTCAAGGGTCTCACCTCAGTCGTGGACAATTTCAGCCAGAGCCGAGATTCGAACCCATAACCTCGGATTACAAGTCCAACACTCTATCCACTAGGCCACGACTGCCCCCTACGTTTCCATGTTAATTATAGCCAAAATAAACCTAACTTTAAAAAAATATATATTTTTTATTTTTTTCCCCCACTTCATTAGTATAGGACAGTGTAGAAGTGATAGGAAGTGAAGTTGGAGTGAGAATGAGAGGGGCAATTGGCGTCGACAAAACCTATTCTTAAAATTAAAGATTCTTTATTGGCATTGATGGTTCCATTAAGATGCTTTAACATCCATGGGACTTTCCATAGTAGAAAAAGTGGGAAAAGGTTCATTCGATTATTAAAATGTTTGGGTTTTGTTTTTCCCTATTGTTTTCATACTTGCTGAAGGTAATGACTGAAAAGTAGTTTGACCAATAGTGTCCAGGCATTGTACATAATTGACCAATCATGGTTCGTTAGAAGGTGGGATCTACGGAGAACAGTCAAAGCAACGCAAATACTTAGATGTAATGTAGAGAGAACGTCAATAGGAAAACAAAGCCAAAACCCAATTTAGAATGTTTTCTTTGTTTGCAGGAGCTGAGAGCCGCTGGGATTGTGAGTAAACAGGTCTTCAAAAAGTCTTAAATCCCTACTGACTGAACACCTGCAAGAGATCCAGGAAAATCCAACACTTCATAGTATATAAACTCACGCCACATTTTCCTACATCTATCCGTCTGTGTGCGCCTTCATCTCTGCTATTGTGAAAACCAGACAAACACCATCTGTGATAGCCTGTCACAGTCTAGAAATGCTTGTTTGTTCTGATCCTCACAGAGGAACATCTCAAGCGACTTTCCTTCATAGGTGCAGTTTGTCATTTAGATGTTATTTACATTAGTGGTAGAGAACACCAGGATAAGCTGCTCTGAAAGTGAACCATCAAACAACAGGTGCGTCAGGATATTGTGAAGAAGATTGCTCAGATTGGGAACTTCTGTGTACATAAAAGTAATTAGACTCCAGAGAGGATGTGTGGAATGAAAAATGATGTGACGGGTCTGAGTGCCGCCCAGCTGCTGTCGCTCTGATTGAAGAGCCTGTCAGTCTCTTGGGTTCTGATCATGGCAAGGTTTTGCTTTCCTTCCCATCATGCCTCTGTGACTGTGCTCACAAAAGAATACTTAAATAAAATAAAATAAAGAAAAATGCATTGCGTTCTGCTGTTCATATGCATCGAAATGTGTTTGTTTAAATTTTCTATCAACACACTACTTTAATAAAGGCATACCAGCAAGAATGTAAATTAAATATTGCTACCGTTTTTTTATATATACTTTGGAAAATCCAGGTTGGCATGTTAATTTTTCATTATTGCTGAGATACGCTTTAGCGGTTCTGAAGTATTACATGAATATTAAGAAGTGAACTAAGCAGCATCCATGCATCCACTTAACAAGAGAATGAAAGGCACATAATTGGCAGTGTGTTGATAACTATGGAGCACTGTCTAGTAAAATCGGTGCAACCATTCATTTTCCATATTTGGCCCAGAGTCTATCAACGGCTTCCTGCCAGGTGCTCCTTTCTGTGAAAAATGCCATACCCCACACCGGCAGCCCACTCAACGTCCACTTCCTTTTTTCCATGCTAATGGCTCCAAAAATACTTTTGGTCTTCACTTGCTCAGAGGAATAGTTCAGCCAAAAATGAAAATTTCCTGAAACTTTACTCACCCTCAGACCGTTCAATGTGTAGATTACATCACTTGCTCACTAGGGGATCCTCTGCAGTGAATGGGTGCCGTCAGAATGAGAGTCCAAACAGCTGATAAAAGCATCACAATAATCTACAAGTAATCCACATTACTCCAGTGCATCAATTAACACTGTGTGAAGTGAAAAGCTGTGTGATTATTAGAAACGAATAATTTATTAAGATATATTTTTAACTTAAACCACTGTTTACTGCAAAAATACTAAAACATAATATATCCATAATATTGCTTTCTCCGTTGAGAAAGTTAAACAAGTAATATAATGTTACATTTCTCTGAATCTGTTCTGATGAACAAACAAGCTCATCTATCTGGCCTGAGGATGAGTACATTTTCAGAAAAATTAATTTTTTTGGGGGTGATCTATTATTTTAAAATAATGGTCTGTTTGTACTCATGCAGCTTAAAGGTGGCCATGATCTTCTTGAATAAAATACACAAAAAATAACACATTTAGCAAAGGTGGATAGGGTCAAATCTGCAAGCACAGCATTTGAAGAAACATTTGAGCTAGCTAATAAAAAACAAAGCATACACAGGGCATTTTAACAGGTAAAATAGCCTTAAAGGACATTACTTAAACAATAATGTCCATAGAAGCTTGTATAGTATTAATAACCTGCTCTATGCACACCTTGAACTTTTAAACCTCCAACAGATTGAGCAAGCAAAATGATATGATGTTTTATTAACAGGAGGAGCGTGTCCGATACTTAGCCTAATTAACACAAGAGGAACACACTCAAGTCAATCAACAACACCATAGGTATATAAATACAGCTGACATACCTCTATCCTTTGACGGTTAATCAGCATCCCTCCACCACCCCTTCTCCACACTTGAGTTCTTACTATACTTTTACAGGGGGTACTCTGGGTTCGGGCCATTCCTGAGCTCGGAGCCCTTCCCCGGACAGCACACCAAATACGCATCACTGTACTCCAGCTAATTATATGTAAGTGTGAACTCGTGAAACATTGTATACTGTTTTGTATTAATCAACCCATCTGAATAAAATGACTTATGCTTACCCATAATTCCTTGTACCTTCAGAGGAAATGAACCGTTATAGGTCATCTTCATGGGAGGGAGATGGAGTTATTCTTTTAACAAGGTCACTAATAAACCTGATGAACTTATCATTACTAATTGGATTTTGTACTTGTAATGTGGTGCTTTATGCAGACTTTTTCCTGCACTGAATCTCCCCAAATGTTCACCGGTGTCAAAGAAACCTCACGCTGTAACTCTAAATGCCAGCTGATTATAACACCTATTGGAAAATGATCTCAATTTAGAACTCTAATGAGTACCTGAAAGCTCTTGGTGAGTCAATTACCAGTTCAAAAAGAGGAGAATCTTCTGTAGGCTTAATTAACATTATCATCACACTGCACTATAAAACCTTTGGAACATAATTACATTACAGAGTAGGGCTGCATAATCCTACTAATTATTAATTAAATTACAGAGTAACCGATTTATCATTCTTATAATTGAATTTATTTTATTAGATGTACACACACAGAGAGACGAGTTATGTAAATGCACATACAGGTACATACAGTACACTGTAAACAGAACTGCATATATGTGTGCAAATATGTCATTTATATTGTCTATTTGTTTTCAGACAAACTCTGAAATGTAAACACAAAAGTAACAGAAAATAATAAATATTCTCATATGTGAGTTAAGTAATCTCATTTTGATTTTGGCTCTGGTTCCTGGCAAACACAAATGTTGCTATTCGGAAAACTGCCACCATGATGAAGCCAGCAACAGCATCTCTGAGAATGGAGATCACTTCATCAATGAGACACTCAGCATTGACGGCATGACATTGACTTGAGTTCACGGAGGCGATCGAAGTGTTTTGACTACCTATTTCTTATATATTTCCATTTAATTATTTAATAACTTGTATATAAGATTCATTTATTACTATTGATATGGCAATTGGTAGAGGCATCAAATTTTACATTTATTAGGCATATAAGAAGCAAATGTCTAAAATACCATTAATTCCTATGTCTGCGGCGATTCTCTGCATATATAATGAATATACTAATCATCATAATCATAGGCCTTAGGCTTCATCATTGTCAACATTATTACACTGACAAGATTACCAAGATGTGTTAAAAAGATAACAGCAGATGGTTGCTATTATTTTCTTTTGTCTCGTTTATCTTTTGTTGTAGGAACAGAGCTTCTGGCATAGTATAAAAGAAGGTCTTAATGAAATCCTGTACACGAACCTGTACCATGGATGTCTATAATACCTGGTGACAGCATATTAAAAAGAACAATTATATTTAATGCATAGATTGAGAAACTGCATTTAGATCCCTATATATCTACCAGCATGGCCAAAACCAACCAAATCTTAGACCTTTTGACTCGTGCTATTACTGGATGTGAACTCTCTGTTGATCCATTCATCAAATATAGACCTTAATTTCTTGTTCATCTCTAGAATGAAAAGATAAAACTATTAACTTAATATAAATGTGATAAAGAATCACTGTTACTGCATAAATGACAATCCGCATATGCATACATATGACTTTGTTGTAGGATATTACCGTATTTTTGATCTAGAGTCTACCATACCTAGTGGAAGGTGGATTAAAACAAAAAAAGTAGGTGTGTTATAAGAAATGTGGGTTAGGTGTATCTGACTCCTTACATGAAAGGCAAGGAGAGCACAGACAAGAAGAAAGATGATGAATGTAGTCTGGCTCCTGCAGATCTCATAAACAAGCGTGATGGAAAGGATGTTGGACCCTGTGTGTTCTCCCATGTGTACTACAAATGTGCCAACAAAATGAAAATGAAAAAGAAAATAAAGAAAGAAAGAAGGAATGAGCCTGTGTAGTGCTAGTGGTTTTCTGTTTGTGTGAATAGTCAAAGTAATAAACATCCAATTCCGCTAAGTCTGTATCTATACATTACATGATTACATTATTACATGAAGCTGTATTATTAATATGATGTATGCGCTTGACATATATTCAGGTAATTGCTACTTGAAAACTAGCTGTGGTAAGCAAGGTGGAGGATGTAAGGAATGATATGAGGAGTGAGAAAAGAGGAAAGACAAGACCTGGAACGCGTTATGTTTTGTGTACAAGTCTGCTCACACTTATTAAACAACATTTAATATGATTACTTTTCCAAACTTCATTCAAATGTGCATTTCTGCATTAAAACAGCTGATATGCAGGTCACTTATGTGTTATAGTGGCCTTCTGGGGGCTTTTTAAAACCTGAATCTGATATCTGCAGTTTAAATCCTTTTGATCTTTTATCATTTCTTATCAAGGCCTGTAGCTTTTGAGGATAAGGAGTCAAAGAGAATTCTTTATTATACCTCTCCATGCTTCTAACCATATTATCCATGCGTTATGATTCAAGCTGGATGATAAATAAAGTCTATAAATGAGCAAATTGAGATTAATTAGTCAAGACGGTATGTGTGCCAGAGTAAAGGTCATGTGAGCAAAACGCATTTTCACTTCTAAAAACATTAGGCTTAAAAAAACCAAGGATAGATTTCAGCTGTGTTGTGGTTGAAGCACAAATTAATATTACTCTCTTCAAGATGCGCTGAGAATTTTTGACTTCTAATTTACAAGTCAGCTGAGAAATGTATTTTCAGTTCGTTTAATCTAAATGTTTATGTAGCAGAACGCTGTAAATCCATGTGAATAATGTAACGATTGTATCCTATCATAAATCTATATGTCCCAATTTCTTGTGATTTGAGCTTTGATGGTTGGTTATGCATGGGTTTTGCACACAATATAGTTGTACTGAGTGTGGTGGTAATGAAGCTTATCCGATTAATATGGTGGTAAAAAAAATGCTGTCCTGACAGCCCGAGAGCTGTACGACAGGAGCAAGAGGGTGATCAGGCATCAGCTCTCCCCTAAAAACTCATTTTCAGGACATAAACAATGGCATTTATTTCACAACACCTGCTGATGATACTGGCTACAATACACTATTCTGAACTGTAATCTATATGAATTCTCGCTTCATTTATAAAACGTGTTGTTCCGATGCTTCAACGTTTACTCGATTTGTTCACTGATTGGTTCTAGGTCGATTCTGGTGACCATTGCTTTGAATGAATTGAATCACTCACTCACCCGATTCACTGAGTCTAGGTTGACTTGCGTCATATGTCGAACACGGCCTTCCTTTTGATCAATTGGTCAATGTATCCTTGTTCACAATGGAGATGATTTGTTCAGTGCCACTCTGATTCGTTTATGAAAAAAGGTGGCTGTTCAGTGAAAGGGGCATATTAGTTACATCCAACCATTTAAATGCTGCTTCACGGCCTGCACTTGAATGCAATTGGTAGTAGTTAATTCAAATATAACAGTAGCTGCTGGAAATTATCAAATTAAAGGTAGGGTAGGTGATTTTGGAAAGGCTAGCAATAGCAAGTTAGCTAAAGCAACATCCCCACCCTCCGTGCACGCTGTTTGCTCGCCATTGTTTGTTTACACTCATGCTCGTGTCATCACCTGTCTAGTCCCACACACGTCGTTAAAGATGGCAAGCAAAGACTGATTGGATAGCAACATGTAGTACGACATGCTTTTTGTTCACGACACAACGCGGAGTCAAAATCGTATAATCTGACACAGTGACTGTTGTAACCGGAAAAAAATCTGTGTAGTCTGAACCGGGCTTAACCTGCGATACGATGAGAGACGGCATTGGTGGAGGATTGAACGCAATGCTGTCAGATTACCTCATCTCTCATTCATTGGTGACATTAAAGTATGAAGTGCATAATAATAAAAGAATAGCGCCTTTTACTCTCGATGGAATGTGCTGATGACGTATCATATCTGTGCAAACAATGTGCGCAGGGGTATGCATATACATATTTTGACAGGCAGGTAGGACAGCCAATCGTAATATTCGGACCGAACATTTTTATTGGACAAACATTTTATGATCCCACGACTTTCACAGATGATAAACATACATATAAATAAATGTAGGCCACTTGCAGTAACTTAGTGATTACTATAAGATGTGAAGAGACTTTCAAACAACATACGTTTTTTTTAACCAAATCACCTACCCTGCCTTTAAAGCATAAAAATAGGTGCTTCCGTAAATATTACAATGTTAACCCTGTACTGAACAGATCTGTCAAAACGGGACACTAATTTGATCTTTTTTTCCCCTCCAAAATTATTATTACTGGAGATGTTAATGTTGCTATCAGAAAAAACACTGTTTTGTTAAAACCTGACAAAGATGTCACCCAGAATGGAGATAAAGTATAAAGTACTTTCAAGAACAAAGTGGCCGTTGTGGTTGTTTTTTTCAGGAAGACCTGGGTCCAGTAGATGGCAGGAAATGTAAGGTGAGTGTGCCAACATTTTCCCTTCACGCAATTTTGTCTAAAATTTATTTTGGCTAAAATTACAAACAGTACGTTTCACAGTTTGCTCATTTAAACAGCAATGTTTTTATTCTTTGCATCCTTTATTCCCACAGACCACCATCACCGGGGATGGAGACAAGCTTGTGTGTACAGAAAAGAGAGATTGAAGGCAGGGGCTGGACCCACTATTGAGGGAGATTTAATTTGGTATTTACATGTTACATATTTTCTTCTACACGCACTCCTTTGCCCTCATTCAGCAATCACTTAGTTTTTGGAAACCGTGAGTTAGTATAAAATATACGGTAACTGATGATACAAATGACTGTGATCACCAGTGTGAATTAGGGGCTCATTGTGCAGGGGGCGCCAGGACATTATAATCATTTCAAGGCTATTGTGCTCATTTGAAACATTAACAACAGATGTTCGACCACATCTGTGTAATGTTGCGCTTAATTACCCCAGGTAACCCCTTTGACAAAAAGGGTGTGTAAGGTGTTGAACAATCTATATTTAGGTACATACCACCATCTGCTGATGATAAATGCAATTTCTAGAGACAGCAACAAAGGAAAGTGTTTTGAAAAAGACATGGGCACCTAATGAGAAAGTTATTGATTCAGATTACCTTTGACCTGAAGGATTTCATAAAATAAAATGTGTGTTTTGTTGTATAATTATGAGTTGTGGGCAAGCAGGTTTTCAAGAAGACTTAACCAAGTGTTGTATAGTTGCGCCCCCTATTGGAAAAGACAGCTATGTATCCATTCACCCTGCTGTCATCAGTCTATCTGTTTGTATTTTTATGCATTTGCTTGATGTGCCTTTCTAGTCTTCTCATCAGACAAAGTTTATATTATGGACACCCACTGCATCGTGTGTGTGTGTGTGTTTGTGTTTGTGTTTGTGTGTGTGTGTGTGTGTGTGTGTGTGTGTGTGTGTGTGTGTGTGTGTGTGTGTGTGTGTGTGTGTGTGTGTGTGTGTGTGAGAGAGAGAGAGAGCCTCATGACTGAGAGCTTTACGGCTGTCTAAAAATATCCACTTTAACATCTGATGTTTTTTCTGGTTGGAGGAGCGAAGATGGGTCTTGAAATCGAGCTCTTTTCTTCTCCTCAGAAGCATGAAGAGGATAAATGGGAGGGGAGATGATATGATGAGGATCTATACAGCTGCGCTGCTGCATCTCTTATAGATAATACTGACAGATTCAGAAAATGTGTGCACTGAAATTGTGCTTTTGAAATCACAATTGATGGGATAAGGAAAACTGACAAGAACTGAGCAGATGTTTGTGTTCGTTCAGATAATGCAGAGGTTTGAATAAACACATTAGAATAGTGAACATGCATATTTTTGTTTTCTCATTTTATTTTCCTTCACCATACATTGTTTACATGAGAAATGAAAAAGATATAATAGCTACACTTAAAAATGGCTATTTAACACAGCAATTACTGTTATTAATAGGCATAAATGTTCACTTTTTTCACAGTAGAGTACTCGTTCAAGGCACATCAGTCGAGAATTTGTTTCTTAAAAACTTGTTTACACATCACTCCACAGACTCGCATTTCCTGTAAAAGAAAATTAATAAATTAAAATAGCATAAATGTACTTTTAAATACAATGAAATATTAAAACGCTAAACAGCTAAATGTACATTTTCCTCATTTTTGAATACGTATTCTAGCATCATGGACATGGAATATTAATTTAAGGTATACTGAGTTATACTACTGTTTTTTTTCACACAACATTAATATTTTTGTTGTTTTTGCTGAGACTTCTTTTAAAATCATTTAAAAAATCTTACAGACTCTGAGCAATTGAAAGGTAGAGTAAAAGTTTTTAGGTAACAGTCATTCATGCAGTTTAGCAGCTATTATGCACAAATATTTAAACACAGAATGTTGAGTAATAAATGAAGTATCCCATGCCGTTGTATAGTAAAGTCCCTAAATGGATTTCAGTGTACACCTTTTAAATACACTTGTTATTGTAACGAGAGACTGCTGCGTTAATGATGCTATCTCGTTAATTACACTGTTGACTACACTAACAACAAGACGCAGCCAAGTGTGAACTTTCATAACACAACAGAGCATGTCTTTATATGAACCTCATCCTTACACACACTTACCACATGTAACTCATCCCCTTTTACCCACTGAGTCCAGCCCCTTCCCTCCTTTTCTCCTTTCTGTACACACACCAGTTTGTCTCCCTCCCAGTTTACCATGGTCTAAAAAACAAGGACAAATACATTCACTGATGTAAAATATGAAGCTGGAATTGACAGACCATAAACAGAAAATAAATTATGTACAATTTACTGAAAACAAAACACTTTTAAATGTAATATTGGGTACTTCCATTTTAACGTGAACAATGTGCAAGGCTTCCGGTGTCAGTCACTTCCAGTTATTTTCGCTGTACATTATTAGTATTATTTAAATTTACTATGGTTTGTAGCCCACATTTTACTGTTTACTTCACATTTTTATTCTTGTTGTTCACCTAGTATCTAATGAATCAGAAATCCCACACATTCAGAGGAAATAGCTTACTTCTGCATTGCAAAAAGAGTAAATATAAAACTAAATACAAGGGACAAAATGTAACTCCCACAAAGGTCTTATTGAATACTGAACACAAACACTGTACTAGCATTTCTAAATGGGTTTACTTTGAAACAATTCTCAGCTAATTTTTCAATTAATTACAAAGAAATGGTAAGTAACACATTGAATTAAACAAAATGTTGAAGTAGACCGACTGAAATTGTATTTTCTTGTATAAAACACTCTTCTTGTATAACACACTCAAACAACTTGCGAGCTGACCTAAAGTTCCCGAGCACCAGGTGTTCTCAGCATTAGCCCGAAACCTTGGTGGATTTAAGATTCAATAGGTCATTGTATGTAAATCTCAATCTAATCTTATTTACTGATTCCTCCACCACAGTAACCTTGGAAAAGCAGTTCAGAATAGATTTTAATTTAAAAGCATTTCCGATCTTACATTTCTGCTCTTTCGCATCTTAAGCTTATAAATGTGACCCTGGATCAAAAAAACTGTAATAGCCAAAAATACATTGTGTGGGTCAAAATTATCAATTGTTTTTCTTTTATGCCAAATAATCATTAGGATGTAAAGGAAAGATCATGTTCCATGAAGATATTTTGTAAATTTCTTCCCATAAATATATCAAAACTTCATTTTGTTTAGTAATATGCATTACTAAGAACTTCATTTGGACAACTTTAAAGGCAAGTTTCTCAGTATTTGTTTTTTTTGCACCCTCAGATTCCAGATTTCAAACAGTTGTATCTCGACCACATATTGTCCTAACAAACCATACGTCAATGGAAAGCTTATTTAGTTCAGCTTTCAGATGATGTATAAATCTCAATTTCGAAAAATTGTCACTTAAGACTGGTTTTGTGGTCCAGGGTCACAAATAAAGAAGTCACTTACCATACATTTCCTATCATCTACACCAACCAAATCCTCCTCAAACTCCTTTCCAACATCAAACTCCATATGGTATGTCTTAAAGGTGGTGAGAGTCTTGATATTAAAATGATCACCATTCTGAACAATCTCCTTATCCAAGATCAGATAGCTGGCAATTTTTCTGATGACAATATTCACATCTGTAAGTTGAATACATATGAAATTGGTCATAGCTGTATAAGTAAATGAACCCATTTTTTTCATATAATAGAATCAGGTCCGCCAAATATCTTTGAGTACAAATAGAGACATGTATTTCTCTTACTCTGTTTCCAACAGAATATACTCGGCAACATCTCACATTCCTTGTTCAGTATAGAAAATTAATCTCACAGCAGTATGGTGAATAACTAAATGGAAAATGATGTATCAGCCTACCTAGTGCTTCCATGTATTCATCAAAGTTTTCATTACTTGTAAGTTTCCAATATCCATTCATGTCCACGGAAGACATATTTGCTTCTTTTTTGCGTTTGTCCTAGTACTAATGTTTGAAAATCAAGGTGCAGCGTGGCGTCTCAAATCACAGGGCACGTTGTAATCCTAAAGCCAATTAGAGCCTTTGGATTATCTCAAAGAGCATTTACACATGTGATTCTTTCTTTTTGGACAGGAGCTCTGTTGTCGGGAGTGAATTGCAATGCATGATTCATCTCATGAACTCATGTCAGTCAAAGCATGTGAACAGACAGATGTGTCAGTTTGTAATTATTTTGATTCTCAGTCTGTCAGCAGCACAACGGTCAGTCAAAGCAACAATCACAATCTGTCAAACAGGCTTCCATTTATGCCAACTGACTCCAGAGAGAGAGAGAGAGAGAGAGAGAGAGAGAGAGAGAGAGAGAGAGAGAGAGAGAGAGAGAGAGAGAGAGAGAGAGAGAGAGAGAGAATTGTTCACTGCACAAACAGGAGGTGAAGACCTGTCAGTAATGAGGTCAGTCTTGAGACGTCTTCCTGACTATAAATGATGTGTTTACAGTGAAATGTAAAATAACAGATATAGAACTGTCATGATGAGCTATTCTTGAGATCTTTACTTTTTGGATCTTGGCCTATTCCATCTTCCACAAACCACAAGAGAGCGCCTTTGCCAACCAAACCAGTCACAAATGGGGGTAGTAATAATAATTGTGAAATAAAACTACATTTTAAAGTTACTGTTTGTAATTATTTGTTATTTGTATTATATTTTCCAATGTAATCTATTCCTGTGTTGGCCTAAACTGAATTTTCAGAAGCCATTATTCTAGTTTTTAGTGTCACATGATCCTTCAGAAATGCTTATTTTCCACTCAAGAAACATTTCTTCTTATTATAAATAGATATGTAATGTTTAATATTTTTTTGTAAAAGCTTTTATGTATATTGTTTTAGTATTGTCTGATTAATAGAAAGTTTAATTGAAACATAAATATTTTGACAGTATACATTCTGTCACTTTAGATCAATTAATTGAAGAACTGTTGAATAATTATTAATTTATTCTATTAAGCATTAATTTATTTCAAAAATCAATCAAGCAATCAATCAATTAATCAAACAAAAACCTTACTGACTTCAACATTTTGAACGGTAGTGTATTTGGACAACTATTTAAGTAATAATTCACCTAAAAATAAATAAAAAATTCATGACATGACATACTTTTTATGTATTTATTTAGACAGACACATTGATAGACAAAGACACTTGTATGGAAAGATCAAGATGTAATTTTTTTCTAAAACATCTTGTGTTTTTTGTTGTTGTTTTTTCGTTCATTTGGGCAATTTTAATCTATGTATTTTTCCTCCCTGTGATTAAAATAGAGAAAGGCCTGCCATAAGATAATAACTAATATCAAAATATTCTTTCTCTGTACTCACATACTCGTCCTACTTTCTCACTGGCCTGTTTTATGACACACTGGAAGGAAAATTCAATATAAATTATGACTCATAAATATACACAAAGTGCTGGAACAGTGGTGACAGAATAAAATGTAGCCTTTGGGCATTCTGATCTTCTGAACATCAAACGCTGGAAATGGTCCTTGTTCTTCTTGACATATTTCTTTGCTACTTATCTTGTCTTCCATGATTAACAATACAAGTCATAATTTCTCTGATCACAGAAATGGAGATCAAATACAATGATGTTGAATAACCTTCCACCCACTCGCCCCCTTTTCTGGCAGCAGCATCTCAGTGGGTGATAGATTTAAGCTATTGTTCATGTACTATGCCAATAAAATTTTCATTTAGAAGATCAAAGATCAAATGTATTAATATTACAAAAAATTATGTTTTTGAATCACAGAATTCAAAAAAAAAGTACAGTTCAAAAATTTAAGAATAATTCATTCATGCATGACATACAAATGTAATTTACAGCAGCATTCAGAACACTCATAAAACAGTGGCATTGGGTAAATAAAGATTTATACAAGATATTTTCATTCATTCAAAAAGATTGTGTTGATGCTTATAATGTATTACAATGTGTTTTTAAGGAGTTCAGAATAACGTTTTTTGTTTTTTATAAATATAAAAAAAAAGTTTTATTTCAAATATCACGGTGTGCAAAGGGATTCTTGAACTCAAGACTAAATAGTGAGTCAATTACTGTAAGAACAAAAACTTATGAACTAAACATAATGGGAGCCAATGCCAATAAAAGAAAACTCAAAGGAAAAAACCTTCAAAGTGTCTAGTGGCCCGTTGTTATTACACCTGATCCTTCTTACAGTGTAAGTGCTTATGGATGTATTGATCTAGTCTCTTTTTTTTAGCAGGTGAAGGTGCTCTCTCCTCTCCCATTAGGTCATAGATCTCTCGTATCATTACTCTGCCCTCTCCCCTCATTGTGATTGAATAGTTGCATGTAAAAGCTTTGGTGCACCTCCTCACTTTAACTGGCAACGCTCCTGAAGTCCAGAGCTCATCGCACAACCATGCCTGTGGATTTCACTGGAAAATGGGAGCTGGAGTCGAGCGAAAACCTTGAAAATTACCTTAAAGCGCTGGGTAAGCCTGATCAGTTGTCTGGTTTCATAAGTCAACGGAGTAGAAAGAAGAGAAATCTGTGCCATTTCCTAATTTAGATCGTTTTATTATGATATTAAAATATGATATAGTTTATATCATCGAAAGGACTATACCAAGTAACAAATGTTTACTCTCATAGACATTGACTTTGCCATCCGCAAGATTGCAGCCCACCTTACTCCAGTAAAGACCTTTATCCAGGATGGGGAAAACTTTGTGATTAAGACACAGAGTGCCTTCAAGAGCTATGAGCTGAGCTTCACTGTTGGTGTTGAGAAGGAAGAATTTACAAAGGGATTTGACAACAGGATGTTAAAGGTGAACTATGCATATATTTAATAGCAGTGAGCCTCTGCTAATGACAATGTTATTTAACCTGTAGTTATAGCGTTGGCCTGTTGGCCATGATCTCAGTTTGTTCAGTGATGAACCTACAGTAAAACAAATAGAGCACAGGCTTCAACTTTTGCCCAGAGGGACAAAACGCTTTGAAGGTCTTTCTTTGTTTATTTTTATTTACACAGTTTTATTTTATATAAGCAGTGCTATCTGTCAATGGTAGAGTACAATCCAACTAATACTGTAGCTCTCCTCGATTAAAAAGTTTTTTTATATGATGATATATAATGATAAAAAACTAATAGTAAACATATAAAAATAAATCATAACATAAGTGGTATATATATAATTATAATTTTTTTGTACATACACAGTCTCTGGTGATCTGGGAAGGGGACAAATTGGTGGCCATCCAGAAGGGTGAGAAAGCCAACCGGGGATGGAAACACTGGATAGAAGGTCACAAACTTTATCTGGTGAGCATTCAGTCATTCTGTGGATAATAATAACCTGACTGAGGTTAAAATCAACATTCGTTTTTTATTAAGAAGATTAATGATAAAAGTATTCCAGCTAATTAATTTCTTTCACACTTTGTTTCTGCACAATTCCTGCTTTGCTGCCTACTCACAATGGATTCATGTTAACCTCATGATCATTTCCCAGGAGCTGACATGTGAGGACGCTGTGTGCCAGCAAGTGTACAAAAGAAAAGACTGATTTGTCATATGATTCAGTTCATGTTGTTCTACTATCACATCTGTCAAAATCAGGCTGTGTATTAACCCGATTAGATTACCACTTTCAACACTTCTGTTGGAAAATGTATTTCCTTGTGTCAAATAAAGATAATGAAATAATAATTTATTGTGACTGTAACTCAGTTAAACGTGTAATTTGTTCTCTCTCTCCCTTTCTCACATGGACTCATAAACTACAGATAAACAAAAATATATTAATTGAGGATATACATGATTTATATTTTATTTGGTAGCTTAGACAATACAACAATATAGAGCTATACACAAAGTTAATTTCACCATGATGAGCTAAAAATACTTTTACCTTTTTACCCTTTACTTTTAGATCCACTGCATTCTATATGAGTCGAACAAAAGACACATATCTAAACAATCAAACGTGTTAATTAATAATTAACAATACCTCATTATAATAGGTAGCCTATTTAATTATTACTTTAATAATTATAGTAATTCGTTTTTTGAAGATTTGCAGTGAGATAATTTAGAAAACAAGCAATTGTGTATTTTACTTTTAACTCAAGACTCAAATTTAGCCCACTGAGATGTAGCCATTGTAACAGATTCCTTCTCTGATGACTAGTAGCCCTGATCTCCTACGTTTTATGCGTAATATTCATCATATCTTAATGTTTTAAACATTTGCACGGTATGTTTGATGTGTTATTCATCAAAAAGCACACTGTAGGTGCCATTTTTGGGTTTACAAGAAAGGGTTAAGCTCAAAATCACAGCAAGCGTCCCTCAAAATGCCGAGTTTAACCGAAATTACCCGAAACAATCCGAAGCCGTCCGAGTGTCACGTCAACGCTATTGACGTCAAGCGCACAGGCTTTGAGGAAGTTCCACGTCACATTTGCCTGCCGTGCACAGAACTGTAGCCGAAGAGCACATCAGACGCTCGGTGGATGATATAAAATACTACAGGTGAAGGAGACCAAAACCAGCCAACACAAACATGGTAAGTGTGGCATAAGTATCCGTGTTATTGGCAATATTACACCTGGTTCTGAGATATTGAGGAAAAATACGCTTTGAGTAAGGTTAGCTTGCGCTATTAGCATCGAAGGCCCTTGGAATGGCCACATAGACAACTTTATCATTCAGTCAGTCTGTGAATTATTTATTATTTTTTTACTCTTATTGTTCTAGCTAATACGTGCATGTAAAGCCTTAAACATAATGTTACATATATTATAACGTCATAGCTCACTTAACTTATGTTATGAAGTGAAATATTGTGTTCTGGCTAACAGCTGATGATATGATTGGGACTTTAACATGAAGTACACTTGAAGCAGTGTAGAAATGTGCGGCTGTTCATATATATTCTGTTCAGTAAAATGGAAATTCCTAACATTATCTGCAAGAGCTTGTTGCTCTCTCTTCCTATAAAATGTTGAAATGTTGCTTTTTTTAGTGTTGCCTATTACAATGTACCACTACTGTATATACTACAGTGTACACTATTTGCTGCTGATAACCAAAGAGAATGGGTGCTGATTAATATCAACTTGTGTGTAAGAGTACTAGTGATTTTGATTCTTCTCTTGTAGCCTCTGAGGCTGGACATCAAGCGCAAACTCACGGCTCGATCTGACCGTGTCAAAAGCGTAGACCTACATCCGTCCGAACCATGGATGCTGGCCAGTCTGTACAATGGCAGTGTCTGTGTGTGGAACCATGAAACACAGGTGACAAGCAGACCTTATGTTTTTCAGTGTTTGCAATATATTATCATCCGAACATTTAACATTAGAGATACAGCAGCGTGTGTTGCATGTTTGTCTAATAATATCTAATATTGATCTTTCATAGACTCTGGTTAAGACTTTTGAAGTCTGTGACCTTCCAGTAAGAGCCGCTAAATTTGTTGCCAGGAAAAACTGGGTCATTGCTGGTGCTGTAAGTATATACGTTAATAATAATAATATGCACTAATATGTTATAACTATTAATACTGTTCTTGAAATTGTGTGATTAATAATAGTGTAGTAATAGATAAATATGGATCTTTTAATACATTTCCTCCCTATTTTGTAGGATGACATGCAAATTCGGGCTTTCAATTATAATACACTAGAGAGAGTACATATGTTTGAGGCCCATTCAGATTACATTCGCTGCATCGCTGTTCATCCCACCCAGCCCTACATCCTCACAAGCAGTGGTATGTACAGATTAAACAACATTTTAACTGTAGTGTATATATGTACAAAAATGTTGTGTTTAACTCTCATTGGATCTGTGAATGTTTAGATGACATGTTGATAAAGCTCTGGGATTGGGAGAAAAAATGGTCCTGCAGTCAGGTGTTTGAGGGCCACACACACTACGTCATGCAGATTGTCATCAACCCCAAAGACAACAACCAGTTTGCGAGTGCATCGCTGGACCGAACCATCAAGGTACTTTTGAATACTCGTATGGATAGAGCAAGCTTGAATCTGACTTGTGACATTTCACCCATAATTTCTTCTGTATTTTGTTTCAGGTTTGGCAGCTGGGTTCCTCCTCTCCTAACTTCACTCTGGAGGGCCATGATAAGGGGGTGAACTGCATTGATTATTACAGTGGCGGAGACAAACCTTACCTCATATCTGGAGCTGATGACAGACTGGTCAAGATTTGGGACTATCAGGTATGAATGATATTGCTATGCTTAATGCAGCAAGTCACTCCTAGCTATTTATTTACTTCTGTTCCGTATACCTCTCTCTCTTTAGAATAAGACATGTGTGCAGACGCTCGAGGGTCATGCTCAGAATGTGTCCTGTGTAAACTTCCACCCAGAGCTGCCAATCATCATCACTGGATCAGAGGACGGTGAGTTGTGACACATCTTCATTAAAATGTTATATCTTTTAATGATCTTTATTCTAAAACTACACTACCTCATTCCTGATGCAAATGTAACTGTAATGTTTTTGTTATTCAGGCACGGTTCGTATCTGGCACTCCAGCACTTATCGTCTAGAGAGCACCCTGAACTATGGTATGGAGCGGGTGTGGTGCGTGTCTGGCTTGCGCGGCTCCAACAATGTGGCATTGGGCTATGATGAAGGCAGCATCATTATCAAGGTACTAAAAATATTTCAAAAGTAACACCATGCTGTTTTCTGTCTGTGGTGTGACATATTGACTTATGGACTGGTAATTGGTTCAATAAGTTCAGTCCCTGCAACAAGAGAGCCATCATGTTGCTCCAGGGCCAGGGCTGTCAGCAGGGAGTCGGCAGAGGGTGAAGGATAGATAATGTTACAAATATAGATGTACATCTGTATCTATATTCCTATATTCATAGTCTATTTCTACTCTTGCAACCTAGCTGTACTTTTATTAATTTTATTTATGTGTATGTTTGTTTTGTACATGTCTGTTTTATTATTTTTTACTTATGTGCATTTCTGTTTTTATTTTTACATAATTTGGACTTGTCTTGGCATTCAATATGGACTGTAAAGAAAGATTTTCATTGTACAGGGAAACTTGCCTTTTCTCACTGTGCACATAACAATAAACACTTTGAATCTTGAAAAGATTTATATTTAAAATAAATGCTGTTCTTTTTATGGATGCATCCGATTGACCGGCCAGTGATCGGAATCGGCCGATTTCTCACATGACCGGCCCCGGGATCGGTGACCGGGCCGGTCAGTCTCATGTCTTACCGATTCCGAGCCGATCCTTTTATTGCCAGCGGCGCAGGCAGAGACATCACAGCTACGCGCACACTCACAGTATGATATCACTGTCTTGTGTAAGCACGTCGTTTTCGCGTGAGAATGATTCTAATTTGAATGGCATTCAGTGTAAACGGCAACTGATAATGTATTTATGTCGTGCCAGATGAGGCTTGCACAGGCTGAGTGAGTGTGTGTGAGAGACAGCACACATAAAGTAACTCAAAGAAATGTATAGATGCGTACTGCGGTAGAAAAATAAATAAAAGAGATTTACAAAATATGATTTAGGTAAGCAACATTAGACGGCCATGATGTTTCCCTGAATAACAATATCAGCACGATTGCAATGTGACACTTATTTTATACAATAGTATTTCAATAAACAAGAGGTTGAAATTAAGTGACTTAGATTTTAGACAAAATATTGACTGTTTTTGCTCAATTTTGCTGACGAAAATAGTTGAGATTAAAGTCACAGCAGAACTGTTGTGTGTCTCTAAGCAACACACAGCGGTGTTTCGTTTCTGAACAAATCCTTGTTTCTGAATTAATCAGTTGAATGAATTAATAAATGACTCTCTTATAAAGATTATTTATGCATTTGACATTTTTGCAGTGTAAATGCATGCGTGGCACCTCAGCTTCATCAAAATGTCTGTGTAAATGCATCTAATACCACTTCAGATGCAGCTTCTGTTTCCTCAGCAGTGGAAAGATAGTTTGTTAATACTAACTTCATTTGAATGACAAACTCTACAGTTTGTTATTATTCTAACGGAATTAATTGAAACAAAGTACGAATTTGATGTGAAAGATTAAGTGACATATTTAATAAGGTTAGGGGAAAGAGATGACCATTTATAAACAGTGGGAAATTACATCTGTTTTGTTACATAAAGCAACTAATTTTAAGTTAACTATATCTTCCTCTTTCCAGTAACAGAGCACTTTATTTTGAGAGTTGTTTAAGTAATAGAAAATCTGTAAATTAGTCCAGATTGGGGGAATTGTCATTTGTTCTAATTTCGTTTGTGTAAATAATTTTCCATTGATGTTTGTATATGCTGTCAATTATAGTTCTTAGAAAGAAAATCGGAATCGGTAAAAATCGGTATCGGCAGGTCAATCAGGAATCGGCCAAGAAAATTGCAATCGGTGCATCTCTAGTTCTATTGAATTTTCTATTCAAAGCATCCTGAAAAAAGTATAAAGCAGTTTTCTGCTTTTGAACAGTAGTGTATATACATAGATATATTTACATACAATTCTGTCTACTTATATGAACATTAGCTAATTATCTGAAGAGCTTCATGTAATATATACCTCACGTGAAGAGTTCTCTGTAAGTTAACCGCTTTATATTTGTGCTTTAGCTTGGCCGTGAGGAGCCAGCCATGTCAATGGATGCCAATGGAAAAATCATTTGGGCCAAGCACTCTGAGATTCAGCAGGCTAACCTTAAAGCCATGGGAGATGCCGAGATCAAGGATGGTGAGAGGCTGCCACTGGCGGTGAAAGACATGGGCAGCTGTGAGATCTACCCTCAAACCATCCAGCACAATCCTAATGGAAGGTAAGACCACCACATCTATACTTTAACGCCGTTCATTTACATGTCGCTTGATCTTTGCTGCAATTTAGCAATGTAAACATAATTGTACAATAGTTATATAATTAACATTTCTCAACATCCAGAGGTTCAGCACTCTTAATCTTGTTTAGGTTTGTGGTGGTGTGCGGAGACGGAGAGTACATCATCTACACCGCCGTGGCTCTGAGAAATAAGAGCTTTGGATCTGCACAGGAGTTTGTCTGGGCCCATGATTCATCTGAGTAAGCACTCTATAAGCATAAAGAATATGAATGTAGTGAGACCAGCAGGGGGTGCTCAACCTGTGGTCTGTGTGGGTCCTAGCGCTCCAGTATAGTGATGGGGACACTATACTGTAAAAAGCACCATACTTAGGATGAGACGTTAAAACGAGGTCCTGACTCGCTGTGGTCATTAAAAATCCCAGGATGTCCTTCGAAAAAGAGTAGGGGTGTAACCCCCGGCATTCTAGCCAAATTTTCACATTGGCCTCTGACCATTATGGACTCCTAATCATCCCCAAACACTGATTGGCTTCATCACTGATTGTCTCCTCTCCACCAATAAGCTGGTGTGTGGTGGGCGTTCTGGCACAATATGGCTGCCGTCGCATCATCCAGGTGGATGCTGCACACTGGTGGTGGATGAGATACCCCCCTTACTATGCGCTTTGAGTGCCTTGAAAAGCACTATATAAATGTAACTAATTATCATTATGTAGAAGAAGTTAATATTGATGTTACTTGTTTTAATTTAAGATACGCAATTCGGGAAAGCAGCAGTGTGGTGAAGATCTTCAAAAATTTTAAGGAGAAAAAATCTTTTAAGCCAGACTTTGGAGCAGAAGGTAAACTGTTTTGTCTTTGGGCAGTAGAAATCTCTTCAAACTTTTGTATGCAAATGTGGTAAAAGTGCAAAACATGTACAGTTCCTTTCATTACATTTCATGCTGAATGTAGTAAAACTGCTATTATTTCATGGTTTTATGTAAATGAATGATTATGTATTTTCAGGCATCTATGGTGGTTTCTTGCTGGGTGTCCGATCAGTGAATGGCTTGGCCTTCTATGACTGGGATAACACAGAGCTGATTCGCCGTATTGAGATCCAGCCCAAACATGTGAGTCAACTGCTCTGGTCCTCCATTATTTTGTATGCATGATTGGGCCATTTTAGTGTGCCTGGACCAATTGCATCCTGCAACTATTTCCAGATTTTCTGGTCAGACTCCGGTGAGCTGGTGTGCATTGCCACAGAGGAATCTTTCTTCATCCTGCGCTATATGTCAGAGAAGGTGGCGGCATCACAGGAGACAAATGAGGGGATTACTGAAGATGGTATCGAAGATGCTTTTGAGGTAGGTGTACATCAGTGTTAAAAACAGTCATGTTGAACTAGATGAAGAGTTGTTCCAGAGGAAGAGCAAGTTGTTACATTTTAATGCAATTTATGATTTTTTTTTTTTATTTGGAATTCCCTTTGCATCTTCCCTTTGTTCTGAATTATTTCTGTAATTGAAAAAAATCACAACAAAAATGGAATGAAATGCTCCAATAAATCATTCACAATCATACAACAAGTGTTTGTATTAAGATAGTAAATAATGGTCTGAGTGTGTTTGTGTGTGCAGGTCCTGGGAGAGATCCAGGAAGTGGTAAAGACTGGTCTGTGGGTGGGAGACTGTTTCATATACACCAGCTCAGTCAACAGACTCAACTACTTTGTTGGAGGAGAGATTGTCACTATTGCTCACCTGGACAGGTGCAGTCAAATTTCCCTGTATCTGAAACATTACAAAAATATTTGGGGGGTGTTGGCCTATTAGTCAGAGGTATTACATTACTAAGTTTCAAGAATAATATTTTTTTTATTTTATGTTTTTGAGTCTCTTATGCTCAAATACAGTAAAACTGTAATATTGTGAAATGTTGTTGCAATTCAAAGGTTCATGATAGCCCAGACTACTTTTTCTGATTATTTTAGCAGAGGTGTTTATGTTGCACATCAGAGAAGACAAATATTAGCATCCGATCATTTTAACTGTTGGAGAAAACTGGTTCATTTTTCATCTTCCGGGTTTAAAATCGACATTGTTTTGACGTCACAATTTGTGATGTGGCAAAGGACGATAGTACATTGATGACGCGTTGGTGTCTATTAAATGATTCATGAGACTGCGTGTTCTTGTCCTAGACACTTCGCTTACTTATTCACAACAGCATGTGTTGATTTGCTATGACAGATGCTTCAGACTGTGAGATGACATTGCGCACATTAACTGAGAGAATGTTCATGGATCGAAGGAGTTTTTGTTATTGCTTCATAATAAGAGTTCGGTACAAACGCGATTCATTCACTTAGTGTAGCCTAACTGGTTTTACTGTTCCTTGACGCAACCTGTTAAACGTCTAAAGTCTTATATAAACGCAGCAAAATAAGCCTTAAAGTGCCCCTATTACGGATTTTTAAAAACTACCTTTCATGCAGTGTGTAACACAGCTCTAAGTTAATTAAAACATCCTAAAAAGATTTAAATCTGAAAGTGCACCGTGTATGAAGACATTGTATCTCAAAATAAAGAGTTGACTCTAAATCAATGAAACGAGTCGTTTTTAAAACAAATCCCAAGCCGCTTTGTCGACATGAAACATTAGCATATTGCCCGCCCACTTGTTGTGCGTGCAGACCTGGGAAAACTTGATTTAGACGGCGATTGCAGGTTCGCTTTCAGTGCTATCAGGCTAAAGTTAGCATTTTCCAAGATCTCCTACTGCACCTTTAATATGATTTACATGGTAATTGATACCTGCTTAGTAAATACCTCTTATTATTGTGAATGTTGAAAACAGCTGTGATGCTTAATGTTTATGAGCATTTTTAATGAATAGAAAGTTCAAAGAACAGTATTTAATAGAAAATACATATTTTCTAACATAACATTATTACTGTCACTTTATTAATTTAATGCACCCTTGTTGAATAATTAATTTATTTTTGATCCCAAACTTTTGAACGTTAGCATAAATATAAACATAAAACATGTATTTATTATTAATTTAGTCTAACAGTGACTTATTTTCCTTAGAACCATGTACCTTCTGGGATACATTCCTAAAGACGACCGTCTTTACCTGGGTGATAAGGAGCTGAACATTGTCACTTACTCTCTTCTGGTGTCTGTCCTGGAGTACCAGACTGCCGTCATGCGCAGAGACTTTGGCATGGCGGACAAAGTGCTGCCCACCATCCCCAAAGAACAGAGGACCAGAGTTGCCCACTTCCTGGAAAAACAGGTAAAACTTCAAATATTTGCCTGTAAGCTATGATTCGCATAATATAAGGTATATAATTATAATGTTCTTGTTCTGCTTAGGGATGTTCATTTCAGATATTATTCCTAACCGACGCTTGTTAACCGATTATTAACTGTTAACCGACAAGATTATTTTAAATTAGAAAGAATAAGTGTCTGTGACCCGTTAAACATACTAACATTTGTTTTCCGGGGATTCATTGTACATGCGCAAAAAGCAGCAAACAACAGAACATGAGGATTCACATGGTCATCATAGCTATCACATCACACACCTGCACTTCTTAGTGATGACGAAGTGAAGCGTACTAAACCAGTGACGCTTTCAACCCAATTGTATCGGAAAAAGGTTCATTACTCGAAGCTTTTTAAAACTGTTTATGCTGTGTCCATCTTGTGGTCTTAAAAATGAACAACACCTTCCAAAGTGCTGTGATCCATTATGATCTGGTTCTACTACTGAGTCCTTGTTTTAATTTATTGTATAAAAATAATGGCCATTGTGAAAGTCATTCATTTGACACAAATTAATGTTTTTTAACATATTTTTTTATCATTTTGAGGCAAAAATTATTATAATAAATCAAACATAAACTCATGAATTAAATCTGTGATCTGTCAATGTTAACTCTGCCTCAGTCCTTAGACTGTTATTTCATGGGCAAAGTTCATTTGACCATAATATATAAATAAGGATAAAAATAAAACAATGCTAACGCATCATAATGTAAAGGAAACGGCGTGGAGGTTTGCTTCGTTTGAAGCAGATACTGAAGCAGTCGTAAAACCACATGCTTTTCTCAAATTGTATCAAGCTCTGATACAGTGCTTCGATGTGAGATGTTTTGTTCTTTTGATACAAGCTTGAAGCCTCTGTGTCGAACGTCACATCACTAGCGCCTCTGCGAGCGGAGAAAAACATAAAGATAGGTGCTCTATATAAATCTATATTTATATATTATTTTCATAATTATTTTACAAATTAATAGGCCTATACAAGAAATATATGTTCAGTTAAATAATAATATAAGAAAACGAAAGAAAAACTGTGCCACAAGTAGCCTTTGCAGAGTTTGTTTATTTTTGTGCTGCGTGAAAGGAAACCAGACGGCATCCTATTTTTTTACTTTTTACTCTTATTTTACAAAAGTGTAAATATTTGTTTTTATTGTGAATGTATACAAATAAAAGCAAACCTTTTACTATTCCAATTATCTTCATGACTAAAAGGAGTATTTGCCTCCACTGTTAGAAGGAGAAAAAAAAATCAAGTGATTCCTCCAGCGCCGCATGTGCGCACACAGTTAAGCATTTTACCTGGACAGTGCAGCCTGTTCATCTTCATTATAAAAAAACAATCAGTCAAACATATGGAAAAAAAAACACTGCTCAGTTTAAATATGTAGTCAAATCTGTGCCGTTAAGCGTTATCACCGTACCGCCGTGAAGTTATGCAAAACTTTAAAATTACTGAAAATAAAAAGTATAAATAAGGGACTTTAAACTGTTTAACTGATTGTATTAATCGGTCAAAATTCTTATCGGTCGGTTAACGGTTAATCTCTAGTTCTGCTAAAATAACTGCAGATAATATTTGGCAATATTTTTTCTTGATCTAACATTTTAAAGTATATGCATTGTGATAAAGTACAACTTATTACTTTAAAGTACTTTTGAAGATCAATATTTACAATTGTGTTTCAAGAAAACCTTGTGTAGTAACCAAATGTGTAGTAAATCAAAATGTACATGTTCTGTGATACCTAAAGGATCTTTGTCAATGTACCTGCAGGGTTTCAAGCAGCAAGCACTGGCCGTGTCCACTGATCCAGAGCACCGGTTCGAGCTGGGGCTACAGTTAGGAGAGCTGAAAATTGCTTATCAGCTAGCAGTAGAAGCTGAGGTTTGTTATTATACACCAGTGGTACAGCCCCCTAGTGGTGGCCAAGCTCAATTGCTTAATAATTGATTTTGGAAAAAAATAAAGGTAATGTACAATATTCTGCATGTAAGCTAATATAATGAAGGTGTCTAATGCTACTGCTTTTCTTCTGTAGTCGGAGCAGAAGTGGAAGCAGTTGGCAGAGTTGGCCATCAGTAAGTGCCAGTTTGGTTTGGCACAGGAGTGCCTCCATCATGCCCAGGACTATGGAGGACTGCTGCTGCTGGCCACTGCATCTGGCAACGCCTCTATGGTTGCTAAGCTTGCAGAGGGGGCAGAGCGTGATGGCAAAAACAATGTTGCCTTCATGACCTACTTCCTGCAGGGAAAGTAAGTAACACAGGAGAAAAGACCTTCGTCAGCTGAAATACAATTAGAAATATGTTGACTACAGATGTTCTACTTTAGTGGATTCTCATTTTATAGTTTTATAGTATCTATTAATTCCTACACTTTTGAAGGAAGTCATGTTTCCGTCACAGATGGTTACTTTGAATATAGTTGTTTTTCTTTGTCTGATTTGTATTGCTTGTCTTGCCAGACTGGACAACTGTTTGGAGCTTCTGATCAAGACGAATCGTCTACCAGAAGCAGCCTTTCTTGCCCGCACATATCTGCCCAGCCAAGTGTCCAGGTCTGTATTCACATTCACATTGTACAACTACTAGAAGAAATGGTATGAATAGAAAATAGTATGCACAATATGCTACATTTTTGTTCAACTTACAATAATAGCACACTTTTGACATGCTGTATCCCGCAATGATTTACACTCCAGTATGACATACCTGCATACCTGAAATGAATCTCTTTTGGAATAAAATCATTTAGTCATTGGTTATTTATTTATTTATTTACCTTTACAATTGTTCATCTCTGTGTTTGTTCACAGGGTGGTGAAGCTTTGGAGAGAGAGTTTGTCTAAAGTGAATCAGAAAGCTGCTGAGTCTTTGGCAGACCCCACAGAGTATGAGAACTTGTTCCCAGGTCTGAGAGAAGCCTTTGTGGCAGAGCAGTACCTGAGAGAGACCTGCCTTGGCAAAACCAGACCTGCCACTGACTACCCACTGGTCACGGTAAGAAAAAATGACCCCCCACCACACACACACACACATCTTTACTCAATGGTTGTATGATTTAGATGCTATTATAGTGCTTAATAATATTTTTAGTTTTATTCAAGTAGATTTGCTTTTATGTGGTTTTGTCATTTTTATTATTTTTTGTATGTTCTCATTTAGCATTGATGTTTTTATTTCCATAATTGTAGTACTTCAAATTCTTCCAGTTATTTTCTAATTTTCTTATTTAAAGTTGTTTGTCTAATTTTTATATTTTATTTCATCTTTATTTTAATTATCAAAAATACATAGATTAATTTTAATTAACAGTAACTACACTCTTCCAAAGCAGAGCTTTTACAGATCATTTAAATAAGAACGAGCAAATATAGCCAGATTCCACACATATGAGACACTATATAGTAAAAACATTATAGAAATGCTTGATCAAGGAGTTTGAAAACTGACGATCACTTACTGCTCTATTTCACCAGTTTGTGTATTTTTTGCTTGGTAGTAATAAAAGAAATAAAAAGTTTGTCATTCTCATTCAAATCTATTTTATTTGTGTATAATGCACCTTTATACAGTTTTTAGTCGGTAACAAAAATACCAAAACATGGGGTAGAAAGTCATAAAATAATAAATTACATAGCCTGAGATGGCACAATACAATTTCTTGTCATTTTAAGGTGTCTTCATTTCATGGATATTTAAAGTGTTGATTAAACTTATTTTATTGTATTTATTTATTTTTAAGTGGAAATGGCTGTTTCTCATTCTTTTGAACAAGTTGCAATTTGCTTTGGTACATTCATGCAATTGATTATTTACATTTGTCTTTGGTTCCTACATTATCAGTTGCTAATGTCATGTTGCTCAAAATGTATTATATAATTCTCTGTGCAATAGTCTTCGTGAACAATGACACAAGGACTATTGACATAAATCATTTTGAGAGATGAACTAAAGATTTGAGTAAGTTACAGGCTTTTGCAGGTAATCCATTTTGTGGTGCTGTTTATACAAATTGTTTTGAGAAATGCACATACTACTATGCGCATATTTTAGGATGATTCAAGAAATGCACCAAAGCGACTGAGTAAAAACTGTAACTAAAGCAACTATGTAGGCAATGACAGTTTTTTTTCTCTCCTATGTGTCTTTTTGCAGCCCAATGAAGAAAGGAATGTGCTGGAGGAAGCCAGTGGTTACGAACCCAAAGGAATTATCCCCACTCCCGTGCAGGTGTGTGTTAATCAATGACATCAGTTTTGTTGATGACATCACACTACAGCCCATAATACCAGAGAAAAAGGGTGGTCTGAAGAGCTCACATATGACTTTGTGCATGAACTAATCCAATGGCCTCTGTATGTTCCGCAGGTGAAGGACGCAGAGGAGGTCCCAGAGGACGAGGGTGTTTTGGCCTCGGTGACGGCGGCCGTCTCGGCTCCAGTAGTTGCAGCAGTGCCTACTATGAGTCATGCAGAATCCCAACCTGCTCAGAAGGTTGAAGAAAAGACACCGAACAGTCTCCCAAGGTGACAGCAGCAGAACAGGAGGTATTTGGTCAAAATGTACTGTTATGAAAACCATATTAACATCAGACTTGATGTAACCTCACTTTCTGTTGTATTTTAAGATTATTGATGAACTGGAGGATGATTTGGATAACATGGAGCTTGATGACATTGACACCACAGACGTCAATCTGGATGACGACTTCTCAGACGACTAAACCCTCATTGAAATCATTGAGTTTATTTAAGCGACCAAAACGTTGTATTTGTTCCTGTTAGACCTGCAGAGCTGAAGTCTAGGGTGAACTGGGCTGAATATAAATACGTCTTTAGGGCGTACCACCAATGGAAAGACGAGGAAAAATGTGCTTTATTGATGGTGAATTTTTTGTACTTCATTCTGGACCTTCAATTTTCATTTTACTCGTACATCAAGGTATACGTTGATTCTTGTGTGTTCAACCATGACAAATCATGGTGCCATTATTCATAATAAAGATAACTACTCTACTACAATGCTTTGTCCTGACATAATATTGTTTGTTTTTATATTCTGTTAAATTTAGAATCCCTTTCGTAAAAAAAAAAGAAAAGTTTGCACATTTAAAAAAAGGCAGATTCATTAGTTATTTTATCTTTAAATTAATAAGCAGGCATCTGAATGAAATATGTGAAATGTGCATGCAAAATTAAATATTGAAACATTTTTCATACTTAAAAAATCGAAATGTTCTTTATTCACAGACACTCATAAGCTGATATCACAGAACAATAATTTTGACAAAGTACATTTTTCTCAGGTAAAATACAATCAACATTTCATGGCATGTTTAGGGGTGGGTAAACCTGCGCTGTTAAATGAATGTTATGAAAATAAAAACAAATATTAGACCATTATGAAATAGCCGTACAAATTTCAGTGAATATTTTCAACTTAAAGGAAACAGAAAGGACTTGACGTGGCAGAACCATACTCTGAATTTGTGCTCTGCATTTACCCATCCAAGTGCACACACACACAGCAGTGATTAGTGAACAAACGCGCACGCACACACACCCAGAGCAGTGGGCAGCCATTTTTCGCAGTGGCGCCCGGAGAGCAGTTGGGAGTACGGTGGCTTGAAATGAGCACTGGCCATTCACTCCCCCTACAATTCCTGCTGGTACAGAGACTCGAACCTGTGACCTGTGGATTACAAGTCCGACTCTCTAAACCAGGGATCTCCTACCCTGCTCCTGGAGAGCCGTCCTGCAGACTTCAGTTCCAACTCTGCTGCAACACACATGTCTGTAATTATCAAGTAGCCCTGAACACCTTGATTGGGCTGCAGCTGAAATCTGCAGGATGGTAGCTCTCCAGGAGCAGGGTTGGAGACCCCTGCTCTAAACATTAGACCACGCCGGCCCCAAGTATTCTCAATGAAAAGAAAATTCCTCTTAATACTATCCTATAGACAGTGGTGTAGTGGTACCTGGAGAAGTGGGTATACTTTTAATCATGGACGGACTGGGAGTAAAAACCGGCCCTGAATAGGCCCACCACAACTACAGTACAAACAGGCGCTATATTTCACAATGTTGCAGCAATACTGTCGCATTTATGGCAAATAACATCACAAAGCCCATGGTGACCCTGCTGACAAAAACAATAGAAACCATCACAGAAATTCTAATGATGTCAACTACAAATACCATTACAAACATTACAAACTATCAACTTTCAATCATTAAAACAATGAAATAGTGGTTTCCTGTATTTTGGGACATATTACATTAGGATTTAGTGTTTATGTGTGTGTTTTTTGAATGACCAATTAGCAGTAGAGACCAACAGGCACCATTACAGTTTCCTTTAAAACCAATACAACATTCTTGACCGCATAACTCTCTTTACTGGATGTTTTCAGGGAACATTTGCATTTATTCACATATGATTGGATTAGTTACTCATATGCTGGACTGTCATGATGTGGCTAGTGCAGGACATTACTGAATAATGCGCATTTAGAAGTGGGTATACGGAGTGCTGACTGATAAAGAAGTGGGCATACGCCGTATACCTGCATATACCCTCCACTACACCACTGCCTATAGATTATTATATGGGTCAACTAGTAGTTTTGCATGTCAAATTTTGTTAAAATTAATTCGCTGCATAATAAGTAACCTTTGTCTTTAATCTGGAACAATGGGATTTTCCCACTCAGCTGACAAGATTAAGAATACTGTGAAATTACTTCAATTATGTTAGAAAACCTCACTGCAATCAATATACAGTACAAAGACTGCCCATAAAGCACCAATGTTTGTTCCGCTAATTTGTTAACTTGAATCTTCACATTATAAAAAAAATGATGCTTCACCGTTACAATTGGTACATAAATACAAAAAAATATTTGATTTAATAGCTTCCTGGCAACTAGATGGCGCTAGTGCTACTAATTTATTATTTGCCAGTTCAACTCATTGAGTAGGCAAGAGAGGAAGAACACAGTCTTCACATTTTGCCAATTTAAAAAAATCACCAGTTGGATCACATGTAAAAGTTCACCTTGATTGAATTGTGACAATATGGCTGCTAGCATGCCCTTTCCTGACACAGATTCTGTCTGCTTCCTCTGCACTTCTTCTTTAAAAGACTCTGTTGTTCTGAGATGTTGCCACAGCTTGTGCAAAAAGTGTGTACAAAGCTACTGGGAGCTCAACAAGTCCCTGGAGTGTCCTGTTTGTTTGAGGGAGACACACTGTTCTGTTCTTCTCCATCGTTTAAGTATTTCTCGCTTCGCCTCAGAGGGTGAATCCTCTCAAGACAGAAACTTCAAACCACTCCATGTGGGGAATGCAGAAAGTGAAATGGTAAGTGAGTTGGATTACACTTCACTAAAGAGAAAACTGCACGTTTTACTTTGATTGTGAAATATAACTCTGGGGATCTGCTGTGATGGAGGTATAGATTTTATGGTCTGTCTTATGAAAACAGCAAAGTAGAAGAACTTTTTGAAACACAGTCTTCTGATTCTGTGCAATAAATTGTAGAAGAGTATTTTAGCCTGTAGATGCTATATTTTTGTATAAATTTGTATTAAGTATGAAAGTCAAATTAAGGTGCTTTCTATATGAAGTCAGTGGGAATAATTGAGCTGAACGTTCCCATTTTCAACCTCCAAGCCATCTAGTCATTTTGTATTCCTCATCTCTGACGCTGAGCTGATGTAATGTGTAGTAAAAATACCAGTTTAATATAGAGCTATTGTTTCAGCTCCGGGAATTAGTTATTAAATATTTAATATGGCTTGATTAAAGTCATATTAATATTTAACCTACAGTTTACACCTTATTAAGTGCTTGTCCAGCAATCACTAAAAGGTACATTCTGTTACTCTCAATTACAATCTCGCTTCCATTCCGTGGCCCGGTAGATAAACGAGATTGATAATTTCGTTAAGTTTGAGCTAGGCTGCGTTATCTTTAGGGCAAGTAAGGATAAAAATACTTAAAATCACATTCCAGAGACAATTCTTTATGAAATGAAAAACGATTTATTCGTGATATTGCTATTCTAACATAAATGGATTAACTGAGAAGACATAGACATACACACACACATAGGCATACGAGAGTTTTGAGGTAACTGTGGATGAAAGAATACCATTCTTTCTACTTCATAGCTTAACCAGCCAGCCAAAAGATCACGAACAAATACGTATGTTTTGTTACTGCATTCAGATCATATTTTAACCAGTTCAGTCAGGATTAGAAATTCAGTTTGTACTTGCTTGAATGGGTTTAAAAGCAGGCTCGGAGTGGTTTCGTTTTCCCGCGTGAGTTCAGTTCTTTGTTTCGGGTGTCACGTGTTCAGCTCGGCTCCTTCGGTTGTTCTCGTGTGGAGACTTGAGATGGCTGCGTGACGTCATCGGGAAAGCTCTCCTCCGCAACGTTGGATTCGTGGCTCCGTTACGGCTTTGGCACAGCCTTAGACCCTCCGATGGTTGGTTTGGTTGTGAGAGTCTAGCGGGCGGCTTCCAGGTCAGCCTTGCGCGCGCGTTTGAGCGCGCCGAGTTCAGGAGCGCCCGAGAGTTGCAAGAGGGAAGAGAAGAGAGCGCGCCGCTCGCGCGTCATCTTTTCAACTGTCCGGTTTGGACGCCGCCCACCGGCGGCTGATCGAATCAGATTGTCCGTATGGGGCGGAGCTCCACCCATGTCCATGGTTTTCTTGCAAGGCATTTTCAATGGAGAAAAGAATAACTTTTGATCCCTGTATTAAACTTTTATCAAGTTTACACATTTATAATATCACCACATTCGTTATAGTACTGATTCATGAAGTTTTGCAACCATTCATAAAAGTCTAAACACTGCAGCCTACACATTCCAGGTTAAAGCACGATTAGAAATCAGCCCACGTTTTCTTAAATTAATATTCATATTCCACAAGCATATGAGAGAAAGAGTACACATTGATATCCATATATCTTCTTTGTGGATGCTTTGCAAGTCATGAAATGAACGAATGTCTTTGAGAAGCGTTCCCGCACATTCCTTTTGTTCCACAACAAGAAGAAAACAGCGCTGAGGCGGAGGAGGGGCTTTTAGAGGGCTGATTCTTTAGCTGCCCCCCTTCTGGTGACTTGTAGAGTTGAATTCCTGCCGCTATATGTTACATATCCCCCTTGGGCTTGGTGATGTTCCCCTGATGGAACATTGTCAGGCCCTGGAACAAGAGGCAGGAAGAACAGGCACATACAAGACACAAACATCATTCCTATCACTGACTAAAACCTGGTGCAGGGTAATTTGGGAAGGAACAGGTTAGAAACTTGAGAAGACATAGGGATGCATTGTTTATCATTATTGACAATTGGGTCATTTTTGACTTTTAATTGTCAGGGGCTCGACGAGGCGGTATAGGCATGATCTCAGTCAGGTTGTTCAAATTCTCGGGTTCGGGGTCTCGGTCGGGATTACCACGTGAAAAAGGCGAGGGACGCCTGACGTGCATTTGTTGAGAGACTCTTGGACGACGCTCACTCGCTTGTGTAGGAGGAAGGCCAGTGTCAAATTCATAACATATCCTACGATAGTAGAGATACAAAGCGCCGTGTCAGCGGCAGACCAGGACCGAATAATTGGCGCCGGGCGGGCGGAAGGCGAGCGATAGCTTCTAGCGCTGTCAGCCGGTGTCAATTCACTAAGAGATTTCGATTTCAACCTGATATCCATCGTCGAGGTGATACAATGCTAACTCGTCAATATGGAGGATCACGCCTTCGGGACAGTGATCCATAACATTTGGTTGGGCAAATTAATGCGCGCGTGGCGTCGTGTTAATCGCATGTGAGGGTGGCTGGTCGTGCTGGGGTACTGACCAGCCAACGGTTTCTGATGATTTCGGCTCATGCGTTACCTCAACTTGAGAACGTGGTGTTGTTTCTCGGGCAGCTAGTGTCGGGTTTAATGGATTCTAAACCGCAGATGCCCTTGGTATTATCGCGACGCAGAGTTTACTCGGGTAGGGGAAGTGAATGTCCTAAGTGAGCGTGCCCATCTTTGAGTTTGGGGCCAGATACAACCGTTCGTTGTTCGTACGCAGCGACTTTAGGAGTTTGGATTTTTACATAGGTTTTCCTTGCCGTAATCCCGCATTCACAACGCCTTTGAGCCGGTAAACATTATTAACGCCGATAATGGGCAAACTGACAAGGCCACTAAATCACCTGTTTCCGGGTTTGATATGGGAATAGCGCCACCGGGAAAGGCGAGATGGGTTTGGATGAGACTAGCGGGGCCCGCAGTGGCCGGGTTACAACGCTTTGAACAAGGCTAAGAGGTATCGTAGCACGGAATCCTATTCATGGCTACGTTGTCAATCGAGGAACTTACATCGTGTATCATGTCGCTCATGATTTTGGCGGGTGGCCTCGATCGGTCGACAGCGGTTCTCACAGCGAATTACAACGACTTTACTGACGGAAGTCGATCTCAATTTCAGGACCTGGATTCAAGGTTTGGTTAAGGGGTTCAAAGTGAAAGAGAGGAAAGGAAACACAAAGTGAGACACGCGATAAAGAACCCAAACGATAAATAAAAAAAAAAAAAAAAAAAAAAAAAAAAAAATAGTTTTAAACTAAAATAAAATTAAAAAAAAAAAAAAATTAATAAAAAATTATATAATAATGGAAAACAAAATTGAGAGTAACTCCTCTCTACTAGATTGGTCCTAGCAGTGCTGCGGAGGAGAGAATATGGGTTGTGTCTAAGCATGGTTGCTATATGTTTTCCTAAAATGACAATAATTATGCTTGTGTGGTGCATATGGTTGTCGGTCTGTGTCAGTGGGTCGGATCCTCCCCTTTTCCTGTCGGTGGTTTGGATTTGCCGGTTGGCACTGGCAACCCATCATGGTGCATCGTGTGCGTGTGTCCATGTACTCCCCTCTGGCCGTGAGGAACTACGAGCTGTGGCGCAGTGAGTGGCTCAGGGACATACGTGTGGACACCGTCCTTGCAGATGCAGCATGTAGTCGACAGAGTGGAGCTTATGGAGCTCGGAGGATGTGTTATCATGGTTTTGACATGTGAGCTGTCATGGTTCGTGAGTGACGAATCCGCATGTGAGGTGAGGAGATCGTGGCAGCGAACTGAGGTGGTATGGTAATGCAGGAGGGCAGGGGTGTGCTCGCCAGTGGCGTGCTGGCGGGTTACTGCTGCCACTGTAGGGTTGGGTGGGAGGGCATGAAAGGTCCAGGACTCTTCATGTGATGCACCTGCTATGGTGAGGGCATCGTTTTGGTCATTTGAGGGGCTGGAGTTTGGGAGGAAACGTTTGGGATGTCAGACCTGATCTGGTGTTCTCCGGAGGAATGGCAGGTGACTGAGACAGCACTTTCAGGAACTTGGAGTTTCATCAGCAGGTGTTTGTTGGACGCTGCTGTGATTTGGAGTATTGGGTGTTGAGTTAGTGTTTAACTCTGTTGCTGGGTTTTCAGGTGGGGTTTCATGTCCATCTGAAGTTAGGGTGTTTACTGTTCTCTGAGAGCAAGGTGAAGCGGTGCTGTTTTCTGGGGCTGATTTGTTCAGCTTGTCACTGCCGTGGCCTGACAGCTAGTCAGGCTGACTCTGGTTCATCTTCCTTTTCCCACTGATTCTCATGAGACCACTTCTCCCAGTGTCGTCCAGGTGGCGTTGGCGTCCCACGCGGTCCATCCCATCGGTCATACCTCTGTTCAGGTCGGGTGTCAGCGTGTGAGTCTCGTTCTCTGTTGGACGGGGGTGCATTCCATTCTCTGTGTGGTGGCTTAGCGCTGTCTTGGCGTTGGGTGCCCTCTAGAGCCAGTTCATGGTGTTGCGTGTTGAAATCAAGAACTGCTGGGGTTTTGGCGCTCTTTTCTGAGGCCATCTTCTGTTTGTAGTATGCCTTTTGCACCAAGTCTCGCAACTGCTGAGTGTTCATCGTTCGTGCAACTGCTGAGTGTTCATCGTTCGTGGACATGCGAGAACGCCAAGATGGTGGCTTATGCCAGGATGAAGATTCCTGAGGAAGAGAGTTTTAAAGTTCAGTTCATCTTCCATGTCAGAATCATTGCGAGTTCCAAAATATGCTTGTCTGAGTCGACTATAGTAAGCTTGAGGAGTGTCGTGACGTCCCTTGTCTCGTCTCCAGGGCAGCCACTAAGCCTTGATCGGACTCAGGGTCGGCGAACTCTTTAATAAGGGCTTTTCGCGGCCGTTGGTAATCAGTCTTTGTGTTAACAGGCTGCCGGTCCAGGAAGCTGCGTACTTCAGGGCTGGATGTCGCTCGAGTAAATAGAGTTTATCTTTGTCCGTAACGTTAGGTCGCATTTCCAGATGGAAATCAATATCTTGCAGATACGCTTGGACCGCTTTGGCTGTTTGGCACGCTGGGGTTGAATTTGCCAACGTTTCGGGCGAGCTTGTCAAGGTCTTTTAGGTCCAAGTTGTGCGACGATCTGCGGCTGGCTGCAGCAGATTCTTCTGGTTCTGTCGTGATATAAAGTTCTTCAGACGGCGCTGGTGACTGTTTTAACATCACCCCTCTGTCTTATGTTCACGTGTCAGTCCAGGCACAGGTGACTTGGTCCTGCTTGGCAGGGTGCGGTTGGTGCACGTCCTGTCCTTGACGGCTCATGGCGTGGTTCGTAAGCGTGCTTGAGTTCCTCTTGGAAACTTTCAGACTCCTCTGTGACGTAGTCGAGCTGTTGTGTTAGGCGGCTGATCTCGCTTGATTCAGCCAAATGAGCTTCGAGGGCCTTGATTCTGCTGTTTTTGTCCCTGAAGTCAGTCTTTGCCTTCTCTAGTAGCTTCTCTGCATACTGTAGCTTGTCTGCACAATCAGCGAGGTCCTCTTTGAGTTGCTGCATTTCGTGTCTGGTAGCTTCTAGAGTTTCTTTTAGCCTGTTGATTTCCTCATCGGCCTTGCTCCACCTCATCGGTCCCTTCCCGCCGTACCTGAGCTTCACGCCCAGCTGCTCTGGCGCGTCGTTGTGCGCTTGTCAGCTCCTGCTGGCGCGTGCGCATTGTCGCCTCAGTTTGAGGGTGGCGATGAGTGTGTGACTTAAGCTTGAGGTGATCTTGGCTAATTCTTTGTGATTGTAGTTTTGACTTGGGTCTTGTCTCATGATGCTTGTGATGTTGTCATCTAGTTGGTCCTGTGTCTGATGTTGGAGTGCTTCAGCAGCTTTAGGGAGGATGCTGTTTGTTGTAGCACTTAGCCACATTTCCAGTCCTTCCCAGTGACCGACATGTTCTGGCTGGTGATACATGTTCTGGCGGTGATGGGATCTTGGACCGAACTGACACAGACCTTGGATGGGAAACAAAGCAAAACAAAACACAAACAAAACAACAGGGGTGTGAATGTGCACAGTGTAGTGTATGCTAGTGTTGAGTGTGATTCTGTTTCTGTGGTCCTCTGTGATGGGGTGCGTGTAATTTGCAGCTTCTGCGTAGAAATTGCGCCCACGAGAGGCAGCACTGTTGGGAAACAGAAAGAAAAGCACACTAACAGAATGAGTACACAGGGACAATAACACTAGACCGATCTCTCTTTTAATAGCAGATTCTCTTCGCTTTGTTAAGTCTGATTTAGAAGGACGCTTCTAATCAGAGGATTGTAGGCGAGTTTTCTTTTTGTAACAAGACTGGTATTGCTATTCCAATTTTCTCCTTGATGGAGGAAAACAACAGCAATGACAGTACTTGTCCCTGAATGGCAGGATTTTACACATAGCGCTGGTCAGCGTGTGTCACGCGTGTTAAAACTTTTGCCGATGTCTATCTTCTCATTGCGCCTGCTTTAACCTGGGGAATAGGATTTCACAATAGAGGGTAAATGATAAACAGTTTGAATGTGGTTCTCAAGTTTCATACATATGTTCAATTGTGACATTTCGCTCTATTCGTGATCTTCCCTGGCTAGCTTTAAGCAAACAAGTCAAATTAGAAGTTAGTAACAGGGAGAAAAGAAAAGAGAAATTAAGATTTATTCCCAAGATTTAAAACTAATACGTTGGCACAAGGTGGTGCTGTTGAGTCGCTATGCT
This sequence comes from Gymnocypris eckloni scoliostomus, assembly GCA_027564155.1. NCBI lineage: Eukaryota > Metazoa > Chordata > Actinopteri > Cypriniformes > Cyprinidae > Gymnocypris > Gymnocypris eckloni. The sequence continues at coordinate 9,195,678 of CM050422.1, forward strand.
AAGGTTACGTTTATGCTCCAGATTGGTGAGAAATGACCTGTATGGTGTCACTGTCACTTCTCTAACACAGCACTAGGGGAGCACTATCTACTCTCAGGCCTAAGTAAAAGGACTAATTTTAATTTAATAAAATTATTTTAATAAAATTATTATTAAATTTTACTTGAGTTAATCAGATCACCTAAGGAAATGAAGTGTGGCCTACAGATAGAGCCGGACTTGTATTTAAGTTTGAATTAGCATTAAAAATTAGAATTTGGTTTCTAATTAAAATTTATGATGTTATAATTAAAATTAATAGGATTCACTTAGGATTAGAATTTACAAATGCAATCTGCAATTGAGTTGACAAACCAATATTGTTGCAAAATGTAGACAGGAAGTGTAATTAATTATTAAATGTAATTAGAATGTTCGAATTCATAATTAATTATTAAATTAATTTACAGCTTCTAAATCACTAGTTTTGGATTCCCATAATAGTAATTAAAATAATTTCCAAACTTAAGCATTCCTCTCATTGTCCTTAACACCAAAAAAATAATAATAATAATAATTAATCGGTATCCTACTTGTAAATGAAATTAAAAAATTTCTGGCCCTCTAGATAACTTAAGGTTTTATTGTAGTGGTCAAATTATAAGCGCGTTTATGGTTCGTAAATGGATGCTGTTGTTGGAAGCAGGAATTGAAAATTTTATTAAATGAAATTAATTCAAAATTAATTTGTAATCAATTGTGACATTCAATTAACAATTAAAAATTCCTAACAATAGCGCTTATCCATTGATGTGTTTTAAAATCATAAAAGCCATTATAATTGGACTAAATCAACCTCACTATGTTATCAAAGTAACACTGAATTATCTTCTAACAACCCACCAGTTATTAAGCTGGTCCCACAAAAGGTAAGAAGACTTTAATCAGCTGTTATATTAAACCAACCTGTGAAAATGTCAACACTGATGATTGGGAAACATTAACACAGCCAACTTAAAACGTGTTAGTCTTTTAAATGAGAGACTAGAGAGAGAGAGGGAATTAGTGTTAGCTGTGAACCACATTTCCAAACACACTGCATTCAAGCTGTAAATGCTATGTGCTAATCGCTAGCCGTAATGCTACCAGCATGGCTTTTGCTACAATGCTACAGTTTCTTTGTTAGCTTAGCGCTAATGCTATTTACACGTGGCTAAGCTCCACGTGGTTAAACTGGTCGGAGGAAAATGTGCTTCACGCTTCAGACTTGAATTTTCTATAGCACATATAATCTCACTCATTTAGGACGAGATACATTTATCTACGGGTTACTTATAACCCAACAAAGCCTCAGCGGGCTATTATGTGAATATTTGTCTGTTTAGACCGCACATATAACAAAACAAACAATTAAATCGATTTGCAAAATGTCTCCCTTTCTCAAAAACGACTGGCCACTCCTTTGAGCGCCGTGCGTCTGAATTTCACTCGTGAAATCAAAAATTGGCTGAGAATTACTTAAATAGCTACTTTAATATTCTACAGCGGGAGAGTCACGTGGCTGGGTTTGCAGTGGAACACGCACTAACAAAGCATTACCACGAAGGCCTTAAGAGAGGGGCAACAAGGGACACGCTTGTCCTCTCATGCGCTTTAGAGCGACTTTTATTAATTATTTACTGCAGTTTAATTTCTTCTCGAACTCGAGTTAACAGTTACACTCTCTTTCATTCAACCTCACTGTGTTTCGCAAACAAGCATGCAATATCACCAATAACCGTTTGTTTCTCTATATTTACTCAATTCTTTTCCGGATAAAAGTGAGAAATATGTATGTTGTCTCTGGTTTGATTTTCAGATCTAAATCTTTAATGCCCGCTTTTGTCCTCCACCATTTATGTAGTAAAATACCAGTTTAATATAGAGCTATTGTTTCAGCTCCGAATTAGTTATTAAATATTTAATATGGCTTGATTAAAGTCATATTAATATTTAACTTTACAGTTTACACCTTATTAAGTGCTTGTCCAGCAATCACTAAAAGGTACATTCTGTTACTCTCAATTACAATCTCGCTTCCATTCCGTGGCCCCGGTAGATAAACGAGATTGATAATTTCTTTAAGTTTGAGCTAGGCTGCGTTATCTTTAGGGCAAGTAAGGATAAAAATACTTAAAATCACATTCCAGAGACAATTCTTTATGAAATGAAAACGATTTATTCGTGATATTGCTATTCTAACATAAATGGATTAACTGAGAAGACATAGACATACACACACACATAGGCATACGAGAGTTTTGAGGTAACTGTGGATGAAAGAATACCATTCTTTCTACTTCATAACTTAACCAGCCAGCCAAAGATCACGAACAAATACGTATGTTTTGTTACTGCATTCAGATCAATTTTAACCAGTTCAGTCAGGATTAGAATTCAGTTTGTACTTGCTTGAATGGGTTTAAAAGCAGGCTCGGAGTGGTTTCGTTTTCCCGCGTGAGTTCAGTTCTTTGTTTCGGGTGTCACGTGTTCAGCTCGGCTCCTTCGGTTGTTCTCGTGTGGAGACTTGAGATGGCTGCGTGACGTCATCGGGAAAGCTCTCCTCCGCAACCGTTGGATTCGTGGCTCCGTTACGGCTTTGGCACAGCCTTAGACCCCCTCCGATGGTTGGTTTGGTTGTGAGAGTCTAGCGGGCCGGCTTCCAGGTCAGCCTTGCGCGTGCGTTGAGCGCGCCGAGTTCAGGAGCACCCGAGAGTTGCAGAGAGGAAGAGAAGAGAGGCGCGCGCTCGCTGGCGTCATCTTTTCAACTGTCGGTTTGGACGCCGCCCACCGGCGGCTGATCGAACCAGATTGTCCGTATGGGGCGGAGCTCCACCCATGTCCATGGTTTTCTTGCAAGGCATTTTCAATGGAGAAAGAATAACTTTTGATCCCTGTATTAAACTTTATCAAGTTTACACATTTATAATATCACCACATTCGTTATAGTACTGATTCATGAAGTTTTGCAACCATTCATAAAAGTCTAAACACTGCAGCCTACACATTCCAGGTTAAAGCACGATTAGAAATCAGCCCACGTTTTCTTAAATTAATATTCATATTCCACAAGCATATGAGAGAAAGAGTACACATTGAATATCCATATATCTTCTTTGTGGATGCTTTGCAAGTCATGAAATGAACGAATGTCTTTGAGAAGCGTTCGCACATTCCTTTTGTTCCACAACAAGAAGAAAACGCGCTTTTGCGCTGAGGCGGAGGAGGGCTTTTAGAGGGCTGCTGATTCTTTAGCTGCCCCCCCTTCTGGTGACTTGTAGAGTTGAATTCCGGCCGCTATATGTTACAAATGCATATTGCATACTGAATTATCTAAGGATTTGAGGATCTTCAAATGCAAGCTGTGTGATTCGCTTTAAGAGTGCAACCATAATTTTTTGTTTTGTTTTACTTTCTTTTGCATTCATTTATTCTTCATTCATTCACTTGCATATAATAATTTAGGGTAACTGTACCCATTAAGCATACTTTCATTTTTGAGATAAGATTATTAAAAAAAAACTTATCCTGCTTGATGTCTTAACCAATTGATATGTTTGTTACTATACACCTCTTGTAATTTCAAGTGCATCGGATCATTGCATACTGAGATATGAGTCTCCATGTGTTAACACTTTCTGGCAGCCATTTAGAAAGCGGTCTAAAAACCTTCCCCAAAAGAGGAGCCCTTTACATGTGCATTTCTTTTTAGATGTTTAAGCCTTTATTTTGGGTAAGTTTCACTACTTATTACTACTCACTACTAAGTTTCACTACGCAGCCACTACTTAAGAGATTAATGTTCAGATGTGTGCATATTATAGCCTGGAACTTGGATATGGGAAACTTTAGATCCAAAATATAGTTTTAGCAACATAGCGCAGATGCTACAGCACAAGGTTAGCTGACTAGCTGTATAATTGTGTGCTACACTAACATAATACTTCACAGGCAATACTGGCTTTTACTTTTACATCCATGATATTATAAATTGACAGTTTATTGCTGGTCTGTCATTTTACAGTGCTGTCATTTTTAAAGATTTCATATTATTTTAAGGTGAGCTTAAAGGGTACACTACTATGAAAATCACACAGCTTCAGTGTGACATCAATAAGAAAAAGTATAATTTCATAGGTATTGTTAATAATAGTTGTTCATATCAAAATATGTACAAACTTAAAACATGACCTAGACCAGGGATAGGCAACTTCGGTCCTGGAGGGCCGGTGACCTGCAGAGTTTAGCTCCAACCCTAATCAAACTAGGAACACTTGTGAACACTGCGGGAAAAGGTTCCCCTCTTCAGGAGATCGAACTAGACACCTGGCTGTACACTCTGAGGTGAAATCCTACAAGTGCCCAAAATGTGACAGGAGCTTTCGCTTCAAGAACAGTATGAGGTCCCACCAGGTCACACACACTGGAGAAAGACCTTTTCATTGCAAGAAGTGTGGCAGGAGCTTCGCTAGGCTGGCAAATCTCAAAGCGCACAAGGTGGTGCACACCGACGAAAGACGTTACAGCTGTTCTCAATGCGGTCTGACCTTCAAGTCCTCCTCTACCCTCAGGAGCCACCTCATAATCCATTCCAGCAAGACTCCGTTTGACTGCACCACCTGTGGCAAAACCTTCACTCGTCAAGACACCTTCAAAAGACATCAAGACATTCACGCCGGGATCAAAGTCCACAAGTGCTCAGAGTGTGGAAAATGCCTGAGCTCAGCAAGTTGCCTGAAACTGCACATGCAGGGTCATTCCGGGAAGAAGAAAATGTACAAATGTGATGAATGCGAAAAGAGCTTCAGTTCCACGTCCTATCTCCAGAAGCACCGGAAGATTACACACACAGACGATAAGCCGTATATGTGCTATGTGTGTGGGGAGAGCTTTAATACGGATGGGAAACTGGTTACTCACCAACTACAGCATTCAGGACCGATGGATCACGTTTGCTCCCATTGTGGGAATAAGTTTGCACGGAAAGAGACACTAAGACGACATGTGAAGATGCACTCTGAGAAGAAGCCTCACCAGTGCTCAGAGTGTGGGAAAGGATTCACGAGAAGTGACCATCTAAAACAGCATCAGAGAACACATGACAAGAGAAATTAAATTAGAGTAATGTTCTAATTTTGTGTCCTGCCAATTTCTTTTCTTTGATTAGGCATTGTGGTTTAGTGAAAGGGGCCGCTACTAAATTTATGTAGCCAGTTAATATGCACAGCATTGCTTTAATTAGCATTTTCCTTTGTTACTGAATTCTTACTTTTGTCCAGGCATTTGAGCAATGAGATTGAAGAAGAAGAATATTGGACCCCTCTTGAGTTCATTTGAATGGCACTTATCACACTTATAGCACTACTTATTGCTCCACCAGATGGCAGTCTATGCTTTGAGACAGAATTCAATGATTTGTGATAATAAAAAGCTGCCTGAAAACTCAAACGTTGCAGAACCTTCTCTAAAATCATGAAAAATAAAAGCATTTTAATGTGAAGCAAAAGAGAATGCGAAAAATATTGCCTTTATTTGTCTCAAGAATATTATGTTATGTGACATTAAAGACATCTATACACTGATGTGATGTGTTTCTTATACAAAACCTTCAATATCTCAGAATTGACAGTCCACTTTTACAACAACCCCTCGTGTGTTTGGGTTGCCACTTTCTCCTCTCAAAATGAGTGATAAATACATAATCGCAGTTAAATATGTAAAAACAGTCCACGTCTCAAAATAAAATTGTATTCTGATGCAAATGGCATGTATCAGCCAGAGGCGAGAACCAGCTCTGAGATTTAAATATACTAACGCTTTATCTGGAGCTGCTGTCTTTGCATTAACCTGCTCTTATACCTAAAGGGTAAAATAATGCCATGAATCATATGGACTTACATTAGAATTCCGGTCAATGGTCTAAATTGTATATTTCTGGCCTTTCTACTTAATGCATATTATTATTATTTTTAAAAGAGCTAATTGCTGCGTAACACCGATTCTATATTCAACATTTGGTGCTTTAAGCTTTTAAAGAGGTCACTTGATATACAATTCAAAGCAGCACAGGTAGCGAAGAAATGTCTTAAAGGTACTGTGCTATATTTATTTTCATAATGATTGTGTTCACGCGTCAGAAAAGCCTCTCTTGTGAGGCATTCACCCATGCATTAGATATTTCCATTTTGTGCCCATTTCTCCATATTTCTTTGATTTTTTTTTAACCAATCAAGTGTTTGCATTCATATTCCCATTTGTCCATGTGGATGTTTGCAGACTCAGATTGCATTCAAGCTATTTCATTCCCAGTCGAACAAATAAACATAGTAAGAAATTCTAAGTCTGGTCGGAGAGAGTCACACTGTCTCCCTGACAACAGTCGCTAAGCAACTAACATTTGTCATCCCTTTTCTTCCTTACCTCATGTCCTGTTTCCAACCATCTGCCTTTAGAGTGAAGCCATCAAACCCTTTCAAATACAAATATAGTTCCTCACCTTGAGGAGCGTCACTGCAAGCTTCAGCTGCTGATTTGCTTGCAAGAATCTAGACCATTGCAAGGACAAACCTCAAACACATACCAGGGTATCTTAACAAATTGTCTTTATTCTCTCGTTTTCAAAGACAGAGTGGATGACATTCATCAATAGTGAGAGACAAGTCAATGGTACTGCCATGTTTGACCTCGGAACGTTCCCAGAACGTTGTGTTTTCGTCGTTGTTGCATAAGCCTGTGTGGCCAGCCCCCACAGAAATGCTTGGTCCTATGGCATATTCAGTGGATTTCATGAGATCATGTAATGATGGGTCTAAAATGTGAGTAGGTGAAAATACAGAACAAAACCTGACCGTCTCTGTGGGCTCTGTGGGAAAACTTGTTCTTTTAGAATACTAGAATAAAACAAAATTGTGAACATCATTACCACTCCTCCGCAGTTCTACGCTGATTCAGCCCCATATGTTGCACAATGCTTTGCGATTAGTCTCAAAGCAAATTTATTGGGTGCCATATGCCTCTGCAATAACAAAGTGCATTAGGAAACATCCCGACTCAGGGGTTAACACATCCCTCGTTTGCTTGAGGTTAGCCAATAAACCTGATGTGCATCACTGAACATTGTACATGAAGAAAATTGTATCTAAAATAGGAATTGTCATAAGTTAGTTCACATTGTGATTCAAACCGTGTCCTAACCAGATGTGATGCCTCGGTTTTAATTTCTATGCTGTAAAGCCAAATAGCCCAGCCCACAATGCGATCTCATGGATTCCATAAAAAGGTGTATAAAACATCAAATATCTTCTCACTGGCTACAAAGTTACAAAGCAAGGAAATAATCACTGGATCTGCAAAGGTTTTCCAGGTTAGTGGTATCAAATAAACAAAAGAACTTCCAGAGATTTGTTCCTGATCAAAGCCCTCAAAATAAATTGATCATAAAGTTTTTACACATCTTCTGCTATTTTTTATTTTATTTGCCATTTTTACACAGCAGTCTAATAAAATAAACTGTATTAGGTCACTTTACATGACAGTTAGATTTTCTTTTTTTCTGGGCTACATGAGACTAAGTCTGGTTAGGACACAGTGTTTTCTCAGAGCCGTAACCACCATTGACCTTATTCAGATTAGCAGTTGGCCACTAGGGCTGCACGATATATTGAAATAATTGCACTAAACCCTGACATGATACCAGTATTATCAAGTCGCCAGGACTTCGATTTAATTAAATAAATATATGCAGCATGTTTCAGAGTGAAGCACAACACTGTGTTCATCCACCAAAATAAAAGCTTGATCGTTTAATATTTATAGTTTAAATATTAAGTATATTTATTAAAGACAGTGTATTTAAGCAAAGTTTAAAATTAATAAATTATTTAAATATTAGTATTGTAATTTTATAGTCATACTATACAATTGTGTTTAATTAATTTCTAGATTTTGTATTTTTATGTAATAATAACCACATAAAAATGCATTATTGTTATTTTACAGTCAGATTAAATGGGTCAAAAACAGTGGGAATTTGGCCTATGAAAACTCAGGTGGTTCTTGTAAAGAGTACGCCCAAATGCAAAAACCCAAATCTTTCAATTATTCTCAAATCAGATGGTTTACACACAAAAAAAACCTTCTTAATTTCTTTTTTTCAAGCAACTGCACTCCTCAACAAAATCACCCTAATCATTTTATAATTATTCATGCTTTCCCTATATAGCCATTCAAGTCATCTGGTGATAATTCCTGTATTTTTCATCCAGCAGAAAAAATCTATATTTCCCAGTATCGTGCAGCCCTATATCAACCAATATGGGTTTTTTCAATAACTGCTTCTATTTAAATTACTTTATTTGGTTCCCCTAAACCTGAAAATGTGATTTTTTTTTTTTGTGCAGGTAGAGTGAGAAAAGCTAAAGCGCTAAATCCATGCATTAACTAAAGTAGCCTATTCTGTGCTGCCAATGGGTTTTCTTTTTTTACGACAGGACTGCATCTGTGCTATGTCAGCATGCTTCTACTACATGTGCTACTCTATCACTAACAGCCTGCCACAGCCAGCATGATCCAGTAATTATACTGAAATCCAGTACTATATTTATGTTGGTCTGTCTGTTTACAGGTCTCTCGCAACCTCAATGTTTCCAATGTCATGTTCTGTCAGGATAGTTTATACACTGCTTGGTTTCGCAGCACCACTGTCACGTTCAACGAATGAGAGACTGGTATAAACAACTAATTTCACACATACTAGTTTAGCTAATATCTCTGGAGAATTATCTCCTCTGTGAAGTGGTGCGGCAACACTGTCTCTTATCTCCTCACCTGTCAATCTTACATGCAGTTCTTCGATTTCTGCTCTAGCCTCCTTTAACACCTTCTCTCCTTCTCTCTCGCTCTCGGTTACATTAGAGCGCTGAGGTCATGACAAGAACGTGATTTCTGCCTGAGCATCCTGCTTCCTCTGTGTCTGCCGAGGTCTCTGCCGCCCTCCCTGTCTCGACCGAGGTGGGAGCGTGGAACGAGCCCTGACAGAAAGCGCTTGGCCCTGCTGGTCAAGCTCTCTTGGCGGGCCGCTGTGGAGGACCCCTCCGTCCAGCCGGGCCCCAGGTTGTGGCCCCGGGCCGCTCTCACAGCCGCTTCCAACAGGTCATTAGTGTGGTGGTCCAGAGAGACGGAGAGCTCCAGATACAGGCAGCCAAACATCAATGCGCTGGAGTGTGCCTCTGAGAAAGAGAGAGAGAGAGTGAGAGAGAGGTTGAGTGATACATACGCAGATGGATTTTGACAATCTCTTGTCATATCAACACAGATTAGCGTTAGATAACTGAATCAATTGAGTGGGACTTAATGGAGCACGGAGGGGCCGTAGGAAAAGAGAAATAAATGCTAAATGCTTGCTGTTTGTGTGGGTGTGTTTGTTCGGATGTGTGTGGACAGGATTGAATTATATCACTTTAGATGTCGACTAGACAGCAACATTGTGGATGAGTGACATGACCTGAGAGAAGAAACAAACAGACGAGGAGGAGGAGGAGACTGAGAAAACATTTATCATCCCAATCCAGATATGACATGTAGTTTTAAAGGGGTTGTATCGTGAAAATGTAAAATATTATACAATTTTAGTTTCATGTTTTAGCAGTCAGTTCACAAGACTGTTTACTGAAACCAGAGTTATTAAAATATTATTTATATACTATATTAATTTATATTTTGTTCATCAATTAGTTTTTATAATTTTATGTGCTTTCATCATTTTTTATTATATTTTTATAGCCTGAATTTATTTTTAGTTATATTAGCACTTCAACTTAAATGAAAACGAAGGGGGGGTAATTATAATAAAGACATTTTATTTATATGAAATACAATTAAAATAAATTATTTTATTTCACCTTTTTTCCATTAACTAAAACAATAATTAACAGCTTAAGTTTTATTAATGTCCGATAAAGACACTAAAAACGAGGCAAGTTACTCAGAAATCTGACAGCACAACAGTGAAAACATTCACACATGAACGCCCACATTTACACGTCAACTACGCCTATTCAGTGTTCAGCAACTTGGTCTGGCCAGACAAAGTGAAGTAATGATGAAGAAGGATAGATGAAACAACAACAGAATAAGATAACACTAATATTCAGTATTATTTTGTTATTCTTCAACCAGAATAAGATGCCATACAGTTGGTACAGTGTGTAACTAATGACAAGCCCAACCAAACATTGTGCTGATCCTGGCATCATATCCTTCTGAAAGATCACAGCTATAGAAGTAAGTGGCTGATGTTTATTTTTACCATTATCATTTCAATTCAACCTTAACAGTTTGTGTGACAGATTTCAGCACGGATTGTTCTGTGAATCTGTCACAGGCTTTGCTGAGAGGCAGTAGGATGAAGCAGTGGCAACTTGATTGGATCCAATAGCAAAGCCGCTATATAAGAAAGTGTTATTACTCGTTTGCAAAGACATTTCATAACAGAGGTCATTTAAGTCTTAAGTCTTAAAAGGTACAATAGCAAATAAAACCCGCTTAAAGAGGATACAGTATATTTGGTGATACACAATTTTTTAATAACATTATCTTTACATTGTGTTCAAAAGTAATATTTTTTTTAAATTAATTAATATTTTATTCAGCAAGAATGCATGAAATTGATCAAATGTGACTGAAAAAAGTATAATATAGGATAAAATGCAAAGGTGGGGGAAATAAACAGACTTAAGGGAAAAAATGAATGATAAAATATTAGATATGGCCCCTATGCAATAATGGACCCTGTTCTCTCAAAAAAGATGGGGGGAGGGGTCGTTCTGGCATGGCAGACGGGAGATTTATGCCATGTGTGTAGCAAAATAATCAAAAGTGACAAGAAAAACATAGATACTGTGTGTAAAGATCATATCGAGGGGTGAGAACCAGAAGGGCGTAAGTGGCATTTTTGGTGAAATGGAGATATATACATCAAATGAAAGCTCTGTATGAGCTCTTTCTTCTGGCAAAAGTACTGTAATCCATGAGTGTAAATTTGTATTATAAACAATTGAAATCAAAACACAAAGTCAGATCAAACTATGGTAAACATATTTGTTTGTAGCTCTTCTGTAATGTTGGTGAAATGTCACTTGAGCCCTTCTGGTTCTCACCTCCTCGATATACTGTATGTATATATGCCAAAGTTGCTTAGGATAAAATGGAAAAAAATGAGAAGGGACAGAGGTTAAATTGAATGTTCTTCAGGGTTCAGAGGGTTGAGGTGGGGGAAAATAAATGATAAAACATATCAGATATGACCCCTATAAAAAAATCAACCCTGTTATCTTAACAAAAATGAAGGGGCACTAATTCGTTCTGGCACAGCAGACAGGAGATTTATCACATAGCATTACGGTCCTTCAGAGTTATAAATTCTGTTTATGGCTATAGATCCATCTCCAGCAGAAGGCTTGGCGTCTCGGTTTAAGTAATTTAGTCTTTACAACCTTACAGCATGTGCACATCCAGTGTCTGTGTGCCTGTTTAAATAAGGCTTGAATGTCAGCATCAAATAGCTGACTCGCAAATACACAATGTAAATTAAACCCATTTACATGAAGCTGAGTACATAGTGAGTGTTTGCTCATGTGTTTGTATCGGAGACAGGAAGATAGATGTAGACAGAAAAAAGATTCAGAACATTTCCGTATCGATAACCACACTGCTGCAGCACCCAGGGGAATAAATATGCTGAGCACAGATGTGTCCGCATAACTGTCCTCTGCACTTCCTACAAGGCCATTTTCTCCCTGCCACACCCATCTTATGTGCTTGCTAGTGGTGCTTCCTAATATTCATACTTAGGGTTGAAAGACTTTAGCAAACCCCTAAGCCTAAACTTATTAAACTTTGGAGCATAACTCGTCTCACAGTTTGTGCTTCTGACATGCATGATTCATTCAAATCCTGCTGCTATGTCTCAAAGTCTCTTTAAAGGCACTCTGTAGCCATCTCAGGAACATTCTCAGGCAGCTATTTCAGGCAGCTATTTTTGTTTTGTTTTGCATGAATAGCAATAGACCATCATCTCTCAAATCTGAACACAACAGTATCTTAAATATTGTATCTGAAGGTCAAATCACAGTTTTTCTTCTTTCAGGCCAATTCTAAAAGTGAACGTAGTAAAATCTTGGAGTCTGTAGATTTTTGATCTTATAAGTATCTTATACCGTCCAAGGGTACAATTATTTGATCAAAGATACATAATTATAATAGATATACAATTAAACATTATTCCATGTGATACAAAACTGAAATTTCAGTATCCATTACATTAGTCTTCAGTATCACACGATCCTTCAGAAATCATTCTATGCTACAATAATTATATTCTAATCAATATGCTCATTTGTCACTCAAGAGTTCTTATTATTATTACTTTATCCATAAGTATATGGATTACACACACACGCACGCACGCACGCACACACACACACACACGTGTGTTCCTGTGTGGCGCAGTGGTAGAGCATTGCGTCAGCAGCGCAAAATGTTGTGGGTTCGATTCCCAGGGAACACACATACTAATGAAAATGTATATACATTGGTGGCCACAATTATTAGAACACTAGTATATCAGTTTACATTCCCAAACATTCATTTTTGCCATTAATTGTAATAATCCAGTGAGATTTTTGTTTGGAGTCTGACAACAGCCAGTGCTCCACACAGATATCTGATCTCATCGTCATACAGTCTGTCTGGAATGACATGGAGAAACACAACAAACTGAGAGAGACCAATCCACAAGAACTGTGGCAACGTCTCCAAGACGCTTCAAGAGACTTACCATTATTACAATTAATGGCAAAATGAACGTTTGGAAATGTAAAATTATATTTCCTACTGACACACTACAGCAAAAGATAGAAATAACTGACTTAAAACCATTTTTAGCTAATGACAATACTAGTGTTCTAATAATTTTGCCCACCACTGTATATAAATGTTCTCAGATGTTCGATTTGCCTGTTGTTGTTCATAATTATGGTGGATGAGCAGAAAAGTGAAATAAACAGAAGAATGCAGCTTATACTGGATGTAATTTTCCAAAAGAACAGAGCACCTCTGATGTCATCCTTCCCGTGGAACCGTCCTGTTATCAGCTCTAATACATGAAAGTGCCTGCACACCATTTTCTTAATGATCACAACACACTAAGCCTCCTTATCCTCCTCATCACAGTCCTGCAAACACATTGCACAGGGGGTTCACTTCCCCACACCAGAGAAGGAGAGAATTAGAGAAAGAAAGGTGTGAGAGAGAGAATATGAGTGCATGTACCAGCATTGGCATTACGTATTCACACACACACACATAAAGATAGTAACACCAGCACATTTTTTGGGTGAGAGATAATACAAAGCAAACATTAAAAAAAAATCCCAAACATGCCAAGCATGACAAATAGATGAGAAGAAAGGAGAGAGAGAGAGAGAGACAGAGCGAGAGATGCAAGCACAGCTATGGAAGCAACCAGACGCATTAGGCAAATTTACACTGAGGGGACACGTGCCCCTTAGTTATTGATTACTTCTCAAAAATGTCCAATACTGAATATTTCACTGAAATTTTCACGGAAATTCTGCAAACAATCATATATACAGTGCCGTGAAAAGGGTTTTTGCCTCCTTCCTGTTTTGAATTTTTCTTGCATATTTGTCACACTTAAAAGATTCAGATCATCAAACTAATTGTAATAGTACACAAAAATAATGCAAGTAAATACAAAATGCAGTTTTTAAATTGACGATGATTTCGTTTAAGGGAAAAAAGCTGCCCAAACCTACCTGGCCCCACGGGAAAAATGAATTGCCCCCTTCAGTTAAATAATGAAAGAACTGTGATTAACCACATTATTTTAGAAAGCTGATTTAATCATGCCTGATTACTGCCAGACCTGTTGAATCGAGAAATCACTTAAAGGGATAGTTCACCCCAAAATGAAAATTTGATGTTTATCTGCTTAACCCGTGTATCCAAGATGCAAATTACTTTGTTTCTTCAGTAGAACACAAATGAAGATTTTACACGAAACTATCGGTTTGTGCGAGAAACTGAACAGTATTTATATAATTTTTTAACCTCTGATACAGGCAATGTCCGACTGTCACAGCATCCGGCGCGTGATGCGTCAATGTGCTCTGGCACATAGATATATATACATAGATGCCTCATTAGCGTCTGTTTCTATGTGCCGCTATACGTAAAATCTACATATGTATCTACATGTATGTATATATATATATATATATATATATATTTTATGCTTATAATTTTGGTCAGTATATATATATATATATATATATATATATTTGTGGTGGTCATATCGGCGTTAACGTGCCGCGTTAACGTGAGACTTCTTATCGGGCGATAAAAAATATCGCCGCTAATCTATTCTCAAAGTTGGGTTGGGAGCTGGGTCTATACTACGCAAGCTATGATGACTTTCACCCTGATATTTTAGCGATGTATACCTAGCCGAATTGCACTGTAGGGGGCGAGAAACGAGTCTTGAACCAGAGGGTCGCAGTCCGTGATGGACAGATTGTTAACGGCTGGTCTATGTGGTAATACAATCGGGCAGGACATCCAAACGCTCACCTATCATTCATCAACCTCAAATATGGCTTTTCATCTGAAAGATGTATGTAGTAGCAACTTTACATGGCCGCTCAATATGATGTTAACCTAGAGAAATGTGCGCTATTGAAGTGTTTGAGTGGAAGCTGCTTGCTGCAGGACAGGCCCGTGCGCTCACTTGCTCTTAAAATCTCCGTAATTCTTGGTCATACAGATAAAAGTAGCCCAATACATCTTTCGAATCTGTAAAGACTCTACGCTTATTTGTGTGCACTCAGAATAACAATGAAACGTTGCGCTTTTAAGCAAACAGGATGCGCTTTTAGGTCTCATGTGAACTTGAGCGAAAACTTCGAAACTCCGCCTTTGAGAAATATATCTATAGAGAGTGAAATGTCTAAAAATAAAAATAGAAGACGTGTGTTAGCATGGATGATTTACATGAAATTTGATCTGTGCAACACTGTGCATAAGATGGCTTTCAGTTCAATATAATAACAAAAAACGACATTTTGGGTTTTTATTCAACTAATAAGGTGGGCACGCTGTGATCTGTACTATATTTTTACTGTAATTGACAGTTATCGGCAAAAAAAAAACAACAACCCGGGAGTGGGAGGGAATGGGAGTCATTCTTCCGGGAGTGGAACGGGATTTTCCCCCAGTTTTTTCGTGGGATTGGGACGGGAAGAGATTAAAGTTTGTGATGCATTTTGGAAACAGGAGATGAGCCCCTGGTCTAATGCGCCACCTGGCTTGAGAAACCCGTTCTCAAAGACTTACTTTTAGTCATTATTTGGGTAGCACACATATTCTGAATGCCTTCGGCAGAATTCAAATGAGCCATTTTAATCTAGATTAATTCCAAGATTAATCTAGATTAAAAAAAAAAAATCTATGCCCACCACTAATATATATATATATATATATATATATATATATATATATATATATATATATATATAAAATTATTTTTAATAGCTAGAACATTATCAAATACATTGCAGGTAAAGACATCTGTTTGATTAAAATGCAGTGGCAGAAACTAAACTGAGTAGAACTACATTCTGCCCTGCTGAGAAAACACCAGCAAAATAATATATATATTCCATATCAGCCCTAAATGGACAATGTGTCCACTTTACAAATGCACATCCCCTAGCAGCACCTGTTCATGTCGATAAGCTGAGTGATTTTTCTTGCCAGGAACTCACGAAGCCCCTTATATAAATACAGCCAGATGGAGATAGAAGCATTTAGACAAAAGCTGAGTCATAGCAGCAAGGTTAAAACAGATGACTCACAAGTGTGAGAGACAGAGGTGGACCAAAGGGAGCCTTGTGTGGACAAAATACCTGTTGAATTATACGATCTGTACTCTAAATTACTGTATTTAAATTGCTCATACGTTTTATTATTATTTCCCCACACTTAGCTTATTTTTAAAGCACTTAAAGTCACCATGAAGTGAGAATTCCTCTGTTTTCTAAAATGCATGTTCTTTTTGTGAACGATTCATCCATGCATGTTTTGTTATTATGGTCACACTTTATTTTAAGCTCCAATTACCACTATTAATAAACCATTAACAAGACTTTTCCCTCAATAAACACCCAATTTGCTGTTCATTAGTAGTTAGAAAGGTAGTTGTTAAGTTTAGGTATTGGGTAGGATTAGAGATGTAGAATATGGTCATGCTGAATTTTTAAGTACTTATAACTACGAATACTTTTTAAGTACTAATAAACAGCCAATGTGTTAATAATAGGCATGCTAATTGGCAACTAGTTAAAAGTGAGAATGGTCCCTATACTAAAGTGTTACTATTATAATTTTTATCAAAATGTCTCAAGTTGATCCTCTGGTGAATCCTTCTGGTGACGTATGCCGGACTTTTCCAATCGTTTATTGCTTAAACCCAGCCTCTTTCCTACAATTGACTCAAAGCCCTATATTTTCTTTTCAGATTAAACATTTAACTCAGATGCACATCATCACAATTGAACAGGCGCGCAGATGGCACTAGGGACGGGGGGGACATGACCCCCCAAGATTCATAGTGACCCGATCCATCCCCCTCACTGTCTCTACGAAAGGCAACATCGGTAAACAGAGGATTAATCAGGATTTCCGCTATGTACATTAGCCTAAGTAGTGAGGCAAGAGGTAGGACCTGTGTACATATCGGAGCAGTTTTCCAGCGGTGGAGAGAACTCAAGGAGTGGGAAGGGCTCGAAACAGACGCTGAGGTTGTGTTGTTTCTTTTTGATAGGAGAGTAATGTTGATTTTGCTTTGTTACACACAACTTATCCGTGTTGGCTTTTGCTTGAATATGCTTTTGTGTGATCTTCGCTTGTTTCTGCGATTGTCGTTGCCATGGTTGAGTATGTAGCCTACGTGTGGATGTGGAGATCACAGATCTCTAAGTTAGGGGTCTGCAACCTTCAACGTCAAAAAAGCCTTTTTGGCCCCTTTCCTACTGAATAAAATTAACTTGGAGCCACAAAATATTTGATGCCCAAATAAAGATAACACGGCATATAGCTAAAGTTTTATATTCAGTTAAATCATTCTAGAAGTGAGGGGGACAGAAATGTCAAATGCAGTAATAATAATAATAATAAATATTATAGTATTTATGCATGTATAATTGACAAAAATATTATTATCTCTTATTTTTAATAGGCTAAGAAATAAAATATACTGCTGGACAAAAATATACTGCTGGATGAAATAATAGCATCATATGGTTATGATTGTACAATCAGTATATATATACTACAAACACTTTTATTTTTATCAATTTTATCACAGAATAAGGCAGAAAATATATGTGACCCTGGACCACAAAAGCAGTCTTAAGTCGCTGTGGTATGTTTGTAGTAATAGCCAAAAATACATGTTATGGGTCAAAATGATCGATTTATCTTTTATGCCAAAAATCATTAGAATATTAAGTACTTATAACTACGAATACTTTTTAAGTACTAATAAACAGCCAATGTGTTAATAATAGGCATGCTAATTGGCAACTAGTTAAAAGTGAGAATGGTCCCTATGAATATTATCATGTTCCATGAAGATATTTTGTACCGTAAATATATCAAAACTTTGCATTGCCAAGAACTTTATTTGGGCAAATTTAAAAGCGATTTAGATTTTTTGGCAGCCTCAGATTCCAGATTTTCAAATAGTTGTATCTCAGCCAAATATGGTCCTTTCATAACAAACCACACATCAATGGAAAGCTTCTTTATTCAGCTTTCAGATGAAGTATAAATATCAATTTCGAAAAGTTGACACTTAAGACTGATTTTGTGGTCCAGGGTCACATTGTATCATTCATATTTATTAACGTACCTGGAGAAGACTTGAAAAACACACAAATCATATCGTCTTCACGTTTCATCAGTTAAGTTTTATGCTTGTTATTCAACAAAGCTACAGCGATAGTGGGATGCCTGTCAAACGTTACTATTACTTCTCATATGAGTCCATTTTGGATTTTCTGTGCGAGAGCCCCCTCTGGCTTCAAGAATGAATGAAACATACAGCGCGTGAGAGAGTTCAGCGATCCGTGATGTTCACATCATTTTGGATACGAATAAAATGTATCCAAAACGACGTGACTATCTTTTCTTTTTGAGATTTACTCACATTGGCCCATGAAAACCTCTACTTTAGCACACTTGACCTAGAAAAGTGCAGGGGAAGAGTTTAGGTTGTATTAAATGTCGGGGGGGACACCTCCCCTGTGTATTGTACACCCATGCTACAGGGAGCCACCGCAGAGGGATAAAAGAGCCGCATGCGGCTCCCCGACAGCTGCCCTAAGTCAACAAGCCCCGCCCTCCCCCCTCTACCCCTCTGACAGCTTGGTCCCCCAATCAAAAAATCCCATCTGCGATTGCGAACTGCGCCTGTGCAATGGAAATTAAGAAAGATTAATAAACTCCACTTATACTTTGTTTTATTGATAATTTCAACCTTTGCTCTATTTCTAGTTAATCCATTTTTATACTTTAGGAAATTTAAAATTGAAGTTTAAAAATCTCCCATTGATTTGTGTTTGACATTCAAAGTCTCATAAGACTACACTTGACACATTCAGCAGCATAGCGCTGAAAAAAACTGGTTTGCTCTTTACTATCACTTTTGATCAATTTATTGTATCCTTGCTGAATACAATTTCTTTAACAAAAAAAATATATAAATTGACCCCAGTTTTTCAACAGCAATGTATCATGAAGTAATTTCTATAATTTTTATAATTATATATAAAAAATATTTGGCCTATTCTTACAGTTAAACCAATGCCTATAATGCTCCCAGTATATAATTGACAGTAATTCTAATATGTCTATCTCCAATTCAAATTGGTAATTTTCCTTATATCTAGTGGTATAAATAATTATAATTGGTCTTTGTGTTCTATTTATATTGCATATTACTATTACTAGCTCTCTCCTTTCTCTATTTGTGTTCGTGTGGTTTCATTTATTATAAAAGGTTATTCTTCCATTTGACCCTGTTCTTCTAATTCCCAGTAATCTCCGCCAGCTATGCAGCAAATCGAGTTGAATTATGGGATCTGTAGCTCAAGGACGTAGATTAAAAACCGGCCTACCCTCTGTGCTGATCTCACGGGAGCGCACAAGGTCACTCTTGTTGCCCACTAGGATGATGGGGGTGTGTGGCAGGGTCTCCCTCAACAGTAGACGGAGCTGAGCGGTCCGATGAAAGCTATGCCTGTCCGTCACCGAGAACACCAGGATGCACACCTCACACTGCAGAACGGACAGCTCCTGTCAATCAAATCCAAACACAGACAGACAAATTACAGCAGAACTCAACCATGAAGATTCAGTGCTCCATATACATGTTATTTAGAAATCAATAGTCCATTATTTGTCATTGTAGGTCAGTAAAGGCCTGTTCATACCAAGAATAAACTATAATGATAATGATAAAGTTTAAGTAAACGAAAGCCCACACCACAATCACAGAGGAATGATATCGCTGGAAACTCGAGTTTAAGAAGCTCAAGCATTAAAAGTGGCAGATGACATTAGTGCAGCTTGCATAAACAGAACAGAATATTATTGTCATTGGTGTGGACGCTAATATCTTTAAAGGGATAGTTCACCCCCAAAAATCTAATGTCGTTCCAATCCCGCAAGACCCGTAAGAAGTTCATCTTCAAAACATAAATTAAGATATTTTTGATTAAATCCGAGAGCTTTCTGACCCTCAATAGACAACAAAGGTACTACCACGATCGAGGAACAGAAAGATACAAAGAACATTGACTAAAATAGTCCATTAGTTGTTCAACAGTAATTTTAAGAAGCTACTAGAAAACAACTCAATTATTCTCTGAGGAGTCACCCTATCGCACCATTTTGGAGAGTATAATGATGGATACACGCTCTTTCCTCTAAATATAAACAAGGCGCAGCGCATGCATGTTCTATGTTAACAGAATCACGCGCATAACGTTGTTTACATGCAAGAAAATCCTGCATGCATCGCGATACTCTCCAAAATGTTCCTATAGGGTGATGCAGAGAAGTATTGTTGAATAAATGTTATTTTGGTGTTTTTGTGTCCAAAGATGAACGAAGGTCTTACGGGTTTGGAACGTCATGAGGGTGAGTAACTAATGACAGAATTTTTTTTATTTTTGAGTGAACTATCCCATTAATCATTATCATACTTGGTGTGAATGGCCTTAAGAGGAGGACAGTTTTCACTTGAGTGCAGCTCAGGAGTGTTTGTGTCCATGAAAAAGAGGATTACTGGGATTTAAGGAGGATAACCTTAAATCTTCGACGGCTTTGTTGTTGTTCCAGCTCACAGTTTTGCTGCTGCAGAGCTCAGGTGTGTTCAAAATGGCAGCAGATGCCTCAGTCAAGCGCCTACCCTCGAGAACATCATGGCACATCACCACAAACACTTTACAGCGCTAAAGTACAGCCACAGTCGGCATTTCTATTGGTGACAGCTTTGACAGGGCAGCTGTCGCTCCATCTTTAATGAATTGAGAGAAGCAAGAAAATGCTTCCGTCCCCTATGGACCACTTCCTATTTCATCTCCTAAATAAAAAAAGGAACAGATAAATAGATGGAAAGCCTG
Source organism: Gymnocypris eckloni scoliostomus (assembly GCA_027564155.1). Lineage (NCBI taxonomy): Eukaryota > Metazoa > Chordata > Actinopteri > Cypriniformes > Cyprinidae > Gymnocypris > Gymnocypris eckloni. The sequence continues at coordinate 9,216,461 of CM050422.1, forward strand.
TGTCCTATATCTCTGACTCCCCAAAGGCGAATTCCAGCCCCTCTGGAGAGCTGCCTAAAAAATTCACATTGTAACCGAGCCAATCGCACTCGGCCCCGGAGCGTGAGATTCACACAGCCACAGAAACACAGAGTTTCTCTGGAAGGATGAGTCTAGTGGGGCGGAAGCAGGATGGGAAAGGGGGGCTCGGCCACCTGCCACAACCCCACACAGGAAGGGCACAGGGAGGAGGTTGTCTCCTTCGAGAAGCGGACCCGTATCTTGATGAGCGTGAAGACAGCATGACACGGTCGATAGTGCTCCTTGTGATGGAAGGGCTCACTGGGGACGGACAGGTAAAGTAAAAGGTCTTTCCATCAGAGAAACAAGTCGAAAGCGTACAGCAGTATCTAAATAACAACATCGAGCTCTTCGCTGCAGTACAGGCCCATCTGTCACTGTCTGCCCTTTCGTGGCCAGATATACACACAAAATCATAGCTTTTAATGGCTCAGAGTATACACATGCAGGTACGCATGTGATTATAGTCATAAAACACACACACATACCCACAAATCCTTGCCATGCTGTCAGCAAATATGTCTGCCAGCTTTTTTGTCCTCTTGTGCAGATTTAGATGATTAAATCCAGCACTCTTAATAAATGCTGAAATGCTATAAATGTCATTATAATTCCCCTATAATAGCAGGTTAATGAAAATGATCCAGCTAAATGTTCGTCAACATGGCATGGAGCTTTTTGTAAAAAACGATTTGTTGCTATGAACTAATTGTATTTGTCAGGAAGATTCATTTTTAGTTTATTATGTTGCAAAATGACTTAATTAAAAGGAACAAAATATCTCACTTTGAGCAGATTGTTTAAACTGATCTTGCTTAAAGCTGTAGTATGTAACTTACAGGCAAAGTTGCATTTTAATGTGCAGAGACCATTATAAGTAAACAATGTGTCGATTGAATTTCCATTAGAGTCTAAATACTGTGGTGTTTTCAGTATTTCTCTGTTAGTGGTAATGGCAACATTAAGTGCCTATAAGTGATTAAAATGTACTCTCAAAACAACGTATTTTATATATCCATCTCTTTTTTTCAGTGCTAATTCAAAATAATGAACAGCTAAACATGTGCATTAGGTGTGTCACTGATGCTTTATTTGTACATTTTATCATTCTCATGCTTCCTCAAAGAATGATGAACAATTTAGTAAGACTGCACAATACTTATAGACCCTTTTAGGGCCGTCACAATTACGTCACTAACTGGAAGCAAAACAAAGGGAAAACTGGAGGTGGCCAATTTAAACCAACAGCGCAGATTCGGATACAAGAAGCTTAAAATATCATCTTGTTGTGATGTTAGGTGCCAGAATTTACGTAATACAGTCTCAAATTAGAGATTTTATCGCATACCTGCTGCCACTGCCAGACAATAAATGACGACAGCTGTGGTAAACGCGATAAAATGAGCGGACTAGACAGAAACAATAGTCAAAAATCATCGCGTTTGCAGCGCACACTTCTTATCAGAAAAGGTTCAATAAAGTATTGTCTTTTGTTGTTATGGATGTGTCTAAAGATTTATTATGCATCTCACGACTGTGTGCATGTGTGTAAAACAAAAAACTAAAGTTTTATATGTTTAATCGTATTTAAAGGTTTTTAAATTTAAAGGTTTTTACATTTTAAATCGTTTTTAAAGGTATATACATTGTTGTGATTAAAAATAGTTGCCTGTCAGATCGTCCAAGCTTTGAGTGAGCGTATACGGGTCCACCGATCTGGTTTCGGCCGTTAAAGTTAACCTTTTCAAATAACAATTGTGGTCCCAGACAGTGAGTGACCTTACATATGCAGGTAAAATTTTCTCCAGTCACTGTTTCTCCGGTCACAACAAGCTAAAGCACTTCATAGCTAGCGTTAGTAAAGCAGTCAGGGTAATCTTTCTGCTTCCACCTAAGCTCCGCCCACAGAAAACGTCACAATGTTTACTAACAGAATAAGGAGTAAAAGACGTAGATGCTGTTTTTTTGCCATTTGAATCATCAGCACATACATTTTGTAAACTAAATGGTACCAGATCAATATTAATCATACATGGTCACAATGTATAATAATCAATAATAATTAATCCTTTAAATGATACTCAGAAAGCATTTGCCAGATGTTTTTATCCAAATTAGCTCACATTGCATTTGAGGTATATATTTGATCAGCTGATGCATTCGCTGTAAAATGAACATGATCTAATTGTTGCTAGCACCATGCTCTACTGCTTCAGCTACAGGAACACAAGAGTGGAAGTAATGAGTTTGCCAATAGCAATTAAAACATTAAAGTGTTCATGTGTGCACAATTTAAACATATGATCATTCCGAACATGACTGGAGCTTACCAATAGAGCTGTTTAGTCACGATGTCAATTTTTAAGCCAACCTAGAATTGTTTAAGTTCCCTTTTTAATATTTTTTTCTTTAATGTTGGTATTATAATTAGTAGATCTGTGGTTAGCATTACTTGTCACTGGGGTTTTAAAAACACAAGATGCTAAAAAGTTGCATAAGGTCTGAAATGGTTATTCAAATGATCAAACATGTTAAGTCATATCATTGTAGTAGGTGTACTCTGTATTTAGCTAAATATGTTTAACAATTAACTTTGTCTTAAAGGTTTATGTTTAAGGTATGATTGTGTGTCATTTATGTTGTACTACAAAAAAATGTGAAAGTCTCCTACTATAATGTTAACCACAGACCTCTTTTTACTCATAAATCCAAAACCGCTAAAAACCCAAGAGAACAATCCAGAGGGAACTCGTGGCTCACAAGATGAACAGTCATTTGGAAATCATTTTTTTTTTATTCCCTTTTGTGCTACTAGTGGTACAGAACTTATCCACTCACGCTTTAAAACCCTGAAATTGTTTCTCTCCATTCTGTTGCTATGGTTAAGCCTTAGGTTAAGAATAAAATGAGTTCACAGGAGATTACAAAGCAGATTGGAACCTGAGCAAAACATGGCATTAAAATGTCCCTCAATTTTTCACCATAAACTCATTCCCAAGCACTGTGTACTTTCTATACTGGGTCATTTAACACAAACACACCTTCATCCGGCCACGTTTGGTACAGGAAGACAGATTACACAGAAATCAGGCCAGATTCATGGTCAACGAGCCAATACAGAGAATACATAACAAAACCCCCTCGTTTCATCAGTGTTTTGGTCTTTTTTTCACCTTAAAAACATTTGAAACAAGATTAACTTTCTTGAGAAAATGAAGTATATTAATATATATATATATATATATATATATATATTTAAAATAACAAATTCATATTTAATATATACATATTAAATAAAAGGTAAAAATTAAACTGAGAAAAATATGAAATATAATTAAATAAATATTAATATAATATTCATATTATAATAAAATATATACATATAAAATAAATATTATATAATTAACTATAATTTAATATTACATTTAATAATATCAATTTTTTTGTTTATTTAGATATTTATTTATATGATAAATAATAATTGTAATAATAATAAATTATATAATGCAAAAAAACTGAAATAATATTTGTTTTTGCAGTTAATATGACAAATTATTATGAATAGATATGAGGAAGAGGGGTGTATAAGAGACTTTAATTTGTTGCTCCGTAGGGGGGAGAGGTCGAGTCTGATAATTGGATGTTGAGACATAACCGTGTGCCGAATTTGTGTCTGTGCACCAGAATGGGGTTCCCACCCCTGCAGACATTCACCACAGACCATCTGTCCACACATCCCTTCCTCCGAAACATACACTTTTGGCACGAGCCCACACACAGACATCCACCATCCCATCTAAAAGTGCTTTCTCAGCTGCTGAACAAGCCAATTCTGCTGCTATAAACACAAAGCACACATACCTCCACATAAATAAAAGCCCACTTATTCTGCCAAGCACACCAACATGAAAGAATAAACATCTCCCCAATGAATGTTACACAAAGCTCACAGTCCATAACGACACTAGGGCTGAGCTGAGGCACACTGTGCTTAAGCATAAGGCTCCCAGCAGTACACTACACACTCTGTCTGAGTGAAATAAACAGACGTATACTTCACACATTTACAGAAAAAACCCTTCAAACCGCCTTGTCAGTTTACACACACAATGGCCCCTACCCATTAAACAAAAACCATATGAGCCACTTGACGTCATCAATATTTCACCTCAAAGTAATCTATTAATTATAGCCAAGCCGAATAGCCCCAGTCTACCGGCTCATTACAGATCAGACAAGAACTGGTAGCATCTTGAGCCATGTTCACGGCTGGCTAGAGCTAAGGTTGGTCTGGGCTGTTTAGAACGGAAAACTAGTTCATACCGCTTGCTATTTTCATAATATATTTTGTAAGTATGTAATATGTAAGCAGAATGTGACCTGCTAACATTACATTGCCACGTTGCATGTTTTATTTTGAAATGAATGCTAATGTTAAAGGGCTAATTCACCTAAAAATGACATTTCTGTCATCATTTATTCATCCTCGTGTGAGGCAAAATGTTAGCCTCAGTCAGCAGACATTTTCATTATATGGGAAAAAATGTCATAAATGAACATTTTATGGTGTGCACATCGTTTAACATATTATTTGTGTTACAGAAAGAAAGCCATATAGTTTTGGAACAAAATGAGGATGAGTCAACACATTTAAAAATCGGTGAATAATACATAGTGAAAAATAAATAAACTACACTGCATGTGAAATATTTATTTCATGCTACGTATACTACAAATACATTTACATATCGTTTACTTAAACACTCTGCAATTGTACTTTTGGTATAATAAACTGGTATACTTAAAAGTCTGCTACATTTGGATCAACTAATTTTGTACTCAATGCACTTTAATTGTGCGGAAGTAGTGCTGAAATCCAACTAAAGACATACTGAAGTATTTCTGATTGTGCTAAAGTGGAACTATTGCACGTACATTTCAGGTACCCTTTAAATAGCTTGCATTTAAACAACAACAACAGTCTCTATTCTGAACGCTCGTTTTATTTTTTAACTGATTGAAGTCTTCAGTTTCAATTATCTAATGAAATAATTCAATCCAGTTCACACCCATTTAGGCGGAATTGATTTCAAGGTGAGTTGTCAATTTTATTGTACAGAGGTGATCAGAGACAGGTTACAGCATGCTAATATGTCTCCATGCTGGAACCAACTCACTCTGGAACATGGAAAAGGGAGCAGCGACGTGTAATGCAATTCCCAATCTCGACCAATGGCAAAACGGGTGACAGAATACGTTCTTGCGTGCATAAGGACGTGGCTGACCATGTGCTATTTTAGGAAAGAGAATGACTTATTAAAGACATTTTTCCCCCCGCTGTCACAAGCACTTCTAGTCTAACTGTGCAAACCGAGGCAGTCTAGACTCGGGGCGGTGTGCGTGATTGTACGTTTGTGAGTATGCGTGTGTTTGCATGTAAATGAATGCCTGTGCATAACCCAGGCTCTAATTGGGCTGATGTGTCAGGTGTAGATTGGGTGAACTTGGTGAATCTGCTACAGAACTAAAATAGACCCGCATCCTCTGCAGCTACTACAGATGCAGCACGGTGTGAGAATGAGTTCATTCACTGTCTCTCCTCAATTCTCCATGGTTCAGTGAACAAAGTAAGCTGACAGAGATGCTGCAGTCCACAGAACAGACTGTAAAGTTACTGCAATGTCTTCACTGCATCCAGATATGCTGACCTTGTTTCACAATAAGGAAAGTGCTGACCTGCACTGAATCACCTAAGACTTGTCCCATTAATTAGTAATGCTTACATTTCGTCTTAAAGACAGACATGGGAGAAATGCTTAGAGGGCGTTTTATCCCCACTACAAGGATAAGGACAAAAACAATCACACTGCAATTACTTTAAACACATTGTGATTCAAATCACAATTTGATAAACATTTTGCTGCTTCCTGGATCAAAGCGAACCACAAAAGGCATAAAGTAATTAAATAAGCATCTCTTGCATTTAAAAGAGTGTGAGAAATAACAAACGGGTAAGCAATAACTCAATTTGGAGCAATGCCTCATGCATTGGAGTCATGTTTGCCCACATTCTGTTGCCAATAGATAGAGTTACACTTAAGCGAACCGCATCGTGTTCTCACACCATCTCCTTAAAGGAGTCAAGTTTGCTTTTAGAGGACCGTTTGTTTGAGTGGTCATATAAGCCAAAATGTTTTTTCATATAAGCCAAAACATCTCGGAGAATCCTGAACAAACCAAGTGCAAATGCAGCCACAAATACCTGGAGTATGTTTAGCAGGTCAGTGTTTTCTTACATGTTTTATATATGTACTCCCGCAGACCCTTCAGATAGGCTTATACATTTTAACTCATATCGTTTTACACTATCAGTAATAATTACCTTTTTTAAATAAAAACAACAAATACTGTAGGTGAAAACCGTGCTTCAGCTCCACTTGAGAGTGTTTTTCTATCACAAGATTTGACAGTTCTGGGGCAATTCAGGAAAAAGCATTCTCTGGGAAAAAATACAAATTCTCTGAAAACTCTGAAAATCAGATAAGATCAAGGATTAACAAATGTGAAATATCTTCTGTGGGCAAACCAAACCCATCACTTACACATCCCATAAAATGTAGCCTCAATTTTATATACAGTATATAGGCAGACAGACTGAAAATAAGGATGCAATACATTGATCAAAAGTGAAAGTAAGGACTAAATGCAGTTCTTTTGCACTTTCTATTATCAAAGAATCCTGAAAATAATTCACACATTTTTAATAGCATAATGTTTTAAAACTGGTCATCATAAAATGTTTTCTACTGCAACAAATCAGCATTAGAATGATTTCTGGAGTGATAATGCTTTGCCATCATAGGAATATATTTCATTTTAAAAAAATAAAACATTTATAATCTAAATATGTTTTAGTTATTTTAATATATTTTAAAATGTATTAAATTAAAACAAACCATTTCATACTATTACTGTTTACTGGATTTTGGATCAAATAAATGCTGCCTTGGTGGACATAATAGATTTCTTTCAAAAACATCACTTGAGTAAACCGCATCTTGTTCTTACATCATCTCCTGAGATGAGTAAAGTTTGCTTTTAGATGGCCGTAGTGGTCACATGTAAGCCAAAATGTGTTTGTACCTCTCGGAGAATACTGAACAAACCAAGTGCATAAGAGACTTCTTTCAAAACCATAAACAAAATCTTACCAGTAATGTACAGTTGTCACATTCTTTCTTTCAAAAGGAACAGAGTGTGATTATACTTTCATTTTCTGACAACCCTAATTTCACCCTATTGTAGTCATTGTTTCTGTTGAACAGGTTTAAAATGAAAATCACCCCTGCTACATACACTCCTGCATGGGATTCACTGTAGTAGACTACAGACAAAACAACGCCACTAATTCCTTTTGAAGTATGCAGTGCATCGCAGACTATATTTGTATTTAATTAAATCCCAGTCTGTTGCAGTTTATTGTGCAAGGAAATATCAATTTTGATTAAATCAATAGTGTAGCTCCAACCACTACTCGAATAAACCTTGAAATAAACAAAGTAACTGCATTACTAATAGACTTCTGCTCAAGATTCTTCATGATCAAGCATCAATCCACGAGTTACAGACCGCAATCAGTGAACCATGAAGCTGTAAGGGCAGCGCTGAATCTCTGCATCTATAAAATTAAAATTAATAACTGCATAGTGTATCTGAGATTCTTTTGTTTGCTGTAACCACTGGTAACCATAGCAACCGGAGAACGGGCCCGGCATGTATAGAATGCAACGCAGAGGGTGAGGTCAGAGGTCACGACATGCCACTGAGAAAAAGAGCCGGATGGTTAGACAGAGAAAATGAGGGATGCTTTGAAAGAGAAAAATGGAGAAAGATAAATGATGGAATGAGGGGAGTCTGGAGTTCTTCCAGCCACTGCTCTCTCGTACTCCATTACTGCCATGGAATTAATCCAAAACTTGCAGTCATTCTGTGATAGCAGCATCACTATTGACATTCATGCTTACAACAAACAGCATCTGATTTAGGAGAGATCTGATGACACATAAACATCATCTGGAAAGGGAACAGACCAGTCAAAGTCAATCAGTTTTGTCTAGGGATTTGAATAAATATGAATATTAAACATGGCTACAAAGGCAACTTAATACTCTAAACATCTATGTGTACAACACTATGATCATATCACATAACATTCACAGGTGTTTGAATCATTTCTAGTCAGCTGTGACACAGAAAAGACACTCTGTGATTCATATGAAAATCACAAACATGTGCTCATGATATCACTGTGATACATCTGTGTGTTCCAGAAGAAGTGATCATCATATTTCAGAGTATAAACAGAGCTCTGAGTGGATGATACACCCACACTTACATGCTTTGGACAGTCATAGGAGCGGGTATGAGGAAAATACATGCATTGCACATAAAACCCAACAACATGAAGGGCTTTCAAATTGGTATTTGTTCCCCTGTGAATGTCCTATGAAGGTCAAATGGCTTGTACTTTCTTGTATCTTCAGGAAAAGAGGAATAGGTGATTGATAAGCGAAGAGACAAGTGAGGTCAGAACTAGTAGAGAGGCATTAAACCCAGAGGAAGATGAATGTAAATAATTCAATCTCACAGATGCTCCGGGTGAGATGACATACCCACATTGGGTTTGGCCATTTCAGAAAATCCCTAAAGCCATGTTATAGTGGAAAGCCTTCCAAGATAAGGGAATGAGAGGGTTTGAGGTCGGTAAGATTTTTAAAATATATATTTTTAAGAAGTCCCTCCTGCTCACTAAGGTTGCATTTATTTAATAAAATGTCAGTAAAAATAGTGAAATATTATTAGAATTTAGATAATTTTCTATTTTAAAATGTAATTCATTTCTGTCATAAAACTGAATTTTCAGCAGTCTTTAGTGTCACATGATCCTTCAGAAATGTATCATAATGTAGCAATGTAAACTTCTTTACTGTAGTACTTTTAATGCATCTTTGCAGAATAAAAGTATTAATTAAAAAAGCTGCATTGACCCCAAACTTTTGAATCTCAGTGTATGATATTAATGTTTTGACATATATCGCAAGAGCCATATTTTTCTTTACTTGATAGTATATCTAGATTTGTCATATTAATGACATGAAAAATTACAATCCTGCAATGCAGTAATCGTGACTGAAAAGCATAATGATACATGCCAGAGTGGATTGATCCATCAGATCATTTTAGATTACTCTGAAATAAGTGGCTTTTAAAGTGGAAAAGTAGAGAGCATAATTCACTGTGAAATAACAAGGGAACCAGGACCTGGTTGATTTTATAGAGGGTACACATAAAACACTTGTAAAAGGATCTTTAAACCCAGCAGTTACACTCAGCAAAAATGGAACAAATTACGGGAAACCGAAAACAATTTGCCCTAAAGTAAAAGGAATCAGAAATGACAAACAACTGGAAAACCTCAGCTGGAAGGTCGAGAGCAGACTTCTCTCATCTTTCTCTGTATCCCTCTTTTCTCTGTTAACCTCTCTATCCTTCCCTCTCTTTTTCCTTAACAACTCTCATATGATGAGTGCTTCTGCACAATTAATAGAACTTCTCACCAAACACAAACAATGGTTCATGTAAATGTAGCAGTTCAAATCATTCACCCAAAAATAATGTAATAATATGCTCCAATTTATGTCATTCCAAATGTCATGTCTCAGACATAATTAAAAAATGTCTGTTTTTGTTTTTGTCCCTACATTGGAATTCAATGCAAACCATAACTGTTTACCAAATCGTTCAAAATGAAAAAGAGAAAGTCATACAGGTTTGGAACAATGATAATTTTAATTAAACGCTGTTTAAATTAAACAGTTAATTAAAAGCTGTTTTGTAACAAAATATTTAAACAGCCTAAATGCTGCCTCAGGTGTTTACATTTTGATACATAAAAATGCATTTACATAAATATAGTTTATTTATATTATGTTAACTAATTAAATAGTTATGTTAACTATGTTAATTCTTAACGAAGGGTGTGTCTCAATCAGCTTCCTAGTTCATTAGATATGTTTGAGACCACGACATGTCAAAGGGAACGAGAAAACAGAATGAGACATCATACATTGTGTTTCAATTGTAGCTTGGCAAACTACAGTTTCCAAACACTGCAGTGAAGACATTAAAATAGAAGATTTACCAGCATTCACAAGGTTGCAAAAGAATTGTGTTCGGTGAGCTTAGAATTTGGACTTTAGTTCTGTGAAAAATGAAATGTGTATCATCACTTTGCTGTTGTCATGACAATAAATATACACCATGTTTTCTGCTGGGTGAATACAAGAATCAACAGTATTACATGTTTACGTATACGGAGGCAAGGCAAGACCAATCACAATTTAATATGCCTATATTATGATGACATCATCAGTATTGTTGAAAATTATATCGATGTAAATCAGTAAGGAAAATATTGCAATCTTCAATTTATTAGAATATGAAAATAATAATAAATAAAAAATGGAGTGTGAGCTGTTCTGGCTTAATTGCACAAGTTCAACTCTGTTTTATGTTTTTTTTACAATACACTCCCGCCTTGTAAGCACTGCGACAAATTCTGAAAGCCATTGATTAAATACAAAATAAAGAACAAAAAACAAGCAAACCTCAGCGTGCTTGTATGCATTTGTGAGAGTGCTTGACTCACCTGTTTCCAGTTGTCATATACTAAAATTGTGCTGTCCTCCTCATCCACGGTCACTCGCCGCTGGTAACCCTCGTCTACAACACACACAAAAACATTTATTTTAAAAAACGACACTCGAGCATAAAACGATATTAATCACTGGTGTTCAATTAGCATCTAATTTTATTCCTGCAGTTGAGCCGAAACTGGTAATTTCACAGGATCAAACGTATAATAATATATATGTGGGAAGAATAGAAAATAACTTTTGAAAGGTAAGTTCAAAATTGGACTCGAGAACAACTCTGTCTGTGTGTCTGATTGGCTCTTTATCCCCTAGTAAATGACATGCTCTGTTTGTGCAGAAAGTGTCTGTGCAGAGGCAGTACTCTGCTGGTTCTCTCCCACCTCATTAAGACACAAGATGATGAAAGACCTGAAATAAGATGGATGCCTTCGCAGCACCCACTCCGCTTTTTCCAATCAAATCCTGAGAGCCTTACACTAGTGATCTCGGGTGTCTGTGAGGTGATAAGTGTGTTTCATCATAAGCAAATCTAAATATAGTACTACAGTCCTTGGCATCCTGATGCTGAGCATAAGAATGGTGTATGAATATAATCTTTACCTTGGGTTTCAGAGTCTATAGAGAGTGATCTGTCTGACAGTCCAGCAAGGCAAAGTGCCAGAGATGATTTGCCCACTCCGTTTTGGCCCAGTAGTACTATCCGAAGGGGTCCGTGGTACTTTTGCTGAGGCGGTTTCTTTGAAGGAGAATCTTGGACAGTGCTGATGCTGATTTGCGGAGTAGCAGACTCGTCAAGCCCCGGCGTCCAATCGTAATCCTCAGACACAGCTTCCTCTCGCCTCAGCTGATGCTTGATTGGCAAGGGGGTGCTGCCCCTGCGAAGCGGGGGTGCAGCTGATAAACTTAAACCATAACCCTGTGAAAACCAAAACCTACATCAGAGGCAACGATAAATCTGAACATCAAGAACAATGGCAGCCTTATGATATCTAAATGAATAATGTATAAAAACAATCCATGTGCAAGGGGGGAGGATCGGGATCCTCTGGGACTTTAGGGTTGTGCACTCTATTCAAAAGTGGGTCAAAACACTGAGCAGTGCATCCATCCACATAAACAAGCATCACTTGCTTTAAAGGAGTGGCGTAAACATCCCAACAGTCAAAAAGACGAGGAAAGTAATGAGTTTTCACACGCTCAAGGCTGTTGAGGGCTTCGTCCATCTATCTCCATCAAGTAAAATCGCCAAGAGAGCTCTTAAACTGTTTACTGCAGTGTATTTGCTCGGAAGGGCAACTAGCATTAATATTAATACGGCAATTAATCTAGCCGCAGCACTGCATGTGTGTTGGGGAACTAGTACGCCTGATCCGGTGTCAGACATGCAAGACACACCTAGACGGCCAATTATACTAATTGAAAGGAGGTAATTAATTAATCATATACTTTATTGTGGGACAGACAGTGAGACAATAGGATGTAGTATGATTATTGGGATGAGGCCAGCTCTTAACAGTTACTTTTAATAATAAAACAAAAATCTGAATTTTAATCATAAATATTGAAGTAGTATGCAAATCATAAATACATTCTGGACTATGATAGGAGGACTTCCAAATAGTATTAAGTTACAGTGATTATAATGATCAATATAGCTATTTTTGACTGTTTTTATCATTGCAAGGACACTAAACTATAATATTAGAAATAAACCTAGGATTGTCTCAGCACAGGAATATTTTCAAACACAATCACTCCTACAGAAACAAAGTCATCACAAAGGCTGCAGAAGAAGAGAGGGTGTGTTCACACACACCGGCGAACATCCCAAACCTGTCAAGGACCCTACAACCCACACACACACACTTAGCCTATATACACACAAGGGAAAGATGATTTTACCTGGTCCGACATCGTTCTTCAGTTCATCTGCTCTCAGTGAGACACTCCGCCGTCCATGTCATGTCACTGAGCGTCAAACACTGCACAAGGGTCGGTGGGGATTGTTACATTACACTCGACTCATATGCCATCACATGTCTGTAGTCTGAAAGAAGAACCGCTCCCAATGCAACTCTAAACGCGCAAAAACGCTCCTTTTTCTCACGCTGACTTAGTAGAAAACATTTAATCGCTTCTCTGCGAATGGCTGCGCTGTGTGACTACCGTATTACTGTACACCTGTGAGTCCCTTTAAGTCTCTATAATAGTGGCTTTTCAGATGAGAGCGTGTAGCCCCGCCCCCGCACCGCAGACACGCCTCTTCATTGCAGTCGTTACCTGAATGCTCCCAATGCTCTCTCTCAGTCTCAGATTAAGGTAACTCTTAAAGATGTTACATTCTATTTTATCGATATGTTTATATTCTATTTATTTATATTTATAGTAATTCTAATGCTGTTCTAGAAATTCAATTTATTGAACCCATAGATTGGGGTTGGTTATAGCCTAACCCAGGGATCTGCAACCTTGAACGCCAAAAGAGCCATTTTGGCCCCTTTCCTACCGAATAAAATTCACGTGGAGCCATAAAATATTTGATGCCCAAATAAAGCTAAAGTTTTATATTCAGATGTTACAGGGCAGAGGAGTAGCAATCATTTCAGAAGTGAGGGGGACAGAAATGTCTAATAATAATAAATAAGTATTATAATATTTATGCATGTATAATTGACAAAAAAATAACTTACTTTTAGTTGGCTCGGAAATAAAATATACTGCTGGACATAAACCAATAATTTGTTATCTTATTTTTGATAAATATTTTACTAATGACAATTTTATGGTTATGAGTGTACAATCAGTATATACTGCAAACACTTTTTCCATTTTTATCACGGAATAAGGAAGAAAATATATGTGACCCTGGACCACAAAAGCAGTCTTAAGTCGCTGTGGTGTGTTTGTAGTAATAGTAAAATACATTGTATGGGTCAAAATGATCGATTTATCTTTTATGCCAAAAATAATTAGGATATTAAGTAAAGATCATGTTCCATGAAGATATTTTGTACCGTAAATATATCAAAACTTCATTTTTGATTAGTAATATGCATTGCTAAGAACTTTATTTGGACAACTTTAAAAGCGATTTAGATTGTTTTGCACCCTCAGATTCCAGATTTTCAAATAATGTTTGTTGTATCTCCTAACAAACCACACATCAATGGAAAGCTTATTCATTCATCTTTCAGATGAAGTATCAATCTACATTTCGAAAAATTGACACTTAAGACTGATTTTGTGGTCCAGGTTCACATTGTATAATTCATATTTATCACCTGGAGAAGACTTGAAAAACACAAAAACCATATCGTCTTCACGTTTCATCAGTTAAGTTTTATGCTTGTTATTCAGCTTAGCTACAGCGATAGTGGGATACCTGTCAAACGTTACTATTACTTCTCATATGAGTCCGTTTTGGACTTTCTGCGCAAGAGCCCCCTCTGGCTTCGAGAATGAATGAAACATACAGCGCGTGAGAGAGTTCAGCGATCCGTGATGTTCACATCATTTTGGATACGAATAAAACGCATCCAAAACGACGTTACTATCTTTTGTCTTTTAATTTAAATCTATATTTACTCACATTGGCCCTTGAAAACCTCCACTTTAACACACTTGACCGAAAAAGAGTGCAGGGGAAGAGTTTAGGTTGTATTAAAAGTCGGGGGGACACCTCCCCTGTGTATTGTACACTACAGGGAGCCACTGCAGAGGGATAAAAGAACCGCATGCGGCTCGCAAGCCATGGGTTGCCGACCCCTGGCCTAACCGATTCGACTATTTTTTTATACATTTTTGATGAGCATGTTCATTTGAGTGTGTTTTGTATATAACTGTGTGTGTGTGCGTGCGCACGCATTTTTGTTACATTTGTATAATGACATGGGTATTACAAGAAGAAGGTGATATATGAGTACATTGCCCCTTGTCCCCATTTGTCAAAACGATATTAAATCATACAGAGTGAGTTTCTTTTTATTAATTTTTTTGTTGAAAATTCACAGTTTCCTGTAAGGGGTAGGATTAGTTGAAGAGCAATAGCACATAGGGTAGGGTTAGGTTAGTATAGTATAAAAACCATTACGCCTATGGGATGTCCCCACTTTTCACAAAAACAAATGTGTGTGTGTGTGTGAATTAAGATTAGCTAAAATGGCATATAGTAGGAGTTGTGTATGTTGCTGTACCACCTCTTTTGTAACAGCAGCACCAGATCATTTACAAACAAGAGCCATTTGACTTCAGAGTCAGGTAGAGTAAAACCAAGTGCTGAGGCTGTTCTCTCTCTATCTCTCTCTCTCCTACGTATTGTGGACAAGTGTGCATAAGCTTTGTCCTTGATAAGTGCTTTGTTTGAATCACAGCTCTCCACCTCTCTATCCTTCCCAGACACATAAAGCGTATCCTCCGAGATATTTTTCTCCAGCAATCCTGACGTTTTCAAGCACTGCATGAATTATTTAGTGGTCATTAAATTTTATTGCATCCTCATCAAGCATCATTTATGTCACAGGTAGAGGTAAAAATGTTTCCTCGCAGGCTTTTTAATCATTTTTGCGAAGACCAATTGATCTTCTGATCTATCTCACTGATAGTTTAAATTAACTATCATTAGGGCCCAAGAAGTGAAGAAGATTAGAAGCGTTCTGAATAGTCATCTGGTGGTCTCCCAGTCAAACACTTAAGAGCCCCTATCAGCTCAAAATTTGACTTATTTTCTGTCCATAACCCTTTGGTCTAGACTAGAGAAAATATCCTCCATTCATAGCTGATCGAACATTATGTTTTCAGTATCCACCATACTCTACTTATACAAATCTTCTCACTGATTTTGTCTTAGATGTCCAGACCAAGGTTTACAAAGCATGTTGAAGTAATTTGTATTAATGTGTAGTGATCATAAATCATACAATCTGTGTCTTAGCAATACTTTGCATTGAAAAAAAGCTTGGTCATTGGCATCATGCCCAAAGGGTACCTGAGCAGTTTGGGGATAGCGCCTTGTGGTCAAAGAAATTGAAACGTGATGCATATCATTTATAATAATGTGGGTTTTAGGGGTTGTTATATTGTTATGAATTGGCCTTAAATCATGCTTCTGTACAGTACAGATTCCCTCTGGATTGCAGAGTATGATGGAGTCTCTATGTCTCCATCTGCCAAATTGTTCTCCTTCCACAAATGTTTTCCAATTCTCTCCAAATTAGGCCCAGAGGCTCTTCATACCACAACGGACATCACATTTAATTTTGTATTCAGAATGATCTGGCTGTTGCAGCAACATAATTTTCTTAATTTAAGAATCAACCAGTTGACCGGTTGTTTAAGGGATGTTTATTATTATAGTAATTTAACACCTTTCTTATTCTGTGCTTTTCCTCATCACACACATCTGCAATTGCTTTGTAAATACATATGTAATGTTATATGTCAGTAAAGATTATTAAATACATGTATATACTTAAAAATCATAATGCAAATAAGCCTGCTGTTATACCATTCTTGGAGAGAAGAGGATCGTATTTTAGGTACATGTGACAGATTGCGTGACCAGCTTAGTGCAGCTCCACAGCAGTCTTCCAATCACACAGAGCACCACCTCAGTCCGTGGTGGTCTGGTTCATCGCATGACGACAAAGAGGGTCGAGAGGGACAAGTGGAGCACGCTGAGTTCATATCGCAGATGAGCTTGTTAATCTGTAGTGTTAATTGCATCTCATCAGACCTCGCCGGCTCTGTGTGAGTCTGAAAGGAGTTTGATGTGAGCGTTGACAACTCTAATTATTCAGTAAACCCCCAAAATATGACGGTTATAATTACAGTAGATAACGAGTGAGTTTAAGTGGGTAGGTCTTGCGAGCACGGTGAATGGGTGATGCTGTCAGTGTAATTGTGAGACAGCTCACCCCCATTCTCATCGTTGTTCTCGTCTGCCTGTCTGCACTTTAATGGCGACCCCTTTGAACTGTTGTTAGCTCATGGAGGTCTGAGGGGATGTTGCATCTGAGTAGGGAAAAAACCTGAAATGGTCACTTCCGTGGCTGGTGTTTTGCTGGTTTATTATAAGGGATTACAGCAAAACAAACCAATTTTCCTGTCACCTTTAAAACCCATGTAAACAAACCCATTCATTGGTTTTGTTATTGTCAAATAACAGGCATCAGCAGAACGCCAGCCTTCTTTTGATATTTTGTACAGATTCTACCTTATTAGATTTGACCTCTACCCATCCTAGAGGTGATTTCTAACCTGATTGTTATTTTATAAAATGCCCAGCCTTGGATGCTGAAGTCAAGACCACAATGTCCTAATGCACACTGACTATTAGAAAATACAAGCTTACCATGAGTGCCACTCTGTAATGCATTTCAGAGCAAAACATGTAAATAAAAGAAGGGCACAGATTTGTTGTTCTGGAGAGATGAATGATTGACAGAGAGGGGCTAGTACAGACTTTGTCACATTTATAGACCCGGAAAAGGATTTTGATGCCAGTATAGATAAAACATACAATATTAATACTATGCAAAACATACAATGGTATCACCCTATTGTATTTGTTTTATTTTTTTGGACATTACATAATGGCAATACTATAGTTTTGGAACCTTTAGAAAAGAGTACTGTGATGCCATGGTGCAATTATGGTATTAGATGATAATACTATGGTAGTTTGAAATATACTAGCATGGTACTGAAATTTATGTACTATGGTACTTGTTGTATTTCTAAGAATACCATGGTAACATGCACAAAATAATTTTGTGATTTTATAATATATATCATGTTAACACCATGATTTTGGGACATGTTCCATGTTAATTCTATAGTTTTTGGACATTTATCATACTAACACCTTTTAGTATCTATATACTATTATAGTATTTATTCATATTTAGATTTTTGGTTTATCAGATTACAATGGAATTAGCATCTGTCTCCATCTCTGCCTGTACGTTTTTGTAAAGGAAAAACTTGTATTTCTTTTTCAACTCTGAATGCTGTAGTCTTTTCTTTTATCCCTCTGCTCAGTTCATATCAGGCAAAAGAGATGAATTGATTAGGAGGGAGGAGCATGGAAAATGGAAATTCAAGGAGAAAAATTGCCGGATCAATTCAGATCCACATTTTATTACATTGGCTACAATATTAGCAGAGATTGAAAAAAAATCATGTGAAGTAGGATGACTCATCCGCAGGTGACACAGTTCTGAGAGCTGCTGAGTTCTCTCAGCCATGCCTCTGTCATTAATGGGAAATATATATACATTTCCCATTTCCGAAATCACAGTGCATTGCAATTCACATAAGGCTGACAATGAACTGTCAAAAAACTCATTACAGCACATATCGATGATTCATAACACCAATGATCAGCAAGCGAGACTTCAAACACTCTACATTTAGCCTTTATCGACGATCTATCTGATATATAGTACCAGCCCACACAAATCTAATCTATTACTCACTGCACAAGCGATCAGAACCAAGCAAATTAAAAATGAACACATATGTCACCGAGAACACGCTAATGTGTGCGAGTGTGACCGAGTTGGTGATAAAATCTGCCGTGATACATTTTTGAGAGAGGGGAAGAGGGCAGCTGGCGTGCTGGAACATTGTAAAATGTGATGCTGAGCCATAAATGCAGAGGTCCATGGTCTTATATTTCTGTTCCTCTCTGTAGTGTTACTAAGCAACTCACAATCTCAGCCAGCATGAGAGGGATGAGGATGCTCTGGCAGAAAATACCTGTCATTGTGTGTGTGGCGTGTGTGTACTTGGTGCCTGCGTGTGGGTGTACTTTGATGTGAAGCAGGTATGTGCTGTACCTTACCATGTCGATCTGAGCGCGTGTGTTCTCATTGTGGGTGCGTTGATGATATGTCCTGAGAAACCTGTTGAGACCCAGGCTGTGAGTGGGGCTGTGTGGGAGCGTGTTTTGGCATGTGCTGTAGGAAGGTAGCAGCTCTCCAGTGTTGGTGCATGATGGGTAGTAGCCCTCTAAGTTGCCTCAGGGCTGGCTTAGATAGCAGGAAGTAGAGTGGCGGGTTCCAGCAAGGTGCCAGACAAATCAGAAGAATGGCAGACAGCGAGGCCACCTCCCACAGCAGAGACACCTCCGTATTTGATGCCGGCGACGGGACAGTGGAGCTGGAGACGGGGCTTTCGGGTGAGCTGACGGAATTAAGGGATGGCGATAAAACATTGACAAACTCTAGCACGTAATAAGGCAGCCAGCTGATGGCGAACACCAGAGTGGAGCCAATGAGAAGGGCTGTGGCTTTTTTATTGCGGTGGTCTGCGGCTAGAGTGCCCCGGCAGCGGTACAGGTGTGTGATGATGAGCCCGCAATGCAGGGCGATACAGAGTAGAGGAGCCACATAATACACCAGAAAGGCAGGAACGAGGAAGCCCAGCCAGTGACCGCGACCCACTGACCACGTGCAGCCACTGTCAAATTGGATGTACGTGACTTTAGGTAAGGCCATGGCGATGGAAACTAGCCAGATAACAGCAACGGTGCCAGCTCTGTGGGCCAAATAGAGAGACAGATACAAAGATTTCAGAATATTTTATGCCTCTTATATCCCCGATGGAATTACCATAATAATTTGATATAGTGGTATTGTGTGTTACAAAAATGTACTGCTTTGGTATTTTGAATGTGTAAACACCTTGGTAATCATGATAAATATACATGCAGTTTTTTTATGTGAACACCACCTTATTTCTTCACTTGATATGAATTTCAGTTCAAAGTACCATAGTACCATCCAATTATACGATCAATGTACCATAGTACAGCGACAGCATTTTTATATTGATATACCACAGGGTTTAATGGTATTCCAATGCAGTTTGTAATATTACCATAATAAAATCATCAAAGTCATGGTAATACACTTTTTTTGAGTGTAACTTTTGCAAAAATTCCACGGTACTATTATTTTGACTCTAAAAATATGGAAATTACCGTAATCCTCTTCAAAACGTACTGTGATTTAAATAAATATGATTTTCATCTCATATTGATTTGCATTGCGAGAAGTATCTTTTTACTCGGTGTCAGCGTTTCCTGGATCGTTTTTGCTGAAGAAGCGCGCCCTTCAGCTTTTCTTACACAGCGGCTGAAAAAAATATGATAGGCTAGTATTTTAAAAATAAGT
The DNA here is from genome assembly GCA_027564155.1 of Gymnocypris eckloni scoliostomus. Classification (NCBI taxonomy): domain Eukaryota; kingdom Metazoa; phylum Chordata; class Actinopteri; order Cypriniformes; family Cyprinidae; genus Gymnocypris; species Gymnocypris eckloni. Next base: position 9,236,412 of record CM050422.1, read on the forward strand.
CATATTTACCCGACTTTGCATCTTGACTTGAAAGCGAGAAGGAAATAAAAAGTTCTTACACTGCAAAATCAGTATAAGACTATAAAATGCTGATGACCAAAATTTGAGGACCAAATGACGGTCCTTTTAATGAATCAGTGTGATGGATCCTTCACTGAAAATCTCACTGAATAAATCACGGCTTTGTTTCCTAAAAGCATCATAACCCTAGTTAGATCGCAGAAACCATTAGCACCAGTGGTCTCTACGTTCTACTTATGTTTACGATGCTTTTGGGAAATACAGCCCAGAGTGGTTAGTGCATCAACATCAAGTTACACTTTTTTTCCAGTGATGGAATATTGTATTTGTATTATATAATATAAATATTACTTTTCCCCCTTTTTACAACTGTTTTTATCTTTAGCTCCTTCAGATACTCACACCTGCGCAGGGGTGGCGGGGGGTCGTGTCGAGGGAGCCACTATTCGATAACGCAGAACAGAGAGGGCAGCCAGGCTGAAGATGTCCACTCCAGCAGTCAGGGAGGTCATGAAGCTCAACAACACACAAACGCCTCCTCCCAGCTGCCAGTTCTGAGAGCTGGCGCTTAGTAGCACACAGGGCAGGGTGAGTAGAGCACACAGATCAGCAAAACTCAAGTTTAACAGGAGGACCGAGCTGGGCTTTGAACGACGCCGTGGGTTACGCATCAACACCAGCCACATGAGCAGGTGACCTCCGACCCCTACCAGCAGGGAGAGGACGCTGACCAGAGGCAGCACCAGAGAAAAGGAGATGGTGGTGTTGGTGGAGACCGTGTTGAAGAGCAGGTTTACAATGGCAGGCATGATGGATTGTGTAGAAATCAGCCAATCTCTGTGATAGAAAAGAAAAGAATAGAAAGATGGAGATAAACAGATAAAGCAATGGCTTTTATGCAGTTCATATTGGATTAATAACCCATACACTGACATGAACACAAATGAAAAACAGAAATACAAATCAGTCAATGTTACTCACATATCGCACATCTCAGTAAAATAAATGAGGACAACTCTTGCAATTACCTTAAATTACACTTAACAACAATATACCATTCCACAGAATATTGAGCAATGGGAAGACATGATAGCCAGCCCAATAAAATGTGCAAACCAGAAAAATACACCCATTAAATATATGATATACATCCTAGCATGGGCATTTGCAATTACACTGACCAATTACTCACAGAGACAGTGACAGGAACATATTCCAAGCACGATTTAAAGCCCATGTTTCAACATCCCCAACAGAACATCCATACGGCTATTAAACATTGATGAACTTATCGAGTTCATTAAGAAACCTAGTTTTGCAAAGAGCGAAAAAAAATCCATCTATCTTTCAGCAGTGATAAAGTATAAAATATTGAATAAAATAAAATACAACCTGTATTCATATCCTGACAGTGGAATATTAATCTTATAATAAATACTTATCTAATTCCAACTCCACTGCAATTCTTTAGAAATATAAGTGAAATTCTGTTAATAATAATATTCAAATTTGATGTAGCATTTGGTATGATAGACACACATATGTACACAGACAGACAGGCAGATGATAGATGGATAGATAGATAGATAGATAGATAGATAGATAGATAGATAGATAGATAGATAGATAGATAGATAGATAGATAGATAGATAGATAGATAGATAGATAGATAGATAGATAGATAGATAGATAGATAGATAGATAGATAGATAGATAGATAGATAGATCTCAATTTAATTGTCAAAAGTACTTCTCGAAAAGTAAAAATAAAACAAGCTACAGCACAGAAGCACATATGAAAAGGGCTGACAAAGGAGCAGGAGAAGAGAGTACACACACACACACACACACAGCACTGAACATTGGAAAGAAAGAAAAAGTTACTTGATCAGGCATCAGTCTGGCAGTCTGTGGGCTCACTTCTGCTCATCTGCTCTGAGGCACAGCATCCCCTAATGCAGCCACCCCCTTGACACACACACAGTCCAGCCCTCCACACACACACACACACACACACACACACACACACACACACACACACACACACACACACACAAGAGAACAAAAAGGGGGACACACCTGATCCACATCTGACTCACTTTATTCATCCTCACACACACACACACCTGAAATTATATTCTGCCTCATTAGGATATAACAACATTCATTAGCTGTTAAGGAGAATTTCAACAGAAAGGAACCAATTATGAGGCAGTGTTGAAAGGGCTGGGAAAGTGAAACAGGGAGCTAATTTACATCTATAAATATTTCATAATGCTCCTCGGCCTAACACCAAAATCACCACACATGCAAACACTAAACAATTAAGAATATGAACACGCTCTCCTACACACTCTGACAGACTCGTAATTATGAAGTGAAACTGAGAAAATGTGTGATAAATTGGTAAAGTTTCGTGATTAGTTAGGAAAGTTTTAGGCAAAAGATACATGAATTGTTTACCTCTTTCTTGTCGCATAAACTGAAATCAGCTTGTAAAAGCGAATTACTGTAGGAATCTTCCGGTGTTTACTGGTTTCTTGTGATTGCAGCCATCTGCCTGGGTTACTCACTTTTTTCACTGTTCAACTTGAACCACTTGAGTGTGTGTCAGAGTGTGTGAAAGTTACGAGAAAGAATTTGTGATTGAGTTGATTTTGGTATGTATTATGCACTGACACAACAGTACCATGGTTTTTGGCATGCTACTCTTTTGTAACATGATAACAATAGTTAACGTGTATTTGACATGTGAACTATAATGTAGCATACCATGGTAATGATAAAATACATTGGTCTATGTAGCTGGTGGGTTGTTCTTTCTTTTTCTGATTTGTCTGTCCATTTTAGTATTTTTTTTGTATTATTCATTTGTATTTTAGTTTAGGTAAAATTGTCTTGTTTGAATGTTTGTAGAATTAGCTTAATTCCGAGGCCAAATGTAAACCCATTAACGAGGCACTATATAACAGTGGCACTATATAACAGTGGCACTATATAATAGTGGCACTATATAACTTCAAAATTGGCCATTATTCTTTTAGTCTACCTGAAACTGAACTTTTAAAGTTCATTTTAACTTGCTTACTACCACAATACTTTTTAGTAAAGAATGATGGCCAGAACGAGTTTTTGTGCAATAGTTTAATGAATGTGATTAACAGATAATAAATGTGTATATTTGGTCCACACACAGCTCTCTGTCCCCTAAGTGAGTCCCATCGTTTATGCAACTGCCTTTAACGTCATGTCACTTCATTTACAGCTTCCCCCACTGCTGGTGTGTGTGTGCGTGCGTGCGTGCGTGTGTGTGTGTGTTAGAGAGGCCATTAATGAAATGATTTATGTATATTCTTACAATCCCCTGTGATATTTAGGTAATTGTGTGAACGTGTGTTTTGCTAATGCATGTAAGACATAATCATGTAATGACTTATACGTGTCGCTCTTACATTTTAAACATAAAACAAATTGTTCCTTTGATCTGTGATGTTTTCCCATAGCAATCTTTGCAGGTGTGAATATGAGTTTGCATAATGGTGTGAAAGAAGTTTGGAGCATGTCATATACAGATGTTGTGCATTTACAGTAGTTTATATATTTGGGAAATGTATTATTGGGAGTTGTTTTCCTGACAAGCATGGTCTGTTTAGTGTGTAATGTATTACACTGCCATTTGCATGCAGCACCCAAATAATAGAGCATCAGTCTTTAAACAATTGATCTGGCCTGGTGTTTTCTCTGTACCTAGGACAAATCCATAACAACACAACAATACAATATGCAATGTTCAAAATGTTCATATAAACAAAAAAGCTTCTTAAAGTTCTGATGCCTGCCGATTAGAATTAAAATAACAAATCAGATCTCAATTATTTCTCTTAAACAGTAAATTGACACTTGCACGAGTTCCTGCTACACAGGATTTTTCATGAGAAAAAAATCCTTGACATATCATGTGCTTCAGGGATCTAAACAATATGTTTATGTTTTGTGCTTGGATACATTTCCAAAGTCTGTAGTCAAAAGGCTGATTTCTAAATATGAACTCATATGAAAGAAATGCTCATATGAACATGAGCATTTCTCAAACACATTCTTCGAAGAGTTATATGGGCTATGTTATAGCTCTATACCAACAATTTGTCTGATTTGCTTGTTTTTGAATTTTAGACAAAAAAGACAAACAATTTGACACCCAAAATGTAAGTGAGAACTGTATGAAATCATGAAGAAGCCCTTCTGAGAAATAAAAGTTTGTAATTTTCTTTTGAAACAGTCAGTTGAAATAGCTATACTAAATTTCAATATAGTGACCTATTGGTTAAATATTATCTGGTTCAATACACATCTATAAATAAATGCACATGAAATAGTAGTCTCAGTTGAAATAATTTGAGGCCACAGAGTGAGAAATATTAACAAGCACATTGAATGTTACCTTCAAATATGTAATTTAGTTGAATAAAAAGCCACATGGAGTTATAGTGGAATAAATAGACTATTTTCTTCAGAGAGAGATTCTCAGACACATTTAAGCAGAAGTCACAGGCAATATATTCCTTAATCTGTGCTTAAAATTACTCTTCCATAGCAAGATGTTTACTTGGCTTTGGGCCTCTACTGCCCTCCTGTGTCATTAAAAGGCAGTAAGAGACCCGTTATGAGAAGCGGCATCTGGTACCCACTTCTGTTTAACCTTTCCTTGACTGAAAAACGACTTTGAAAGACCAAACAATACACTTGTTCAACTGCTAGTAATTAATCCATATAATGTGATAATGTTTTTCTTGAATTCACTTCCGAAGTAATGACAGATACAGATAAAGATCGGGTTCCTGTTTCAAATATGGATCAAAATGCACCGAGGTTTTATAACGTAGCGTTACTATGTTCATACCACATTAATATTTCCTAATATTGTATTTTTTACCAAGCATAAGAGACCTTTAATATGTAATACAATTATATTCTTTGAAGTACCCTGTAAACATTTACCATGTAAAGCTGATGGTATTACCAAAGGTGTTTTTGACACGTTACTCAGTTAATACCATGATATTCTTGGAAGTATCTTGGAGTATTATGTAAATAAGTAATATGTGACCCTGGACCACAAAACCAGTCTTAAGGGTCAATTTTTCAAAATTGTGATTTATATAGAATATGAAAGCTGAATAAATAAGCTTTCCATTGATGTATGGTTTGTTAGGATAGGACAATATTTGGCTATTTTTGGAGATACAACTATTTGAATCTGCAAAAAAAAAAAAAAAAATCGAGATATTGATAAAATTGCCTTTAAAGTTGTCCAAATGAAGTTCTTATTACTAATCAAAAATGAAGTTTTGATATATTAGGACAATTTTCAAAATATCTTCATGGAACATGATCTTTACTTAATGTCCTAATGATTATTGGCGTAAAAGAAAAATCTATAATTTTGACTCATACAGTGTATTTTTGGCTACTGCTACAAATATACCCGTGCAACTTAAGACTGGTTTTGTGATCCAGGGTTGCATATGGTAATCATTCAATACCATCATGGTATAACAAGGTTTCATTGTGTAACTTTCCGTCTAGTAAATTATATTCACTGATTTAAAAAAAGAACACCAGCAAATTTAATATTCAGTTTTTATTCATTCAATCACATTTAGTAGAAAATAAAGCTCATTTAGGGCCAGCAAACTCTTAAACATTTATCCAGTTGCATAAATAATGCCTGATTAAGACAACAGTAATACTGCTAATGATATTAATCGAGTAGACAGAAAATAATACGAATAAGTTAGTCTCACACTACAAAACTTCACGCGGGTAATATCGGACATGGGGGGGCATCCACAAAACCGAATGAGAATTCAAGCGATGATTAGTGCAAATATTGGTTCTGTTTATATTATACTTTACAAAATATCATTCTATAGTTTTAAAGATAAATAGCAAAAAGTTCATTTATGTCAAAGATTGTCAAAAGACTCAGAGGGAGAGAGACAGAGAGAGAGTGAAATAAGAGAATCAAAGTTAAGTGCAGAAGGTTAAGGATGATGGTTACGAAAAAGCAGGAGGGGAAGCAAAACAACTCACTTGAGTAAGCAAGAATATGCTGAATATGTGTGTGTGTGAAATGACTAGGAAATTGTCTGAGAGCCGAAAGCAAGAGTTTTTATGAATTCATCAAGGTGCAAATTCATCTGCTGATCATATCTCTCCCTCTCTCTCCTCTCAGCATCACAATGACCCTCTGTTTTCACAGAGCTTTGGCTCAAATGGTTGTCATGATGCTTCAGTGATGCTTGGCTCCGAACTCTGATGACCTGCAGAGATAAACAGAGGAATAGAAAGAGAGAGAAAGAAGTGAATGATGGCCTACTTACGTTACCCGTTTACTAATCTGGCTTTGGTAAAGGTCAACTCAGAGCCATCTGTCTGTGGACACACAAACACGGACAGGTGCACGCTCGCACACTCACGATACATTCACATGTAATACTGGAAAGTTTTCCTCTAATTACTGGAGCGCTTTCCAGTCAGACTATCAAATAAAACTGCTGGATGCTTCCAAGAAGCACACACACACACAAAACAGCACAGTACCGGGGAAATCCAAGGATTTATTTCGTTTCGGAGGGAGTCTAGGTTTTTTCACAGGGGGTTTGCGATCTGAGGATCTCTCCAGATCACAGCGGCCATCCTGCTCCATTCCTAGGGGGTAAATACAGGGGGCACACAGAGGGAGGGATGGGATCACACAAGTAAGGATGAGTTGATGAAGGCAAGCTAGAGCAGTAGAGGGTGAATGCGGACCCTCCTGGCATGCTCAAAAGGGATTCGAAGTTTGTACCTGTGTCACATGAGTTTGCTTTCCTGTTTCGATATGGTTTTATGGGACCTTCAGGGCTGCTTTTGACTTCATTGCCTGAGCAAAAATAAACATCATATATTCTCTATAATTTTTATAGTTATAAGTCACAAAAATTGAGGGTAAAACATTCCCCCATTGCTATGTTTTTTAACACAATACATTTTAAAATAATATACATTTTGTACTATTAGAGCTGTACTAAAATATTAATTTACAAACCATACACCTAATATTTTACTAGATGTGTAACTGCAACATATGTGTGCATTTGCAATATTAATAAATATGTTCAAAAATACAAAATATTTATTATTAGAGCTGTTCTTAAAGTCTTTAATCTATTAATTTACAATCCATACACCTAACTTTATAATCAAAACACATGTGAAATGTAAGTGTGCACTTGCAAAATTAATAAATATGTATAAAAAATGATACTCGTCATCTGAAAGCTGACAAAATGAGCTTTCCATTGATGTATGGTTTGTTCGGATTTTAACTATTTGAAGCTGCAAAAAAATCTGAATATTGAAAAAATATTACGTTTTTAGAAAAAATTAAAGACAACTTTAAAGTTGTCGAAATTAAGTTCTTAGCAATGCATATTATAAATACAAAATTTAGTTGTTGATATATTTGCAGTAGGAAATTTACTAAATATCTTCATTGAACATGATCTTTACTTAATGTCCTAATGATTTTTGGCATAAAATGTATAATTTTGACTCATTTGTTACAAATACACCCCAGCGACTTAAGACTGGTTTTGTGCTCCAGGGTCACATAATTCTATACATATATTCACCTTCAAAGAATGGTGTGAAGTGTTAATATCAGAAATGCTATATAAGTATTTTTCAGATAATATATTACTATTTGTTTCTAAAAAGTACATATATATAGGTACAGGTATATAAAATTACAATGTAGAAACTTGTTATTAATCTCAGATACACTGTTAACTTAAAATAAATATTTAAAATGACTGTAAAAGTTTACATTTTAGAAACCTTATACATAAAAATACTACTACTACTGTAGGATTTTTATCACAGAATTTATTTGCAAATTATAAGATTATACACTTACAAAGAATATATGTTTATTAAACTGCTTTAGAAAGGATTCAGAAAGCTTTATGAAACAATAAATGCAACTACCAGTAAGATATTATAACAACTTGAATTACCTGAAGCAAAGCAGAATCTACTGAAGCAGAATGAAACACAGGCTTAGCTGAGGGGGGCGGAGCAGCTGGTGGCTGATTCTCATTGGCCACGTCTTGTGGTGAGGAGCCAATGGGGGACGTGTGAGGTGAATAATAACATGGCTGAAAAGAAAGATACAATCAAAAGCTGTTTTAATGATACATCTTTGCTACGAGAATAAAGACACGCTCCCACTTACAATCATTGACATTTTAAGGCAAAAACTCAAAGATACCTTTTCAGGGATGGGTGGAGACTGTCCTTCTGGTTTTTGGTCTTTTTGGCCCCATCTCCTGTCCTCTTTTTCCTCATCCTTCTCCCTCATTTCTCCAGAATCTTCAGTAGATTTATCTGGGGACAGCAAATAACCATTTAGAAAGTTATATGTGTAAAATGCTTATTAAAACTAGTTAACAGGAATTAAAAATACTAAAATGAACACAGATGCCAACTCGTGACAGAATATACATTACCAGAGCTCTCCTCCAGATGGCGTTGTCGTGTCTTAGCTAAGCTTGGTTTAGCACTCTGAGGCGGCGGCTCAGGTCTTTTTCTGGTTTCCAGCAGCTGAGGGTCCATTATATTGTCTGCCTTTTTCTGGCTGTCTGGCTGTGATTCCTGTATTCCTGATTCTGACTCTCTGTCTATAGATGGCGTGTGCCTTTTAACAACTATATCTGAATGCCGATCCATCTCATGCTCTCCGAATCCAATCTCTTCCGATGAGCCGAACACCTCACTGTAATCAGGCGACTGCAGGGAACAGAGAGACTGTGGTAAACATGTCATTATGCTCATTACATTTACATTTCAGTTGTTCTCGAATTGATCAAAACATTGTATTACTTATTAATGAACACAATTCCTTCCCATGTTTGTTCTCAACATTACCTGCATCATTTTGCGAATGAATAAATAAATAATACATAGTTTGTGTACCAGAGTTGGCCTAAATTCTATTTAAGAATTGGCTCTGCTTCAACTCGTGACGTAGTACCTGAAATGGTGTGGAATCTAAACACGGAATGTTGAACTGAAATTAGAACGACAAGCAGAGGAATTTACTGGATTGAAATCGAAAGGAATTCAACAGTCACACAAAAGTTTCTTGACTAGTCAGAAATAATACATAATTTTTACTACTCATGCCTTCAACCTGGTATAACATTCCCTCTAATATTAGACATTTAAAAATAATTTTAACATTGTTAAAACAACCACAGCCATGAAAACAGATTTACACTTTTTCATATTGTACACAATATGTCCCACAGTTATTTTAGATAACATTATTAAAATACTTGCATCAAAATTGAGGTAATTTATATGATTCTTAAAAACAAAGACCATGAAATTAAATAAAATTATATATATATATATTTTTTTTTTTTATATAATAGCATATGCTGTGTATAAATTACATTTGCATTTCTACAGGTGGCATTGCAAGTAATGATTATTAATATAATCTAATATTTAATAAAATGTCCGAAATAATTTATTTGAATGTAATTTAATTTTAATTCTATTTCCTTAAATTCAAATTTGAATTACAGTTCTGGATCTTGTTTGCAATCATAATTCAAATTCAACTGAATTTTAAGAACTGAACTGGAATCTAAATTATATGTGATGAACTTTACCTGTCTCTGTGAAAAGCAGGAGGGGCTGAGTCCCATCATTCCTGGCAGGGGTATACCATGAATGGGTCGTCCTGACAGCTGAGGGGTCCTCTGAACACCCGGCCCTACCAGCCTCCCATTGGTGCCCTCAGTGCCTACGTCAAACGTCCCACGTTGAATCAACGAGTACACATTCTCAGTGGCAGCACTGAGAGCAACAGATAAAAGGAAAATAAGATTTTTAAATTAAGAGATTGATTTCTGTAATGTAGTACACTTTTTATTCAAAGACACATTAAACAGATCAAAGGTGACAGTAAAGACATTTATAATATTACAAAAGATTTCCAATTCACATAAATGCTGTTCTTTTGAAATTTCTATTCATCAAAGATTTACAAAAATATTAAGCAGCATTGGTTTTTACAAAAATATTAAGCAGCACAACTGTTTTTAACATTGATAATAATAACAAAACAATGTTCTGTAGCATTAAATCAGAATTTCAGAATAATTTCTGAAGTATCACTGAATACTGGAGTAACAGTCAGCTTTGCCATTACAAGAATAAATTGCTATTTAAAATATATATTAATGCATTATATTAGTGTAGTGTACTATAAATAGTGTACTATAAATTATTATTAATTAAAATATGAGTGACTCACTTAGTGCGACATTCCTCCCCACAGGCCCCGCCCCTTCCTGTAGGGTCTGGCTCCTGATATGATATGGTAGAGTTGCGGTTCTTCCTGAATCCGGAAAAGATTGACAGCACACTGCGTCTTTTCTTCCTCCTCAGAGCCTGAGCGTGATGGTGGGATGACAGCTGACTGCAGGACAGACAGTCATGGTGTCAGAGATAAGATAACGTCCACATTTTTAGCATGCCCATATGCCTTCAACCTTTAAAAAGTGAGCAACTGTGACACCTTCATTGTTAGACTTCATTACTACACAGAAGTGTTCAGTACTGAAGCACCTGTCTGGTAAAACTCTCTTGGTGTAGAAGTCAGGCAGTCCATCATCCAATAGAGATACTCCACCATTCTCCGAGCAGTGCTACAGGACGACAAGAGAAATAATGATGATGATTATGTGTGCTTTTGAGGACTGGGACTGGAGTAGATCATCTCTCTATGTTTGTGTTAGTGGATGATGCTGTCACGGTACTGTATCTCGCCATCTGGGATTTGTTCTTCTGTGTTATGTCATTGCATTAATTTGATCAACAGACATTACAAAGACACGGCTTGCAGGCACTTAAGCTGATCGGAAGTGATTGAAAAGGAGAGAGCCTTTAATGTTTGATGCTTTCATTCTGGAGAAAGCATCTGGGCCTGCGTTCAGACAGATTTCTGTGAACAGTCAAGCTAACAAGAGAACGTGATTAAGATCAACCCCCTCCATCTCTTGTTAACGGCTTGAATGGCTGTCGATTAATCGCTTTTTATTTCATATTTTGTGTATTTTTGAAGAATACCTCCTGTAGGATCCATAAATCAGCGCAATTTACAACAAATCATGTTTAATTGCTGAATTCCCAAAGAAATATCACACTACCATCAATCCTGAAGCCAATCAGAGAAGTCACTGGGAAAACACAGTTTTATTTTACAGGTAAAATAAGAGAATTCAGTTTGATGGGATTGTGTTTTCCCACAATACACCAAGGCCCCAGTATAAAACTCATTGCCAAGTGTATCTATCAAACTGAATTGCAGACAATATTAACATAAATAAATGATGGATATGTGAGTAATATAAGAATTGAGAGAAATAACACAATATGAGGCAAAGCCTGAAACAGTCGAAGTGTATTCAAAGTCATTTTGTGACTTTTGTTTACTTTTTATTTACCTTATTTTAACACAAAAAATGCTATACAAAAATATGTAAAAATTAGTATTGGTGTGCCAATACTGGCAATACTGGTTCTTACAGTCTCAAAGGGAGCGTGTGCAGTCCTGTGTCTTCGTGGTGGACGCGGTCTGACGTGGGTCACATGACGCAGAGGTGAACCCTGTGTGGGTAGGGTGGACAGACATTCCCATGATGCTGAGCGTGAAAGAGGAGCAGATGTTTGAGGAGTGGACACTAAAGGTGAAGAGTTGGGGTCATCACCTAGACCTGAAGGAGAGTGAATCACATCTAAATTATGTCATGCTGTTTAATTAATTGAATCAATCACAAATAATCATATACACTATATCTCTTGAGGAATTATCAGGAAAATATATTATTGTGGCAGATAAAAGCACTGTAAAATCAATATATTCTTTGATTTATTTATCTGTGCTATTTGTAAAGGAATAGTTCAGACAAAAAAAGAAAATCAGTAGAAATTGTATACATCCTCAGGCCATCCAAAATGTAGATAATTTAGTTTTTTCATCAGAATGGATGGAAAAAATGTGAATTGCATCACTTGCTCACAGTGGCGGCGTTTCACAAAACCATAAGGTATGGCAGGCGGGTGATTTGGTATTGTATCAGACTTTACTGATCAGTGTGCACTTAATGCACTTACCATGATATGAAATTCAAGTTCAAATGGAGTTAACAATGTTTTTGACCAGCGAATGACGGAGATGGAGTGTTTTGTCTGTCATTAGAACGACTGTAACTGTTATCTGAGGCAGCAACTGCATGGCATTATGCTTTGATCAACTTTTACAGGTTATATAACGTTTATTGCAGCTGTATGGGTGCTTAGTTTTTCTTGTTGTTTAATACACTTGGTCAAAATCTCAAATTAAGCGCTTATGCACAGGATATTTATAACGTACAAAATTGGCTAGACGGCAAATAACCTACTTCTCCATTCTTCAAGCACACAAAAACATTAGCCTTTACAGACAGTGTTAAGTAAAGAAAACGCTGTACTATTCAAACATAAATTATTTATTTACCCTTTCATTGCGAAAGAGCAGATATCTATCTTCTCCAGGCTGTGTGCTCGGTGTCAATCTGAATGGAGGCGGGGTGAAGTTATGAGGTTTGGCTGAGAGATGATCCAATGGCGTTACGAAGCTCTTTTAAATGCTTATCATTGGTTAAATTTATTTTAAAACCCTCAGATTTAAAACAATAATAACTAATTATAATAGAAATATGAAATTTGGATAATTTTTCACGGCACACCTTTCACGGCAAACACTGCTCAACAACGGTCCTCTGTAGTGAATAGGTGCCGTCAGAATGATAGTAATATAACTAATCTATAAGCTGTGTGTTTGTTATAAACAAATCCATCATTAAGGTGTTTTTAACTTCAAAACATTGTTTCTGGCTAAAATATGAGTCCTCTGTCCATAATATTACTTTCTCCAGTGAAAAACTGGTCTCATCTGAATCAGGTGAGAAATATGCACAGATCAAGCACCATTTACCAGCAAAGCAGTTCAAAATAGTTCTAAACAAATATTTTCATAGATTTTGATGTGAAAAGACAGGAGATAGAGTTTTTCACTGGAAGAAGTGCTCAGTGGTAGAGCATTGCGTTAGCAGCGCAAAGGTTGTGGGTTCAATTCCCAGAGAACACACACTGATAAAATGTATAACCTGAATTCGCTTTGAATTCGTAAGTCGCTTTGGATAAAAGCGTCTGCTAAATGCATAAATGTAAATGTAAATTATGGACTCCTATTTTGACCAGAAGCGACAGCTGTAAGTTAAAATGGCTTAATTATAGAATGTTTTTATCAGCTGTTTGAACTCATTCTGACGGCACCCATTTAATGTGGAGGATTCGTTGGTGAGCAAGTGATGTAATGCAAAATTTCTTTTTAAATGTACGATGAAGAAACAAACATCTTAGATTGCCTGAGGTCAAGTAAATGTCCACGAAATTTACATTTTTGAACGAACTATTCCATTAATTGTTTAATTGTCACTGAGCACAATTAAGTGTATGTGTTTTGTTTTTGATTAGTGTATGTGTTTATTTTAAGTTTTTATAATTCATTAAAAATTGAAAACACTAAATTAATGTTCTAAAATGACAGACCTAATAAATGTTAAATAAGTTTTATAAATTAAATTGACCTAAAAAATATGATATGAAGAATGCATGGGTTTAAACTGAAAAATGTATACACAGTATAAGTATACATGACTTGAAAGCACTGAATGAGTGTTCGACTAAAAAATTAATGATAGTCCTGGTTTCATAGCGTGCGTGTGTGACTCACTGAGTCTGTTGGACACGGGACGAATGCGTCTGGTCCTGGAGCTGCGTTTCTTTATGGCAATTGTGTCCTGTGCGCAGAACGACAGAAGTGAGTGAGAACATCACGAACTGAGCAGATGACAAGACCGCTGAGTTACAAGAGATGACAGATACTGTAAATACCACCAAACACACAAATGAGTCAGTTGAGTGATTCACGTAACACACTCACTATGCTGATGCCAAAGTCATCCTCCACAACATCCAGTATGTCAGCGTGTCTGTGTGTGCGCCTGGCTGTTCCCCCGTCTTCCAGCCGTCTCATCTGTGAAACCTGCCTGAGCTGTGATGACGAACAGATGCGTGAGGAAGAGCGATGCTTGTGCACGTGTTCAGAATGAACAGACGAATGGAGAGAGAAATCGGTTTGTAGTACCAGGGTTTTGTGTGTGGCATACAGCTCCTGTAGGATCTGGTCCACTATGGAGTTAGTGAGATACGAGACTACAGACAGCTTCACCTCCCTAAAATCAAGAGAGATGGGAGACATAAAAAACTTGTTAGAGCATGTTCAAACCATGCTGGGAGTTACAACTGTGAATACAGTGGCAACAGAAAAGTAGGTTTGTCTTTCCAATAAAGACTTATGATTTTGATCGACGGGTGCATCACACAGATCATTTATTTGGACAAAAATGATACACCCATGATACAACCATGCTTGGTGAATCAATACCAAGAAAGAATAAAACTCAAGTGTTCTTTGAAGGACCAAGCCAGAACAAATTAAATAAATATAATAAAAATAGGCAATGGTTTGATAGTCTTGTTTAGACTTTCTACTAACTATTTACAAATATGGAGATGTACTTGAATCTAAATCAAGTGTTCTATGACAGACTAAGCTGGAAAAATAAATAAAAATAAAACATAAAATAGAATAGTAAAATAAAATAAAACATGGTTTGATAGTCTTGTTTAGACATTCAACTAACTACATTCAAATATGGAGATGTTCTTTTTTCCATGATAACAACCTTGAAAATATGCCAGCACATAAATACACCTGACTGAATATTACCATGTAGCCATCTGCACTGTTTATTAAAAGAACATATGTTAAGCCAATATCAACATTAATGTGACAGGTCAAGAGTTCTTTAAAGGAAAAAAAACTAAATAAAATAAAGTTAAATAAACTGAAGTCTAACCAGGCTTCAGCATATTGTTTATCTTATTTACTTTGTAAAATGTATGTTTACAAATACATGTTTTGTTTGTTTTTTTGTCTATGATAGCGACCAATTGCATTCTGTGATATTACCGTAAAATCGGTCCTGTTACACACATTTTAGTAACAGGTTTTATCCAATCTCTTGAGTTTACATGAATATACCAAAAAAGTAAGCTCCACCACAGATTACACAAAGTGTGCAAAACAGTTTTAGAGATTTCTGTCATTACCCATTAAAATAGACAGCTGTTTTAAAAAAAATTATGACATGAAGTACTCCAAAAGGACTTGGATATAATTCTGTTGATGTCCTGAGCTGCTCTCTCCATCAGAGCGGTGCGGATGGACGAACGAGGGATGGACACGCGCTCAGAGATGGAGGAGAGGGGAGGAGAGAGACACTCCGCTGCGGCACAAGAAAGCGGACACAGCTCCCGGCACAGAGACACCATGGAGTCCACAATGACCTGCACAAATCCACCATCAATCACTCATCAGATCAAGAAAGCAGATATAAATCAGGCTGAAGGATGAGAGGGAGAGAAGCAGCACCTGTAGTTCTTTATCAGCTGCTTTGGCGAGTTCTCCAGCCAGAGAGTCCAGCCTCTGTCTCACCGGACCGTCCACTGACAGCACGTGGGCCAGTTCACACAGCGAGGGGTACAGCTAGAGGACAGCGCAGACATAATTCACACACCAGTCATGATCTCTCTCTCACTGACCTCTAGGAGGATTCTGTTGCACGAGAGTCACACAGGTGATTTGTGTTTAACTTTTAATGTTAGCTCATAAAGGCATATGTAGTAGAAATTATTAGTTTCTTAAACTAATAAACATAAAACACATGAGTCACTCGAATCGCTGCATTTATGCCAGCACATGAATAATATCTGACTGAATATTACCATGAAGCCATCTGCACTGTATAATAATAAAACATATGTTAAGCAAATATCAACATATAATGTGATTACAAACAAAATCTACAGCATTAAAATCTACTAGCAATGGTGTAATGTGGTGTGTAGTATAGAATTAATTTATATGCCAGTCAAAAGTTTAGACATACTTGACTTCATGATCTTAAAAACCTTTTGCTTTAAACGTTAAATGCTATAAATGTGTATATACATTTTTCTATAAATATTAAAACAAATTGTAGTAACACTTTACAATATAGTTGAATTTGTTAACATTAGTTAATGCAATGAGCAATACTTTATACTGCATTTATTAAACTAACAGTGTTACTTTCTACTTATGCAAATACATTTGAACATTTCAGGTTAAATTAACATTAGGAATGTATAATACAAGAACATGAATTAACAATGAACAATAGTATAATTTATAAATTAACATTTAGCATGAATAAATCCCGGAAAAATGCTCATTGTTAGTTCTTGAACCTTATTGTAAACTATTATCTGAATACATGTGAAATATTATTACACTTTATAATTGCTGTATTCTATTATTGTAGTTTATTCCTGTGATGACAAAGCTGAATTTTTAGCAGACATTACTCAAGTCTTTAGTATCAAACAATCCTTCAGAAATCATTCTGATATGCTGATTTGGTGCTCAAGAAACATTTCCTATTATTTTAAACATCAAAAACAGTATCAAAAATCTTGCTGGCCAATATTTTTGTGGCAACTGTGACAAAATTTTTCTAGATTTTTTGATAAATTGAAAGTTTATCAAATGAGTTTCCTGTCATTTTTGATCAATTTAATGCATCCTTTCTGAATAAAAGTATTAATTTATTTTGGGAAAAAATATATATATTTGTGTTCATCTTTCTTAGGTGTGATGACTGTACTGCTGTGTGGAAAATATTCATAATACAAATTTAAAGAAGAGTGGTTGTGCACAGAAATTTGACAGGTAAATGCACAAACACTCACAGCTCGAGAGTTCTGGCCTCCTTGAGGACCTGTCTGGCAGCCTGTAGCTCTTCCCCTTCACCTGTTCCTCTCAACACACACACCTGCTGCTGCACGCGCACACACAGACGCTCCATCACCTGGGACAGAAAGAAGAGACAGACAGACAGAGAGAAAGGATTGGAACAGACAGAGAAGGAAAGAAAGCGAGAGCAACAGAGAGAGAGAGGAGAGTTTGATCCAACAATACACAGTGAGATCAGTCAGAGTTCACATTAGCATGTGAAAGAGATGCTTCCTCACAAACACAACTGTTTAAACACACGCGAGTCATTTTTTTAAAGGGAAAACTTTGTTTTATACTAGTTTATTGTTAGAGACCTTCACAGGTTAACCATCCAAAGAATGTAAATATGTAAATACCAAAGAATGTAAATACTCTGTAAATGCAATTTAGAAAATGGGACTGCTAATAGATAGAATTGATCTCTTCGGGTACACTTAGATTCAAAGTTTAGGGGTCTGTAATATTTGTGTTTGAAAAAAAAAATACAGTTGTGCTGGTTAATAGTTTTGAGAAAACCACGATACATTCTTTCAGGATTATTTTATGAATAAAAAATGAAAAAACTGCATTTATTGAAATATAAATCAGTTTTGATTAAAAATATTAATTTATTTTATATTGCTGACCCCAAACTTTTAAATGTATATTAGTTCAATTTCAACCAATGCCGACGACCTGTTTGTCCAAACAAACACAGATAGGGCAAGTGTACAAGAACACTTTTTGGATTATTTTAAATCTCATAGTCGCACTGAAATAACACATTAGAACTTTAAAGAGCTAATTGAGAATTTAAATGGCATAATTATGCAATTCTTCTTTCACAAAAGCCTCAGAGTGCAATTTGACCCTGAAATATGTCTATGACACTTCAGGGTTTTAGTTGAGTCCGTTTTAATTCATATATTACAGGAAATGTATAGAAATGGCCCTCGCAATTTAGCCACCAATTAAACTCAATTAATCTGAACCGGCAGAGCTAAAATAGAAACGACCCCAACTCTGACCCAGAGACCCTCATCATCACCATAACCAACATAATCACATACTAGAAGTGTGAAACAGTGAGTCAGATTTGCAGTAGCAGTAGACAATGAGGCATGTGAATATGAGGTGGTGGTCAGGAAGCAGGTCTTTACCTGTTCTGCGGTACTAGTGACCAGGCCCTGATGCAAGCGGAGAGCCTGTTTCTGAGAGAAACGCTGAGTCTGGTTATTCCTTAACAAAGCCCGCTGGATCTGAGAGGAAGACAGGCAAGACAGAGAGACAGAGCAAGGGAGAGAACACTCATTAATGACAAAGAAAAGAACACTGATGCTCAGATAAGCCATGCAGTCATGTGGAAATGATTGTAATTATGCTGCGAATTAGTATAAGATAAATGTATTGTCTGCCGTGTCCTTCTCTCAGCAATGACCTTGTAAAATTTTCACATCTCTGGGCTCATTAAGCATGTGCATAAACATTTCACCGTCTTGGGACTGTTAATCTCAAAACAGCCGGACACACAGAGTTATGGATATTAAAAGGGGTCATATCATAGAAAAACAGATTTAGCTTGTCCCAGCTACTATAATATCCAAGGATGTAACCAAATATTGATGGTCATATCATGAAAAACAGATTTAGCTTGCTTTTTTAAATGAATAAGTCCCAGCTACTATAATATCCAAGGATGTAACCAAATATTGATGATTGCAGGGACGAAATGTAAAAAAAAGAATCGCTCACTGAAAACTCTGAATATTTATAGGGGTGTGTCATTATGAAAAACATTTGACTGTTAAATTCTGTAACTGACCAATCAGAATCAAGGATTCCAGAGGGCTTTCCACCCATGACCACCCATGTTTACACATGAATGGCTATTTTGTGTTATAACTGAGCCACAGTGAAGTAACTGAGAACTGCAGAACTCAAAGAAACTAAAGAAAAGTAAAGAAAAAAGGCACGGTTTTGAAAGGTCTGTTCTATGGCAGAGTTAAAATGTACTTAAAATATATTTTTGCAAAAAAAAGGGTACTATTTAATATAATCAATGAAATTATATAAAAAGTTGGAGGCTGGGAAACCCTCAACAGCACTATTTATGTAATGCACTACTTATGATTAATTAATGATTAGTATGTACACAATCTGGTTATATACACAAACACACTCATATGCCAAATGTCGTGACAACTGTCAACTGTGGCAACTGTGTCTCTGTGTAGCATTCCAATCCGAACAACCCCAGCATCTTGACTATCATTATATGTGGAATAAAATAAAATATATAGCCTCTTCAAATTAAAAAGCAGCATTCTTACCTTGGTTAGTGCCTGTTCTGTCCTTTCAGGGGCGCTACGGTACGCCTGTGTGACATCACTGAGTGGGATAGGCATGTACTGCAGAGTGAAGTTACTGAGGAGAGAGCAAAAGACCATCAAGAAACAGGTTAAAGGTTTTTCCCAAACATCGACACGAGAGAGAAGAATGAGCTCCAGGAAGCTGGAAAGTGTTTCACACCATCTATTTGTGTCTCAGTAAAAAGTTGTTTTCTTTCTTTCATTCTTTTTAACAGAGCGCCATGTTGCTTTCAACACTTTTCAAAGCGATCTGTACTGAGAACAACATTCTTACAATGATTACAGTCCTCTGAATGCAAGCTCAAGTCTGCAAAAAGTTTCTACATTAAATAATATTTGTGTATATCTCCAGAGAGGAGAGGTGTTTCCAGAACAATGCTCTAATTGTGCATCATAGGCAGGCCAGTGAGGTGATGAAAGACTGTGAAATCACAATCAGCTTCACGTAGGCATGGACTGAAGTTCTTAAGTTTTCCAAGTAACAGCATGCTGTGAATACGTTTTCAAAGAGATGAGTGAGTCAGTGCTCAGAGGGGTGAGTGTACATCGAGGAGTGTGCATGATATGAGTGTGCATGGTGTGTGTGTGTGTGTGCGTGCATGTGTGTGTCATACTGTTCTAGGGCTCGAGCCACATCTTGGAAACCCGTAGCACTTGTGTTATTCCGATCCCATGTCACACTCCTACAAGAAAGAAACAAACTGTGACAATTTTATATTACTAAACCACTATCCATTATTTATTGTTAATAAATGCACCAGATCTGCATGCATTTTTTACATATTCTGCACTGATGAATTCTAAAGATAGATGATAGATAGACAGACAGACAGACAGACAGACAGATATAATTTTTTTATGTGAGAAAGTCAAACTATTTTGTATTTAATAGATTGGTAGGTTATAAAAAGACAAATTAGCTAAAACATTTCATTAAAAAAAATGTGCATAAATTGTGTAATCAGAACTTTGCAGAAATCTGCAAAGCTTTCTATGGAAAATAATATATCACTCGAAGATCTGCGGTGAAATTTAGCCAATACATACTCTCTGTAAGATTTACTAAAGACACGTGGTAAAGAAAATAGCAATGAAAATGTGAGGACAGTTAATTTTACAACTGTCCATACTTCATATTCATTTGTAGGAGTTTCCCTTTCAGATGATACATTTATGGGAGGAGAGAATTTAAATGAATAATACAAGATGATTTACAGTACTAAGGTTTGCAGTTGGCAATTTACTTCTATACTTAATATTTGCGCCTCTATTTAACACTATTTATTTAACACTTTAATTTTGCACCTGTGTTGTTAGTGGATTACCCACACCTAATTATCATCAGCTCTGCTCATTTGTGACCCTACACTAATTTGGTACACTCCGCTGGTCATTATGGGATAAGTGTCTGTGTTCTTTAATTTGCACGTTATCATTATATCACCCGCAGCATTTTCCACTCCAATCGGTGCATTTATTGGATTGCAGTCTAATGCTAATTTGCCCTGTTTAGTAAATCTGGCCCCTAGACCTTGACATATAAAGTTAATAGTTTGCTTCTTGGTTAACAGGTACTATATTATGCATTTTATCACAGCTGGGGTGCTGTATGGGCCAAGCACCTTGAACAATCCTTTTTGTAATTCATATTACAATAACCCTGAGTACCTGAGTGTGGTGTTGATCTGCAGAGCTTTACTGAGCATCCTCGCTCCTGTGTCATCGAGTCCATTGCCGCTCAAGTCCACCTTCTTCAAGCAGGCGTTGCTGCCGAGGGCGTTCACAAGCACAGTGCCCCTCGAACGCAGCCTGGAGTCAGCCAGAGACAAGCTCTGCAGGGCCTGGCAGAAAAGAGGAGCAGTTAGAGAAAGAGTGTGTGTGCGAGTTTGCAATGTCTGTGATCTGTAAAAACAGTGCTTAATAATTGATCAAGCATGGCGATATCTGCAGTGAGAGGACTATGTGCCCCAAAGGAGAGAGATTAGAAGGAAAGGAGAGAGAGTGGATGAATCACTAGTGCTGTAATACACACAGCAGACTGTTAAAAAGCTTTTGTACTCTGTGAGTGTGTGTGTGTGAGTCTTGAAAGTGTGTAAGTTGCGTACAGGAAACAAAGGTGTGTGTGTGTGTGTGTGTGTGTGTGTGTGTGTGTGTGTGTGTGTGTGTGTGTGTGTGTGTGTGTGTGTGTGTGTGTGTGCTTGTGAAACACTCACACACTCTTCCTCTTGCACCAAATGCACTAGTTTCTGCAGAACCTCATCCAGAACCCTGCAAGCACAGGAAATAGCAGGATTTAAACACACACCTATAAACTCCAACTCCAAGATTAATGACACTTCACACACCTCCCTCTGTCCCTCCTCTGCCTCCCCGAGAGCCTCCTACTGTGTGCTCACATTGGGTTTGTGATTGCAGACGGTTTCACAGACTTTTCTAACCTGCTTACCTCAACTGCCTGTCTCAGAGAGGATATCTGTTGTATCTGTTAATCTGTGTTCTGCACGTACGCTCTATCAACATCTACTCTAATGTCATGCTATTGATTATCACAGAACATAATTTGGAATAATCCCGCAATCCCGCAATCTGTGAAAACAAACATATGACGCGTGCAGTAATGCATTTACAATGGAAGAGTAAAAGGGAAGCAGGCAGCAGCATAAAAAAGCGTTTGGAAATTTTAAACTGAAAATGGTATGGTAGAATCACTTATGAACAATCTGGAAATATATATTCAAGCTTTTAACATTAGTTTAACGTTAAAACTGATTACAAAAATGTTTGAGATATAGGGACATGGAAAGGAGATGACAGTCCATAATGTATTGTTTATATGGATTAAACTCCCCCCACAGGAATGACATCATTAACATATAATCAGAATAAATAGTAACAGTGATTGCTCTATTTTCAATTCTGAAAATATTTATTAATTTTAATTTAAAAGCCATTAATCAAACCAACCAGCTACAAGATAATCCTAACATTACAAACTTTGCTTTTAGGCAGACAGGTGTTTGAAAATCAGAAAATTTTAAGTTAAACACCCCCCCCAAAAAAAAGAATTAATATTTTCAAATTAAATTTAAAAAATAATATATTTTGGATGAGAACCGGGAGGCTTGTGCCTGTCCCATAAAACAAAAATATAGACTTTATTCAACATTTAGGCACCGTAACGTCTCCTCTGTATCAGCGTAGCACCATTTTGGAGATAATCCCCTGGATGCAAAATATGTATGCTTTTCTGTATGTATGTAATTATACAGATAGAAGTAATGTATGTATGTAATTATATAGATAGAAGTACATAGAGACAGACTCAGTTGCATTTTGTTTGCAGCAGTTCTCTGATTGGTGGATGTTTCTTTTCAGGATTCCATGTAGTGCATTTCTGCACCTGGAATATGTCTGTTATATTAAATATGATTTTTCTAAACTGATGTTGTAATTAACATTGACTGATGGCTTCAACAGAAACATATACCATCGATTTATAAGCTCAGATCTCATTGCAGTTTTGCCTTGAACGTTTTATATTGTTAAAACTGTATTCGCACCGTCCTAGAAAACTTGTACCTTTTCAAAATGACAATTTCGACCATTTAGACCGCTCTAATAACATTTTAACTGTAGAAGTCAAGTAAGTGCTTTGACAAAGTGTTTCACATTTCCCGTTTGCCTGCAAGGCTTCCATTGTAAGTACACAACAGTAAACACGTTTTTCGTTTTTTGGTAATCGACGGCATGCCACAGATGCTGCTGATAGAGATTAAGATGTATTGAACATTTAAGCAAGTCACTTATCTTCAAACTGCTTCAGGCTGCCTGGCCCTGCAGTCTAAATGCTTGTTTGTGAGTCACTTTAAACGCACACTTCTGCCAAACAAAGTAATGTATACATATATCACTGTCTACTCTGTGATGTTTGTCTCTCTCGTTCTAGGAACAAGTACCTGCCCTTGATGTTAAAGTTCTTTCCCAGCAGCAGGTGTTTGAGGGAAGGGTGTCTGGAGAAGGCAGGAATGACACAGAGGAGATCAGCATCCAGCCCTGAAACGAACACAGAAATGTACAGGCAGAGTCAAAAGCGACTGAAGCAACTGAAGGTAAAGACACAGACTGAAGGTCGGTGGGAGCAGACAAAAGCTTCCTTTCATTTATGCAGTTAGATGTCTCACCGTTGTCTGAGATGTCCAGTGTGCTGATGCAGGAGACTCTGGGGAACAGGTCCAGTATTATCCCTGCTCCAGCAGACCTGAGCTGAGAGGCAGACAAACGGAGAGAATGAAAAAGAGATAGGGAGTAAGGGCACACGGGGTAGGTCAAGAGAAGGAACACTCAAAGACTCTAACATGTATAATTTATGATAACATGCACTCATATTTTTACAATAGCTCAACTAAAAGAGCATGGTGCTAACAACACCAAGGTCATGGTTTTGAATTCCCAGCAAATGTGCATATGTACTGATGAAATAGACCTTAATCCACAGCCGTTTCTGCATTTATGACGTTTTCATATTTCATTTAAAGAAGCTTGTTTAAAAAATAATAATAATAATAATAATTGCGACTTCTTGTCTCAAGATTCTGACCTTTTGCCTTGCAATTCAAATTGTGAGATATAAACGCAGAAATATAAACTGTGAAGAAAAGCCAATTTGAAAGATAATGAACTGTGAGAAAAAAGTCAGAACAGTGAGATAACAATTGCTATCAGATTACAATTACCCTTTTTATTTTTTATTACATGGCGAATTGTGAGATAAATTGTGAGAAAGAAAGTAAGAACTGAGTTTCTATCTTGCAATTTAGAAAAATAATAAAAAAATATATATATAAATTTTTGATATATCAAAAAACGTATCACTGAAAAAGTGTTTAAAAAGCACCTAAACAGTTACAGTGTTATTTTGAGGGAAAAGCTGTGAGAAGTTTGTGAGAAGTGAGATGTTGGGTAAGTTGTCATAGTGACATCTGCCATTAACATTGATTTACATATATACAAAATATACTGATAGGCTCTTGTGTAAACTGACTTTTGACTAAAACCTAGTTGCTGGGATACTGTACTGAATAGCCTGCATGACTACTAGCCCCATTTTCCTCTATATATAATTCCATACATAATTCTTTTCAAATCCACAGTACAGAGATTTGAAGAAAACAGATGTTAAAATAGTTTAAGATTTGATTTCCGAGAACGGATAAAATGATTTTGTGAGGTCAAAATAAGGCAATGCAGGCCTCACCAAGATAAACACACATTGCTCTCTCAAAAGAGACCTTGAAAGGATTTCTGTCTGACTAATTCTGTAGTCGAGATATCTGTACACACAGCAGAGTGACCACATACTGAAGGATTGAGGCTAGAGCCAACAGAGAGAACGACAGGCATTTATAGAGCTCAAGCCAGATTTAGGTCCACAATGGGGGGATGGGGTACCTCGCAGCCGCTGATGTCCAGGTGTAGGTCAGTGATGTGAGGATTGGATGAAAGCCCAAGGAACAGAGCCCTGTGGAAGTGACAGTGAACAAACACAGGGACGCCGTCATTACTGACAGCATTACATGCCTCATTGAAGAGACTTAGCATTCTATTATGTGTTTCCATGGTTGATCTCCATAATAAATCACATCAGAAAAGGTCTATATGGACACCGTCAAAGCGTTACGCAGGTCTTAAAGGATTAAGGGGAAAAGAGCTTAGAGATTAGTTCGACTCTTCTGGTGTGGGCCGGTGCTGTTGATAGAAGAGAGCTCAAATCAGGTGTTCAGCTGGGTGTGACAGCCCGTCTTGCATTCGTGAGCTGGGAGGAGGTATGACCCTGTTTGAAATGCTTCATTTGAAAACATTCTGGCTTTCCCAAAATAGCAGCTGCTGCATGAACATCTTGATTCTGACCTCAGTTAGGGGTGCAGAGCTCTAAAACTAGAAATGAACCCCCAGAGAGTTCTTCTAGCAGGCTTTTCACACTTGAAAGTGTTAACCCTTTAATACATAGTTCATCCAGAGAGGAAAAAATGGAAAATTATTTGGCGTTTCCTGTAAACAGATATTTTTCTTTTACAGACCCAACTGTTTATTTGTTATGAGATGTCCATTAATAGTAAAAGTTAATTTTTCATAGATCTCCAATATGTGTGTGTGTGTGTGTGTGTGTGTGTGTGTGCGTGCGTGTGTGTGTGTGTGTGTGTGTGTGTGTGTGTGTGTGTGTGAGTGTGTGTGTGTGTGTGTGTGTGTGGTGTGCGCGTGCGTGCGTGCGTGTGTGTGTGTGTGAGTGCGTGTTATATTATTCCATTCAGAAGTTTAGGATTAGTATGACTTTTTTATTCAGCTAATATGCATTAAACTCATCAAACATAACAGAAAAGACCATTTTAATGGCACAAAAGATTTCAAGTAAATGC
Organism: Gymnocypris eckloni scoliostomus; assembly: GCA_027564155.1. NCBI lineage: Eukaryota > Metazoa > Chordata > Actinopteri > Cypriniformes > Cyprinidae > Gymnocypris > Gymnocypris eckloni. Next base: position 9,262,257 of record CM050422.1, read on the forward strand.
TGTTATTTTAAAACATTCTATTCATCAAATAATCATGAAAAAATCGCTGGGAAGCACAAATGTTTTAACATTGATGATAATAAAATGTACCATTTATGAGCATGTTTTCCAAAAATGATTACTTAAGCATTACACTTTTGGGGGGAATGTGGTTGACTCTGTTCAGCAAGCCCTTCAAATCTATATTACATCAATAAAATATGCTTGCCTTTAAAAATTTACAAAAATGAGTCCACATGTTCAAATTGATTTCACTGCTGCCTACATACTGAGATGAAAATGGTGAATTTTTAAAACTGTAGTGATAACTAATGATTTTAGTACTGAAAGAGAGGGTTAAGGTGACCTGGGTTCTCTTGTTCCATACTAAACAAGTCTAAAAAACGGCTTAAACCAGCCTAATGTAGTTAGCATATATCCTAGAAATGTGAAAAGCTGGTTTGTTGGATTTAGAGAGGTTTTGAATTGTGAATTGGTCAGACTAGGAGACCAGCTGGCTAACCAGCTAGGTCGCGCTGGGAAACCAATTAAGCCAGATTAAACAAGCTAAGCCTGGGTTAAGCACAGCACAAAAAGCCAAAACGGCAACTGTACTCACCTCAGTACGTCGGGAGGCATCTTCATAGATGCCAGACTGATGTGAGTGAGGCTGAATGCTGAACTGAAAAACTGACGGAATGAAGGAAGTGTCTCTCTCACTTTCCTAAAAGTGTGACAGAAAAGAAGGGAAGACTTTTATCCATAACACATCATACCACACTTCACAAAGCCCTGAGCAATACGGCAGAACAAGGGCTCAAAAAATACCCTCTGGCTCATTAGAAAAGCTCTGGTTTGTAACTCTATTACGTGTTAAACATTTTAACAACGTTCAACATTTTAACAAGCTGTCTTTGGACCAAACAAACAATTATTTGGGTGGGACAGAACTAGGTGGGGAAAATGAGAGAGAGAGAGAGAGAGAGAGAGAGAGAGAGAGAGAGAGAGAGAGAGAGAGAGAGAGAGAGAGAGAGAGAGAGAAAGAGAGTCTGAGAGTCAGTGAGGGATACTAGGGGGCTAAAAACATGACAGTTCATGATAAAATTTTTGCGTTTGACAGTGACATTATCACTTAAGAGAGGGAAGAATGTGGGGTGTAAATGTGTTAACAAGAGCAGAGAGTGCTAAGGGAACATTCCTATTTAATATTCATGAGCTCTCTGTCTTATCAGCTCGAACAGATTTACATTGCTTCTTTCACATGGCACTAGCGTAGCCAGATTTACTCACACACATGCCCACACATCTCTTATGGAGGTGCCCATGTGTGCGGTGGTTCTGTGTTTGGGTGTGCATGTTTCTGATTGCTTATACGTTCACAAGTGTGGGAGTTTAGGTGGGAGTTTGTGAAAGGATGAAATTAGCACTAGGAAAAAGAGGCCATGCATGCTATAGCATACTAACACAGTACTCTATAATACTACTGCAGTGTATACTATGTATGCCGAGCACAACATGCAAACGGTTCAAACGGCAGAGCGGAGCAAGAGTGAGTGCGATCATCCCTTTCACTTTACTACTAGTTTTAACGTGGAATAAACATGAATGAACTTATCCCTCATGTAATTGTTCAATCTGCATTTCAACCTCAACAAGATGTCAATAAAACAGTTTTTAAACAAAATGTCACGTAACATTTCATTAACCTTCATTTGTCCACAGCTCATTAGTTCGCTAGAGAAATGAAGAAATATTAGACTACAGTATATACTCACCTCATTTTATTTTACCTGTTAATTATGCCTTAATTTTTTAATGTGCGCTTAAATAAATCTTTTTTTGTTTGTTTTAACTGGATTTATTTTAAGAAAGAGCAATTTGTTCAGTTAACCACTGTTTAATAAAAAAGCAGTTGTATGTAATTTTTTTCCTCTGCTGTACCGAAACCATACCGAACCATGACGTCAAAACTGAGGTACGTACCGAACCATCATGTTTGTGTACTGGTACACCCCTACCAAATGCACAGTACCCATAAAAGAATAGACAAAAAGTACCCGAATGACCTACTACTTCCAGCATGATTCTGAAGTGTGCATGCGATGGACACTTTACTATCCCATGAGACCACGGGAGAGGATTTATGGATGGCAGTGATGTAACGCAACTGACACTGGTAGGTCACATGACAGTAACCACATGGTGAATGTAGTACGTTCAGATTACATTCATACGATATAATAGAACATAACATTTTACGGACGCGAGGTAATTACTTATTCAAAAAGTAACTACTCAAGAGTATGCGATTTCAGACACAGACACCGTATAGAATAATGTATCCCACAATGCAATGCATTTGACTTTAACTTCCATTTTCAGTTAGATGAACTGGAAGTAATAAAAAAAACTGCAATGTTTATCCATTCTTGACTCAATATATGAGTCATGCATTTTCACACAAAACTAGATCAATAAAAGAAAGTTATGAGGTCATGTGACAGTGCAGCATACTCCATAAGGCTTTCTGTTACACTAAATATTTTCTACAAATATTACATAAACAATATTGCACTACTGCACATCATTCAGGATGTAGTAATCTAGTACTTCAATCCCAACACAGCCAAAATGCAAGACTATTTCAATATTCAGACACCTAATCATCTTCAAAAACGTATCCCTCTGCAAATTCGAACCCAATTAAGAACAAACATATTTGCAGGAGGTGCAAAGGATGAAGAAACCTTCCAATTTGAACAATAAGTTCAGCTAAAATTAGCCTCATTTTTCAGAGAGCTTCTCATAATGTCGTTAACGTGCCAAGAGGAGAGATGGAATTGCTGTTTGGGTTCAGAAGGAGTTAGACAGGAAGATGGATCATTGTATTTCTGTATCTCCTCAGCCTACAGCTTCTTCTCACATACAGACACATGCACATTTACTTGCAAAATCACAGACTTCTGTTGTAAAGCTAATTAGAATTACTAGACTGTTGTTAGAATAAAAACCATTGTTTACTTAATTTATGAGCTGTTTTTTTTAAATGCTTTATTTCTTAGATCACTTTTGGAAACAATTTTGTCACACAAAAACATGTTTTCTTCTAATGCTGTTATAGTGTCTGTATTACAATCTGTGCAGCATGCAGGTCCATCAGCTCTATCTGATCACTCATGTCCCAGTTTAACTCATATTGCATTTCTGCAGGCACTCTTCCCTGCTGGGAAACCCAACCAGCCTCTGATGAGAGTTGAATCCAGCTGGAAAGCCAATCTTTTACGGTTACTAAAAAGTCCAAGCTGGTCTAGATGGTTGATCAGAAAAAGTATGAGCAGACTTGATGTTGATCTGTTATCTAGTCCAAGCTAGTAAGAGCTTATTTTAGAATCAGAGATAATATTATAGGTTTTAGATAATTGTATTATTGTTTTTTATATTTATATTTTCTGTTTTAATTTAAATTTGAAAATATTAAAGTTGTAGTAATTGTATAGTGCTTATGTAATTTATATTAGCTTTTGCTTTTTTCTTTGATATTCTAAATATGCTTTGTTATTTTTTTAGTCTTAGTTATGTAAATTAAACAAAATGAAATGGCAAATACTGCCTTGGCAACTTAATGAAACAAAATAAGCTTATTTTATTTTATTTCAATTTAAATGTATTGTATTGAATTATTTTCAGTAACAAACATGTTTTAATGACTTTAGGTGTAGCTAACATAATACTGTGCTTTTGTTTTGTACTTTTTTGTATCCAGTTACAAAAATTACTACAAACATTATTTTTCTTGTTTTAAGCAAACCTCGTTAATTATTATTGACAGATTTATATTTAATTTATCCAAAATAATTTATTTGTATTTGCCATATGAAATCTAAACTTAATAGAAAGACATATTATCTGAAAATAAGTTTTAATTTTTGCTTTAATAATTAAGCACATTTCTTGTTTTAATGATGTTTTGATATATTTACTGAAAAACAAAACAAAATACTGATTGCATTTTTTTCCACGCAAGAACCGTGGCCATTTTAAGCTGGTATAGCTTTGATTTTATATACAGTAGTACTTTCCTGCAGGACTCTACTTTTTAACCTTAAACTCGTTTAAAAGCAGTGGAAAAGTGCTTCCTGAGGAACTGACTGAGATGAGTCAAACTGACTCGAGACGATGTGCGTGGTTGAAGCCAGGCAAGTTTAGCTCACCCGTGAGACTGACTCAAACGTGACAGATTATCATGCGAGAGCTGGTGGGTGGCAGTTTAGCTCACCTGTGAGAGAAGGAGTTTTTGGACAGGTTCAAGTAGGAGAGATCGGCACAGCATCCCCGCAGCAGAGCTCCAAATAACTGAGAGGAAATGGAAAGAGGACAGAAAACAGAGGGGAAAATAGAGAGTGAGGGAAGGAGAGTGGCAGCAAAAGAATGACGAACATTAGTATAATTCTGCAATTAAGGACCATTACATTTTGACAGAAATATCAATATGAAATCAAAGACTAATTGTTGTCTCGCATCCTGGGTGCAATGACATAAATCAAGACGAGTAAATAGCAGTTTGGAAATAACAAATTCAGAAGGATGAGATACACTGTCAACTCACAGAGTCTACAGTACAGTCAGTGCCTGACAGGTCCAAATGCACCAGGCAGTTCGGCTGTGCCAAGAACAGGTACAGATTCTGCAATGAGGAAGAGCATTGAGGCTGTTAATAGTAGTGTGTAGTGTGTATGTGTGTATTGTGTACCTGTCTCTGTATGTGTGAGTTATTTTAGCATCTGTGTGTTTGTCCTCACAAAGACAGCAAAACCCAAACAACTTTGTGAGAAGCTACCTAATGATTCCAATGATGAAGACAAAGCTTTATAATCAGAATACATAAACTAGATCATCTAAATAAATGTATTTTAATGCAAAAAACATATTTTTGTGTCAATAATTTTTCGTATAGCTTATATTTATAAATTATAATTGACATAAAATAGTCACAAAAATATGTTAATATATAAATATCTATATTTAATGCTGTAGTTCAACTCTAAGCACCACAACACTACTTTTTACACTTATATAAATTATGGCATTATAGAATTTTATGGCATTTATAAAGAAAATGTTATCGGAGGTTATTTAATGTCCAAATGTAGTTTAATACAAATCGCTAAATATTTAGATACATATTGGCCCCGATGTACCTACTTTTTTAGTAACTTGTTGTGTAAGTTTAACCAGTTTAATTTACGAGTAGCTTGCAACTAGAAATGTAAGCTTATTCATTGCTTCCCAAATACAATGTAAGCACTACACCACAAGTTTAACTATAGTAAATATAATTAAATTAATTACAGAATACTAGAAGTAAAAAAGAGATAAAAACAGGTTCTAACCGTAGCATCTTCTCCAGATAGAATCCCTGGGTTCTTACTCAGGTCCAGATGAAGAAGAGAGTTGGAGTAGTCGTCACTGGAGCACAGTGCCTGAGAAAGAGATGTGACACCTGGGAAGAAAGACAAATAAAGGCTGAATCACACAGAAAATTTAAAGTCCACCAGAGAAAATGCTTCTATTTTGCATGTTCTATATATATATATATATATATTAGTGGTGGGCATAGATTAATTTTTTTAATCTAGATTAATCTCACTGTAATCTTTGAATTAATCTAGATTAATCTAGATTAAAATGGATCATTTGAATTCTGCCGAAGGCATTCAGAATATGTGTGCTACCCAAATAATGACTAAAAGTAAGTCTTTGAGAACGGGTTTCTCCAGGGGCTCATCTCCTGTTTCCAAAATGCATCACAAACTGCTTGAGAAAGCTGTTCTACTATGATAATTGGTGATGAAAATAAATTATGTTCAATAAGATGTACTTGTGTTTACTAACTGTTTATTCAGTTAAACATGAATTTTGAACTGTAGGCCTACATAAGAGGTCGTGATGAACTGTTTACAGTTTCCATTGGGAAGCTTCTTAAAAATAAATTTTCCCTGAAGCAAACCCGGCGGCTTCATAGCTGCATCCATGTTAGCACGTCACGTCTGATGTGGTAATTTCACAGTAACGTTAGGCATACACACAGGTTCGAAGCAGAGGGTGACACGGGGTGAATTCTCAAACCTCTCCGTCTCACTCCCACAAAATGAATCTCTTCCGTCCCAATCCCACGAAAAACTGGGGAAAATCCCGTCCGTTCCACTCCGGAAGAATGACTCCATTCCCTCCCACTCCCATGTTGGTTTTGATTTTTTTTTTTTATAACTGTCAATTACAGTAAAAATATAGTACAGATCACAGCGTGCCCACCTTATTAGTTGAATAAAACCCAAAATGTAGTTTTTTGTTATTATATTGAACTGAAAGCCATCTTATGCACAGTGTTGCACAGATTCAATTTCATGTAAATCATCCATGCTAACACACACGTCTTCTATTTTAATTATTATTTTTTTTTGACATTTCACTCTCTATAGATATATTTTTCAAAGACGGAGTTTCGAAGTTTCTCGCTCAAGTTCACATGAGACCTAAAGCGCATCCTGTTTGAGTGCACACAAATAAACGTAGAGTCTTTACAGATTCGAAAGATGTATTAGGCTACTTTTATCTGTATGACCAAAAATGACGGAGATTTTAAGAGCAAGTGAACGCACGGAGCCTGTCCTGCAGCAACGCTTCCACACAAACACTTCAATAGCGCACATTTCTCTAGGTTAACATCATATTGAGCGGCCATGTAAAGTTGCTACTACATACATCTTTCAGATGAAAAGCCATATTTGAGGTTGATGAATGATAGGTGAGCGTTTGGATGTCCTGCCCGATTGTATTACCACACAGACCAGCCGTTAACAATCTGTCCATCACGGACTGCGTCATTCATTAACCAGTCACACCAAAGCAAACAGGAGGAGAGCATACAGAGACAGGGCAACTAGAATTGAGTTCAGAATTAAAATATACAGTTTATAGTTTATTTATATAAAGGTATATTTGTGTGTAAAGTTGGGTATCATTACTATTCGGTCCGCCCACTCGATTAAATATTTTCCTCTCCATCCCAATCACGTGATTCGTAGCGATTTTGTTTCCCATCCCGGGATTCGAAAAATGTCAGCCTCTAGTTCAAGACTGTTCTCGCCCCCTACAGTGCAATTCGGCTAGGTATACATCCGCTAAAATATCAGGGTGAAAGTCATCATAGCTTGCGTAGAATAGACCCAGCTCCCAACCCAACTTTGAGAATAGATTAACGGCGATATTTTTTTTATCGCCGATAAGAGTCTCACGTTAACGCAGCACGTTAACGCCGATAACGGCCCACCACTAATATATATACAGTCATGTCCAAATATATTGGCACCCTTTGTACATATGATCAATGACTGTGAAAATTAATCTGCATTGTTAATCCTTTTGATATTTTATTTAAATAATTCACAAAAATCTAACCTTTCATCGGATAATAAGAATTTAAAATGGGGGAAAATATCATTATCAAATAAATATTTTTTTCTCAAATACATGTTGAACAAAATGATTGACACCCCTAGAAATTCTTATGAGTAATATATATCTGAAGTATATTCCCATTCATATTTACAATTTTATTATGAACATGAAATTATCCAGCCATTGCTTCCTGTTTCACAGAAATATAAATAGGAGGGAAAACAAAGCCCAAATTCCCTTAATCATCCATCACAATGAGAAAAACCAAAGAAAATATTTCTGATGTGCAGCAAAAGATTATTGAGCTTCACAAATTAGTGAAGTGTCTTTAAGAAAAGAGCTAGAGCAGTAAAAATTCTGATTTCCACCATCAGGGCAATAATTAAAAATTTCCAATCAACATAAAATGTTACAAAACTGCCTGGAAGAGGACACGTGTCTATATCGTCCTAATGTATGGTGAGAAGGAGAGTTTGAGTGGCTGAAGACTCTCCAAGGACCACAGCTGGAGAATAGCATGAAATAGTTGAGTCTCAGGGTCAGAAAACCTTAATAGAAATTTTCAAACAGAACCTACTTCACCACATGTTGTTTGGGAGACAATTATCCTAGCTCATCCAAAAACAAACTCCAGCATATTCAGTTATCAGACACGACTGGAACTTCAAATGGGACTGGCTTCTATGGTCAGATGAAATAAAAAAAAATAGCTTTTTAGCAGCAAACACTCAAGATGGGTTTGGTGAACACAGGGATAAAAAGTACCCCATGTGTACAAAGAAATATACTGCTGTATTTTTGATGTTGTGGATCTATATTTCTGCTGGAGGTCCTGGACATCTTTTTTAGACGCATGGCATCATGGATTCTATCAAATACCAACAGATAAAAAATCAATAAGTGACTGACTCTGTCATTGTATAATGAAATTTCTGAAAATTTCTGAAAATTTTGAAATTTTAAACTCTGAAATTGTATAATGGGCCATGTTTGGATCTTCCAACCGTACAATAATCCAAACACAAACCTCAAAAACAACACAAAAATGGGTCACTGAGCACAAAACCAAGCTTCTGCTATGGCCATTCTAGTCCTCTGACCTGAACGCTATAGAAAATGAGTGAGGTGAACTGAAGAGAAGACACACCGTCATGGAGCTGTGAATCTAAAGGATCTGGAGAGAATCTGGATGAAGGAATGGTCTCTGATCTCTTACAAGGTGTTCTCTAACCTCATCAGGCATTATAGGAGAAAATGTAGAGCTGTTAAACTGGCAAATGGAGGTTTAAAAAAGTATTGAATAAAAGAGTGCCGTTAATTGTGGCCAATGTGTATTAGAGAAAAACTAAATGATCTGCATTGCAATTTGAGAGAAACTGAAGAAAAATCTGAATGTCTTCGATGTTCCTGTGGCTCAGTGGTAGAGCACTGCCTTAGCAGCGCAAAAGGATGTGGGTTCAACTCCTAGGAACACACATACTGATAAAAAAAAATATAGCCTGAATGCACTGTAAGTTGCTTTGGGTAAAAGCGTCTGATAGATGTAAATGTTTGCAGCACCTGCTATGTTGTCCTTTTACTTTCATGACTTCCACAAGTTTGTTTTAAACCTGATAATCATGTTCTCCAGCATGATAAAACAAGTATCTTGAGCAATTATGCAGGCAAAATCATCTGATTGAACGAAGGAGTTCGTATGATCAATGTCACAAATTTGGTTAGGGATTTGAAGAAATGTCAACTCTAACATTTCTTTGTATTTCCAGGTTTAAATTAGATTTTTTGACTCCACTGTATGTGACCACTAAACCACAACAATACACACGATGCTCTGTAAGCAGAGTGCATTTTCATTTTGCTTCTGAATACATGAAGAAAATGCTGGTGATTTCCTTTTGTAGCTTCAGACAAAAAGACAGCTCAACTAACTCTGTTAGGTGGCAGCTTGCCAGTGAACTCAGCCAGTACACTTTCTCACCAGGGAGTAAGAAAAACATCCCATTGCGCTCTCTAAAAGGAGGAATTTACTCATCAAAATGTTAACCACCGCAACCTTTCATGATCCAGTAGTCTTCGGTTTTGCTTTTATATTTTCTGTAGTTCATTTTTTGATGTGTAAATTCAGTTTTACTGCTGATAGGATGTTGATTTTACTTCAAAGTTCACTATAAATCCCAAACGGATGTGACAGATGCCAAATTAAAACATCTCAGTTTGAAATGAGTTGTATTCTCTCATGGCACAAGTTCACCTAAGTTCTGTATTCAAAGTTAAAACTTCTGCAATGAAGTTGTCAGAAATCAGATTACAAACAGAGATTAATGATGGGAGCTCTTTCAAGTGGATGTTGATTAATGGCGCATGTTAGAAGGCTCTCCATCTATCCACTCGGTTTAAAACTGTATTGATTGAAAGAGTAAACCAGAGATTTAGCAGACCCTGGAAGCAGCCAAGGATGCTGGTAATTGAGTCTGGGCTCTCTAAGAGAAGACTGGCTCTTTGGTCATGACTCTGAAGCTCTAAAGTCAGATGCAACTAATCCATCGATAATCTCACTGATTTAACAGAGAACAGAAGCTGATTCTAGATCAGTGGAGTGAGAATCGTTATTTTAAAGCCTGAAATGCTGCACAGAGATTGTGTAACAGGGTAAGCGGGATATATCTGCTATGTCCTGTGTGTGGGACAAAGTGTTTCATAACAAAGTTATTCAGAGCACACAAACAAACCCTATTTATTGAGTACTCAATAAAAATACAATAATATGAATAAATATAATAATAATAATAATAAGTATAAAATGCAAAACTATATGTGAGTGTATATATATATATATATAATTTTATATTTGCATAATATATGAATATATTGTTAAATATTAATATTATTGTTTGTTTTCATATCGAAACTCATATTATATATGTATATGTTTATATATATATTTTTATAGATTTTATATATATATATATATATATATATATATATACAATTCAATTATATTTTATTATTTTATATATAATGTATACATATTCATATTTCACAAATAAATATAAATATTTATTTAATATTACATATACATAAATGGTTCTATATGTGTTTTAAAATTTGTTTAATTGTAACTACAAATAGTATTGTTATATTATTATTATATATTAATTCATTTAATTAAATATTTAAAATGTAAATATTGCTAGATTTTTATAGTTATTATAGTTATAAATTATATAGTTACATAATTATATAAGTTACTTTTATAATAATACTTTTGAATAAGTGTATATGTGTAATCACACACACACACACACACACATTTATCTATCTATCTATCTATCTATCTATCTATCTATCTATCTATCTATCTATCTATCTATCTATCTATCTATCTATCTATCTCTATATACTGTATATATATTTAAAAAATGATTACATTTTTACATTTTTATATTTCTAGAAAGTTAGTGTAGTTATGGCATCTACCAGAAAGGACTAATTGAACACATGATCTCACATGAACTTTACAGACTTCTATTTAATGCTTGTTCAGACCTAATGAATAGTAATTGTGGGATAGTTGTTATAGACTTAACCAGCAGAGGGCGCTAAACCTCTAGGGACACATAGCTTCTGCACACACCCTTTGAAGACAGCGACGTCTTGGAGAGGTTCAGTAGACGCAAACCTTTACTGAGCCGACACACCTGCTGGATAAGGTTAGACACCCCTGTAAGGAAATATACATTCACAAACATGTTAGTCACAGACCAATTTACACACTGCATATGATCACACACATTCAGGCAAACACTGACATTGTTGTAGTTACGTTGTTGTAGTCACACATGCACACTTGTGATGTGATAAGCACTGACATGTGTCAGGCATGATAGCAGTCTGAAAATCTGACACTGATGCATACAGAGGACATATCAGTGTTGGGGAAGCTACTTAGAAAATGTAGTTATTGAAACCACAAGCTACTGACAAGAAGTAGCTCATTATACTGAAGCTACATAAAGGGGAAGTATTATTTCTGAGAATATATATCGTCGTGCTATTAATATGCAGTTAAGATGGTAGTGTTACTTTTACTGTACAGCACATTCAAAACTACACAAAAATACACACATTAAAAAAGGCGGAGCACACACACTTCTCAAAGAATGCATTTTCAAATCAGCAACAGATACAGCACAATAAGTCAGCAAGGCAGAGACAAGAAAGAACAAAAAAAAACACTCAGAGACAGAAATAGCACATGCTGACACAGAGATTGTAAAAACAGACAAAGGCAGGTAAATAGACAGACTGGAGGGGAGATAGAGGTATAGCAGAAAAAAATAGACGTTGATGCATGTACCTTGGTTGTCCAGTGTATTGTGGGCCAAGTTAATGGAGTGTATGACTGATGCTGGGTTTTCTGACAGGGCAGTGGCCATTTTCTGTGGGAAATCTCTAAATGACAGAAAGAAAGTGAGTAGAAACGGAACCGCAATACAAAGTACTGCACTCTGGGACACACATGAAATACGGAGGCAATGATGTGGCAGGGGAATAAGACTGGGAACGGCATAAAGGGAAAAATGACAGTGACAGAACAAGAAACAAACTTTTAGATGAAAAGAAAGAGAGTAAAATTGTCAGGGTGATGAATGACAGAAAGAGAGCAATAGAAAGATTTATAACTTACGCTTTAAGGCCCACATTTTCCAGCGTGAGCTCCTCAAAACTGCTGGATTTACTGACAGAGTGCAGAATCTGTTCTACGACCTCTGAACTCTGTGTGTGTGTGTGTGTGTGTGTGTGTGTGTGTGTGTGTGTGTGTGTGTGTGTGTGTGTGTGAGAGGGAAAAAAAGAAGAAAATCATTAGAATTTAAATATTCAGGAAGACGCACCATAATGACTGTAATCTCATGCATATGGACACAGATTTTAGGCAAGAAGATCTATTTATATATTCACACTAACAGTCAAAGGTTTAGAATAGTGACACATTTATATGATACAAAATACAGTAAAAACAGTACAATTTAAAATAACTGTTTTCTATTTTAATACATTTAAAATAAAATGTATTCCTGTGAGGGCAAAATTGCATTTTCAGCATCAGTACGCCAGTCTTCAGTGTCACATGATCCTTCATAAATCATTCTAATAAGCTGATTTGCAACAGTTAAAGCTTATAATTTGAGCTTGGTTATTAATATTGGTTAGTAATACCTTTTTTGATGTTCAATATTTTTGTGCAAACTGTCATACATTTTTTCAGCGTTCTTTGCAGAATAGAAAGTTCAAAAGGACTTTTATTTGAAAAAAATACATTCTAAATGTCTTTACACTCACTTTTGATCAATTTAATGCATCGTTGCTGAATAAAATCATCAATTTATTCTTTATTTATAAATCTTACTTACTTTCTTCTTTTAAAAACATAAAAAAAACAATATTCTAAACTTTTGACCAGTAAAGGTACTGAATGAATACCATATTCATATATCAAGGTATGGTAACACTGATAATAGCACAGTACTATTTTGTACACAAAACAAACACAAACTAAACAGGACTCTGACACAGTGGACATTGTGAAGGTCATAAAAATATATTTACAATGCGCAAGTCTTTGCAATAAAGTTTGGTGAACCAAGAGTTATACGCCATGGCCGCCACAATCACCGCGAGGTCCCTGTGACAAAAAGAGACACAGAAGAGAAAAATCTAAATAAATTGTCACAGTGAAGTGCTGCAACAACCAGAGGCGTTCTCACTTTCCTCATGCAAGCCCTCATAAGATTGCAAGCTCCCCTCAAGACTAAAATAGAGATGTTATTATTCAATAAAAATGATAGATTTAGCAATAAATGCTCCCTGAGAGGAAAGCGAGGAGAGGAAGGGAAGGGGACAGTGTGGATCGATGGCAAAACTGATGCCAGGTCAGTGAATTACTCAGTGCAACGTGTCTATGATACAGCTTTTAAAGTTGGCCCTGAGCCTGAAACCATTTACCTATAGCCAGAGTGGACTTTACTGCACTACGATAGGGAACGGAGAAAAAGAAGGCGAGGGACAGAAATGCTAAAGGGTTTGGCTGATGGCTGTGTTCTCATTTGCAGCTTCGTCATTCCTCGGTTAGGACGCTGTAGTGAGGCTGTAGGCAGTGTGTACTCAGCTGTTCTCTCCTTCTAAATGAGAGTTTCTCAGCCTCACCCGCTCATCTCTCTCCCTCTAGATGTTCTAATGGAACAAACGCTTAAAAATCAATGACATAACATCCTCAAGTCAAATGCAGCATCGAGATTAGTCTAAGTGTGCCTGTTGGTGAAATAGTGAGAAACAAAAGAATGGCAGTTGGATTGCTCTGCAGTATCAAGGCTCATTAGCTGATTTACTGTCCAAAATGTTCTTCTTTTGCAAATACTTGATCTTCAACTTAAAAGGCAATACAAATAAATGCTTCCCTTACTTCATAGAAATATGCCAGTTGCCACACTTGCATGAACATTGTTTTCTGTTGAAAATCCAACTGTAGATGGCATATGGAATATGGTTGCTGGACTAGTCTGAGCTGGTCATTAACTGATCCAAGATGGTCATTAGCTGGAAGCTGCAAGCTGGTAGAACATCAATCAAACCACTACCAGCTGGTCATGCCAGTTTAATGTGGTTTCCGGTGCATTTTAGTTGGTGATCCAACTAATTACCTACTTGCACCAGCTAATAACCTGCTACTATATTATATTATTTTCTTTAGAAAACACAGTAGTTTAAACACATTATTAATCCTCACCAGCACACAAAAGCGATTTGAATTGCAAAATCTACTCCAAATAATATGTAAATCAATCCGAAGGAATTTATAAATAATTCATAATTGATAAATAATTTATTTTTCACAATATATATAATTTATATATAATAATATACATAATTTCATGCAGAAAAAAACAGCAGATTTTATCAATAAATAAAATGTAATCTGCCTTAAGATTTCTAGAAATTGTTATATTGGCTTAATCAACTTTTGTTAAAATGTTTGCATTATGCATTTAAAATATGGCAATTTCCAACTGAATTTCACATGCATGTAAATGTGGTCAATGATGGAACTCCAAAGCCTTTGCTAAATTATACCGATCATCTCAATAAAACCACTCAAAACTATCTGAAATGACAAGCACTTTGTCTTGTCAGGTAAAAGCTCTTTTTAAAATTCAAAAAAGGTCTTTAAGTGGCCGCACTCTCAATATAGTTTCATCATGTGACTGACGGAAATAAAAAAAATCATTTTTCTGCAGATAACAGGAACTGCCCTTGAGCACAGTGCTCAGTGAACCGTATAATTTCTCAGAGTCAGAATATACATTTTAAGTGCATTTCCTTCTTTATGTGTTAAAGGCGGTAGGGTCGTGCAGCTGAGCATGCAGAGTTAATGTACATTTTCACAGGTCATATATGTACATGTAATACTGTTTTAACAGGAAGAGAGTCGAGAACCAGCCTTCAGACTTCCAACACAGACCAACATCAGCAGAAAATACAGAATCTGATCTGGAATCAGTTAAGGAACCTGACACCCATTGGACGGATGTAAAAAGACACAGCATGACTCAAACTGGGCAGGAAGTCAGCAAGAACGCCACAGGAAAGAGGCAAAATATATTATTACTGTGGCAATTCAGCACACATACAAAACGGTGGCTGACGTCGAAATCCCTGTCAATACAAAGCAATTAATGAAGCAAAGAGTTATCATTAGATGAATCCTTCCAGAATGAAGACGCTTTTAAACCACCAATCTATTGGATGTAGAGATAGCAATGGAAGTGATGGCTAGCAATTAGAGGTTGCCGATACAGAAGCACGTCCTGATTTTGCTGAGTTAGATGTGTTTCTGGGCCAAAATATATTGATGAAACTGGAACAACATTTTAATATAAAATGTAATCTTGACCATTTCCCTACACCTAAACCTAACCTTAACATGAGTAATCCCTAAAATCAGAGGAAATTATAGATGAATGACACTGACGTACAAGCAAAAAACACTGATTGTA
Organism: Gymnocypris eckloni scoliostomus; assembly: GCA_027564155.1. Classification (NCBI taxonomy): domain Eukaryota; kingdom Metazoa; phylum Chordata; class Actinopteri; order Cypriniformes; family Cyprinidae; genus Gymnocypris; species Gymnocypris eckloni. Next base: position 9,277,745 of record CM050422.1, read on the forward strand.
AGCCTAAACTTCACAACAATTATAAACTTGTTCTTCAAATCTGATTGGTTATTAACAATGTTGTTCCAAGTTCAACAAAGATGTTGATCCAGGAACATGTCGCACTTGGTAAAATCAGGTTCTGCAATACAGAACATGAATATTAAGATGAGATGTAAACTTGCGGCTACCCGCTCTCCAGGTGACTGAAGTCCAACAGGTTAAACTCTCTGTTGTCCTGCGAATGATAGATGGTATCCACATCCTGAAAGAGCAAAAGAGATAGACAGTGAGAGACTCAAAAAGAGGAAGAAAATATATTTAGAGTGCAATAAAAGCAGTGACACATACAGAAAATGGCCTCTTCTCTTGCGGAGGATATGTTTGTGATCAATAGGAAGCTCTTACCCACTGCACTTCCTCTTTACAGGTAATACCATTATAATCGCACAGAGCTGCATATGTCTCAGAAAACCCCCCTGAAATGGGAAAAGATATAGAAATGATAATGTGCCTAACAATAAAAATCTGTCCTACGTACGCTTATACACATTTCAATGATTGTTAGAGCACTTAAAGTCAAGAACTCTCTTCTTATCAAGATTAATTTTTCTCTGTACAGTATAGTGGTCTTGATTTGGCTATACCATTATTTTTATATACTTAATGTCATATTAAAAGTTCTTCATTTATTTCTGGATTCTTGAAAACATCAGTAAATACATTTATTTAAAAAATTAAAGAATAAAAAGTTACAGTTGGATCTTAAAGGAACAGTCTACCAAAAAATGCTGACAATTTACTCCCCCTCAGGCCATCAAGGATTTGGATGAGTTTGTTTCTTCATCTCAACCAATATTCATCTAAAATATCGCATGGATTCCGATATTCTCCGATCAGTTTCAGGCCTCACTCGTATGTGGAAATAAATCAGATATGAATCGGATATGTGCATTTGCTCCTGCTGTGTAAGTGGCCAAATCGGATATTCCCTGTAAATGTGACTCCTGCGTCACTGAAAAGTGAGTTTTTTAAAACATGTCGTGGTACAGACATACCTGTAACAAATGAAACATCTCTAGTTGGTTAGCAGAGTATTAATTTTGTTCGTTTGTGTTAAATAAAAGACGATCTGATGCTGAAATGTGCTGCTGTTGTCAGTGACGGCTGCTTGTACACAGACGAGCGCTTAAGTCCCGTTCATTCCATTGAACCCACAAAATAAAATGTACACAAGCATGTCCCTGCCTTTGATATATACAATCACTGATGAATGCATTTGGTTTTAATTACTAAAAACACAGAGGATGTGACATGCTTAACATGACATGAAGATCATTACTGTCCTGAAGAATTTGTACTAGGATATCTAATTATTTTTATGTATAGATGTAACTATTGCATTAAAAACGTTTCTATGTGAAATCCATGTCAATAAATTAAACTCAATGTACTATTTAAATAGATTTTTTATGTCATATATTTAATTTTTGGCTTGTTTCACCAAGTGCAGTGTAAAATGCCCTAATCGGATATGGATAACTTTTAAAAGAAATGTAAAGCACGTCGACTATCGGATATAGTCACAAAATCGGAATTGGTCATCAAGACCTGCAGTATAAATGCAGCCTTAGAGTCCAAACAAGCTGATAAAAACATCACAAAAATCCAGAAGTAATAAACACAACTCTAGTCCATCAATTAATGTATTGTGAAGTAAAAAGCTGCATGTTTGAAATAAACAAATCCATTAGTCAGGTGTTTTAACTTCTTGCCAAAATACCAGTCCTTAATCTATACTTCCTCCAGTGAAAAAGTGAATCCCCTGTTGTCTTCTCGAATCAAAGTTTGTTTTGGAGTGTTGATGTGGATTATTTTGTTTATTACAGTTAATTGATGAAATGGAGCAGTGTCAATTATATGTTGTTTAATGTTTTTATCAACTGTTTGGACTCTAAATCAGACGGCACCCATTCACTGCAGAGTAAGCAAGTGATGTAATGCTACATTTCTCCAAATCTGCTCCAATGAAGAAACAAACTCATGTACATCTTGGATAGCAATAGGGTGAGTAAATTTGTACATTTAAAAGTAGAACTTAAAGTTAACTAAAACTTAAAAACTCTTATTTCAATAAAATGTTGTTCTCAACTCTAATCCTGAGGACCCACTGCTTTGCACATTCTGTATGTCTTCTCTATGTCTTAACACACCTGATTCACATCATCAGCTAGTTAGGAGAGAGACAGATGTTTTTGATTAGATAGTTTTAATTGGATAACACACATGGACCAGAGTCAGATTCTTTCCACCATTTACACAGGCAATATGACATCTATTGAAATAATAACTGCCAGGAAGTAGGGATATTTACAGTGTGTGCTGTCTTCCAAAACAAAAAAAGATTTAAAGTGTTCTCCTATTGCATCAAGACACTGTTTTGTCTCTCATCTTTAAGCATATAAACAAGTCAACACTGCATCTCTCCCTGTCACCATATGAAGGGCATTGAGTAATTTGCATAGTCTTTATACTCACAATCACTGGTTGCTATTATGATTTTATTTTACTTTTATCATTCTTACTAGATCTTTTGCATTGTTCGTTTAGTTGTTTTCTTAATTTATGTATTTGGCACAGATTATTTATTCTGTCCTTCACTGTCTACAGCTGCAGCTGGCAAAACAAATATTGTTATATAATTTGTTATGAATAGCAAAGCACACCAAAACTGAGTTGATGGCATAAATGCATTCAAAAGTGAAAGTGCGTGCATTCAAAATATTCTATAAAACGACGGCAGTGGTGTGAGGGGAAGAAAAGAGATTAGAGAGATTAATATCTGGAGTATAATGCAAATATTTATGAGACTGTGTGGATGCATGAACTATATGTACTTATATTTCTCTCACCACATGCCCTTTGCGTCTCCACCGAACTCTCAGAGCTGGGAGAAAATTTCTGATTTCCGTCAGTAACTTCTCCATCTGCGTGAAAGATGGAGGGGCTGAAAAAAGAAGAGGGAGGGGGGAGAGGGAGATTCACAATGCATCAGAATCTCAGTTATTCTGACCCAGCATGTGAACACCTGGCCAAAGAGCTGAAACAGGAAAGAGAGCGAGGAGTTGAACACAGAGACAGAAAAAGAGCGTTATTATGCATTGCACTAATCTCCTACTGTCTGAATATGAGCAAATCTCTCAATTAACTGCTCAGCAGTATCTCACACCCCTGCTGCTCCAGCAGATACCGACTCCTATAGGCAGCATTATGATTCACCAAAAAACTACATTAGCACTACGAGATACAGTGCAAAGGCGACAGAAATCAGATTTGCCTCTCTGTTCGGATGGCGTGAGCAAATATAGACTGCAACAGGGCTAGTCTTTGCTTAATACATCGTATTTGCTGACCGTCCGAGGCAGATTTCACATCTCGATCTGGCAAGCTTTTATATGATTGGCTGTTTTTTATACAGTTTCTGAAAATCAGGGCACATATGTTTCTTTTTTTAGTCTACCTGTGAACAAAGATTTGTTTTAATAAAAAAACTGAAATAATAAAGTAATTTTTCAGGATAATGGGCATAATACAACATTGCAGTGTAATATAGCAAATTTTAGCAGCTCTTTATGAACGTAAGTGAACAGTTCACTTAGTTGTTCTGAACCTTTATGGATTTATTTCAGCTTGTGAACACAAAAGAAGACATTTAAAAAAAATTGAAAACCAAATAATTGACGGTAGCCATTGACTTCCATCGTACAGAAAAAAAATCCTATGTAAGTCAATGGCTACCATTACCAACATTCTTCAAAATATCTTGTTGTGTGCAGCAGAAGAAGAAATAAACTCATTCAGGTTTGGGACAAGTGGAGGGTAAAATGATGACAGAATTTCCATTTTTGGGTAAACAATTCCTTTAATATCTATTAATTACCAAAAAATGTAGCATATCATATACTGATAAATGGGAGTATTATGATTTTATGCATATTACGTTAGGTTTCTTTACAAAAATAAAGATTTTGTAGTGGTTATAGAAAACAATTTTTATTACAAACATTAGACCTTATGAACTTGTTTCCTTGCTTGTCTTATAAAATATAATATAAGTACTTATTTTTGGATTTTAAACGTTTATACTCAAACAGCTAAACAATTACTTCAGTAATTCTTTCAACAGCTGCTTATTATGGTGTAGTATAATATATTTTCAACAAATATGCCCCTAAATGCAATTTAAAAACTAAGCTTTTTGCTTTTTGTGTCAGTCAAACCAGACTGTTCTTCACCAGAATAAGCTGCAATGTGGACCATTATGCTGTTCAGTCATAGTCTGGCTAGGCGGGACCACGGTAAACCTGTGGGGTTCTTGGGACACTTACGTGTAGATGGAGTTGTTGAAGATCCGAGAGAGAGCAAAGTTGATGTGGCTAATCAGCTGATCCAGGTGGTCATTAGACTGCAGACTCAGGGAATAGGTGGACTTGTCTGTTTCTATGACAACCTGTGAAGGAAAGAACACGCTTTAGTGAAGCAAAACGACGGAGAGAACAAGTGAGAGGAAAATCTGGCCACAAAAGCTGAATCACTGGAGCCATGTAAATGGTTTTCCTACTTGATTATCCGGGTGGGTGTTCATTGTCCGAATCTCCAGGAAGTTGAACGTTTGTTCCACCTAAGGTGAAAATGTGCATCTTGCTACATAAGTCACACTAAACCAGATTACTGCAGTGCTTTGAGACGGAGCAGACAGGTGGTGCGTAATTGCCTACCGTACCTTGGTTGGTATCTTGGGGGCCATCAGGTACAGCCGCCATGTTGCCAAAATCTGAGAGAAAAAAGAGAGGATGAAAGCTCAATAAATAAAGTGCAAGATTAAGTAAAAAGTGCAAGACAATGTTTGGAGAAATGATGGTTTAGGTTTCTCTGGAGAACAGCCTGTTCAGCTGAATCTAATGGACAGCGGACGTTACAGCATTTTGTCTTCTGAACTCTATACTCAAAAAGATAATATTACAGTACAACTGGACTGTTGTTTGTTGAAATGTGAATGATGCAGCACAAATGTATTTGTATCCAATAAAGCCTACTGTATCATATTTGACATGCTAATTTTTAAGGTCTCAATGATAAACAATGATGAAAACATGCCTTCTGCTGTCTGATTGATAGTTTATCATTTAAAAAAGGCCACTTTTAGGTCATGGCACACATTTTACAGATTTTTATAAAGTGAACCTAGGATTAACTTTAAACTAAAACAACTAAAACAACTTAGATTTAAAACTAAAGAGCTTTGATAATAAAACTAATTAGTTATCAATTTACATTTAATTTATACAGATCTTATACTCACAAACTTTTCAGTCTTGGTCATTAGATCAAGATATTAGATCATAATAGAAAGGGGCGATTTACTAATATTCTAGAAGGCCCGTACCTACATTGTTCATTCTAGAATATAGAACATATTATTTAGTCCCCATAGATCTGAAAACACTCAATTAAGGTAAGACTATGTCTAACCAGAGTTCATTACCATTACCATAGAACCAACTTGACCAACTTAACTTGCTCTAATGATAACTTTATATAATCACGCCATGGTCCTGTGTACTCTTTGCTAGAATAATTTTACAATAGTCAGTGGTTGAGGCTGAACCCTATTTAAATTGGTCAACAACAAGACTGTAGCTCTAAACGGCAAACCCCATTATTAGCCACTACAGACTAAATATGCCTGACTAATGCCGATGTGTTAGCCCAAGCTCTAAAGCATCAGTCGGTGTGCTCCACCTAAGCCGCATTTTAGTCCGTTACTAACATTTGTGGTGTTATAAACTTAATGTAACATACTAGAGTCAATAATCTCAGAGTAAGTTAGAATAACAATTACACACAGTTAATTCAAATCAATACAAGACATCTAATTCTCAAAGATAAATCTATGAGTAAAAGATGCATTCATGACTTCCAAAATATACATAGTATGGAGTGCATAGATACACACTCATCTGGCTACAGATTTATGTCGATCTTCTTGCAACATTAAATACTCAGATCAAGACAAACATCTTCCAAATGGAGAGAGGAATGAACAATTGGAATTTGCATTGATCAAGGCCTAGATGTGAAGAGTTTACACCTTTCGGGAATAGATGGTGATTTGTATGAAATACATTGGGAAAGGACACACCCTCTGCAATAAGCAAAATATCGCTAAACTAGGATCTTTGTTATCTTTTAGCTGACTTCTTGTAAGATTGTACCAGCTGCACTGAGTCATTTCAAATGATACCAAAGATGACTGTAAATATCACTTGCATTCATGTAGAACATTATATTTTGCTATTGACCACACTGAGTAAACTGAGCAAAGGGAAGAAAATGGAAGAAAAAGAACAAATGCTTTCCTGCATCTTCTCTCAGTGAGATGTGAAAACAGATGCCTGCATTTTAATACACTGTGTTTATATTGTCTATATCTCAGAATATCAAAGTGTCTGTGATTGTTCTAGTCTTACAGTTCTATAACAAAATTATAGAGAAACTGTGTACACTGGGCACTGCTACGGGTGCTGTTGTTTATGGATTTTGCATGTGTACTGAAGTGAGGCGAACGGCGTTACAGACAGATGAGTAGGCGCAGAGAGGAAGGAATAAGGATTTGTGTGATGTCTGAGGATTACCGAAACATAAAAAAAGGATTGTACTATATTTTGAGAGCGAGTGTGTATGTATGTGTGAAATAGCATGGTAAGGTCTGGAGAAACCTCTTAATCTCATTCATAATTCTTCATTAGCATACTTCACTTAGGCCTTTGTCACACACCCCACACCAATCACTCCCTTCCTCATGATTTAAACCAGTGGATTTCAACAAAGCAGGCCAAGGCCAACTAGGGGCTGTAGGATGACTTAAATTTATTTAAATCAATGTTATTATAAAAAATATTTATATTAATGATATATTATAAAGGGGTCATTTGAATGCTCAGTAAACAGTGGAGGCCTTTGAGTTAAAATGTTGAAAACTACTGATCTAAACATCAACAAGTTTCCATCTTACTGTCCTTTTTCCCTCTCCAACATTCTTCTACTCATCACGAAGATGTTCTTTGTCTGATCTACTATGTATATTCTCAAATCCTCTCTTCAATTCAACTAAAAAATTCCAGTTTCCTCTGATTCAGTGCAGCCCCCACAACCTAGGCCCCCTGGTTTCTTCATCCTCCTTCACTCGTCTATTCTGTTTCTGCCCTGTCGCTTTCGATTCTTCAAGGCCTCCCTCCAATGTATTACTAATGGCACCCCACCAAGATGAAGAAACAGAGAGATGGAGATCCCAGATTTCTCCTTAATAAAGACGTTGTATAGACTTTGATGGCGGGTATTCGTATAGGCTTTGATGGCAGCTTGGGTTGGATGTTTGGGCGTCTTGTGTAAGAGAAGTTATCGATGCTTTGGACAACCATTGATCGCGAGATGACATTTTAGAGAGTGCACCCCATCTCAAAACTTAATAACGGGTCAGGAAAACTTAGTTATATAAATAAGCCCCTCAAGAAGGAGAGATGACGCAAGAGAGACTGATAGAGGAAGGAAAAGTCAGTTTGGCAACCAGAAAGCGTCGTCTACTCATCAAAGGCTTTACTATCAAAGGAAGCAGACACAAAAGATCAGCACGTAAACAGCCACATTAATTATTAAAGCCCACTGGGGTGTTTGGACTTGACCGAGTTTGCATGGATGGATGGAAGAAGGGGACCCCCAATTAAGGAACGTATCAGAATACATCAAAGACTACCAAACACATTGCATGCGTGGGGACCGTGGCTGATCGCATGGTAATGAATGCTGCAGTTAAGCTACGACGAGCATTACTCACCCTGCTGTTGAGCGCAGACAGAATATGGCATCCAGCATATAATGATATCAACATTAGTATTCATTATTGGATCCGAGCCCTGTTGAGCAAGCATTTTTGTGAGGAAAACTGCGGAAGACGGGCCCAAGCGAGGTCGGGTTAGTCTGCAACTACTCATCCTCCCAGTAGGGGGTCAGAGGTCAGGCGGTTTGACTGAGATGGCCACCCACCAAGTTAAGGTGCAAAAAAAAACACTTTCATCCTGCGATCGTAGACATGGAAGGTAGATGGGACGACTTAAGTCCGTGGCTTTCATAGACCATTCGAGCCTGAGGAGATCAGACTGGTTCAACACTTGCCCTGAAAATCATCCACCACCTCTCAGTACCGACTTCAAAGAATGTGAGATATGAGGATGTGTGTGGGTGCGGGAGGGGAGGTTTGTGTGTGCAGAAGGGAGAGGGTTTATTAATCATATGATGTCAGGGATGGCTTGACACTTCAAACATGACCCATAATTCAAAGGGTGTTGGGGACACATCAGCGCTGTACCCAGGAGACTCGAAAAGAGCAGCAGATTGCTCCAAACATGCCCCTGTCTCTTCTCAGACACATCACACCGACTTGCTTGCACGCAGGTATCATTGCCTAAGACGGACCCATATCGGCTGTCAGCCTTTGTAGGTGAGAGGAAGAGCGTGGATGTACTCCCGCGACAGGTCCGCATCTTAACTTTACTGAACTTAAGAAGCAAGGAGATGAGAGGAATAAAGAGTGAGAAAGAAGGATAGAGAGAAGGACGGATCAGGGCTGAAATGCCGTGTGCTCCAGATTCACTGATGATTAAAAGTCTTGGAATCAAAGCAGCTCTGTAACTAAAGCCCAGAGTGAGAGAAATAAAAGAGGAAATAAAAGAGAGATAGAAAGACACAGACAGAGAGGAGGGGCTAAAAGCTTAAGATTGGAGGAAGTATGTTACTTATGTAGTTTTCTGCATTGCAAGCCTGTTCTTAATGAGCATTTTTGTCTTATTTTTAGTTAAAGGGTTATTTCACCCATTCATTTATTATTTACTCACCCTGGTGTTGTTATAATGCCTTACATACATACTTTCTTTTGGAACACAAAATGAGAATAAAAAAATACCTGTTTTTGCTCGTCCTTATAATGGCAGTGAATAGTGACCAACGCCAGTCTTTAAAAAAGACACAAGACACTGGGGATTTCTTTAAGACTGCAAGGGAAGCTCGGCTACCCCTATAATGTCAAATAATTAATGGACAAATATGTACTATTGTGTTAACATTTTATTGACTAAAAATGCTTTAGAACACATTAATCTAGAAGTGTGTGTGTGTAAAGTCTAAATTCATTTCACCATTTTCTCCATGTTTCTTGTAAAAGGAGGCTCTAATATTTAATAAACTGATACTGGTTAGGACTCTTCCTCAAGGATCTGTCCTAGGTCCTCTATTATTTTCATTATATATGCTGCCCCTTGGTAATATTATTAGAAAATACGGGATTAGTTTCCATTGTTATGCTGATGACACTCAACTATATATCTCAACAAAACCAGATGAAACTTGAAACTATCTAAGCTAACAGAGTGTGTTAAAAATATAAAAGATTGGATGACCAGTAATTTTCTCCTATTAAATTCAGATAAGACCGAGATATTACTTATTGGACCTAAAACAGTACACAGAATCTCTTGGATTACAATCTGCAACTAGACGGATACACTGTTACTTCCTCTACAGTTAAAAATCTGGGTGTTATATTAGACAGCAACCTATCTTTTGAAAATCATATTTCCAATGTTACAAAAACAGCATTCTTCCATCTTAGAAACATTTCCAAGCTACGGAACATGTTAAGTGTTTCTGATGCAGAAAAGTTAGTTCATGCATTCATGACCTCTAGACTGGACTATTGTAATGCACTGCTAGGTGGTTGTCCTGCATCTTCAATAAACAAGCTACAGATAGTACAAAATGCTGCGGCTAGAGTCCTTACCAGGTCAAGAAAATATGACCATATTACTCCAATTTTACAGTCTCTGCACTGGCTACCTATTAAGTTTCGTATCAGTTACAAAATATTATTACTTGCCTATAAGGCCCTAAATGATTTAGCTCCTGCGTACCTAACTAATCTTTTATCACGCTACAATCCAACCCGCTCCCTTAGGTCGCAAAAAACTCTGGACTCTTGGTAGTACCTAGGATAGCAAAGTCCACTAAAGGAGGTAGAACTTTTTCATATCTGGCTCCTAAACTATGGAATAGCCTTCCTGAAAACGCTCGGGGTTCAGACACACTCTCTGTTTAAATCTAGATTAAAGACGCATCTCTTTAGCCAAGCATTCATATAATGCATCTCACAATCTTGTACTGCCAGTCCATCTGAACACATGCACCATTATTATACTTTAGCTTAGGTTATACTGATAATTTCATCCAGGGTTATTCCTGGATGGAGCCGCTACTACGCTAATTGTTTACTGTTTCTATGTTACTGCCACGGGATTAACATCCGTGGTAGTTAAAATACACAAGCCTCAGTCTGGATCCTACCCTTAAGCGATAGAGATGACCGAACACCTGAGAAGAGCGATGACAACCCCTCCGAGATGAGCCCCAGAGACAGATCTCCAGTGAGGACCTCGTCACCTAGACATCCATCGGGGAAAGACCCCGGAACCAGTGGACCACTTACACTCTGACTTTGCTGCAGTTGGAACAAACTACTGATTTGTCTGGCCGGAGGGAACTGGCCCCGACTGAGCCTGGTTTCTCCCAAGGTTTTTCTCCATTCTGTCACTGATGGAGTTTTCGTTCCTTGCCGCTGTCGCCTCTGGCTTGCTCAGTTGGGGACACTTAATTTCCAACACAATCATCGACTTGATTGCACAGATATTATTTAAACTGAACTGAGCTGGACAATGCCACTACTAAATTCAATAATGAAATGCATTCAGCAGATAATTGAGTGTTAAATCCTGTCATTTTACATTATTGACAAATTTGCCTATTTTGATATTGTGCAGTGCTTTGTTACAATTTGTATTGTTAAAGGCGCTATATAAATAAAGGTGACTTGACTTGACTTGACTTGACTCATATTAAATTAAATAAAACGCTTATAAGCCACTACATCGACATGTCACTGCATGGGGTAGGGGAACGGATTTTGGCAGCTGAATTTCTTGCTACTGGATTTAGTTCCTCCCATGTTTCTTGTACAAGCAGGTTCTAATATTTATCAAACTGATGCTGGTTAAGATTCATCCGCACACATTCATCTTTAACAAAATATTTAATTTTACCTGGTGGCGGAACAGATTCCAGTAGCTGGATTATTTATTTTGTTATTATTTATTCAGTTATTTTCTGTAGTACAAATATAAACATGGATTAAAGACAAAATTGACAGAAGTTTTGTTTGCCACAGTATAAGAATCTATAAGCCTGAATTTCGAGGCAACATTCAGAATTCAAATTAAAATGTTTATACATACTGTACACTGTAAATCAGTAATTGCCTTTGCCCTCTTTTCAGAGCGCTCAAATCAAGTGTTGTCTTTCACAGTATGGCACAATGATGAATGGAATCCACTCAATACAATTGTGCATCTCAAGTATATTTATCTGTTTAAAAGATAATTTTAGGTATTTAGAAAAATACTCTCAGCTTTAGGTCATACTCTGCAGATAAACAAATCAAAAGGGATACTTTTCACACCGTATACTCTTTATACTGTATATCTGTGCATATCTAGCATTTGGTCTCATTCTGTATCTCGTATCTTGTCAGTGTCTGCGATTGCTTGGCCATTTGTTGTGGGAAAAATAAGGAATGTGTGTTCAAGCGCCAGCAGAAAACAGTGTAAAGAAATACTCTTTGAGAGAAACAGTCTTTATCAGCAGAAGTTAAAAGCAGCCCGTAAGTGTGTCTCGTCACTTTTTAGCCCAGTTGTCGTTGCAAGGAAATGCATGTTTTTTTTACTGTGTGGAGACGTGCTGATATTGCATTTGGTCTCATTCTGTATCGCATATCTTGCCATTTTCTGCACTTGCTTGGCCATTTGTTGTGGGAAAAATAAGGAATGTGTGTTCAAGCGCCAGCAGAAAACTGTGTAAAGAAATACTCTTTGAGAGAAACAGTCTTTATCAGCAGCTCGTAAGTTAAAAGCAGCTCGTAAGTGTATTTACTTGTCTCGTCACTGTTTAGCCTAGTTGTCGTTGCTAGGAAACACTTGTTCCCTATCAGTCGGTCACTCTCGGCGTCACGTCGGAGGACCGGACGAATTGGGAGATATCGCTTAGAGACCAATCCACTTGAGTGTAAACTAAGCGAGCCAATGCACATTGGCATGCGATTAGCATCCAGCTGCCGCTGATCGCAGCGTGAGCATAAATAGGCAGCAGGTGCAGCGCATATTCAGCTTTTCGCCGAGCCGGCGGTTACATCGTTCTGCTCCTGACTTCTGCTGAACGAGTGAATTCAACGAGTTGAGCACGCTCTTGGAAGACTCTCGTGCTGGTGTGCGGCCCTACAGCGGTGGTGGTTCTTCCCATGTCGAGTGGACTGCACACATCAGGCTGCACTACCCCCTGTTTGTGTTGCAAATGACCATCTCCCTGTTTGCTTCAGCATGTTAAAGAGTTTTTCCCTAAAGAGCATTCACGGGTGCGTCTTTTTAAAGACGATGTTGCATCTGGCAAACTTGACGTTGCGTCTTTATAAAGGCGAGTTGGGTTTTGCTTCAGACAACGTGTCACCCGTGCGTTTCTGGATGCGGTCGTTGCCTGGCGCTGGGTGAATGGTCACGTTCGCTGCCTCACGTGCCTGGGGCAGCACGCTGAGGTGGCGTTCGTGGATGAGTCATCTTCTCACTGTGGATGCTCATCTCGGAGTTGCGGCCAGGCTCCGTTACCTCGACAAAGGCGGAGCTGTTGCCTCCGTCTCGATCTAGTTCTCGTCCTGGCTGCAGACAGGCGAGGTCTACTTCAGGCGGTGCGGCTGGTCTGAGGACTACAGTGGTGGCAAACCCTCAGGGGACCATCGCTCCTCTTGCGCTCCGCAACCAGTTGAGCTGCCAATGGAGCGTGCTGGGCCCTCTAAATGGGCGTACCAGCAGTATATCCTTGGTGCTCCTCCCGGCGACCAGATGTCGATCGCTGCATCGGAGGGTGAGCCGGAGCTTCTGGAGAGGAAGATTCGGCTGCGTTGCCTCGGCGGTAGCAATGCCTGAGTCGGATCTGGAAGTGACGGCTATGCTTTCCCGGGCCACGGAAGGGTAGGGCTCGAGTGGAGAAAGCCACCGTGTCCCGAACCCTCGAGGTTGGACGACTGGTTTCTCGGGTGGCGTGTGCTGGTTCTCAGCGCCCTGCCCCGGTGCCTCTCCCGGACGTGCATGAGGGGCTTACAGGTCGTGGGCGGCACCTTTACTGCCAGAAACCGACCTGCTAACTCCTCCTCCCTCACCACCCTCGGTGGTGCAGCTAGGTTCTGGGGTTCCCCGGTGGAAGCGGTCAGTTGCGATGCAAGTGTGTCCCTATACTGTCTCCACCGGCAGCAGGGCAAACCGTGCCTCCTCTTCCGGGCCTGTAGGTACTCGTCTGGTCTCATCCGGCGAGGCTTATGTGGCCTGTGGAGGCTGCCTCCACCTAATGCTACGGCGTACTGCAGGTTCTTTTCAGGCTAAAGCACTGAGGGACATGCACGGGGGTGGTTACGATCCGGAAGTTCTGAGAAGAGCTCCGTACCGCACCTGACCTCGCGCCACGAGCGACGAAGGTTATGGCACGGTCTCTGGGTCGTGCGATGTCCACACTTGTGGTCCAGGAGCGCCACCTCTGGCTGTGTCTGGTTGACATAGGGACGCCGACAAAGTCGGTTCCTCAAGGTTCCTGTATCCCAGACTGGCCTCTTGCGACGCAGCCGGTAACCTGGCCCAGCAGTTCCGGCTGCAGGAGCAGACTGAGGCGATCTAACACTTCCTGCCTCGGCGGGCAGCTGCTGCCTCCACCCGTCCGCCGGTTGCAGCGCCCAGCCTGCTCGTCGCCGAGGGCGGCCCCCTGCATCCACCCCTGCTCCCGCACCGCATCCGCAGCAGCCTCCAAAAGCGGTGCCGTAGAGCTAGGTGTAGGCAGGCCGCCCCGCCCGTCCTGGCCCCCGTCTACTGGCGGTAAGCAGAGGAGCAAGAGGCCTCGGGACGGGCGACCCAGAGAGAGAGGAACTGCTTGGAGAGGGTAAGTGCATCTCTCCCTCCCGGAGGAGGGCCGGTGGATAATCTGTTTTTTCAAAAATCTCGACAGGAAGCGGTTGTTTCTGTCTCTGGGTCCCAAGAGGGCTTGGAGAGTCATGGACGAATCAACTTGAACCACACTCATCCTCCCTCTCGCCAGCAGGCAGCAGTGGGCGGTTCGAGGCGTCATCAAAGGCTACTCACGCACCCTCTGCCAAATTATGGAAGCAGGTAAACGTGCACCGCACACTCAGACCCCTCCACGGTCCGCCACGGGCCAGGTCCCTGCATTCCACCTCGCTGCCCTACTGCGGGTGCGTCGGTGGTCCCGATGGTCCCGCTTGTACGGGTGTCTGGGTGCGGGAGCTGCCCAGCCGTCTCGCTGGCTCCTGAGGACCATCTGACTCGGCTATGCGATTCAGTTAGCGGTGTCCTCCCAAGTTCAGGGCATCCACCTCACAGCAGTGAAGGCAGCCGATGCCCATGACTTGTGAGAGGAATCTCTGTCCTACTGGCGAAGGGCGTGATGGTACCGGTCCCTCCAGCCGATATGAAGGCAGGGTTTTCAGCCCTTACTTCATTGTGCCCAAGAAAAGCGGTGGGTTACGACCAATCTTGGGTCTGCGCATCTTGATGCTCAAGATGCTCATGCAGAACCGCGTCTTCGGATGCATCCGTCCCCAAGTTCGGTCTGCAGCATTGACCTGAAGACCCGTACTTCCATGTGTCGATCCTTCCGTGCCACAGGCCATTCCTGCGGTTTGCGTTCAAGGGCGAGCATATCAGTACAGGTCCTGCCCTTCGGGCTGTCCCTATCGCCCCGTGTCTTCACGAAAGTAGCGGAGGCAGCCCTTGTTCCCTTGAGAGATCAGGGCGTGCGCATTCTCAACTACCTCGACGACTGGCTCATACTGGCTCAGTCTCAGGATCAGTATGCGAACACAGGGATTGGTGCTCGCACCTCAGCCAGTTGGGCCTTCGGGTCAACTGGGAAAAGAGCAAACTCTTGCCGATGCAGAGGATCTCTTTTCTCGGTATGGAGTTTGGATTCGGTCAATCAGACAGCGCGCCTCACGCAGGAACGCTCAGTCGGTGTTGAACTGCTTGAATACATTCAAGAACAGGGCGGCACCACTGAAACAGTTTCAGAGGCTCCTGGGGCATATGGCGGCTGCGGCGGCGTCACGCCGCTGGGCTGCTCCATATGAGACCGCTTCAACACTGGCTCCATGGCCGAGTCCCGAGGTGGCGTGGCAGAGCGGCACGCTGAGGGTCCAAGTCACTCCAGCCTGCCGCCAAACCTTCACCCGTGGTCAGACCTTTCATTCCTTCGGGCAGGAGTGCCCCTGGAACAGGTCTCCAGGCACGCTGTGGTTTACACAGACGCCTCCGCCAAGGGCTGGGGGCCACGTTCAACGGGCATGCAGTGTCAGGGGTTTGGGACGGGTCCCCAACTGCACTGGCACATCAACTGCCTAGAGTTGCTGGCAGTACACCTGGCCTTGAACCGTCTCAAGAGGCGCTCACGAGGCGAGCATGTACTAGTCCGTCACGGACAACACGGCGACCGTTGCGTTACATCAACCGACAAGGTGGTCTGCGCTCCCGTCGCATGTCACAACTCGCCCGCCACCTCCTCCTCTGGAGTCGGAAGCATCTGAGGTCGCCGCCATTCATATCCCGGGCTTGCTCAACCGGACAGCCGACGAGCTGTCACGAGCTGCGCTCCCGGAGAATGGAGACTCCATCCCCAGGCGGTCCAGCTGATTTGGCGGCGTTTGGACTCGCACAGGTAGACCTGTTCGCGTCCCTAGAGGCGTCACATTGCCAGTTGTTCTACTCCTGACCGATGGAACACTCGACGCGGACGCGCACTGGCACACAGCTGGCTGGGCCTTCATAAATATGCATTTCCCCAGTGAGCCTTCTCGCACAGACTCTGTGCAAAGGTCAGAGAGGAAGAGGAGCAGATCCTGCTCGTGGCACCATACTGGCCTACCAGGACTTGGTTCCCAGAGCTGATGCTCCTCGTGACAGCCCCTCCCTGGCAGATTCCTCTGAGGAAGGATCTACTGACTCAGAGACGGGCACCTTATGGCACCCGTCCAGACCTCTGGAAACTTCAGGTCTGGTCCCTAGGCAGACCGGAGGTTCTAGGTGACCTACCCCAAAAAAAAAAAAAAAAAAGGTAGTTGACACCATCACTTCGGCGAGAGCACCGTCTACGAGACATGCTTACGCCTTGAAGTGGAACCTGTTCGTCGAATGGTGCTCTTCTCACAGAGAAGACCCCCGGAGATGCCCGATCAGAGTCGTGCTATCCTTCTTGCAGCAAGGGTTGGAGCGAAGGCTGTCTCCCTCCACCCTCAAGGTCTACGTGGCCGCGATTGCTGCCAACCACGACCCTGTGGAAGGGAAGTCGGTGGGGAAGCATGACTGGGTCGTCAGGTTCCTTAGGGGGGCTAGAAGGCTGAATCCTCCACGCCCCCCCTCTATACCCTCTTGGGACCTGTCCTTAGTGCTTAGAGCACTACAACAGGGCCCGTTTGAGCCCTTGCAGACAGTCGAGCCCAAGTTTCTTTCAATGAAAACTCTGCTCCTGCTTGCACTGGCCTCCATCAAGAGGGTTGGGGACCTGCACGCATTTTCGGTCGACGATTCGTGCCTACAGTTTGGACCGGCGGATTCCCAGATAATCCTGAGGCCCGGCCCGCTATGTGCCCAAGGTTCCCACTACTCCATTTAGAGACCAAGTGGTGAGCCTGCAAGCGCTGCCCCCGGAGGAGGCAGACCCAGCCCTGGCTTTGCTTTGTCCCGTCCGAGCATTAAGACATTACGTTGACAGGACGCAAAGCTTCAGGACCTCAGACCAGCTCTTGTCTGTCACGGAGGCCGGCAGAAAGGGAATGCGTCTCCAAGCAGAGGATGGCCCACTGGATAGTGGATGCCATCACCCTGGCTTATCAGGCACAGGGTGTGCCTTGCCCGTTCAGGTTGAGAGCTCACTCTCGAGAAGTGTAGCGTCCTCCTGGGCGCTGGCTCGTGGCGCCTCACTGACAGATATTGTAGAGCTGCGGGCTGGGCGACCCCTAACACATTCGCTAGATTCTATAGTCTTCGTGTGGAACCGGTTTCCTCCTGTGTTCTCACCTCAAGCGGGTAGAAGCACTGAGGGGCCCCGGTTTTGGTCGGCTTACTAAAACTGCTCCAGAGAGTCCACTGTAGACCCTGTCGAGCTCCTCCATCCCTCGGCAGCTGGACGTGGCGGAGCGTCCGGCGCCAGGCCCTCACTCGATGAATCCTTGAGAACCGGTAGAGGGCTGGGTTCCATATGTAGAGACCGTTCGATCCCATATGTGTATTTCCACGGTTAGCCTTAGAGCCCGTGTTTCCGGCAGACTTCCTGCTACTCCAAGAGGTTACAATCACCTCCAATCTTCCATATGCATCTGACTATTGTCCATATGTGTAACTGCCTCTGAACCTCCCTCGGGAAGGTAAGGGCTTCCATAGCGCCTCTGTTCTGAGCTGAACGGACGCTTTCCCAGTGTTATCCAGTCCTACTGAGTGGGTAGTGCCATAGCAACAGTAACGGATCTTCCTATGGGGGCCCTAACCTGCGCCAGAAAATAACGGCACAGGAGGCCTCCACGGGACACTGGAAGGGGCAGTATCCGTGGCCTTTGGTAGGGATCCCAATTCGTCGGTCCTCCGGCGTGGCGTCGAGTGACCGACTGATAGGGAACGTCTCGGTTACGTATGTAACCCTCGTTCCCTGAAGGAGGGAACGGAGCGTCACGTCCGTCGCCACGGCTCCTGTACCACCGCTGAGCGGCGGTCCCCGGCTCGGCTCCTCAGCGAAAACCTGAATATCGCTGCACCTGCTGCCTATTTATGCTCACGCTGCGATCAGCGGCAGCTGGATGCAATAATCGCATGCCAATGTGCATTGGCTCGTTTAGTTTACACTCGAAGTGGATTGGTCTCTCTAAGCGATATCCCAATTCGTCGGTCCTCCGACGTGACGTCTCCGTTCCCTCCTTCAGGGAACGAGGGTTACATACGTAACCGAGACGTTTTGTTTACTGTGTGGAGACGTGCTGATATTGCATTTGGTCTCGTTCTGTATCGCATATCTTGCCATTTTCTGCACTTGCTTGGCCATTTGTTGTGGAAAAATAAGGAAAGTGTGTCCAGCTGAATTCAATTAGTATTTTGTTAGACGGGTATAAAAAAGCTTAGTTTACCGCGGCAGTGGTCGCGTGAAGGCCTCCTCGTGTGAAGACCAAAGAGTGTAAAGACCATCGACTCTACCGTGCGACTCAATCGGGCAGGGACACTGGCAAAGAATATAAGTATCGCTTTTTATTTATCCTCTTTCCTACTACTTGTTTCACTTCTGTTTCAGTTTTATAACCATTTTCTTACTATGTGTAAGTACGTTGTTCTTTGTTAGCATGTGTGTTTGACAGTGTTATATTTTAGGATTACTTGATAAACTACTGTCGTTTGATTTGTATGTTATCTATTTAAATTTTAATTAGATTATGTCTGAATTTATTTTGTCTTTATAGGTCTTATATTTAGTTTTATTTAATTTGAGTAATTTGAATACTTCAACAAACTAAATGGAAATTATATCACATATAAATAGATTTTATAAATGTGTATGTATATATATATGTATGCTTTTAGCTTAATGTTTTGTTTTTTATTTAAATGTTCAGTTTTGAAATTTAGTTGAATGCATTTGTCATTTTTATTGAATTTTGTTATTTTTAAAATGTGTATTCATAGTATTTATACAGTTTTAGCTTTTAGTTTTAGTTGTTTTAATGCTACAATTGATAATAATAATAATGAATAATTATAAGAATAATAATAATAAGGAGGCAGTTGTGGCTCTAATGGATAGAGCGTCGGACTTGTAACCCGAGGTTGTGGGTTCGAATCTCGGCTCCGCAGGAATTGTCCACAACTGAGGTGAGACCCTTGAGCAAGGCACCGATCCCCCAACTGCTCCCCGGGCGCCGCAGTGTTGGCTGCCCACTGCTCCAAGTGTGTGTGCACTTGGATGGGTTAAATGCAGAGAACACATTTCACTGCTGGTTATACTCTGTATAATTGTGTATGTGACAAATAAAGCTCATCTGACCTTAATAATATGTATTATTATTATTTTAGTTTTAGTTGTTTTAATGCTACAATTGATTGCTTCTGTTGTCCTCATTTGTAAGTCACTTTGGATAAAAGCGCCAGCTAAATGTAAATGTAAATATCTCCCTCCCTCTCTCTTCCTCTTCAGATGTGGATCGGCTTGTCTCTTGCATCACATCCGTCCAGACTGCAGTGAAATCCCCCATAGTCACTGCCTCTCAACATCTCCACAGGTTATCCTTGCACCGCAGACTTCTCCTTAAGCACCTCATATCACATTACTCATCTTTACCCCGCCACTACTATCATAATGCAGCAGTTGTGCAACTCTAAGATACTTCTTAGACCAGAGCAAGCACATTACCCTGAGCGGTACACCTATAATCCTTGTTCGTTATTGTATTTAAAGATATAATGTGAATTTATCAGCACATTAAAGGATTATTCTGGGTTAAATATAAACTAAGCTACTAGCTGTAAACATTATATGGACAGTTATGCAGTTATAATGTATGTCTATGGGACAACAAATAACAGCTGGACTATAGACTTCCACTGTACAGCATGTGCATTTCTGTAAATATAATGTTAATGAAGTTTAACTGGTATTTTGGTATACACAACCAAAATCATAATTCGTATGTAAAAGTTAAGTTTACAAATCATGACATGAATTTTATTTTTTGTCAAAAAGGTATATTTTACAATAGTTTTTAATACCATGTTTTAAAAAAGAACATAAAGCATAAAGACAGTTAAGGTCATAAAGCTGTAAAGTCATAATACTACAAGATTAATGTAGTAATATTTTGAAAATAAAGTAAAAATTAAGATAATAAAATAGCATTATGACATTAAAGCCATAAGGAAAAAATATAAAAGGGGCATTATTGTAAAATGTTTTAGTGACTTTCTTCATTAAAGGCATAATTATTATTGAAACATTACAAGATTATTCTCAAAATCATAGTTTTTTATTATTATTTTAATGTAGCACTAAAACGTTATAATATTTAAGCTATGTGTTGTGACTGTTCACTATTTCACAGTTTATAGTTTATAGTTTTATCATTTTAAAGGCCATTTTAAAAGCTTTTTGCAATTGGTTCAGCAGAGTGACAAATGCATTTTGACAAGTAAATTCATTAGAGTAAGTAAATTCCATAAAATATAATTAAAATGAGGTCATAAAACTGCACACATAATAACTATAAAAATTAAATAATTAAAATAAAAAATAAAAGTATAAAAATAAAAGTAGTTTTAGTTGAATTGCAAGTCACCACCAGCAAACTGTCAACTGCCCAATAACAGTCACACTTCAAAACAACAAAATCATGTGAGAAATATCTAAATAAAATCACTGCGTCTGAATTTAAGCATGCCACTAAGCCAGTCATTGCAGCTAGGAACGTTCCACATGAGTACGGTCCAGCAGACAGGGTGGTGGTGCGGACAGTCTGGATCTGAGGAAGTCTTCACATCACTCACTGTGGCGATCACAGCCTTTAATTGGCCTATTATTCCACAGGAGAGGAAAAACTGAAGCGACAGACTAAGCTAAATAATTGAAGGGGAAGAAAAGGCGACATTTGGGGCTTCAAAACAAGCAATCTCCTCTGCCAGCCCCCTCCTCACTCTCTCTCCATTGCCCCCTCTTGTGAGCCTCTCCCTGGTGTGCTCTTGTTCACCAAGCCCAGCTCTTATCCCATCCCTTCTTCCAACATCACTCCATCGCTTTCTGCTGTGGGTCCACAAAATATATACTCTGTATGTGTGTGTGCACATAAAACTGTGTGATCTCTAAGTGAACATGTACAAAAAAGTGTGTTTGAGCGATATTTTTTAGTACTGTGCCCCAAGGCTTGAGCTGATGTCTTGCTGAGTGCTCTACACAGCTGTATCGGGGCCAGAGATATGTGTGTGTGCGTGTGTGTATGGATGGATGTGAAGATGAGGGTGTGTTTGTAAGCTGGTACAATTGGCATCCCAACACACACACTTACACACACAAAACCCCCGGGGGAAAGGAGCAGCGAGAGATAGACCACATGCAAACATCTCTACACTGGATATGTGTGTATGTGCGTGTGTGTGTGTGTGTGTTGTGTGTGTTTTTGTATACCCCCAAGCTCTCATCATATTGCCGGACCAACATTAAAATTTTCTTTGCTCTTTGGGCACAATTTCTAACCGTCCACAATCCTAAGCACATTAAACTACTGAAAATACACACTTGACATCAATCTGACAGAACAGAGAAGCGAGCCTGGGTAAAGCATATAATGTGAAGAACAGAACAATGACAGAGAAAGAAAAAAGAGCCGTCTACTGCGACACAGCGGAGAGGGGGGAAGTGTGAAGAAGATGCTAATATAAATGGACAGAGTCAGAAAGAGGAAGAGAAACAAAGGCAGATTGGCAGGAGGGGTGAGGTTAAAGGCATAGTTCACCCAAAAATGAAAATACAGTCATTATTTACTTGTACTGTAGTCTGTATTCACTTTTAATGAATGGAAAAGAGAAGCAGGAACATTCTGCTAAACTTTTCTTTCTGTGTTCCACAGGTTCGAAATTATATGTTGCTGAGTACTGACTGAACTTTCATTTAGGTTAACTTTCCTTTCCTTTTTTCCCCTTTTAAGTCCTCCTGCAGACACTAATTTTATCACTTCAAACAAATCTTTGATAATGAAAATTACATTTTACATTTACATTTTACATTTAGTCATTTTGCAGACGCTTTTATCCAAAGAGACTTACAATTGGGGAATACATAAAGCGATTAATCTTGAAGAGGCAAACAGACAGAGGAAGTGCCCCTTACACCAAGTCTTAGTATTGGTAATACCTTAAACAATCATTTCTTCATGCCTTATAATAGCTTAAATATAACTCTACACCTTTGCCTCGTTTATTATACACGGAACCGTGAACATGAAAATTAGTCCCCGCCTCCACTCAATCACAGCAGCTTGCACCACTTTCACTTGGTTAACAGAAGCGATAAACACTATACAATGGCAAGTGGCAATAATGGACTCATTTAACCATGTGTTTGATCAAAATACTGATTCTGAAGAACTCATCTACAAGTCTATGTATCAGAATAGTAATACGTTTTATGTATCACTCTCTACATCATTATACACATAAGGGTATAACTAATATCACTAGCCTCTGGCGTAACTATGTTATTGAACAGCAAAAAAACGTGTAGCTAAGTAACACAACCCATGTTCCTGTTTGCCATCTCAGAGAGTTACCTTCTAAAAATCAGCAACCTTAGTTAGAAATGCTTTGCTAATGATATGAAAAATCCCATCGCAGTTGACGAGCTCGGTGAAATGTTTGCAGCAGTAGAAACAGGGTTGGTTTCAAAGGCTTTAAAGGGAACATGCTGAGCAGTGGTTTTAACCAATTTTGTCTTGAAGCATATTAAAAACACCAGACAAACAGTGTTAAAAAATAGATTTTCACCACAGGGGTATTTAATAAAATAAAATAAAACAAGATAATCTGAATGCATTTTACAAGAAAACACAATTTCTGTTATTCTATTTCAAAATTGCACAGTTAATTCACTGTAAGTTTCCAATTCTTTGTAATTATTTGTGAGATTTAGCAATATCTGAGTCAATATTGTTTCGATATCAAGCGTAGAAAAGGAAGCTGTCTCAGGGTTTGTGTCAACAACAGTCCATTGACACAGCAGGAAATGAGTTTGATTCCTCACCTTAGTCACCTCCTTCACTCTGTATGTGTGTGTGTGTTTGAAACCAATCTGGATGATTAATTTCGCTTTTGTGGCTCCAAACCCTGGCATTTCAAGTCTCCAGCTGCTTTCAATGGTCTTGAAGTGACTATCACACACACACACACACACACACACACTGGCATTCGTATGCCACCTCTTCTCTCACCATCCTCCATCTCGCACACACTCCCTATAGAGTCGGTTGGTCCCTCAGACCCACCGAGGCTCAATGGCCGCAGTAATGCTCACAGCTCAGCAGGGGTCCGGTCTCCAACTATTTCTGTTTGTGTGTGCACACTGCACACCATCACACGTACATTGCTTTTATCATTGATTCCACTGCCCATTCTCCAAATGGACTTGGCAAAAACAACCCAACCAGCAGGCAATAAACACTGCACACACCATTACAGAGGAGGAAAGGTTAAAGTCTTTGGTTCATTGTTTTTGTTACTGCTGCACAAAATAAAGCACAAAATAAAGGCACAGAATAAAAAAGAAGCACAAAATAAAGGCACAGAGTGGATGCACATGTTTACCCAATGCTGATGGGTTTTTAAAGGACAACTTCACTTAAAAAAAAAATGAAAATGAAATTTTGACATAATTTCAAAACTCATCCTCATGTTGTTCCAAACCTGTATGACTTTCTTTAGTGGAACACTGTTTCAGAAGCTTTCAGCCAGCAGTAAACAATAGGCTGCTTCAGTTAAGAGCTGAATGGTCTGAATGAATCATTCATGAATCAAACTAATTCAGTTTTTGAGTTCAACACACTGGGACAATGATCCAGTCACAACTAACTAGAAGTTAGAGCATCAGTGAAGGACTTTTTTTACATTTCTTAAATTGCCTTGCTCTTCAGTCTGTTTATGACTTTGGAAGAAGTAAGAAACATCTCTGTGGCTCTTTTATGGTGCTTTGATCCTTGAAAGCTTCAGGTCTATTTTGTAATTATATGGAAAATAAAGAGTTATACTGAAATGTAATATATGACACACTTATAATATTGCCCTATATCAAGTGTGATATTGCCATATATAATACCTGATATTTGAATATAAAAATGTGTACATAAAATGTTTATATGTAGACTTTAATAATACCTATATGATGATATATGCTGTTAATTATATTTAGCATTTTTTTAACATGATTTATCACATATACATAAACAATCAAATATACTGAAGAATGAACATGGAACAACCTGATGATAAATGACTAAACTATTTTAATTTGCACCAACTGTACTTTTAAGGACATATGGATAGTTTAAAGCAGTGCCTTACCAGAATCCGATCTTCTGATTTGCCACTCTTGTTCTCTACTTTGATAGCTCTCACCAACTTGATTGATGTCTTGTCGATAACTCGCCTGATGCTCTCTGCGAAATAGAAAGGCGATGCATTAACGGCAGGATAAGCACTCTATCTATCTCAGACATATTTCCACTGCACGCAGGGTTAACAAATGACTGCTTTATACCATGTGCTTTATTTTTACACCTTGTCCACTCCTTGTCCACTTGTGTAGGTGCTCTTTCTGCATGCATACTGTACATAGCAACACAAATAAAAAGCACTTCAAGATGTGCTTCAAAGCAAAAGCAGAAAATAAATAAGAAAAGTCATACGGTTTATCTGGCTTCACATGTACCGTATATGAAACCAGTGATCTAATTCCTGAAATATGCATTTTACACTTTTACCAAGAGGAAAGACTCAGAGAAGGAATAGAAAAGGCAGAGCGAGCAAAGGAAGAAATAACAGAGAAAAGAGAGAGAGGGAGAGAAGGATCAGAGCAAGACAAACAGTTAATGCAGACGCAATCAACTTTAATCTGTGTAAGACCCAATAAGGGGATCCTAGGCTTTCTGACTGACACTAAGAACAGCAAAGGGCCAAACTAGAACACGTGTTTCCATTGCAGCGAGTCACAGGGGGATAAATAAATGGGTAAATAGGGTAGGGATATGTAAATTTGCACAAAGAAAGAGCAAAAGAGAAGATGAAAAAGAAAAAAAACTAATGGAATAAGTGATGGAGTGAGATTTAGATTAGATGAAAGAAGTGGTGACTGAGAAAAAGAGAGATGGAGAGAGAGACACATTTGTACTTTTGCTCCCCTTTTTATTGGGAGAATCTAAAGGCTGCAGTTTTCTAGCAGCACAGAACGTCTTCAATCACTGTCCTTCATACTGTGGTAGGTGATCTGTCATGCCCACTATTCCCCATTACTAAACCTTTGCTAACGATTATTTTTCTATCTAGTCCTATTTTTCATCTTCAGTTGATGTTACCATTTTAATTTTTCATTTTTGTTAAATGTGCTTATTGTTCCTTTTTTATTTTGCTCTGGACTTTTTACTTTAGCTGATTACATGCCATTCTGAAATGCTAGATTCCAACCGGTCAAATATGTATCATGTAATAACTTAAATGTATATTTGTCCTACACTACACCAGTATCATGTTTCACATGCCTCTATGGTCTCTTCCTTCTCACATAATCCAATAATTCCAGCTTGAATCAATAATCTACATGCCTTTATATATTTATTTAGCAGGTAGCCATGAAATAAGCTTGGTGTTGAGGTGGGTTTATTTTGATGATGACCAAACTAATCATTTGGATATTAAGTAAGGATCATGTTCCATGAAGATATTTTGTAAATTCCATACTGTAATATCAAAATAACATTTTTGATATGCATTGCTTAGAACATAATTTGGACAACTTTAAATATTTAAATATTTCTCAATATTTATATATATACAGTGCCCTTCATAAATATTGGAAAACTAAAGACAAAATTGCTCTGTTGGCTGTGGAGTCAAGACATTTGCAAATATGATTAAAATGAATATGCGACAAAACTACAGAATGTCACATTTTATTATTAGCTGTTTCAACACATAGATGTTTTACCAAATAAAAAGAACAGCACTTTTAGAGTTCATCCCACTCATTGATGTGAGCATAAGTATTGGGACAGTTGAACTTAAGGCATATATAAAAGATTAAAAGCTATTATTTGCAGATCCCTTGCATACAATCAAAGCAGTGAGTCTGTGACCCATAGACATCACCAGACTCTTGGTCTCATCCTTTGAAATACTTTTCACATCCTTTAATGCAATTAAATCTTAAGATTGACTTGACAAATCAAAGACTTTCCATTTCTTTGCCCTTATAAATTCCTTGACTGAACTGGCAGGGTGTTTTGGGTCATTGTCCTGATGCAATATGAAGCACTTCCCAATGAATCTGGTGGCATTTTCTTGAATATTAGTAGGCAAGATGGTTTTGTACCCTTCCTAATTCATTCTGCTACTGTCATCATACATTAAGTCATCAGTAAAGTTGAGAGGGCCTGTTCCAGAGACAATCGTGCCCATGCCATGACAACACCTCCACCATGCTTTACAGATGAGGCTGTATGCTTGGGATCATTTGCAGTTCCCTTTTTTTCTCCACATTTTTGCTTTCCCATCACTTAGATAAAGGTTCGTCTATGTCTCATCGGTCCATAAACACAGTTTCCAAATTCTTCTGGCTCACCTTTGTGCTTTTTTGCAAACTCTAATCTTGCCTTTCTATTTTTGGTGCTGGTCAGAGGTTTGTATCTTGTTGTGTAGCATCTGTAATTCTGTGTCAAAGTCTCCTGAGGACAGTAGATTGTCAGAGCATCAGCCCAGCTTTCTGGATGTTATTGGTGATTTTACAGACACGTCTTTTAGGGTTCATTTTCACAGCTTTTATGATT
The DNA here is from genome assembly GCA_027564155.1 of Gymnocypris eckloni scoliostomus. Taxonomy (NCBI): domain Eukaryota; kingdom Metazoa; phylum Chordata; class Actinopteri; order Cypriniformes; family Cyprinidae; genus Gymnocypris; species Gymnocypris eckloni. The sequence goes on from CM050422.1 coordinate 9,304,536, forward strand.
TGTCTGTCATCAACTACTGTTGTTTTCTCAGCCGATCAGGTAGTTGTTGGTTGCTGGTGTCTCTGGTGGTTTCCAAACTCTTGATTTCTCCATGCTCTTTGTTTTACTATAGTTTTAATTGACTTCCACTTTTCTTTTAGCATCAAAATTGCTTGCTTTTCTCTCAACATCAGCTCCCTCGTCTTCATCCTGGTTTGTGTGTCATCATCGAATGCAAGATTCAGAATGCTGAAGTAATGGATAAAACTGATAAGACACATTCCCTGCTTTTAATACCTGAAGAATTAATGCAACAGGACACAGTTGATCACTTAGAAAGACCCGTGAGGCAACTGTTCCAATACTTATGCTCACATCAGATCGGGGGATGAAACTATAAAAGTGCTGAACTTCTTAGATGGTAAAACATCTTTGAGTTGAATCACACAATAATAAAATGTGACATTCTGTAGTTTTGTCTCATATTCATCTTTTAATCATATTTGTAAATGTCTTGACTCCACAGCCAATAGAGCATTTTTTTGTCAATTTTTGTCTTTACTGTTCCAATACTTATGGAGGGAACTGTATATAAATATATAAATTCTTACCTTGGCAAAATATTGTCCTGACCTAACAAACCATACATCAAAATGTGACCCTTATGACTGGTTTTGTGGTCCATAGTCACATACATAACCCCCCAACCCCCCTCTCCCCTTAAACTAAATGGAAATTGAAATATAGAGCGCAAGCGCCTGGGAACAGGACAGTAAATACTGGGTTAGTAATAGGGATTAATTACCAAATGAAGATAATAATGTGTGAAGGTAATTAACAGTGAGATCGTTCCAAATGTCAAACTGCTAGTGTGTGTTCAGTGTGTCACTGTATGTATCAGTAAGTGTGAGGACGCATCACCGTGCGCAAAGATGACGGCCTCTGTGATGAGTGTGTGTGTTCCATCAGCCCCGAAGACACTCATGATGAATGTGACTGAAGTGTGTCAGATTCTCCGTGAACTTGCGTCAGCAGCGATACGCAAATGTGTAAACAACTCAAAGTAACTCATATCTGAGACACATCAAAGAGAGAACAGCATCATGTGCGCACACACACACACACACAACTACCTACACACTGCAGCCGAACGCAACAGACACACACACACACACACACATGCAGGAAACCAACTGATCGATTTGCACAAATTTAGTCTTTTGAAGATGGACACGAAGTGACCGCTAAGTACACATGCCATGCTCAACCGCGAAATGAATGATTCTATCGTTAATCACATGCAATATGTATGAGAAATCATAACATCTCCACAAATCTGCCACCTTATCAAACATTCAGCGTTGTGAGGATCCCAAACCACTAAAACACAAAGCACCGGCCGCGAGCGGGGACGCGCTTAACAAATCCCACGGTGCGCGTGTCGAATGTCGGAGAGGAAGAAGAAAAAAAACGATTGGATTTAATCACCTGTCATTTCCCGACTCACGGTGAGAAAAGCAGTCGCGACGGTGTCTTTGGATGCCATGACGTCCAGCGCCCTCTCCTCTTCCTTTCCTAATCAAGCAGGAGCAGCTATAATGCTCGGTCTCCCTCAGCCAATGCCTATAAACATATCATACTGAAGAGAGAGCCAGCGAGGGGAGGAGGAGGAGGAGGAGGAGGAGGAGGGCATGCGAGAGGAGTTCACAGTCACACACAAGTGTGCATATATCTATGTAAAGCGATGAATTAATAATGCAAACGCAAGGATTGTGCCTGGATGGGAACATAAGTAGATAGATATATAGATAGATAGATAGATAGATAGATAGATAGATAGATAGATAGATAGATAGATAGATAGATAGATAGATAGATAGATAGATAGATAGATAGATAGATCCTTAGTTTAGGGCTATTAATGTAAAAATACAGTAATAAGCCATCTAATATGTCCCAGCTAAACCTCTCTATTCAACAGAAAATACATTAGTGCGAGAGAGAGAAAACTGTGTATTATACAACAACTTACTCCAACAGCATCTAGAGAGTCATGCCCCTTGTTAGCAGTAAGAGTGACAGACCTCAGCATATGCCTGCTGGGTAATTGCTAGGAGGTGTTTGTGCCTAACGTTTCGAGTCTATACGTTGATTCAGTGTTTAAAAACGGGTATTTATAGAGACTAGTGTCAGTGTCCTTGGCAGTGAGATAAATGGTTTCTTTCATAATAGAGTATTTTAAAATCTCTGTCACTCATAAAAGGATAATACAGGCAGAAAATTATGTCTGTGATTGGACAGAACTGTAAATGGGCTCCCTGGGGACCATGCACTCAAAAAAATTATTTTTGCTCTTTGTTCAATTTCATTAATTAAAATGAGCTCATACAACATAACTCTTGGTAAAATGGTCCCAACTTAATTTTATTAAATATAAACAATGTAATTTAAAAACAATTAGGTTTACGTTTTTTAATTGAGTCAACAAGAATATTTTTCGTTCGATTTTACTTGTGTAACTAGGAAGTGGATTTCCCTTCCCATCATGCTTTGCACAGGGCTGAATAAGGAGAGTAAATCTTGAAATAAAATTTTATTTTAGGCATTTTTTATTTAGATGATAAAATTGGGAGACTTGTTAATGTTTAATGTTCTTTTATGTTTGTATTTAAAGAGTTTCTGGTATGTTAGTGTTTTGGGGGGTTACCATTGTGGTAAAGTGTAGAGCATGTGCTTGGGTTGAGGACCAGCTAACATGACACAAAGTTGTTTTAATAACAAAGAAACAATTATGAGCATGCCATGGATGTAACAATATCATCATATGCTATGCCTAACAAATTGGTTAATGCCTAAAGTTAAGTAAATCCAACAAATAATTTATTTTGAGTGTAGAAACGATTTATTATTCAGTTAAATGTTTTAGCAAGCATAAAAACATCACTTCATCAATGTATCAATTTAATTGAAACTATATTTGAGCAAATTGAGTTGGCCCAACTCAATTACAATTCATCCAATTAATTATTTTTTTGAGTATAGGCTACTGATGTTAAAATCACAATGTAGCGGCTGGATTGCAACTATTACATATATAATTTGCCTATTTACATTGTCTATTTTGTATGTATATACCTAATTTATCTGTTGTATGTTTCTTTATTTGCTTATCATATTTTATATTTTACTGTGCCCTGCTGTTGTTTTGTGCACAGGCGTGGCATGGCAAAACTTTATCTAGTAGGAATGACCCAATTTTTTGTTGTAGTCTTCACTGAAGGAATTTAAGTTTATACAACAAGATTACATCAACTCATTTCAAACAAATTAGATTTTGGTGGAAAAATGTAATTAAATTTCGTGGAAAAGTTTACTCTAATTTTTTTAAGTTCGTTCAACAACTTTTTTTTTTGAGTGTGGCACACTTTCTCTCTCTATGATGGTCACTATTAGTGCGTATCCTTCCTCTACACGCATTTCCTGTGCTTCTCTGTTGCTCTGGCATTGCTTGCTCTGTTGAAACAGTGTCTGCCCTACACTTACCCCTAGGCTGATTTTGTGTTTGGAAGGGTGGGTAGCAGGGGGAAGGGTAGGAGGCGACTGGCTTTGGTGTATTCCCTTGTACCAACCCTCTGGGCCTCGGTATATATCTGCTCAATGAAATGATGTGTGTGTGTGTGTGTGTGTGTGTGTGTGTGTGTGTGTGTGTGTGTGTGTGTGTGTGTGTGTGTGGTTTAAGGGAGCATAAGAGACCATGTAGGTCTAACTGTTGGAATAGTAGAAGAGTGCAGCCTGAAGGGAGCATGACAAGAGAGACAGACTAATGCAAAATAATAAAATCTAGACAGATAGTGCGAACGGGAACAGTATGTAGATGTGGCGGAAGGATTAGATAGGACGATAGATTTTCATTCATATCAGCAGATGTGAAATGGCTAAGCGCTTGCAACATATTAGCATAAAGTGATGTGCAATAATTTCATAAATATTCAGATATTAAAAATACAGATTATGCATATATAGTTCATAAAACAGTATATAAAGTCAAACATTTAATAAACATGACATGATTCATACAATACAAAACATGGATTTTCTTTGGTTATTCTTGGCTAAACTTGAGCTGTTCATGATTACAGATGCTGATACAAAAAGACTGAATTCAAAACGTATCTAGTGCTGCCACCAAGTGTCTACATGCAAAAACCACATCCTTCCTCCAAATCACAATGAACGATTACATAATAGTTTGAGAATATGATGCATTTCATGAGAGCTGCATGTGTAAACACTACAACTTACAAACTTACAAACTACCAAACATAAATGGAGAAGAAAGGGATGGTTTGGTCTCATTTTTCACTGGATCGCAAAGTCTAATGTAGGAACCTTTCCCAGCCAGTCCGAACCCAGGATAAACAGGCTCTTTAAAAACAGTTTGGTGTTTATAAATGAGACTCATGTTGTCAGACACATTGTAAAATGCCAAGATTCCAGCCCTGTAGTCCAAATACACTCCTATTTTGGAGCCATATGATTGAGACTTCGAAAATGTTGTCTTATTGTCATGCCAAAATTCTATATTGGCACGTTTACAGCGCAGTCCCCATGACTGGGCATTTCTCCCAAAGAGTGTGCGCTGCTTGCCTTTTCTACGGATCCCTTGGTAGGACACAGCAATACAGACCCAAGTGCCCCCTCCAATCTCTACTTCCCAATATTTAGGGGACCCTCTCAGACCTTCGTTGCACAGGATCTGTGACCTGCAGTTAAATCTCTGAGTGTGTTCAGGATAGCCCTGAAGCAGGTGCGAGGCCTTCACCTCCTTGTTCTCATTCGTCAAGATGAGACTTTCATGTGCTGAGTTGGTATTAAAAGTGAGTTTTGATGGATCTGAGGTAGATAGATGGACTTATAAAAATTTAATATTCATAATAAAGGAGTGTGTTGCATTACTTCACAATCAGAAAATAAAACGCTACTGAATCTGCAGTTCTTGGAAACTTACACTGTAGAAACTCCTCTCGTGTCTGTGGTGGTGGTGATCTTACGATTCTAGTGTTTCTCACTGCAAAGAAAAATAGTTAAGGGGATTTACGGACATTAAAGGATTAGATAACTTCCATAATAAAAAATGTCCTGATGATTTATTCACCCTCTTGTAAAGTAAGGTTTTTGAGGAAAACATTGCAGGATTTTTCTCCATTTAATGGACTTCAATGGTGGCCAACAGGTTGAAGGTCCAAATTTCAGTTTTAATGCAGCTTCAAATGGCTCTATAATGATCCCAGACGAGGAATAAGTGTCTTATCTAGTAAAACGATTGTTTGTTTTCCAATAAAATAATATATATATACTTTTTAATCTCAAATGCTCATCTTGCACTTGCTTGACTTCAAGATTTACATAGTCATGTTGAAAGGGTCACGCATGACACAGGCAGAAGTACCGACCCAGTGTTTACAAAGTAAACATGCAAAGAAAGTCAAATTCCTTTTACAAAAAAGGTAAAACAACGATGGTGGAAGATTTTGAAGTTGGAGGAGAAATTGATATGGAGTTTTTCATAATCGTGTTTCATAATTTTTCCTAAAATTTTATAATTTCATAATCAAAAATGATAGAGCCCTTTGAAGCCCATTGGCTGCCATTGATGTCCACTGTATGGAGAAACATCCTGGAATGTTTTCCTATAAAAAGTTAAATTTCTTTGCAACTGAATAGAGAAAGATGTGAACATCTTGGGTGAAATGGGAGTGAGTAAAGTATCAGGACATTTTTATTCTGGAAGTGAATTAATCCTATGTTTGAAAGGCTGATTACTAGTGAGGCTGTGTCCTTCTAAGGCGTCCAGACTAGAGTGCTTCTCAGCATTAAACACTAGTGCAGCCTTTCAGCTGAGAAGTACCCATAATATAATCATGAAATTCATTTAAATTAAAACTTCTACTAACCTTTTCTGGAAATCATGGACAAACTCAACTTGCTGGTTGTGTTTAGCTTTTCTATTAGTTCATTAACCGCCATGGAATCACGCTTAAAATAATTATACGGCTGCACAAGGAAGACGAATGGTTTTTTATACTCAGTCAGCGAGGGCAGAGACACAGCGCTCTGTAGAGAGAGAGGAAAAAACACACCTTGAATGTAACTTGAAGACAATTAATTTCTGTTTCAAAGCCATTTTCAATCACTGTACCTCTAGAAATGTAACATCAGAATTTGTATGAGAGAGCAGCTGCAGGCGTTGTAGATCAGCATCTAAGGTCCTCATATTACTGATCTCCTGCTGTAGAGTCTTTATGAATCCCTCTGCTTCCTTCACTGCAGACTTTTTCTGTCCTTGGATCAGCTCTGACACTTTGCTTTGATTGTCCTTCATAGACTGGATCAGCTCAGTGAAGTTCTTCTCATTCTGATCCAGTGCCTTAATTTCTGAAGCCTAATAATGAAGAGGGAGCAGAGTGGACATCTTTAGCTATGCAAGCAATACAATAGCATTAATAATGAAGACAGTTACAGTTTCAAAGCAAAGAAAAAAGCCCTCTAACCTTGAAAAGCTCCACAGCTTGTCTCAGCTCTTGCACATCTTTCTCATTAGCTTCAATTATGTCAACGGTCCGCTTCTGCAACTCCCCCAACTTAATCTTTGAAAGATTAGTTCAGTTCAGTTGCAGTTCAACTCAGTAGTACGCGTGTTTTTAAGCTTTTTAACACTTTTATTGGCACTGAAGCTTTATAGCACAGAAAAGAATGACATGGGCAAGATTCAGATTCATTCCACCCACATAAGCGATGTGTCGAGCATGTGTGCTAACCACTGGTTAATTAACCACAGGCTGGTGTAATTTCTTTAATTGTAATAATATTTTATAATATTGCTGTTCTTACTGTATTACACTGTAACTGTAATCAACAGTGCCTTATTAATTTCTAACAATCACTCACTCTCCAGATAAGGTAACGGACAATACAAAACCAACATCAGCCTACTAAACGCCTGGCTGGATCAGACTTCTAAGAATGAAATTTTGGATTTCAAATCATATTTCTGACCTGTTTATTGGCCACTTCCTCTTCCACTGGGATGACATCATGACCTCTATGTTTATCAGTAATGCACAGGTGACAGATGCACAGCTGGTCTGTGCGGCAGAACACAAACAGCATTTTGCCATGATCAAGGCAGATGTTCTCCTGCAACACTGTATTCGGCTCCACAAGCCTGTGCCTCTTTCCCACGTGCAAAGAATTATGCATCAAAAGATGATGCTCACAGTATGATGACGAACACTCAATACAACTCTGTTCAGCTTTGCGCTTCTTTCCAACGCATGCATGACACTCGACATCTGTGGATCCACTTGAATGAAGAGCTGGTGCTGTTTCCTCCATGATTATGGATGTGCTGGCACTGGCAGTACTTGACTGAGTTTCGTTTCCTTGTAAATATGATTATGGCACTGGCAATGCGGAATTTAAATGTTCAGGATAAGGGTGTGGTTTCAACCGGGAGTCAGAGCAGTGACTCAGAGGTCTGCTATTGACAAAACCACTGAAAGAAGCCACACACTATCCTTTTACAATGAATAAATCTAATCTAACACTGAAATTAACACACACACACACCAAAAACTCACATATACACCAACAACTCTCATTTTACCCTATGCTCAGGGAATTAAGACAACAAGAAAATATTTCAGTTTTCTAATCAATATTGTTTTTGGAATATGTAACATATTTGCTTAGAAATTAATCTAGTTTGTTATTTGCTTTAGCTGAACTGCCCTTAGGCCAAACTACATTGAATAACAAAACTTCAGACAAGGCTGTTGGTGAAACCCAAGGACAACTATATTCCTCTCATTGAGCTGAGTGCAAAATCAAATGCTAATATAGATTTACTGCATACTAGTAATAATGCATACTGAGTTTTCAACTGTATTGAAATAGGCCATTATTTCAGCCATTGAAATAATGGCTGTCAATCAGTGGCAGCACAATTGGCTACATTGCTCAGCGTATACTGGACAGTCAAAATAGTCTTGGTTATTGGACCCGCAACCCATCATGCTTGTCACCATCCGGCCTGCACCCGCACCACACCCTACACATAAATATTATTCCACCCATTACATCAAATAATAGCAGTTCACCCGCCCGCATGGAGGACTCTGGCTTCCGCCTTGTGGACAACATAATAGACAACTCTGGCCCCAGAGAGTGATTATAAATTCAGTTTAAATGAAATATGTTTGAAATTTCATTCTGCATCTTCTGAGATTTCATCGTAATCTTTCTCATAAAGTCACTGAATTAACCATCAACTGTTCACCTTATTGCGTTAATGTCAGCATGTGATGTTAGTGTTGCTGTAAGAGAATAAGAATGTATTGGAAACATACTGGCATGTTCTACCTGACTCTGCCTGAGAGGTAAGGAAAAATACACAGTTACCTGGGATGATTTTTTATATATCTCTGAAATATATGATAGTATTCTTGAAAACAATATTTTAATGTATTTAATATATAATGTAATCCTTGACCATCAAGGGTTTTAGTAGAGGAGTAAACATCACCTTTTCTGTGTTATCGTTTTTGGTACAGATGATATGCCACAAAATACATAATTTGGTTATGGCGGTAAGTAAAATGGTCACCATGGCAACCACAATATGTTTTTACAATGGCTCCATTTCTGAAAATGTTTAGGGCCCCAAACTATACAAGTGTACCAAGTTTCATGCTTTTATGAAAAAGTGAACATTATTTTCACATAGGCCTATCACCTGGACTAATTCAGATTTTTATGTATTCATTGTTTGAATCCCCGGTATGAAAATGCTACGCTTATTTTTCTTATTAATTTATCTTTTGGTAGGCTATACGAATTACATTTGCTTGCAATGAAATTGTAATGTTGTTTGTACATTTATAATGGGCAATTGTCTTACTAACGTCTGTATTGTAAAATAGAGATATGCCATTAAATGCCGAGATGAAACATAAAACAGATAATAACATTAAGAAATATTTTGTTTTATGAGTTATAACATTTTGAGTCAGTGTAATAGTAGTTTCACCAGATCAGCACTAGATGTCATCATCACCTGTATCATCTTGACTGTAATGGTTCATCATCTCAATGTCTATATTCACCATCTTTGCAAAGCCTTGCTTGAGTGTCACTGCAATTCCAAGCAGTCTTCTACTGACAGATCTTTCTTGTATCTTGACGAAATTAGAAGAGCTGATTTTGTGTTAACACACAAGTGAAACCAAAGATAGAAACACACAAATGAAACCAATGACACAGTAATAATTTATAAATTATTACATTTAATAATTTTAGTAAAAACATGAAAATGTATATTATTAGTCAAATGAGGCTAAATGTTCTCTCATATACCTTCACGTTTTACTTCTGTCATATGTCTACCCCATTATTATCCATTAATCTTTCGTCACGGTTCTCTTATCTTTGGTTTCATTTTCATATGGCTTATCATTTGTCATACCTTGATTTGTGCTGAGTTCCATAAATTCATATGGCCAGTTTTGATTCATTGCAAGCTTCATTGATGTTTTCTAATATGAACTTGGTGAATGTGTAGATGAGCTGCTGAAGCAATGTAAAACAATCGGATGTTCTTGTCTTCATCCATCACAATGAAAGCTTGTTTTTTAGCTTCTTCATCCTATATAAATTCTATTGGGAATGTGAAACCCCTGGAGCTATAGACATCTAACACAAATCAAGTGACACCTGGTTAAAAGGTCATTACAAAAGGGCCTCATAACAGCAGGTTTCATTTGTTTTGCAGATGACATTTGCATTGTGATTTTATATAATGCAACAACATTCATATTTGAAGTCTGTCCAAATACTTTCAGAATGAATAAGTTTAAGAAGTTCAAGTTGGATATCATATGGTGCTTTACAGCAATAATGGATTACGTCATGACTGATGCCAGTTTCCTTGCATATTTACTGTAAACATACCTTAAGAATCACTTCCTTGTGTTTCTGAACTAACCAGCTGTCATTCAGTACAGTGTTGAACTATTAAGATAAGCCCATAAGCACAGTTTTTCTCAACACATACATAGAACAGTGAATTAAATGAAATAAGAAATCAGCTAAATAAAAAAAAATTCTCACTTTTATACTAGTCTTTATCTACATTTCTAATATTTGAACTGTACTTCAAAAATGCTGCACTTCTGGTCCTCCCCGCGTTGACGTTGTGGAATAAAAGTGAAACGATCTGTAAAATGTTTCAACTTCTACTACATCGCTGTGGAGGTAGGTTGGCTGCCTTGTTATGCTTAAATCACCATTATTATTGCAACTGTAATTAGATTCAATTTGAAGTGCTATACAGGATATCTTATTCTAGAAATAATTGGTTCACTCTATACAAATTTAATTTCTGATTTAAAAAAATAAATACTTGTAATTATTGTAGATTACATGACTTTTTTCAAATACTTGTGTTACTTTTTATTGATTACATGATTACATATTATTCACACAATAGCAATAGATGATTCATAATTTATTGATTCTCCCTTTTTTATAAAACTCACAAACTCCCTGCAGTTCCTTCACAAAACCCAGTTTGCAAAATCATGATATAATGTAATGTTTAATGCACTTCGTGTTGTTAATAACAACAAATGGAATATCATTTCTTTCTCTTTGTATTTTCAATATGGTACAAGATTATCCTATTTAAATAAATGTGATGAAGCTCTGTATATACATAAAATAAATCAAATATTTTTTGTCTTTTAGTTTCACTTCTGAGAAGCTAAAAAGAAAGAAATTATCTGAAGGTTTGTTTACCAGACGTGAGTAATATCGAGGGAATACAGCAGCAAGATGTTTCGGACATCTGTGATAGTGACCTCTTCTTGTTCTTGTTGTATGTGCACTGAGTGTTTCTGTGATGGCATTCCACAGGCAGACGATCCTACATAATGTATCGTGGCACTACAATGTTTAATGAGATGAGGATCATGACCGCTGGCTTTTCTCCTTCCTTTGATGGCATGCTAGGACTAGGAGTCACTATGTCACCAAAAGCTTTAAAAAAGCCTCCCGTTACCCTCTGCATTCAAATGGGGATATGCTTGCTGTTCTCAGACTCAGCGTAAAAGTGGGAAGGGTAAAGAAAATCAAATACCAAGGTCATGCTTTACAGAAGCCCTGGCATGAACGTGGATATGACACAGCATGGGTTCCTTCTAACTGTGGCATGGTGAACAGTGGTCAAGAGGAGAACGGTGTGTATGATCCGAGCCGAATCACAGCGCTGGATATCATTCCAAACCTCAAATTCTGCTAGATTCTGTGTGTAACATAATGAACACTTGTTTTGCTTTTAATATTATACCTACCTCCTTAAGTTTTTTATTCAGTTTGTCATGCCAATTCTTTCCATGAAAGGTAAACATCTGTATGATGATTACTTATTTCATGAAGTTTTCTTGGAATATAACAAACCAGTCTCACTCAATTTTCTCCCCATTTGATAACAAGCGATAACAGTAGGCTTTTGAAAATCACCTGTTACTCGCCTCGGATCTAGGATATGGCCCATCAGGACGTTTCAAAGGCCCTGTCTCAGTCATGTTTTACCTAAAAGTGTCAGTAATTTGATGGGGGCCAGTCTGATGGGTCCTCTGGGTAAGGTCTTTCCTCTGTTTCCTCCTCTGTTGCATCTCTGCATTCTCCATCTAACTCCTCTCTTCTGATGTCATCCTGAAGATGTGGCTCTCCATCTTTCCCTGCACTAGATTTTTGCAAGACAAACCAATAAATTCTGAAATGACATTATCCGTAATGTACTTCACAATATCATGTGTAGCCAGTCCTACCTGTTCTTTTCACTTGCACTGGATACATTTACTTTCTCTCTTTGCTCTTCATCTTCACAACTGAGTAAACAAAATAGATATTTCACAAACTTTGTTTCTTAAGGCTACAATACCTTAATCTGCATGTTTCTTGATACTGTGTAAGTCATAAAGTCCTGTATGGCTCTGTTTTCTTCACCTGCTCTTCATTGTCCTCTCAATCTTCATGGCTAAGTAAATATACCATTATGTTACTATTATACCTATACTACAACAGTCAACTTACAGTATGAAACTACCTGCATATTTCTACACACTATGAAAGAGTGGTTAAAAACTAAAATATAAGTGATTAAAACAGTAAAGTATTAAAAAACAAAAAATATATTTTTAAAACGTCTTTTTTATGAACACTCGTGTACAAAGCATTACAATGATTGTATTTGCTAAACAGGGATGTAATTTAATTTGCACTGTAACAGAAACAGAAAAAGCTCATGCATGAATAAATTCAGTGTTTTTTTGTGGTTTTTCTAGCTTTCTAGCTTTTCAAAAAAAATTGGGGGTCAATTTATTATTTTATTTTTTACTCATTTAAAAGGCTAAACAAAAATGGTCTCTTAACAAATGTCCTTTTTCAAATATTTTAAAAGCTTTATTAAAGAAAATGTTCAAAGACTTGTTTTGGCACAATGGCGCCCCCCTCGGTGTGGCGCACCAATGAACTGCATATACTGCATACCCCATATTTGCGCCCCTGCTGAGAAGGCAGGTGTAAATGTCCTCCTTCGTTCATTCGAGACGGATCATTTTACTAAAGCTAATTTTACTCCTCCCTAAATAGTAAAATAATAAACGTGTGAGAGCGTTTTATAGGCTTATATGGCATGTTATAGTCAGATACGACAGGGCTAATGCAACAAGCATCACGGAGGATGAGTAGCTGGATGTCTCTACTACAGCAAGCCGACGTGCTAACTGCCGCAAATGAACCTGACAGTGAGTCGCAGACGCTCAACACATCATCTTCATTAAAAGTAGTGAGACTAACCTATCAGTGCTAATGCCGCTTACTCTCCTGTTTGCGGTCTCTGATGTTGAAATTAGCTGCTTATTATTAAGATGCAGCGCAAATCTATTTTTTTCATTGACGTGAAATCCGTTCAATTTGCATATGGTGCTGGAATTGAAAAATAGATTTATACCCGTTTTGCGAAGACACATTTATGTGGCCAAGTGTAAATGGAAACGTTTTAACAAACCAGATAGATATCCGATCAGAGAAAACGCATGAAGTGACCAGGGGTAAACATGCCCCATGACAGGATTTCAATTCCAGTCCTCGCGACCCCCTGCTCTGCACATTTTGTATGTAACTCTTATCACTTCAGACTTTTGTTCTATTCGACCGTAAGTGCCCTGTGAAGTGGACATCACATCACAGGATATTCTGCCATGATTCCCAGTTCCAAGGTAGTGTATATTTTCCATTAAAAGGGCATTAAAGTGTGTGAGATATGAATTTAAATTGTATTTATTTACAGAGGTATATTATGCCACACTTGGTAACTCTGGTAACTTGTGTCTGTGTGTAAAGACGCTGCAGGCCGTGGCATAGTGCACATCTGTCAATGAATGTTTAGAAGTTAAGTAAACTTCAATGGATTTACCGTGTTTAAGGAGTAGGGAGCAGTGAACACTGTGTAGGGACTGTGTCAATTGGAACACAGTTCATGCATGGAGCTCTCTTCTAATGTGCTGGTTATATGTATCAGGTTTGTAATAAGAGAGACATGCAAAATATGCAGAGGGGGGTTCACAAGGACTGGAATTGAGAACCACTTGTTGATGACATGGACTTCAGTCAGTTTCAGGGGATTCACACAGTGGGCCTTCCCTCTGACGAAACGTATAAGACTATGTGCCTAATTCCCAGTTTGGAAGGAGTCTTCTACGAATTCACCTCAAAACCTTTCCCACATGACCCCCAGTCTTATATTAACAACTTGATCTGAATACAGGCCTACTTTGTTTATTTGAATATACAATAAAAGTGTGCTAGCCAACCCTAGTTTATCTTGCTTTGTTGCACTCTCAAAGGTGTGTGTCTGTGTGTGTGTGTGTGTGTGTGTGTGTGTGTGTGCGTGCGTGCGTGCGTGTGTGTGTGCGTGCGTGCGTGCGTGCGTGCGTGTGTGTGTTTGCGTGCGTGTGTGTTTTTGTGTGTATGTGTGTTTTGTGTGTGTCATTTCAAATCTAAGCATTCGGGTTTGTCAACAATAATAAGAATTCAAACCAAAAGAATCTCGTCGTGCCAGTTTTTCTTTTTTTTCTTAGATCTGTCTCTTCACTGACTGGTTTTAGCTTGCATATTAAGACTCAGTTTACACACTTCATTACTAATAATGATTTGCATTTGGGAAAAAAAATCAGTATCTGTAAACTAGAATTACATCTATAGATTCCTTCAACACAGCATGTTATTTTGTCCAAAATAGAATCTGAACCATCTTGACCGCCTGTTCAGTGAGTGTATAGCATTGGTCGCTTACTGATTACATACAGGTTTGACTGTCACATACCATAAACTAAACTACACTGATAAGAAATGTGGTGTCTTACAGTATGTTAGAGTAGTTAACCACCCACCCACCCATTTGGATCCACCCAAATTATAAACTAAAAGTGAAACCAAAGCTCTCTGAAGAAGAGTTCCTCTTTCTCTAGAGACTATTAGCGGCAAAAGACTCAGAAGTAGGTAAGTTACATTAATAAATAAACACAATTTATTAATTTCAGCTAAATTAAATAAAGCTATGTAATATTTTAAAATGATGGACATTTTGAGTTTTCCAGTCTAAGTTTTATATTGAAAACTGCATTGTTTTCATTCATACATTCTTAAAAATAAAGGTGCTTCAAAAGTTTCTTCACAGCGATGCCATAGAAGAGCCCTTTTAGGTTCCACAAAGAACCATTCAGTCAAAGGTTCTTTAAAGAACCATCTCTTGCTAACCTTTTTATAATCTGAAGAACCTTTTTCACCACAAAGAACCTTTTGTGAAACAGAAATGTTCTTTGTGGAACCATTTAGACAAAAAGGTTCTTCTATGGCATCGTAAAGCACCTTTATTTTTAAGAGTGTATAGCCTATAAACACTTCACTAATTATCAAATATATGAAAACCTTTCTAAGTTCTTTGGTTACTGTGAATGCCATGGGGGACAACGGTTATGGCAATGGAATACAGCATTATCCTGGAAGGAGAACATACATCATGTACCATGGCACTACAATGGAAAGGGCACTGAAGATCCAAAGTGAAGGATTCAGACGCTCTTCTGATGGTATGCTCGGTCCTGGAGTTTACGTGAGTCGGAGTAAAGCGAAAGCTTCTCGTTACCCTTTGAATGCTGGAGGAGAGCAGCTGGCCACCCTCAAACTAAGTGTTCGAGTGGGAAAAGTGAAAAGGATCGATTCTCAGGGTCATCCCTTACAGAGAACCTGGCATCAGCATGGTTATGACACTGCTTGGGTCCCTGCGAACTGTGGGATGGTACACAGTGGATTAGAAGAAGACTGTGTTTATGATCCAAGCCGGATCAAGGTTCTAGAGATTATTCCAAACTAAAATGCTAGAAACTTTTTTTATGGCCTAAATTGTAAAGGAAACTAAAAAAGACATTGCAAATATGCCCTTCCCTTCGAGTCTTGACAAATGGTTTATCTGTAAAAAATATTTCATGTAAATGAATTAATCAATCAATCAATCATTCATAAAATATAGCTGTATACTTGTATGTCAGTGTAAGTCAGCCTTTATTTACGAAGCACGTTCAATTTAAGAATAGTTTTTAAACATATGGCACAATCAGCTGACTTTGAGACTCAATAAAACCTATTTGCCTGTCTCATAAGTTCTTCAGATTCATATTTACTGTAGACCAACTGATCAGCACTGCATTGTACTGGTCTTATGACACTCAACAACAGTTACTCAATTGTTACTCTAATTTCTAACTTTCTAAGTGAGAAATATGCAACAGCTACACAAAAAATATGACAAATAGATTTGCATTTCCGTTTGTTTTCTAAAACAACTAGTGTTATTGTCATTATTTTGTTATTATTAATATTTCATTATATTTATTATTGTTAAAAAATTGAAGTAGAAATTAGAAAATATTAGAAATAAAAAACAAGAGGATTTCTTTTTTTATTTGGACATATGTTTGAGTTGGTTTCATTTGCTCTTTTTTATTACAGGTGTCTTTTTCAGTTTCAATTTCAGTATCTGTCACAGTTATCTGTTCAGTTATCACCGCATTGGGAGTTTCCAGACTACATACATACAGGCTCATTCAATGCAATGTGTTTGTATGTATTTCATCAATCATATTTTATACTGTACTATTATATATTTTTTTATGTTTATAAAAAAGTTAAATAGTTTTTAAAAAGTAACACCACCCATCTCAAACAATTAAAACTGAAAGTACTCACAGTTTATAAATAATAATAATATTAATATAAATAATAATCCAGCGTAAAATGATGAAACATATATGAAGCTTCAATGTGTATTGAATTACATTGATCATGTCAATATTCCACAATTTAAATGATAGTTCATGGGAAGGATGCTAATTCATCACTTCAAAATCACAGTATTTTTTGTTACACAATAAAAAAGTATATATTTTTCAAAATTGTAAATCAAACAAAGATTTATTTAAAAACAAAGAAAAACACTATTTCAGTTTTTCCACTTCAAATTTCACATTACGTGCTGTTTCTTTAGAATTAATTGTGAAACTTACAAGCAATAAACACTTAAAAACACTTAAAATTGTTTTGTGTACTCAGAAGGTATTCAAATTAAGGACTAGGTTATTTGAATTTATTAGAATGAATAATTAATAGGTTAATATATTATACTGTATATAAGCTGAAAATAAGAACAAATGTTTATAACAACATGTCTCCTGTTGTTAAAGGTATAGTTAACCCCCCAAAAAGAGAACATTCTGTCATCATACTGTCCCTCATGCTGTTCAAAAGTTTGGCCACGATGTCCACGAGATGGCAGCACCATCTAAAACACCTGAAAAATAAAAATAATACGCTAATTATGCATCCCACAGAAAGGAAGTTGTCAGGATCTGAGTCAATGATTAGTTCACATGTGATCAGATACTGATCTGCCAGTTCATCTCTCCAGGTGATATCGTTGCAGGTGATGTTAGTTACAGTGAAGAGTAATTTTAATCTGGTCTTATTTATGATTTTATATTAACACATATGTGTAAATGTTGCTGTATTTATAGTCTGTATTGTCCATTCAGTTTTCTATGATCTCAGTCAACTTCACAGATGACAGCAAAAAATCGAAACATTTTAAGTGTATTGAAACTTCATGTTTTGACAACCTCAGTAAAGGCAGGAAACAATCATCCTTTCATTTACATGTACATTTTATTTCATCACCACAAAATGCTATTAAGCACAATATGTAATCTGAAATCTGGTGGAAATTACATTGTGGCAGGGCCGGTATGTGGCCATGGGGAACGAGTCTCCCCCACATATGGCCAAGTTGCTCTGCTGCACTCCATTATGCACTGCTCTGTTTATTGTTTAGATGAAAAAGGTTAAAAAGATTACATTGTATTTTAGGCTACTTGCTCTTACTGCATTCACCAGTGTCAAAATGATTGAGAAGGCCAATCAAATCAAGCCTGTGTCTTTGCAAGAATGAGAGTTAAAAAAAGAAGAGTCAACCTGCGACAAAGATGAAAGCTTATAGTGAGGACTGAGAGTAATGCTTACTCAAAGCAAACTGTGAAAAAGATACAGAAGTATACTTTAAGTTAAGTCAACATACGTTCAAGTAAATTTTTCTAAGCATAATTTAAGTAGTATACTAAAATCAATATACTAGTATACTAAGTGCACTTCTAAGTCAATACTTTCTGACTAATGTATATTTGTTTATTACTTGTTACTACCGTTATTTGTAGTATACAATTCAAAATGTTTACTAAATTTTAAGTGCACATCTTACATATAATTTTACAAAACTTTAGTAAAAAACCTACATATATGCTTTTCATATATGTTCAGTAAAGTTGTGCTGACGAGTTTTAAAGGCTGAATGGATGAGTAATATGAATGGGGTGATTCTTATTGACAGGAAGTACTTCTATAATGATCCTTATCTAGAACCTATTATGATTTTGAAGTCTTACTCAAAATAGTTAATTGAGAGACAGTACTCTATACTCTGAAAATTAAAAAAATTAAAGTACATAGAGTATACTTACAGTAATAGTACACTCAAAAATGAATATTCTGTAATTCATTTCTCACCCTTATGTCGTTTTCAAACCCGCAAGACCTATGTTCATCTTCGGAACACAATTAAGCTATTTTTGATAAAATCTGAGCGCTCTCTGATCCTCCATAGACAGCAACACAACTTAAATGTTCCAGGTCCAAAAACGTAGTAAGGACATCGGTAAGAGAGTCCATGTGACATCAAGGGTTCAACCGAAGTTACAATAATACCTTTTGTGCGCAAAGAAACCAAAAATAACAACTTAACAATTCTTCTCCTCCTCATCCCGTCTTCTGTGGTTCACCATCATTGTGGAAAGAGTATCACGATGCATGCGTTTACTACCGCTTCACATAAACAACACATGCGCATGCCACTGCTGCTTACGTTAGCATGACATGCATCGCATGTGCATATGTCGTTTATGGATTATGGATGCTGGTACCGCATATTATCTACAGAATAGCATATTATGTGACATAATTTTTAAGCAAAATAAAGCTCACACTGTAAATAATCTCGTAAAAGTAGTCCACACTGCTCCGGGGAGAGAAGAGGCCTTCTGAAGTGAATTGATGCATTTGTGTAAGGCTGATGATACACGGGGCAACTTTTTGAGCAATGTTGCCAGGCAACTGCGGGCAATATTGCGGTCAATGAACTACCAGGTGACCGGGCCCATGCACTACCGATCTAAAGCATCCAGAGAGAAATGTGTTATCCGTTCTCAATGGAAAAGTGCCCAAGTAACATTGCTCAAATAAAGTTGCCTGGAAAAATTGCTCAAAAAGTTGCCCATCTATCACTAGCCTAAGAAAAATATCCTTAGGCTAGTCAAATATCCTTAGGCTAGAAAGGGTCATTTTCCTTTTTGGATGAACCAAGCCTTTAAGGCTTGGATCATTGGTCATTCATATTTAGTATGATTTAAACCCATATACTGTCTCAATATTCTAACTATTGCTCTTATTAATTTATCTCTCTGCCCCCTCTGTCCTACTTTGTCTCTTAGTTAGTAACAAGTCTCAAATTGATAGTTCACAAAAAAAAAAAAAAACACTGTCATTATTTACTCAACATCTTTGTCATTCCAAACCTGCATGGTATGCACAAAAATGTGACTGCATTAAAAATATAAAACACAAAATCTTGGACTGTTTATTCATATTGTGTCCATACGATAGCAGCACCATCTTGTAAGCAAAATTAACAAGAATTATCCTCTGAATAACTAAGATTATTCTTGCCATAATTTTCCAAATGTTTGTGACAATGTATATTATTTTTCTTTAAAGTTACATTTAGTCAATGTCTGAATATTAGGGGCATTGTATGTGAATATCTCTGTGTATGTGTTATGTTACTCTTACCAATCTTCAACCCAGATACCCTTCACTACTCCTAAATGGATTTTCTGCCAGTGTACTGTTTGGGAGATCGAACACTAATTAAGATCGTTAATGAAGATTTCATTTACCACTTCAAACTTTAACACATAGCACAACACAATCTGCCAGTCCAGTTTCACACAGAAGGAAACCAGGAGAACATCAAAGAGAATTATGAATAGGTTTTTGCTACTCCCTGCTAACAAACGTGTGTTTTCTTTGCTGAAATAAACATACCATAGACTTATATTCTATTACAGTATGTAAAGGTATTCTATAAAATAATATCTAGCAAGAATATTGATATCTGTGATGTAGGGCGGTAACGAACCAAATGTACTCAGTATTGTGAGTGTAGTGTTGTTTTCATATTAACTCAACAAATAAGTGAATAGTAAGCAACTTACATTTTAGGCACTAGTTTTGCTCTTCCAATGAAAATAGTTTCAATGTAGCACTGAAAGTTGCTGTCATAAACAGAGTCAGAAACAGCAGGTAAGTGGAATAACAGGATGATGTTATTGACTGAATGGGAGCAGATCGTGAGGAGCAAACGGCAGGTGAGAATCTTGGAGATAGAATCAGTTCAAAGGGTCTTAGTTGTATACTGATGAGAGTTTGTCGTTGCAGGATCGGAGAAAAGAGCGAGAATCAGGAACAATGGAGTACTTCGTTGGAGAATCGCTGGAAGATCGTTGGGAGGTCAACTCCGAAAGGTAGGGTACAACAGGGCTAAAGGCCCTGCTTAAGAATAAAATTGCTATTTACTGCCCCTAAAATGTGTAATTGCGTAAAAAATATATATACGTTGCATTGAATATTAATGGAGCAACATACTTTGTGTGAAAATAAATCATAAGTTGTTTATTTTGTTTAAAAATCTTATAAATGTGTGAAGTGGCAAGAGGGGCCTTTTACCACACACACGGGTATGGGGCAAAATTCCCACCGTATTGATGCAAATTCTTCATCTAAAATAAGGGTTTTTGAAATAATGTCTAAGTTAATACTTGTTCAAAAGTTTATACTATTTATTTTGAAAAAATAATAAAATAAATGTGTTCAATAAATATACTGTCATTAAAATGTTAATATAAAAAATATATTTAAAAATACAGAAACAAAAATAATTTTATTAAGTAAAGATTCTGAAAGTATTGAAGGAGATCCAATAATAATTGAATATGTATTTACAGTAGTAACAACTAAATATTTTTTTATTAAAATAATGTTTTTAAATATGATGGTTTCATTCTAAACATGGTGATTATATTTAATATGGACACCCAACATAATATATTGTATTTACCGTCTGAATCTAACCATATCATGTCAACAAATGGAAAAGTCAGCCATCTATTAATTATCATGTTAATCACTGCGCTTTTAGCCCCAACAGCGAGGAGGCTTTTTACCCAAAATACCATACTTTCACAATTTCTTTCGTTATTTAAAAACATTTGCTTTAATTATCTGAAGCTAAACAGACAATCATAAAGAAGAAATTGTCTCAAAATATATGCATTCATTTTAGCGATTCTCATTTGCTACTTAAATCTACAACATTTAAAAAAATGTAATATGAGATCAAGTAATCACAGAATCAACTTTTCTGCTGCGCGCGATCGCGTCAAAGATCAGAGAGATATACACGTGCATCTTGAAAAGCAGATGTTTTAAAAAGTGTTACGTCACATTTTTGCGCCATCTAGTGGTTTCGATTAAAATAATATAAAAGGCACCTTTTACCCCAAGGTGGGTTTAGCCCTGTTGTACCCTAAGTATACACACAGGGGCGGACTTAGCCATTAGGCAAAGGTAGGCGACTGCCTTGGGCCCCCAAAAGCCAAGGGCCCCCTAAAATGCTTTTCAACCTAGAGAGAAATTATGTAGTGGCTTATACCTACTCCTATTGTAAACAAAGACCTGAATGAATCATGTTTTTAAACAAATCTGTCAATCGAAAATTTTACTATCCATCTAAATGTTAAGCCATCTGACCCCCTACGTATACAAGGTAGTTTTCTATATCGTAGACCTAAATATAGCGCATACACCTCCAGCCTTCTTTGGACCTGCAGGAAGTACAGTCTTGCTGTCCCTTTCAACCTACTGTCACAGTGGGCCAGATATTTAGTGGTCTAATTATCAAGGTTGGTGGGCATTTTCACCTTGCTGTCTCAGAGGAAGCAGGAAAAAAAATACAAAACTGAGAAACAGTTCAAGTAAGCATACCTCTTCCGGATGTCTTGTGGTTGAGCTGCACACTAATGATCTATAGCTCCATTCTGAGTCGTGCAGGATTGTACGGCAATTCACCAAATGAATCTTTAATGAGGACATTTTGCAGTGAATTAATGTATTAATGGTAAGTTATTTTTATTCTTACCATTAATGGCATACTTCTGTGCTCCATGTGTTCTGTGAGAAATGTTGTCCTGTCTATTAAAAAACCCATAAATCTTCTGACAGTTCTTTTAGAAATAACCCATCTGTGGTATCACTGCATCACAAAAGTGCCCAGAAGCTATCTTATTCGTTTGCATAAGAAAAGTGAGGAAATTATTATTAAACTCAACCCTTTTTTCTGTATGTGCATGTGTGGTAAGTTCTCACACCCTGCCTATTTAAATATACAGTGCATTACGTAATAACCTGCGTATGAATTAATTATGTAACTCAAGGACAGAGCGTGCATTCATAATCTCACTTTCTGCAAATCATTTTGAATCCTCTTTGGCTCTAAGTGAATTTTGAAGCAATCACACTCTCTCTTTGTTTCTCTCATTCAAGTCTACTATTTCCTCCGTCAAGCTTCGCAAACATAATTAAATCTAATTTAATCTAACAGGATATGTGCAGGAGCTCATGAATAATTAACCAGCCTGGAATCAAAAAGGTGGCAGTGGCTTGTTTATTTGCAGGCACTTGTGGGTATAAGCTAGCTGAAACACAATCACACACACATATTACAGGATTGAAGCGAACGAAAAGCAATGTTGACTCGCAGGTGCAGTGGTTTGAAACGACCTTACTTCCCCTCTTTCATCAGATGAACTAAGGCTTGTCAGGCCCACTAATAAATCCCATGCATTTTATGTAATCCAGACTTCAGATTTCAAGGTGAACCTTGCGGTAAACTTTTGTCTGTCTTAAAGTGCGATGTGAACTCTCGGTTTCCATTATTGACCTTGAGTTGTAAGTCTGTCAAACAGCCTGGGAGTAAGAAGACTAGACATTGTGTTTGCTCCCTGCCAACTCTGTCCCTGTTTGAAGATTCTCTATGGACATAGCTAAAGCCAGCACTTACATTTACTCAGCAGAGACAAACACAGGCTAGAAGAAACACACAAGAGCCAAAAGTCAATCCAGTTAAGAGTTTTTCTTTAGAAAAAAAGAGCATATACAGATAAGGTCGCGCACACATCACCTCAAAACATACTGTCTTTATTCAAATTTACAAAAAATAAAAGGAAAAAATACAACAGAATAAATACAATTTTAGTACACACCATTGTGAGATCTCAGTACCAACAGGGCCCACTCGGGGCCACATCAATGCAGTCCAATAAGAAGGCAGAAACCAGGATGAATGCAGTAACTCCACACCCAGTTTACAATAGACCTAATCTACCTGAAAAAATAGGCAATGACACGTGAAGGATTCGATTCTTTAAACTGTTAAGGCCGGTTTACACCAAGAGCAGTAACTACTGCGATAACGCTAATTGTTCTAATTCTATAAGAATTGGAAGTCCATACCACAACTATAACGATAACGACACAGAGAAACGATATCGTTGGAATCACTTTCAAAATGATTTTTTCCAAAACACTGACAGCCAATCGGAATAGCTTGAGCATTTAAAGCAGCTCGGTCTTATAATAAACAGAACATGCATTGGTGTGGGGACTAATTTCTAATTATCGTTATAGCTATCGCTCTTCATGTGAATGGGCCTTTAGAACTAATCAAATAAGCTCCAGGGGATCTGTCTTTCTTGAATCATTCTTTTTACCATACAATAATATAGACATCAATATTTCATATAACCATTTTAGGCTCACATTTTTGACAGAATGACATTTGTTGGGTTGTTTGGCAAGGTGCGTGTTCGTACTGCACGAAGCACCCTGGTATTGGTGGGCATGATTGTGCAGTGATACAGTGGTTCTGGCTCAGTCCAGTCACAGTGAGTCCTTGTGGCCACAAACAGTGTTATTAATCAGGATATCAATGCAGAGTGTGGGCTCAACCCAGAAAAAGGACTTCACGTATATTTATTTGGAGCTTCTGCATTCAATTCAAGTAAAAATAAATGTTCTGTTCAGAGAAAGAAACATATCCGACATCGTACTGTGGCAGGGTTTACTCTGCTTCAGTCAATCCAGTGTCTTCATGTTATATCCAGTGGATTTCGATGTGGGATTATATATAATCTTCTCCTTAGTTTTCATTTTATGATCTTTTTTTGTTACTTGAAGACTACTGTACTGTTGTCACATTTCACAATGGCATTCAGTGATATTTACATTTAAATGCATTTACATAGAACATCTTTATGTTTTTTCCTCCAATAAAAAAACAACAACAACAACAACATTTGTAATCTATTTTCGAACATCATGTATAAAAGTGCATTCTAGCTGAAGCAGATTGTCAGCTCTCATAAATCATCTTGACTTTTTCAATCTGGGATTTTTTTTAGTAATGATTGTTTGTGCATATGTTCTGCACAATTTTAGCATCACTACATTTTAATTGTGTCATCTTTTTTTCTTTTTTCTAGAGCAACTTTGTATACAATCTGTTCTTGGCAAAAATGTGAGTTATTTTGAACCCTGACAATGTGACATCCGCAAAGCAGAATTTCCAAGCAGGGTTTAAAATGAATGCTGTTTGTTTTCATCTGTGTGTATGTGTAAACACCGAGAATCTTTGTGCGGACACTTATTCAGGACTTTACTGTAATATTTAGTGCTTTCTTTTGAATAATTCATTTATCTTGCTTTTGTGAATGTATAAACAATTTCTGTACAAATATTAATTTTCCTTCTCCCTCATGTGTTTGCCGTAACTTTTCATCTGTGTTATTCTGGCCTTGCGTTTCTCATTCCCGTGTGGTGACATTGTCTCGCTCGCTGCCACGAAAATCTGAGTTGAAATCTCATTCTTTCTCTGTCGTAATTAAATGTGATCTGGAATACTGTGAACTTTGCTTTTCGCTTACTGCCAAACACACTTAAGGAATGTTAAATGCTGGCTAAAGAAACACCGCTCTGTGCTCATACATCAGCTTTTCAGCACTTATTGCTTCAAATTGCATCAATCATTCTCTCCACTGCCTCTGTTCTCTCTGTTCATTTTCCACTGTCTTCCCTTATTACCTTTCCTCTTTGTCTCTCCCTCTTTACCCTTCACTTTTCATTATTCCAGCTCTTGTTGGCTTTTTAATCACAGTCCCACCCAACCCCTCTCCTTCTCGCTCTCTCAGACATTCGCCTGCTCCTCATCTCCAGACTGCTCCTCCATCTCTTCCAATTCCCTATCCTTGTGCTTTTTGCTGGCTTCTGCATCTCCATCTTTATCTTCTCCGCTCTCCTTCTCCCTTTCCCTAAAAAGCTGGGCTAATGTCTGGAATTGTGGGCCCCAATCCTCCAGACCTGATCCCCACACCTCCTTCTCGGCGTCTTTGCCTCCCTCACTGTCCAGGGAGCTGAGGGACCCGGCGCGGGAGCCTGTGCCTTCCAGCCCGTACACCTGCACAGAGTCGTATGGCGGCTGTGAGGGGTCGATGGTCACCTGCGCAAGGCGCAGACGCAGGAACTCACCAACCCTTAGAGCGAGAGAGTGAGGACCTCCGACAGGCGCTCCTCTTCCCGACCCATCAGGTGCTGAGGGCCACGCTCCGCCATAACCTAGGATGCCCCCAAAAGCCCCCCGGCCTTGGCCGGGATACGGAAGCAGCTGAGGCGTCATATCCCTCCTGCCCAGTGGGTACCCGGTTATCCCCACCCGTTCGTGCCAGTCTCCTATGAACTCGCCACCTTCTGCATACATCCTGGCACTCAGTGGAATGCTGCCCTCTCTCTCGGGCCTTCCCACCACAAATCTGCTGCCCATCTCCAGCCCGCCCCGTCCCAGAGTCCCTGGGTAGTCCCTCTGCTGCTCCCCCTGCAGGATAGTGGCATAATTTCTGCTGACCGACTGCATTTCTGTGCTTCCACTATGAGCGTCAGCCACCCCAGCGTGGTTAGACTCAGCGGGCCCAGCGCCGCTTCTACTTAAGGAAAGACTGCTCCGTGTGGAGTGCCGCTCAGCTCGGGGGAGCGTGGCAGAGTCACACATCCAACCGCCGGTGGGCCCTGGCCCAGCAATCGAGCCGGAACGGGTCAACACCAGCTCCCGTTCGCGGGGGGCCATGTCCGGCTGGACCTGTAGGGGACGGGGAGGAGCAGGAGGGTTAGAGCGGGAGGTAAGGATGAGTTTATTCTTCTGTTATTCAGCAGAGGGATGCATGTGAGAGAGAGGATTGTTAAGAAAGGGAAGAGAAAGCAGAAGATATTTCACCATGAGCAGGTGAAAACCGAAAAATGTGATAACAATGAAGTTAGACAGTAAAGTGTTAGCGAGTCGAGGAAGTAAGTGACAAAGTCAGACAGATGAGAGGGAGAAACAGTTGACAATAGCTGAACCAGGTGAATTGAGCTCTAAAAAGAGCTAACACTGCACTGTGAGATGAGGATGAGGAGAAAGAGAGACAGCGAGAGACAACATGTGAAAATACACCTTCATCGTCAACCTGTTTGGCACCTAAAACTAAGAAAATAGCATGCCGGCTGCAAAACAACATATTTTCACACATGGGACTTGTTCTCCTCACTTTTAATAAAACAAAAATGAGTCCCTTTCAGTGAGTAAATATCTTCTAAATTTAAACATGTGTACGTGTAAAATCAGACATTAACATTCACTAGATGGGCTGTATGCATGAATTTCCATGACAGCAAATAATGCACAACGTATTTTGTTGCGCATCAAAATTGTACAATGGTTTTATTACATGCAGTTTTCTGCAGTTTTGAATTCATGCTTTTTCAGGATCTGTGTGTGACAACTTTCCCAGTGAAACACACATCGTGAAATTAATATTAATATAAATTGTGCGGTTGTTTCACAGTCTCTAGTTAAATGTATGTTTTTTAGACATAATACATTAATACTGATTCGATGCTGTTGGGGTGTGACTGAGAAGCGAGTCTGTGAATTAAAATTTGCCATATACTTTATTTGTTTACTAGGCCCTGACTTCATGTTCGGTTTACTAAAGCTGTTTAAATGGTCCAGCCAAAAGAGTGGTTTTCTAACTGTCTAAAACTGCATTAATTATTTAACAATTCATTTAAAGGCCTCTGGAGGATTAAATAAACAAATTGAATGTGATCCCTTTGGTTTTACCCCAAATACTGGTTAGAAAAGCAACTTTGTGATTCTGAACATGGTGATTCTAAGCTTCTTATATAAATAATAAAGGCATATGTTGTTTTACCCAATCCAGATCCTGGCTTTGATTTTGACTCTGCTGGGCATCGCTGCTTGCATCATCCTTTGAGTTGTTTTTCCTTGGCGTTCCTCCCTCGGATGTGGTAGCTCTGTCTTGAGATGCTGTCCCTTCTTTAGAGCCATGACCGGCCTCTGCTGTTGGCATGTAAATAGCCCCGGGCTCCAAAGTGCCAACCATAGCTGCCTGGTTTTGAATGACTAGAGAGTGGTCTGGTTGATTCCCAGGTAAGCGGTAAGCCAACTCAGATATGCCGGGCTCATAGGGGCCCTGTGAGCGACGCAGCACTGGGAGGGTGTGGCTGCTGTAGCAAAAGCGCCCATATAGAGTGGCTCCTTGACTGTTGTACTGCCCGGGGTCCACCACTCCGGCCTGAGCCCAGCTGCTATACGCTCGAGCCTTGTCCTGATTGTGTTGTGAATAACGTCTGAGGGAACACAGAATATATCATGAAAAGGTATTTAATAATATAAAGGGTATTTCCATAAAATGAAGGATTGTGATTTTTTTTTGGTCATATTTTTATTACGTATTACTTGTATGTTTTTCTCAAGTTTGTGTGCAGCCTCAGGAGAGGTAATGTGATAAAGCCACAGGTGTTTCAGATGGTGTGGTCTGCTGGGAGCTCGTACTCTTCAGGCCTTCTTCTGCTTTTTTCGCACCTTTGATTTCAGTTTAAACTAATTTGTAGTTCTTTAAAAATAAAACCAATGTGGAAAAAAGTTAAAATTCCCTGTTCTTTGTAACAATTAAACATGAAATAAACAATGATCAACTTAGACCTCATTCATCATAGACAATGGAATTATTAAAACTAGTGAGGTCAAAAGATTAATTGCATCCAAAATAAAAGTTTTTGTTTGCATAATATATGTGTGTTCTGTGTATATTTATCATGTATATATAAATACACACACATACAGTATATATTTTTAAAATATTTACATTTATATACAGATTTATATTCATATGGTTTATATTGTAAATAAATACATTTAATTTATCAAAATAACATATTTATCTGAAAAATATACATAATAAATATGCACAGTACACATATATATATACTATGTAAACAAAACCTTTTATTTTGGATGCGATTAATTGCGATTAATCATTTAACACTAATTACAATTAATTGTAATTTATTAAAAGTATAGATAAGACAAGGCTTTTCAGAAGATTTAAGGCTTTTAAGATTTATGGCTTAATTCACAATATTGTGATTGTACATCAATGTGGCTACAAAATATTATTATAATAATCACAGTAGGAGAACATGTGTTTATAGTTCAACTGTAAAATTACAATAGCAATATCATTATTGCTGTCTTAATATAATCTCAAATGTTAAAAATGTAAATGTGTAGTAATGAAAAGAACAGTTAGGACTTTCCGCTAAACATCTCTTTTTGTGTTCCATGGGAAGAAAAACAAAACATGCAGACATCAAACGACATGAATAAATTATGCCAGAATTTAAATTTTGTGGTGAATGATCCCTTCATGTGCACTGAGGAAGCGCTTTATTAATGTGCAGGAAGAGTGAGTTGATGTAACAGATGTAGTCAATGTAATCTTTCATCAGATGTGCCCTGCTGAGCCCCACTCACATGTTCCTGCTGTCCAGGGTGCGGTACCCCCTGCGTGCGTTGTGTGGGGCGCTCTGCAGCGCTGTGATGTCGAACGCAGCCGTGTCAGCCTCACCCCCTCCTTCATCATCATACGTGATGATGTTCTCTCTTACATCATCCTCCTCTAAAGGCGAGAGCGAGTCCCTTTTCTGCCTGCGCAGGGACAGAGACAAAGCACTGACAGCTAGAGAGAGAAGAAAGAAAGAGGGAAAAGAAACGGTGAGAGATGAAGAGAAAAAGAGTAAGCGTTGTATGATGCCATTTATAAAAAGGGAGGATGTGTGTGTTTGTGCTGGATAACAAATTTTGCAATAAAATTGCAAGGTGCTACAGAAAGACAGATACTCAATAGACACATTAGAGCAGCTGGCAAACTAACACTTACACAGAATGATGCCCCATAATTACATTTATTACACAGCTCTATGGAATTCTTGATTCTGATTGGTCAGTCGTAGCATTCATTGGTCTGATGGTTTTCTAGTATTCACCGGCATCCATGAAAAAACTTTAAATAAGACCGTTCATCCAAATGACTGAAATGGGTACTACATTCATGGACTTTCATGCACTTTATGATTTAATATATATAAACACAACTGCCGCCATCTAGCGTCTGAATTATTGATAAAAACTACTGAAATCCACTGTTCTTGTAGCAAGGCCTTTTGTTTTGTACATTATAGGGATATATTTATTTGTTTATTATATTCTTTCTACAGGTCAGTGTTAATTTATTATTATTTCTATACTACTAAATATTATTTACTAATATTTTAAAGCTGTTATTTTTGTGCATATTATATTCATTTTAAGTTTAAGTTCTTTTGTTATGTGCTTTAGTCACTTTTCTGGTTGTTTTTTTACTATTTCTATTTATGTAAAAAAAAACTTTTTAATATTTAGTTTTAGTAATTTTAGATCTTTAACTTATATATATTTATATTATACTTTTTATATTACCTTATACTACTTTTAAAACTTAAAAAAAATATATATTTCAGTTAGTTGCCAAAGCAACATTTATAATTTCGTTGCGGTTTTTATCTCGATTAACGAAAATAATTTTTAATACCACCGGTATAATTTTTATTTTTTTTATATTTAGTTTCAGTTCTAGTTTAACAATAACAACACAGCTAAAGGTAAAATTACAAAATAATCTTAACTCAAATGTGCTTCGAGTCTTGGTCCTGATCACCCTGTCTGTGTTTATTTTGGGATATATGATGATCTGACTGTACATTACCACTGCAATTTGGAAGTCACACTAAACTTACCCAAAAGAGTGGCCACACAGGCTAAAATGGCCAGCAGGGCGGCAGTGCTGAGTCCTGGGGCAGGCAAAGAGGAGTGCTGGGGCAAACAAACCGTCTCTCTGTCCCACTCTGCCTCACTTTGCTTCTCTTTCTCTCCGGCCCGGGCTCCGCCCCTCAGACAGGGACATACGGACACAGTGACTGTCCCCGTGCTGGTCAAACCAGAGACCCCATCCCTCAGGACCAGCGGGATGTAGAGAGTGAGGGAGGAAGAAGTAGAGCGAGACAGTGTCTGCAAAGGTGACGCCAGCACCAAACTAGCCGTGAGGCCTAGAAAACGAGAATAATAGCAAAGAAATGGAGATACACAAAAAAGGGGGGCTTTTAGATCAAATTGAGCTTTAATTTAATTGAACTCAATCGAGTGCAGTTTAATTCCATTGCTGCTCGTATAACATTTTTACAGACCAGTGAGTCCAAATTCAGCATGAATGCCAGAGCACATTTCGTCTCTGTGTACTGGGAGAAGATAGATGTGGCAGAGAAGCAAAAGCAAATAATGGGGAAAACAAAGGAGCACGGCACAAAGCAGCCACACAATGCAGTTGCAGACACAGACTAATGGATCAAGAGAGACGCTGATGCACAAGGCTGGGTGGGAGAAACAAATTATGGAAGAGACTGCAAACCTCCACTCTCCCTGATGCTGAAGTTGAGGGCAACGTTGGAGTCCGGAGGGATGTTAAAATGGACGGCGCTGTCATTTCCTCCCTCGTCTCTATCAATCGCCCGCAACACCTGCACCACCTGAGAAAATGAGATAGGAGAAAGATGGAGAGAGAGAAATAAAATAAGGGGAACAGCCAAAGGGAAGGAAGGAGAGAAAGAGGAGGAGAGCAAAGAATAATGGGGAGAGAAGAGAGATTCGTTTAAAAAAAACGGATCTACATTTTAATCTCAGATATCAGCAGT
The DNA here is from genome assembly GCA_027564155.1 of Gymnocypris eckloni scoliostomus. NCBI lineage: Eukaryota > Metazoa > Chordata > Actinopteri > Cypriniformes > Cyprinidae > Gymnocypris > Gymnocypris eckloni. The sequence continues at coordinate 9,335,532 of CM050422.1, forward strand.
AACCTCGCCAGCACCTTTGCAAATAGGTGACTAGAGACTGATTAGCCCACACTGCGCAGTCAAACAATAATTAACTCTGACCGAGTAGTGAGCCTTGGGGAACACCCAAACATAGACGCAGCTTTAGCATGTGCTCTAAAAATGAGGCGCCGACTCCAGAGATCCACTTAAACTAGAAATAATCACTCTATGGGCCTGTTTTCGCAATGCTCCCCCCACACATTAGAGAAAAAGTTAAAACAAAAATGAGCTGTGTGATGCAGATCAGAGCTGTGAGTTAGTGCTGTTGTGCTGAGGGACGAAAAAAAGAGTTTTTCTGTGATTTCAGTTCTGCACTGAGATAATGTCAGGTCACATTAATAGTTTTCAGAATCTTTCGGTAACCAAACATTCCTTGCGATAATGTGACTTGCTGTAAAAGTTATTCAAGCTTCCAGTTAAGCAAGCAAGCAGACATTAAGTAAGAGCTTTTATCCAAAGTAAATTACACTGTGCTCTAACAAGATAAATCAAAAGAGATCTCTTCTATCTCAATCAGAGTTTTTGTCATAACCAGTTGCAATCACAAGCAACAAGCAAGATAGTTTGTTGGTCATTTGGTTGATAGGTATGCTGCATTGCGTCTAGTTGCCCCGCTCACGTTGAAATTTACACTAACATACACTATCATTAAAACGTTTTTTTAAGGAATTGCTTTTATTTAGCAAGGATGCATTAAACTGACAAAAGTGACAATAAAAATGTATAAAGTGATAAAATATTTATATCTCAAATAAATGCTGTTCTTTTGAACTTTGTATTCATCAAGTATTCCAGAAATATCATGGTTTCCAAATAAAAAAAAAAAAGAGCACAACTGTTTTCAACATTGATAAGTGATAATAATAAGACATTTCTGATAAATCAAATGACACTGAAGACTGGCTACTAAAAATAGAGCCATCACAGAAATAAATGACATTTGAAAATATATTAAAATTAGTGGTGGGCCGTTATCGGCGTTAACGTGCTGCGTTAACGTGAGACTCTTATCGGGCGATAAAAAATATCGCGTTAATCTATTCTCAAAGTTGGGTTGGGAGCTGGGTCTATACTCGCAAGCTATGATGACTTTCACCCTGATATTTTAAGCGGATATATACCTAGCCGAATTGCACTGTAGGGGGCGAGAGCGAGTCTTGAACTAGAGGCTCGCAGTCCGTGATGGACAGATTGTTAACGGCTGGTCTATGTGGTAATACAATCGGGCAGGACATCCAAAGCGCTCACCTATCATTCATCAACCTCAAATATGGCTTTTCATCTGAAAGATGTATGTAGTAACAACTTTACATGGCCGCTCAATATGATGTTAACCTAGAGAAATGCGCTATTGAAGTGTTTGTGTGGAAGCGCAGCGTTTGCTGCAGGACAGGCTCCGGTGCGCTCACTTGCTCTTAAAATCTCCGTCATTTTGGTCATACAGATAAAAGTAGCCTAATACATCTTTCGAATCTGTAAAGACTCTACGTTTGTTGTGTGCACTCAGAATAACAACGAAAGCGTTGCGCTTTTAAGCAAACAGGATGCGCTTTAGGTCTCATATGAACTTGAGCGAGAAACTTGAAACTCCGTCTTTGAAAAATATATCTATAGAGAGTGAAATGTCTAAAAATAAAAATAGAAGGCGTGTGTGTTAGCATGGATGATTTACATGAAATTTAATCTGTGCAACACTGTGCATAAGATGGCTTTCAGTTCAATATAATAACAAAAAACGACATTTTGGGTTTTATTCAACTAATAAGGTGGGCACGCTGTGATCTGTACTATATTTTTACTGTAATTGACAGTTATCAAAAAAAAAAAAAAAAAAACAACAACACGGGAGTGGGAGGGAATGGGAGTCATTCTTCCGGGAGTGGAGCAGGATTTTCCCCAGTTTTTCGTGGGATTGGGACGGGAAGAGATTAAAGTTTGTGATGCATTTTGGAAACAGGAGATGAGCCCTGGTCTAATCGCCACCTGGCTTGAGAAACCCGTTCTCAAAGACTTACTTTTAGTCATTATTTGGGTAGCACACATATTCTGAATGCCTTGACAGAATTCAAATGAGCCATTTAATATAGATTAATCTAGATTAATTCCAAGATTAATCTAGATTAATCTAGATTAAAAAAAAGTATCTATGCCCACCACTAATTAAAATAGAAAACAGTTCTTTAAAAATCCCACTAATAAAACATCATCGAAATAATTTAAACACAGTTATGTGTTCTTAGTTTTATGATCTTCAGCTGCAGCCCATTGCGCATGAAAGTTTTCAAACTGAGACACATCGTTCTGATTAGCTGTACTTTGTTGTTTGTTTAATTGCATCAAAGCCACATCCTTTTTTGCATTCAATATGAACAGACAAACCAGACTGTCTAACTTAACGTGCATGTAAACCCATTCAATATTGTTCAAGGACCAACAAGGTTAATAATAATGTTGATCCAGGACCTATCCTAATTGGTGAAATAACAATAAGAAGCTTTCATTTGACCACAAGCTGTGAAGACAGCAGAATGACGAAGACAGGAGAAAGGACACAAGCAATGACAGCTTAACAGCTGCATGCAACCCAATTAAGAGTTAAAGAAAAGATATGAGTCAGACAAGGAAAAAAAACACAACAGAATTATGGAAAGACAAGCAATCGAAACGAATGAGAGAACTGGAATGAAAGGCAAAACGGATGAAAGCCAACAGACCAAAAGATGAGCAGATTATAATGTATATCTATGTACGCGTGAAGCATCCTGAAAATGGGAATAGCAGTGATTCAGCTGCAGGGTAACGGCATAACTAATCAATCAGCATGCAGGCTGTATAAATGGACACATTCACAGATGTGCACAAAAAATGACTGAAAAAAAACTTTATGCACCACCAAATCCATATGAACACAAAAAGCGTGAGTCTAAAGGGCTGAAGTTGTGAGAAAGGGTAATTAATCACCCATAATTCATCTGTGACAATTACCTAATTGCAGAGCTTAACAAAAGGACTCTCATTAGAGCACTTCCTGTGCTTTTACATTTTGGTGGAGTAACAAATGAACTAGTCAATGGAGACAAGAATGACCTTCTTTGCGCCGATAATAACATGTGGCTTGTTCTCTCACCTGTCCCGTGGAAGCCGAGTCACACATGGCTGTGTTGTACTGCCTGTCCAACTCGGGTGCATTGTCGTTTAAATCCAACGTTTCTACAGCAACCACCACCCTGGACACCTGGTTGGGGTTATCTGAGGATATTAAGAGAGCAGAAAAAGGAAGTCACCAAAAATACACACACATGAGACATTTTTTGAGGCGTGCTCGCCTTGAGTCTCGGCCACTGAAGGTAAACTCTCCTCTTGTAAAATGTATCACACTTCCATGTGCATGTTTTATGAGAAATCATGTGCTGAATAGTGAATTTTTTTTACAGATTCATGCTCTTTTCCAAAAACTTGGGAGCTGCCTATTGAGGCAGTATTGTAAGACCCTGTAAGCATACTCAAAATGTGAAGGCTACTGCAAAAAGTAGCAGCATCACATGCATCATTTGCATAAAATGAAAACGCATAAACATTTAAATGAATCCAGGATATTAGATGAAATGAGAATGCATCAGTTTACTCAAAAAACTTGAAAAAAAATCTGTCCCTGAAGGAGTTCTTTCTTTTGTTTAACATAAAAGAAGATAGTTATAAGTATGTTGGTAACCAAACAGTTGATAGTAGCCATTGTCTTCCATAGTATGGGGGAATACATACTTTCCATGTCAATAGGGACCAGAAAATGACCACAGCGAGTCAGGACCTCGGTTTAACGTCTCATCCTAAGTACGGTGCTTTTTACAGTATAGTGTCCCTGTCACTATACTGGGGCGTTAGGACCCACACAGACCACAGGGTAAGCACCCCCTACTGGTCTCACTAAACCTAGTGTTCCTGTGGCTCAGTGGTAGAGCATTCCATTAGCAGTGCAAAGGGTTGTGTGTTCAATTCCCAGGGAACACGCATACTGACAAAATGTATAGCCTGAATGGACTGTAAGTCGCTTTGGATAAAAGCGTCTGCTAAATGCATAAATGTAAATGTAAAACCTCTTTCATGTTATGTACATTCTTCAAAATAATATCTTCTTTTATGTTTTACATATACATCTTGGATGGCCTGAGGCTGAATACATTTTCAGCAATTTTTCATTTTTGGGTGAACTATTCTTTTAAACTGCTTAATATTTTCATGGAAACATCACATACAGGATTCACGTCAGAGTATTCTTTGATTAACACATTTCAAAAGAAGAACATTTATTTGGAATAGAAATAGTTTGTAATATTATACATGTCTTTACTGCTACTTTTGGTCAGTTTATTGCATCCTTGCTAAATAAAATTATTAATTTCTTTGCCATTACTGACTACAAACTTTTGAGCCGTATAGGTACAACATTTAACATCCATTTGAAGAGATTTGCTGTTTTTAATATATCACACATAGACATTTTTAAGTAGTTTCAATATTGTAAGGTACTTTTTCCATGTAGACTGTATTGTAACTAGCCACTTCCTCGAAATGGTTGTTCAATGATCAGCTTAGCTTGGCAATTTGTTTCAAAGAGTAGGTTGTAATTTTTGATGGGCAAATGGTTAGAATGCTAGGTAGGCAGAAGACAGCAGCAGGGCACCTCACTATGTTTTGTAACAGAGATTTAGCAATATTCTAGATGAATGGCTTGTCATGACAAACAAACCAGTTTGCAGTAGCTTTTAATTCAGTTTTCAGTTGGCAGGCATATTGGTTCAGTTTTGGTCGCACCGGAAATCAAACTTAATGGATTGGTGTGAGCCTAAAGAGAAATTGAAGCATTCTGTCTCTCGTTATAATTCAGTCCCACACACTTGCCTGTGGTTTGGACTACTTTCACACAAATGTCTTGGACTGGATACACACACACAAACACCTCGAGCTGTGACATGATGTTGTGGATTAGTGCCCACTGCTTCACATTACTGGGAAAAGGCTTCGCCTATAATAGACATCAGGTTTCCCTGAAGCTGCTTAGACCTACTTTCCATACTGTAAAACAACACCATAGATCCTCTAGTAACATGCCATCTTCCTGAGCAGTACAAATTCAATGTATGTTTAAATGGTTTGATCCATGCATACATAAGTAAATCATAACAACCCAAATCCATTCAATTGTAGCCATTGATATTGCAACCCTATAAACTAACCAACAGTTTTGAAAGAACAGGACAAGATGTAAAGGGTGTGATTAGGAATGTTGAACTCAGCTAACATTTTTCAGTAGTGACAGTAGCTCAGCTGTTTTCAAAATAGTGTTGCTTTTCCAGTAACAAGCAGTGGTGTAGCGTGACAAATCACTGTTTTTAATGTCACATTATATTGTGCACACAGCTTTACAGCCGAGCAAACTGAGGCATTAATCTAACGTGCTCTCCTCAACTGTATTCTCTCCTCAATATACCAACCTCGGGAGTCTTTTTAGTAAACTAAACTTAAACATGATAAAATAAATTGATTAAATAAATTACATTAAAATAAACATACTAAAAATACTGTCCAAACAAAGCTGTTCAAAAAGAAATGATTCATTGATTCATGTCTGGGTGCAGCAGTGTTGTTAATGTTAACTAAAACTTAACATTTGCATTAAATAAAGCTGAAATAAACTGAAATGAAATATATATAAATATTAAATGAAAAACTTTTGAATAAAAATTGAATGAATGTTGCCTTGGCTGAAACTTATAAAGCTACATAAAATTAAAGCTACATAGAAATATACATATACAAATGGAAAACTGAAAAATATAAAATAAAAGCTAATTCTAAATATTTTTTTAAATACCAAATAGTATATAAATAATACTAAAATAAAAAAGATTGACAAAAGCCACTACTTTTAGATATTATAGATATATTTAGCAATATTATATTCATATTTATCAATATTCTATTTTTGCTGTTGTATTAAACTATGCTATGTGGAAGTGTAATGCTGTCACCCTAATCAAGATCCACTCATTTAATTATTCAAAAACTTCTGAGCTCTGATTAAATTATATAATATATGGATATTCATCCAATTATATAAATTATATAACCGTATAACTGGATAATTAACTAGCTTCCGTATAGTTAGCTACTTTTATTTGTACTTCCCTAATGATGTGACTGTGTGTATGCACCTCTCTGTGTGGCAATGATGGTGATATTGTGCCACTGCTCGTGCTCACGGTCCAGCTCGGTCACTGTAGTGATGAGCCCGGTGTCTGGAGTGATGCGGAACAAAGCTTCTGGGTCAGACTGAGGATCGATGGAGAACCTGAGGGAGATAGAAGATAAAAAAGACAAATGGAGAGGGAGAAGCGTGTGGCATACACAAGAGGTGAGCAGATGCATGAAGCCCCGGCTCATCAGAAAATCTGTCATTCAGGAGCTGCTTTCAGCCCAGCGGCGAAAAACAAAAGACCTGTGATTGGCAAAGTAAGAACCCTCAGATCTCTAACAAGGCTCGGTTAAAATAACTGTAGTTCACTGGGATGAATATTGATCATTGGGCTTTTCCATGTGGAAACAAGCAAACACATCTTGTAACATGAATACCCTGAGCTCTGTGATAATGTTTTGAAGTATTTTAACACAGGACACATAATAGCATACAACCATAATTAATTAATGGCATCATGGCTCAGTTCCAAAGCCTAATAAGCTCTCGACCCAGGCAGCTGCTTTAAGCATCCCAGGCACGTCTCTGATGTGAAGGCTGTTCCAAATAACAGGCAGCAAAATTATGCTGCCTTTTTAGATTCCTCACAAGAGCCAAATTCTAAAACAGCATGTGCTTCCACTGTTAATAACTTCACGAATCTAGCCATTTTTTATATTTACATTTTTAAGAGATGTAATATACATTTATTATCACAATATACTTTGTGTTTTATTACATTAGCATGAATTAATTACAGTTATCACTGATGTGTGGGTGTTTCTAATGATAGCTAATTTGACATCTTTCTGTCTTCTTACCAATGTGATCCATCTCTTGAGATATGCTATTGTGAACTTTTTCTATAAATAAATACACACACACACATATACACACACACCACAGCAGACAAATTAACACACACACACACACACACACACACACACACACACACACACACACACACACACACACACACACACATATATATATATATATATTTGTTGTAGTTCACATTCACCACTAGAGCAGGGTTATTATAGTTAACAAATTAACTTGAATTAATATAAACATTAACTGAAATAAAAAAAAAAATATATATAAAAAATAATTATCACTGCTAATTGCCAAAGCAACATTTCTCATTTTAATTTAGTTTAACTTGATGTAATACAATTATTACAACCAAAATAATGATAAATTAAAACAAAAAAATAAATTGTATATATATATAAAACTATATTAAAATAAAATGCTAATAAAAACTATAATAGTATCTCTGTGATACTAAAATAAAACTACACTATAGAAGTATACACTATAGAAGCAAATTATGACGACTTCTGCTTCGGAGAACCCCAGAAATGTGAAAAGGGTCCATGAGGTCAGTAAATATTTTCATCCAAGATGGCGTTTTTATTCAGAACTTAAAAGTACTAATAAATACTTTCATATACTACTTTTAAAGAAATACTACACAAACTACATTCAGTGTAGTGGAAGTATGCAGCCTGTACCTGATGTTGTTTGTGAGTCCCGTATCTGGGTCCACGGCGCTGACCCGTCCCACTGTGCAGGCCGGTGGGCAGTTCTCAGATACATCCATTCGGTAACGTGTCCGTGAGAAACGAGGGGGCTCATCTGCGTCCAGCACGGCCACTCTGATCAAAGCACGGTCTTTAAAGGGCCCACGCCGAAGGAACCGAGGGTCCACGATGGGGTTCAGAACCTCCACTGAGAAAGAGTAAGAGCTGCGGCTCTCATAGTCCACCGCCTGTAAACCAAACAAAAACATGAGTATGAAACATAAACGGAAAGACAAGACCGAAATGCTCATAGTGCCCACATGAGCACAACAACTGAACATATTACAATCACCACATATCACAGCCCATACAGCACACATTAAATAATCACTGATGGACTATCGGACATTTGATCAAACCAGCAGAGGGCCATGGTGAACTGCAGAAACAGCATTGTTGTTATTGTTAAATAAAACTTAAGACTAGTTGTTTTTGTTAATAAAAAAACTAAACTAAAAGCTATATAAATAATACATGAAAAAAATCTAAGAATAAATTTGAGCTGAAATACTAAAACATAAATAAAAATAAAGATAAATCGAAATGACAAAACCGCATAAACATGACTAAAACAGGAATTCAACTGAAAACATAAAAATAATATAAGAAATAAAAACATAAAAAAAAAAAAAAAATTACATTATTTATAATATATAAATAATACCAAAATAAGACTGAGCAAGAGTGCTTATTTACTATGACTTATATAATTTTTTTTAATCATTTTTATGCCAATAACCAAGAAAAGTCTAACTATAATTATTACTATCATTATTATTTAATAATATTATAATGAAATAAATGTATAAACTATATACATTCATGTATAAAATATATAAAATACAGCATCGTTTATTTTTTTATAATGTGTTTATAAATACAACAGTTGTCTCAATAAATATAATTGATTGATATATGAATATGAAATATTAGCATATCAATATTAATGTTGATTAAAACATTAATTATAATCATGACAAAATAACAATAATATAAAACAATTATAATTATATTAATAATACATATTAACATATGAATACATTTCAATAATGCTGCTCAGTGTGAGGGAAAATCCTTGCATAATTTAAGCCAGCAAGTTTCAAACAACATTAAAACTTCAACCAACAGAATCTATTACAATAAAATAAAATAAATGTACTTAATATAAGATAGAAGATAGAACTGAACTTAACATGATAGACAGTTCTTGGAGCGAAGCAAGAAAGAAACCCATCTACTGATAATACCTAATCAAATTGATATGCTTTTGGTGATGTTTCTTGTGTTTGTAATATATGCTCCAACGATAGCAACTGCATGACCTGAAAACGCTGTTAAATGACAGTGGATTGAAACTGATGGGACAGTAAATAAAGCACGTTTGCTATGCGAGTGGAAAATGCTGTGGAAAATGTGGTGCCGATGGATCTTTGACATGCAGTTTAAACTTGAAATGAGCAGTAAATAAAAGTGTATCGCTCTGACTATAATCAATGAAGCTGTCTAAACCACAAGCTAGTTTTGTTGAGTTGCTTTCAGCAATATTTAATGGCCAGGGCATGTCAACGTCACACTCCAGCCCTGCCGACAATGACTTTGCTTCTGAACTACAAGCCACTGTACGTTATTCCAAGAATAGCATCATTTGACAGACTGTAATTACAGGGTTTTTTTTATTATCGGAGTCTCTTGAAATGTAATCAGGTCTCTGAGGAGGTTGACCATGATATTAGCAGGATCAGAGCCCAGCATTTGTTGTATAGTGACGAGCAGTGGCTATTTGCGTAATATAGGCTATACAAAAATGGATTGAAGTAAATGTAGGTATATCCTTCCATTGGCCCAGCCCTAGACAAATGGCCCTGTCTGCGCGGCCCACTTCATTAAAAAAATCGAATTAATTTAGCATGCTCTGGCTCAAAATGTTTGAAATAGCCAATGAAAGTGTAGAAGGCGGGATTTACCGTTCACAGACGCTGAGCCGCGCGACTTGAATGCGAGCTGAGGTAAGATGTAAGCAGCTAAACATGACGAGACGATTCAGCAATATTTGCCAACTGTACTAAACGTTTAGTTAAACGGTAGAAATAATTTTTCAGGAATACAACTACTACTGGCCTTTTCAAATTTCTCAGGTTTGAATGCCGTTATTCGAGTCGTCACAATGTAGTTTTCAGCAGACATGAGATAAGAGTTCATGTAATCTGCTTTCTTCTGTGATTTCACATGTCTAAGAAAATGTTTAAAAATATATAAAAAACATTCTCAATCTTACTCTAAAACATTATAAATCTGAAGAATTTTGCTTTCGAGTGCTGTGCATAGGATAGTTATTTATATTATAGGTATAATATTAATTCACATACATTAGCCTGTTTTATATACACACACTTGTGCTTAAAAGTGTTAAATAATTAAGGCTTTTATTTATTTATTTGAAAGAAGATTGAATTTATTTGATAAAAATTCCGTAAAACAATAGTCTAACGTTATGAAATATTCAATTAAAATAGTGGTTTTCTATTTAGTAATTTATTGCTGTGATCAAAGCTGAATTTTCAGCATCATTACTCCAGTCTTCAGTGTCCTTTCAGAAATCATTCTAATGCTGCCCAATTTGCTGCTTAATTATCAGTTTCTATTTGTGATTACTTGTTAATAATGGTTTTATTATTGGTATAATGGTTCTCAGTTAAAGTATATGTACTTTGTAATATCTTTACTGTTACTTAAATCAATTTAATCAAAGTCCCTTTTTGTATAATCTTTGATTTAATGCAACATTGTAATCAGAAATGTTTCTAGAGCAGCAAGTCAGCATATTAGAATGATTTCTGAAGGATCATGTGACCGTGAAGACTGAAGTAATGATGCTGAAAATTCAGCTTTGATCACGGGAATAAATTCAATTTTACTAAATAGTCACATAGAAGACAGCTATTTTAAATTGTAACATTATATAATTCACGGTACTGTTTACTGTATTTTTCATCATCAAAATAATTAGTATTCTCTTTTCCACAATTGGAGCTCTATTCCTTAAAATGATAAATGTCAAGCTCCTACAAAAGGACAAATACTGAATATGACCAATAGAAAGGCACCATAACAGTCCACATTCTGCACTATTCACGTCTTCTAGATTATACCAGAGCATTGTGTCATGGACTGATAATATAGTTTTTACTTTAGTGATAGTAAACTGTCCCTCGTAAAAATTCTTTGAAATTATTTACTATTTGCCATATACACCAGAAAAGACTAATTATAATGTCAAGAATATGCCACTCATTTATGGTGTGGTGTGGTGTGTTGGGCCAAGTTTGGTGGGCTGCTCTGTGCCAAAAAGTCCAGGGCCACTTTTTGGCCCCAGTCCGCCCCTGGTGACGAGTCGTGCGATCTGGATCTGGATCTGGATTGGGAGGGTTGTGTGTGAAGCTGGCACACCAGGGATGGGTAATGGGTTAGTTTTGGCAAGAGCAGCTGGATTGGGGCTCATGGAAGTCTGAAATGGCTGGCTCATTATGACGGTCACTTTTGCTTTCCTCCATTCATCTGCACACACACACACACACACACACACACGTTCACACACTTGGCCACTTTCTCCTAATGCAATACCAAGTTGAGGTTGGAAGGAGTCAGAGGGGCACACAATGTGTTTGGCATCGGTTTCCTCTGACAGGCTGAAGGACAGACTGAAATGAGCAGAATTAAACGGCGCTGACTGGAGGACATCAGGTCATTACAAATCTCTGACACTTTCTATCCCACCAGAGTTGGACTCTTTATCTTAAGGAGTCTCATAATCATGGTCTGGGATTCATTACTTGGCATCTTGGCCTGGGTCTCAAAACTACAGGCAATGATCTTGGATTAAGGTCATGCGACCAATTCATTCATAGAGGTGATTAACCCAATTGAAGTTCACTGAAGTGTACAAAGAATTAGCGGGAAAAACAGAAAGTCAGGTCTAAAGTTGCTTGAGGGTTAATAAACAACAACAACAACATCATTTTATTTTTAAGACCGAAAAAGACAGAAATATCTCATATGAAAAACATTTTTTTGAGTATCATATTTAATACATCAGGATTTTTGGCTCATTAATTGAGGAGGAAAAATATGAACAAAAAGAAAATACATATCAAGTATGATACAGTGGGGTTATTAATTAATTATACTTGCATTACTCTAATATATTTTCAAAACATAGCCATTAATCCTTCACTTTTCTGCAAGAACAGCTTCTGTGAAGGCTTTATATTAGACGTAACATAGCTGCAGGGATTTGCTCTCATTGTCAGTGAGGTCAGGCACTGATGTTGGGCTATGAGAACTGGCACACAGTGTGCGTTTCAGTTGGGTTCAGGTCTTGGCTTTGTGCAAGCCAGTCAGTTTCATCCACACTAGACTCAGCAAATCATTCTTTATGCACTTTGTACACAGTAACATTGTCATTCTGGAACAAAAAAGGCCTTCCCCAACTGTTGCCACAAAGTTAGAAGCACAAAATTGTCGCATTGCAACTACAGGCATATATATAAATAATTCAGAAGGTTGAGGGGTAAGCAAGATTATTTTTTTTTACTTTTAAATAAATACTTTTATTCAGCAAAGATGCATTAAATTGATCCAAAGTGACAATAAAGACATTTATAACTATTTCAAATAAATTATTTTGAACTTTCTTCAAAGAATTTGGAAAAAAGTATCAATTTATTTGTTATAAGTTTATAACAAATTTGTTATTTGTTATTGCTTAAAATTATTAAGCAGCATTTTTAAATGATTTATTGAGGAATAAATACAATTTTAAAATATATTAAAATATATAAAAAACAGCTATTTTAAATTGTACAATATATATATATATAAAATAGATGCAGCCTTGGTGAGGATAATGAGACTTCTTTCAAAACATTTTAAAAAAAATCTTTCTAACTCCAATCTTTCAAACAATTGTGTACATTCTCACGTAGACTAATACACACTCTGCTATTAATCTATAACCTGCAACAAGAAAGAAAAGATTAAAGTTTTAAAATGACTCAGTGGGTAGTGGACAGTTGAAGGACAACTGAAATATAAACATGACAGGAAAACGAGAAGAACATAAATGAAGGTGAGAAAGAGAGAAAGAGACCAAAAAAGGGATAGAGAGTCAAGTCAAGATAGAGGAGGAGGGGTAAATGGAGAGAAAGGGTTCCTAACAGGATCCCATTAGAGGCAGAGAGAGACAATCTGTCTGAGGAGGAGAGATGTCACTTACACTGTGAGCACACACTCATCACCCCATCCCTTCCTCTCTCACATACTCAATCACTCAGTCTCCCTCCTTCCCTTTCTCATCACTCCATCACACGCTCTACGCCCCTCCTAGTGAGCGGCGGTCTGATACTGACATCTAGAATACACACTCATCTCTCTCACACACCTTTTTATAATAAACCTGACTCTAAAGACCAGCCTGAATTGAATCCACAGGCTGGTTTATGTTTCTGGTCTAGCTAGGACTATTGTTTTTATTTTTATTTATGCTTTTATCCAAAGTTTAGTTGAAGGTGAAATCAGCAAATTCTTTCTCTCCAGTTTCACTTTCCAAGTTCTCTTTTACATGACTCTTCAGTGGAATAACAATTAGGGGAAATTAATTAGGCTCTCTATATGGTCCACTATTTTACTATATTACGCTATATTCCATAACGCCATATGGCAGATCATATAACTTTTCAAGCATTTGATCTTTGGAGAGATCTGAAATGAGATAAACATAGCTTCGAGGAAAATACCATTAAAAGGTTTATTTTATTTATTTATTTTATTGTCTTTTGTGCTCAACAAGGCTGCCTTTATTTGATCAAAAATACAGTAAAAACAGCAACATTGTGAAATATTACATTTATTTTATTTTAAAATCAAATGTATTCCTTTGATGGTAAAGCTGATTTTTCAGCATTATTCATTGTGTTTCACATGATTATCACAATATGCTGATTTGGAGCTCAAGAAACATTTCTTATTATTATCAATGTTAAAAAGAGTTGTGCGGCTTGATATGTTTATGAAAATCGTGATACATTTCCCCCAAGATTCACTGGAGAACAGAAAAGAACAGCATTTATTTGAAACAGAAATATTTTATAACTGTGTATATGTCTTTACTGTCACTTAAAAAAAAGGTAATGCATCCTTGCAGAATAAAAGTATACATTTCTTTAAAAAAAACAGTCATACAGGTAACATAAAATTTAATTGAGATTTACACATCATCTGAAAGCTGACTAAATAAGCTTTCCATTGATTGATGATGGTTTGTTTGGATAGGACAATATTTGGCTGAAATATTTGAAAATCTGAGGCTAATCAGAATCAGAGAAAATCGCCTTTAAAGTTGTCAAAATTGAGTTCTTAGCCATGCATATTACTAGTTCAAAATTAAGTTTTGATATATTTATGGTAGGAAATGTACAAGATATATTAATGGAACATGATGGTGAAAAATTGATAATGTTAACTCATGCAATGTATCGTTGGCTATTTCTACAAATATACCCGTGCTACTTGTGACTGGTTTTGTGATCCATGTTCACACACTCACACACACACACACACACACACACACACACACACACACACACACACACACACACACACACACACACACACATTAAATTGCTCAAAATAACAATACCATCACAATTTGTCTTCAACCAATTTTGCCCCCACACAAATGCTCACAAATACAGTCACAAATTCATGGTTTGCCTTCAAGACTGGCAGTATGCCACTGCACATATGTGTGTATGTGCTTGCGATTATATTTGGATCTATTCTCTTTGTGAATTTCTAATTTTGCCCTGTTTTTCTTTCTGTGCACACACATGTTGGCTCTGTACTCAAAATCCTCCGATTTGTCCTCTGCATGTCTATTGCATGCAAATGTATGTGCACTACTGCATTCATTCAAAGGTGACAGGCAGTCTTGAATGAGGTTGTCTTCCTGACACCTGACTCACAGCCGCTCTCTTTCTCTCCCTCTCTCTTGTGTTTTAATACGATTCTGGGACGTTAAGCCCAGATTATCCTTTGAAGCAATTCACACACTACATTCTAGCAACGTACTGCTTCCCTGCACTCCCTCCTCAGTCTCCTCTTCATTCCTTGCATTCTTAAACCTTACAAGCCCACATCTTCAAGTTCAAAAACCAGCTTTGGATTCAATATTTCACCTTGAGATCTGGTTCAAAACATTTCATCCCTCCAATTCTCTTCCTTCTCACTATAATTCTTTCTCGTTTTCCCACAGTCCTTCATTACTCTTTCAATCATGATTTCTTTCGATCTCTCCCTCGTTGTCTCAGAGAAGATTAACGCAATCTCTCCTCTCAGAAAGAAAACAAACCGATAATCCGGACAGCACCACAGGTTGATGACCGTGGATTAGCTACACAGTTATAGTAAGAATAATTCAGGGAAATAACTAAGGGAAGTCAGATTTACTAACTTAGTTTCTAAAACAGACACAATGAAAGACAGAAACAACAGCAAGGTCATGAGTCTGATTCTCAGGGAAAACATATCCGGATACAAATTTAACTTAAGTAATGCATGCACTGCATAAATCTAAATATAGTGCAAGATTTGAACCTGCAATCTTCAATTCTGCATCGCAGATATTTACAAGAGGAAATTCATGTCCACTGGCCTATGTTTAATTCATAGCATCCTATTTATTTGCAAAGGAAGGAAATGTCAATCACTCAGCTCAAACCTTCAAATTATTGCACCACTAGGTGGCACTGTTGGAAAGCTGTATAGGACTTTAGGACTACCGTTACAAAAAGGTGTTTAATGCTACTTTAGCATCAGTCACTTTCAGGACAGTTGGTTGTACAACACTGCCACAAGAGTTCACAGATGCAGATCTATTGCCGGCATATTAAATATTCAAATGTACACAGACCTCTCCATCATAACCATGTAATGCAGCTCTCCATCTCTCTCTCTCTCACACACACACAAACTCAAACACATAAACACAGACTTTCAGCAATCTGCATACGCTTAATCAGAGCAGCATGCCACCCACCAGCCCACACAAACACACACGCGCCGTTCTGTCTGGATAATTATGCCTCTGAAAATTCACTTTGTGTTGATTAGTCTAAGAGCAGTGAATAATGCTGTGTAATGCCAGCGTGAGGACAAAATGTTAAACGAATAGTTCACCCAAAGATTAAAATTCTGTCATCATTTACTCATCCTCACGTCATTCCCAACGGTTTATGACTTACATTCTTTCATGCAATACACAAAATGTAATTTCTGTCAAATATTGTGAGCACTGTAATGAAATTGAATATGACTGTAGGCCTAATGATGGTGTGCTGTCAAGTATCAAATGACCAAAATGCTTTCAAAGTATGATTAAAAGTGCTCCATACCACTTTTTTTTTCTGAAGCCATACGATAGCCTTGTATGAGAAAAGGCAAGAAACAGGTCGGTTGTTCCAATGCACAAAACATGCCAGAATGATTCGTTCACGAGTTGGTCCGATTCTCCAGTTCAACTCGCAAACTCAATTGATTACATCGGTCAACAGCTCTCTGGAGAGGAAGATTAAGAGTGAAATTCAGTGAATAATTATATAAAAGTCGATCTACACACTAAGCAAAGCAAAACATAAGTCTTTATTGCACACAAATGGTATGGATTACTTTTATGTTGATTTGAGTCATTTTTCAAGATTTAAATCTCCCATTCACTGTAAATGCATGCTAAATGAGTGGCCGGTAAAATTCAACATTTCTCCTTTTATGTTCCACGAAAGAAAAGAAAGTCAAATGGGTTTTGGAAAAACTGTGAATAAATGAAAAGGTGAATAAATGATGGCAGAGTTTTGAACTAAACCTAAAGTACTCACTATACTCATATTTGGGCACATAGAGTAGCACCTCCCCAAAATGAAACCTACAGATTTACACTTTGTTCCTTCCCTTAATCCCCAGCTCAGGGCATTTTTTCCTCAAGGACAAAGAGTTTTTGCACTGTTTGAGAATCAATGAATTTCTAAAGCGCCGCTCCACCCTAGGTTTTTAAAGCGCAGAAATGACCGCAGCACATAACTAACATCCCTCAAGGGAGAGAGAGGGAGAGAAACCCAGCACCGCTGAGATGAAATGAGTGCGCGAGGGAGGGAGAGAGGTCGCAGTGCAGCTTTACATGGAAACTGTTTCTTCTCAGACAGGCAGGCATGACCTAGCTTACCAAAAAGGGCCCTGACTGACCCATTCACACACTCAGCCTTAGGCTTTGTCCTCTTTATCTGCACATCAAAGGTCTCTTCTTTTTATCTGCAAAATACTTCTTTCTTCAGTACCTTTCATTTTTATAATGTGCTCCTTTTTTGTCATCACATGGTTTGTAATTCAGGGCAATATTAACACAGGGGGAGCAAAGGTCATGTGTAAATGAGGGTAGTCAGAATTTGTGAAAAAAAGAAAGGGTTTGTACCTGTCTCTGTCAAAATGATCAGCTTTGACCAGTATTCATGCAAGGCTGTGTTGGTTGATCTTGCTGGTTAAGCTTAAGGATTGAGGAATATATACTGTTGCAAATGCGTATGACTTATTTCCTTCACTGTAAATTCAGAATGCAAATTGCAAATGACTGTCAAGGTCCAAACAGTAGCCACATTTACAAGAACTCTTTTTGTTTCAATCAAAAGGAAATAATTGTGTTATTTTTAAAGCATAGTGACCATAGGGCTCATTCATTTTTGAGCAAAGAGCAACTTTGATATTAAACAAAACATCAAACAGAACTTTAATGTTGGGTTAAACTATGCCTTTAAGTATTCATTCTGCCGTGTCTTAAACATATGCTACATATGGTCATCACAAGCCTTTTCAACAGACATATATAAGATTGTTTGTATGTACGTGAATGTTAGTGCCTGTCTCCTCTAAGCAAAAAGCGACCGTGCTCTAAACTCTTTGGGTTCCTGAGAGGTCATAGCAGGCATTGTGATGACAGAAATTGCTCCTATTGGAAACACTTTCCTCCCTGGGGTGAGCTCTTCCTCTCTCTCTGAAGCTTTCTTTTCTTTTCACTATCTTTCACTCTCCTTCTGTCTCAAAGAAATCTTCAACTTCCATCTTTCTGATATGGAGGGAAATAAACAAGAGGCAGGCATGATGATCGGCTGTTCTGAATGAGATAGGCAGGTGGCCAAACTAAAGCGGGGTCCTGTAAACAGAAACACAAACACGACAAATAATGTTCAGCAGTTTTTTATATTTGTTTAATGGGCCGGAAACCAAAGGGGAGCTTAGCGCTAATTTTCCGCTTTGTTTATTCTAATTCTATTAGAGTGGTATCTTTCATGTTTTCTATTAGTTGCGCGTGGGTTCTCTGGCTAAATCCCTTTTAACCTCTTCAATCTTTGTTTTCAGATACTCCCACCTGCATATCTTTACTCATTGTTCATTTTCTCTGTCTTTGTCTAGTTCTGCATCTCCATCATTGTGTCTTACAGCGCAGTCAGGAGTCCTGGACAGAATTCAGAGTCCTGACGGACAATGGAACTGTCTCTGGGTGCTTTGACAGGAATATTAGAGAGAACGGTAACACAGGAGCAATTTTAGAAAATATGATTGGGCGAATAAAGCATCAGTGCAGTGGAGGATGAAGTAGGAATTCAAGGAGAGACATGGGAGGAGTTCATTTGTTTACCCATAATTCCCCCTTTTCATTTCCTCCTTCACTAAGCATTAGATGACTAAAGTGTTCCCTTTTTTCCTTTTTAGTACTCTTCCACTTTATTTCCCGGATTAACACTTTATTGCTCAGAGCTGGCGTTTTCAAAGGCTCAGAAGACTTAAAAATTAAAATTGTCATCATTTGTTCACATTATTGTTCTTCTGTGGAACATAAAATAAGATATATTGAGAAATGTCTCTTTGTTTCTTGTCCATACAAAGTCAATGGGCTCCCTATTTTGTGTTCAGCAGAAGAAAGTTTGAAACAGTGTGAGTTAATAATGAAAATTTTAATTTTTTCATCCATAGTGACAGCAAAGTTAGTTATAATATTACAAACATTTCTATTTCAAACGAATGCTGTGCTTTTTCAAAAACATATATCTCTATTTTACACAAAAATATTAAGCAGCACAACCGCTTTCAGCATTAATAATAATATTAATAATAATACAACATCTTGAGCACCATATCAGCATACTATAACGATTTCTAAAGCATCATGTGACACAGAGGAATGGATCAAAAAACTGAATAGGTAAGACTTCACAGAACATCTTTAGTATGCCTGATAGCAACACCGATGCCGGTACAGCACTGTGAATTCTGCATAACTATGATAGTTTCTTCCATATGGTTTCTTTCTTTTGCTTTCGTTTTCCCTTAATGTTTTTATCTTTTATACAGTATCTCCTTGTGAATGTCTTACTTCCACATCTCTGTATCTCTCTATATACTGTCTCCTCTCTCTGGCCACTCGTTTAATCTCCCTGCTCCTTTCTGTCTGTTTTCTCTTTCCAGTTTTCCCTTATCACAGTAATACATCCCTGGCCTAAAACCCTCCCAGGCACACCTGCAGCCAAAGCTTTTTTTTAAACTGACTTTCTCACACCTGCCAGGCCTGTGACAGCTACAAACCCCCTTACTTTATTTACACACACACACACACACACACACACACACACACACACACACACACACACACACACACGCATGCACGCACGCACGCACGCACTTACACAGACACACACACACACACACACACTCACACAAGCTTGTATGATCGCAGGGGCCCAGTACAGTTGCTGTGACATACACACAAATGAGTCCAGGAAGCTGGATTGGCATCAATAAAACTGTGCCGGCTTTTCCCAGTGTCTGATCACAGATCCAGATCTGAACAGAGAACACACAATCAACTGGCTTCCCGGCAGCTTCAAGCCTTTTAACTATAACAGGCAACATGAAGTTCAAAACGAATGTTGTTAACTCATGGAGCATCACCTCAAAACCTGATTAGTTGAGATTATTCTATATAAAATGAGCTTGATGATTCCATTACAGGGACAGTTCCTGCAGAATAAACAGTCATTTCATTCTTCCCTTTTTGTTTCACCAAACAAGTCTATTCAGGAAAAACTTGATATTACAGTCTGCAATAATACAAGGCTGCAATGCTAGAGCTGTTACATAAACAGGTCATGTGCTGCATTTGTCCAATCAATGACACTGATACTGTAAATATGCAAATGAGAATTAACCCAGGGTTTAAAAATGTACAGTGTGAAACATCAGTATATGAATACACAGGATTAATTGATTACCGTTGGTTAATTATGAGCAGTGTGAAATGTGAGATTAAAAAATGTCAATCAACATTGTCAGTTAAAATATTTGATATGCAATGAAAAAAATGTATGTATACCGGTTAAATATATATATATATATATATATATATATAGTGTGTGTGTGTGTGTGTGTGTGTGTGTGTGTGTGTGTATGTATATTTGTTTAGAAATTATTATATTTGTTAGCATGCATTAGGGGGATAGAAACTGTGTTTTGCATAAGACATTACCTGTTTTGACTATTTGTGCACGTAGGAGGAGGAAGCCACATGCTAGGAATGGACCAAAAAGAAGTGACAGTTTTCTTATAAATAACCCAACTCCAAGTGTCTAACCTCACATAGAGCTTAGGCACATATATGAAGCCTGGCTCTAAGATTATCAGTGAAAAGGACATACATTTAGTTCTGTTCCTCACACAAACCCAAAATACAGCTTTAGAAGTTTTAGAATATAATGCATGAGTCCTATGGACCACTTTTATGGTGTTTTTTGGTCCTGTTTGGAGTTTGACAGCCCCTGGTGACTTTGAACTGTCACTGTATGACAACAGCTTCTTAAAAAAACTTCTACTTTTGAATCCTACAGAAAAAAAAGAGCAGCATGTGTGTCTGGAATGACATGATGGTATGTAAACAATGACAGAATTTGAATGAATTATTCCTTCAATTTACCAATGCATCGTGAGCCGTTTCAGGTGATGCGAAGATGCCCTCAGGCGAACAATGACAGTCAGAATCTTTATCAGTGAAGAAATGGGCTCTCAGAGATGAGTGCTGTCTCATGGGGCTTCTGCGTGTGGCATGCACCACACGGCGCCAGCGTAAATCACGCTCTTTTTTCTCGCAGCCTGTCTGATCAGCGTCTTGCACACGCTCGAGCACGAGGCTGCACAGACTTTGATGGGGCTGATTCAACATTGACTCACATCGCCTATAACAGTACAGACACCCGTTTTTGGCCTTTTGTGGAGGTTTTATTCTCCACTGGAGCAGATCTCCTCACGACACCTGGCAGAATGAGTAACCTGCCCCTCCTACACCAGGAACATCATCTGCTCTATGAGGCATCTTCTGATCTCTTCCCACTTTCTATGAACCCATATCCACACACACATACACACTTTCCCCTGCTGAAAAGACCATTGTAGATGGTTACCAGCATGCATTGTGTTCTGGATGCAGGTCACCACTATTGTGCTGCAGTTCCCACCAGGCTTCTTAACTACCTTAGCCAGCAAGACATTTTAGGTCAGCCTGCTTCAAACAGAAAGACCATGCTGGTCGACAACATTACTACAGCCATATTTAGCTGACAGCCAGCAGTCGAGTTTCTGTCCACATATTTTCTATGGGAATGTTGAGGTGTTGACTCGAACAGAAGCAAATAAAATGTCCAAAATGTGCTTTTAAAAAAACATATGTGCTCATTTGATGTAGACATTTAGGCATTACTGAAAATGCTGGCTTCAGATGGACTTTTCAGCAGGGTTTCATTTCCCCATATGTCCAGTGGACGTTCTTCCCACCTTGTTCAGAATGATCACGGCCTCTTGGTTGGCTCCGGTGATGTTAAAGGTGTCCCCTGATTCTCCGTCCAGGATGGTGTACTCCAGCTTGGCATTGTCTCCCAAGTCGGCATCTGTTGCTGAGATCCGCCCCACCTCCGCCCCTGCCACCGCCAACTCTGACACAGAGAATAGCCAGGAACCTAAGAAAGGAAAAAGATTTAGGAGACGGGATGGGAAGAGAGACAGAGACAGAACATCGATAATTTTGCATGCTCATACATCATATCAATTTGATTTTCAAAAAGCTTTAAACTGAAGCATCTTGCATTTCATGTTATATCAATTACAAGTTTCTCTATTTGATTTTGACTTGATTGGCATCCAGTATTTACCTTGTCGGTTCTTTGCAAGGGTTTTTCAAACACGAATCATGATAATATTGTTAAACGTCCTGTTAAAATTAAAATTATACTACATGATATTATTGCACTAACAGTGTTTTTTAAAGAATACAATTCTAAAACGAACTAATTCAAACACATCCACACATATAAGATTAATCAGATAAATGCACAATATAAATGTAAAATTAAAAATGTAAACTTGCATCCTCACAAAATGACATAAATGCTTGAACTAGCAAGCTTGAACTAAGTTACATGACATATTTATTTTGTACATTTGGCTTGATTTGTCAACTAAAATGTTAATTTCATCTAAAATTGGATGCCAGTTTAGTCACAGTAAAATTGACTAAAATCAATAAATATGACATGACAAAACTGAGTGAATGTAAAAGAATGCCGCAGACAAATGGCAACATTTCAAAGGCAGAACGTATTAGTAAACAATAGTAGGATTGTATTGTAACATTTATAAACTAAGAAAAGTCAAGGAGGAAGGAAGGATAAAGAATAATGGTCCAAAACATATCTGCCTCCATCAGAGTTGTATATATAGTGATCATTTGTTCCACACGTCACAACCAGGGACATTACACAGTACATCTCTATTAGACACCTTGAATCTGTGACACAACAAAACAACAGCCTGAGATGAAAGTCAAAGCTCATCACCATCTCCCTATATCAACAAACTGCACCCAAATTTGCAGAAATATAACACCAGCCTTTGAAATCACTCCCTCGGTAGTGTGCATCGGTTCTGCATCTGAAAGACTTTGAATTTCAGTCCAGACTAGCACGTAGTCGATGTCCCGCTGTTCTTTGATGAGGAAGAGGTGGCTGATGGGGGAAAAAGTCTCTAGCACAACAAGTGTTTGAGGATTCAACTTCAGAGTGGCCCCCGTGTCATTGCTCGGACTTTAAAATGCTCTGTCACTTCTGTCAAGCAAATGCACGCACTTCCACTTAGAAGATGTCGCTTGTGATTCGGCGCACTTGAGGCAAAATCGAGGAGAGCTGTTGGCATTGGGATTTAAGGATTTGGTACAACAGGAAGTCAAACACAGACACACGCATTACGGCATGCTCAAGGTCACGCTCTTCAGTAAAAGACGAGACGGCCACTGGACAGGAATAAATTACATTTTAAAATACATTCAAAACAGAAAAGTGTTCTTTTTCAAACTTGTATATATTCAAATGTTAAAAAATATCTGTTTTTATTGTTTTTGTGTTGTATTTTGAATTTAAATTTAAAATGATACCTAAGATGAATTTTCAGCAGAAATGTCTCAATTCTTCAGTGTCAACATCATTCTTCAGAAATCATTTTATATGCTGATTTGGTTTAAGAAAAGTGTCTTATCAATTTTGAACACAGCTGTGATACCTAATATTTTTGGATTTTTCTTTTATGAATAGAATGTTCAACAGAATAGCAATTATTTTAAATATATTTTTTGTGACATTGCAAAAGTCCTTACTGTCACTTTTGATGAATTCAATGCACCCTTGTTAAATAAAAACACAATATCATTAAATAAAAGCGTTTGTTTCTGTTTAATACAAAATATGTTTATATAATACAAAATTAGGCACTTTAAAGTCAAGATTAGCTCAAATTAGCCACTCTTTTTAAGTTTTCACTTTCTTAACCACTTTTAACCCTTTGGGTAGAAACACTGACACACATAAAATTTCAAAAATCTATATAAAACATGTGCATGGTTAGATTAACTTTTTTTTCAAAGTTAGAAGAACTACAACAAAAAAATAATTTACCATAGATTTCTAGATCAAAAAAGTGACTGAATAATTCATTCAGAGAATAGTCGTGTGACTTCTGCCACATCCTTTTAGACAAACTTTATTTTAGATACAATAATCACACAACATAATGGTGTATCTATTTGTCTTTTAAAAGAACATGATGCCTCTGATCTGAAGCTATCCTCTCCTACAGCTAGCCACAAAATAGTTTGTAATTTTCCATGACTTAAGACTGAGCAAACTCACTTCAAACATGCACACACACAATGACAGATACCTGTCAACTGATAAATCACGAATCAGGACCGAAGAAGAGCAGGAAAGCGAAGGGGTGATCATCTTTTTCCGAAGCAGCTTTAGCCGGCCAATCAAACAGCATCAAGGAACAAGATCAATATTCTGTGACTAAGAGATATAGCACTCCCCACTGGGCCTGCATGGACTCCCTTTAAAGCACCACCTTTACTCTCAGCCTCACCTCTGCGATGAGAAAGCCTGCTTGTTTTATTCTTTTAATTCATTAAAAGCCACTCTAATGGGGCTGGGCTTCCCAGGGAAGGTGCAGAGATTGGCCAGTATGAGTCAGCGCCCAATGGGAGATAAAGAGCACAGTATTTAGAGCTTTTCAATGATAGGCAGATGGAGTTAATTAGCAGGTCTTTGGATGAATACAGGTTCAGCTCAGTAAATAACATGGAGCACAATTACCTCAGGTCCACCGAGCGAGATGAGTGAGACTCAGTGTGGGCAAGACTGCATGTGGGCAAGCAAAATATGGATTATAAAAAGAACCATTTAAATGGTACAAAGAGTTCTCAATGGATGAATAGATGGAGAGGGCTGTATTGTTTGTAAATGAGGGGAGAACAGCTTGATTCAAAGATGTAGCGATTATAAACAGAGACACATAGAAATGGAAAGGCAGTGCTATAAGAGAGAACAGTCGGGAGACAAAAAAAGAAAATAAGAGAGAGTATAAGAAGTAAAAGAGAAAATAAGAGGCCTTATCTATGGGAAAGGCTTTATGTTGCTGTAGAAATAAGACCTTTGAGATGGGAGAGTCATTAAAAAAGTGTCTAGCTGGCTAAAGCTCAAGCGCTGGTCGAAAATTAGATAGAATAAAATCTGCATCCTTTTAGGACGTCCATCATTGTGGCACTTATGGAGGCAGGGTGTAAAATGAAGGAAGTGGAGAGAGAGAGAGAGAGAGTTGTCACGGAGCAACCCTACTTCTCACGCCCTGTCTATTTACCCACCTGCAAATCAACTAGTTAACCTCTGCTGAGAAATGTTGTAACTACACAATCTGAATCCTGACGTAGAGTAGCAATGAGGGACCAAGAGAAACGATTAACAGTGGGCAGCTGATAATATAATTAGTATAACTGGTGGACGATATAAAACTTAAGTGTTTAGTGTTGGGGTTGGTGTAGGGCATATTTCCAACAAGATAGAGCATTCATTTTTAGCGACGATCCTCGGATATTTTAATTCTGAACCGCTACAATACGTACCTGAAGCAAATTAATAAAAACACAGCAATACGTGCCTATATCAACGTAATTAAAACGTGCCAGGGTCTACGAATTGAACCTGTGTTTTAGCGCCACTCAGTGGACATTTCTCTATGGAACTGTGGCTAAACGTGCAGTAACTTATAAAATCTGAATAGGTTTAATTGGGGCACAAATCTGGGTAAAGGTCATGTAGTGCATCCCAGCCTTTACACACTTTAGATATTACGATAAAAAATTAAAAGCAATGTTGTGTCAGAGTTCTGTAAACTGTGGAAAAGAAAAGCAAAATTTGCCATTCAAAAGAAGCCATACATTCTGAAGAAATAAAGAACTGTCATATTATTAACCTATGAAGAAGGAAGAAGACCTGGAAAAATAGAATATAATGCACAGCATCTCATAGGCAAAAGAGCAAAACATTTTAAAAAGACCCACTGAGGTGATGTGATTATGCAGGGTATATGTTTTATTTTTTTTTTTTTACATGATATCGGCATCCAGGTCCTGCTGTGAGGCTTAATGCATTGTAGAAGTGCTTTAGCTCACATCATGTGATTGTGTGCACAGCATCATGGGATTGAAAGAGGGTTAACACCACTCCCTCGTGCCAAAAGGATAGATTCAGCACAGCAAGGATTCAGCACAGGGGGAGTTAGCTAACTGTATATGAATACATCAAAAGACTAACTGGAGAAACACCGAAAGCAAGAAGGAGAGGCAGAGATTAAGAAACTGGTGTGGCGGCAGTGAGTGAGGACTCAAAGAGAGAGATGCGTGGGAGATGGGCAGTTATCCCGCTCCTCAGAATGAAAG
The DNA here is from genome assembly GCA_027564155.1 of Gymnocypris eckloni scoliostomus. Taxonomy (NCBI): domain Eukaryota; kingdom Metazoa; phylum Chordata; class Actinopteri; order Cypriniformes; family Cyprinidae; genus Gymnocypris; species Gymnocypris eckloni. The sequence continues at coordinate 9,361,777 of CM050422.1, forward strand.
GACTGGAAACACAGGGGTGCAAAAGCTAACGGGAAGGAAAGAGAAGTCAGACGAGGTGAATTAAATAACGAGAAAAGGTGAAGACGGACCTAAGAGACTTAATGTGAGGCCAAACGCTTGTGTGTGGATGTGCATCTGTCTTCCATGAGTATGTACGGTTGTGTGAAATGGAGAAAGTTGAGGTACAAAGGGGCGCGGGAGATGTGTCTGTGGGCAATGATTATGCCGTCAACTGAAGCAGAAAGCGTTGAACTTTAGATTAAATATTAATAAACAGCAAAAATATGTAGTCAAAAAAATGAAAAAGGATTAAAATGAGGCTAATATTAACTACTACTATTTTAATTACACTCTTTGAGGATGTGGAGCTTATTCAGAGAAGGCGATAATTGGAATTATTTCTATTATCGAACTCGTCCAATATTATTTGCACCTCTATTTTCTGCCATTCTGCCAGGGAGTTTAATCTGCACTAAATTAGGATGACTTGGCTTGAAAGCTCCATTTACACAGCATGCACCAGACTGGGCCAGACTGGTCTAGATTAACACTAACTTAATTAACACTGGATGACTCTACAATCACAGGGTAACAGAGAGGCTTTGTCTAAGCGTTGCCTGCTATAACCCTGAAACACATTCTAGTTCTCATAGGCTAAGCTACATTCACACTACAGCTAAACATGGTTGTCAAGGCAAACTAATTAAAAACAACATCTTATTCAGCTAAAACTAACAGGGTAGCACTATTAATTGATAGTTGATAATATGTAGCTTGCCAATATTACATTGAACAAAATATCTACAGTAACAACCAAACAGGTTGAACCGAAATGTTTCTACACTGCTGTTCAAAAGTTTGGAGTCAGTTTTTTTTATGTGAAAGAAATTCATACTTTTATCCAGCAAGGATTAATTAAATTGATCAAAAGTGAAAGTGATAACATTTACAGAAAATATATATTTTTTCAAATTAATGCTATGGGCCCTATTTTAACAAGGCGCATGATCTAAACCTGTTGTCCCTATTCTTTTAATGAGTAATGGGTGTTTTTGGGCGTAACACACAATAAACCAATCAGAGTCTCATCTCCCATTCTGTTTAAGAGCGAGTTGCACTTGCTCCATGGCAGATTCACTATTTACAAGGCAGAATTTGCAGGCGCAAAGACTGAACGCGTCTCCGGAGAGGAACCGGATCTGTTCATGCGCAAGGTATCCTAATTCTGATACACGCCTTGACTATCCATCATGACATGTAGGCATTTTTTTTATTTATGTAGCTTACACAATAATAATATTTTATTGTAATCCTTTACTTTTTAATATTTGGCGTGTTTGTGTGCTCCTGTGTGTGTAATAAGCAAAGTGAACGCGCGTTGTGGACCCGCCCAGAGGCGCATTTTCTACTAACGCGCTCTTTAAATAACAAAAAAAAATATTGCGCCATTGACTTTAGACTTTAGACCAAAATGTACAAAATGTAGCATGGTTTCCATAAAAACATTAATTGGCACATCTGTTTTTAACATTTACAAGAGTAAGAAATGTTACTTGAGCACTAAATCAGCATTTCAGAATGCTTTCTGAAGGATCGCGTGACACTAAAGGCTTATTTTAAGAATGTTTTTACTCAAATAAAGGATTGATCCAATTACAGGAATAAAATACATATTAAAATTATATTAAATAGAAAACCGTTTTGTTACATTGTTTTACTGTACGGACATGGGGCCAGATTGACTAACAGCTTGCCCCAGCGCAAACCGCCTTTTGGTGTTACAATAGTACTGTCAATATTTACTTAAGACGTGCAGTGAAGAATTAGCACTGAAAAGGCATGGACACAGTCATTTTTGCGCCTGACCTTATTGAATATGCATTTGTAGGAGTCTCCCTATCAGATGCAAAATTTGTGGGAGGAGAGTATTCAAATGAATCATACAATGAGATTTACTAACATATGCACCCGTCAAATTACTGGTTTTTGCACCATTATTTAACGCCACAAAATGCATATCTTAAAAGCAGGCAATAATTTGCACTACTCTTGGTAGATTGCGTCATTATGGAAATGATCTGGCCATGTCTGTGTTCTTTAATGTGCAAATTGTTATTAAATCACCATGAGAATATTCTCTCTCTCTCATCACTTTTATAATAAATTGTCCTGGTTAATTTCAAACCTTGGTATAGGTTTTAATATTTGTTCACATAAAATCTTGTCAGACCTAAAACTTCTATATACATGGCCAACAAAGTTTCTTAGGAGAAGAGAAAAAGGACAGAAAATGAGAAAACTGGCTTGGGAATGGTGACCGATATTGCTTGAGAAAGATAATGGCAGGAAAAAGTGGACAGAAAATGAGAAGGAGAAGGGACAGAGATTGTGTTTATGTCAAGACTGCACTGTTTCTGAGGAGAAATACAGGAGGTGAAATCAGTGTTGTGAGCTTGCTTTGGGGTGTTAATACCTCCAGAGGACTCTCACTCTATTTCTCTCACAAAGACCACTGGGGCTGTGGGGTAATCAAAACACATCCACACCCTCAGCTCAAAATTACTTTAATATCAAATCCTCTCCCTCCGTAATTCCACTCTAATAACAGCGACGATTGTGTCCAGGCCTCCTGGTGTATATTGTCAGGCTGCGTCTGGCTCTCCCAGGACACCTCGGGTCATCTGACGTGGCCAAGGCAGCATTTAAATCGCCCAGGCTGGACTAACGCTCACTACTTGCTGCAATGCTTCCGTACTAACTGCTGGAATTCGATCACCGTATGCTGACCTCCATCAACAATGTCCTCAAAGAGCCCTGGCACACTGTGCCATATAACTAAATCCATCCTGTGATTCAACATGCCCATAATCTAAAATAGACCTTGTCCAGAGCACCGTTTCTTCAAACACTTCACTCTCCAATTACTCACCAACATGAATATATGACATGTTAAATAATAAAAGACGTCAATGCACAGGCCAGTGTCCAGAACACAAAAGGCAAAAAAAAAAAAAAAAAATAAGCCATACATTTGCTAATTCATGCAGCCGGAACTTAGAGTCCGTCTTTCAGCTTTATGCGAGTGCCCACTTCACTTTCTTTTCCTCGTCGTGCATGAGAGAAGAAGTTGCAAGTTCGCGGTTTGGTGTGAGACCCCGTTGCGCTGGCAGTCCGACGGCTGCATTCATCATAGAGACATAGGCGCAGACAGAAAGCCCTGCCGGGAACATTCACATTAGCATGGAAATCACTTCCCTCTTACTTACCCCCTCCACATCGCTCGTTCTCTGCCTCCATACAAGAAGAATGGCTCTAACTCTTATTATTCTGTGTGAAGGCACATTGCCAGGGTAGATGACAAGAAAAGCGAAATCGTAGGCCATTTTTCCCGCAATCCACTCTTACTGTCTCCGATAGAACAACGGCCAAGCTTCTGATTGATTCCATTGCTGACGTTTGGCTCTGGGTTATTCCTCAAAAACTCACACACAATGAACCAACACTCACCTAAAAAGTTTCCCTACAGCTGTCCACCTGCTTCGAAGCAAGAGAATAACAGTTTTTTTCACCCTTGTGTCGGATTCAAAAGTGTAGGAATTTCTACAATTATGTATTTTCCAAGAAAAAGAACGATGCTAAATACAAATAATAATATACAAATCACCAGATAAACGTGCATAATCGAGAGATCAAACTGAATAGGCTTATCAGCTTTTAAAAATGCTTCTCATATCCTATTATTAAAACATAAAAATATGTTTGGCAGTTGCATGAAATTAGATGTTGCAGACATGATGCTCTTCCTCAAAAAACAAAATCTAAACTAAACTGGGTTTTAAATGCCATGGAACCCAATTATGATTCACTTGGAAGCAAAATATAGTTACTGTATACATTTTCATCTCTAAAGACGCACTATACTGTAAAGATATTAAATTAGTATAAACATTAAATTATTATAAATATCAAAGGAAAAATAAAAATACACAAACACAAATTTTTTATTAAAAAAAACTCATAACAACACAAATACTTTTCATAACAACTAAAAATAAATACAACTAAAATAAATATATTATATAAACAATTATATTTGTATCTGGAATTAAAGTGTCAAATAAAATTGTGATTTTGGACTAGTCTTTAAACATAATGAAACAGTGTAATATTGTCAAATTAAGTTTGTATTTATATATATATATTTATCTTTTCTTTTTAAACAGTTTTTCCTCTAAACTTTTTAGCAGGCCTCCTAGCGGCCTAACCCAAACTAAACTTTAAAATCAGTGTCCTGTAGCAAATCCAGCTGAGAACTACTGATGTAGAAAGCTTAGTAGTGCACAAGAAAAAAAACAAAGGTTCTTTCACAGATAATTTGGCCTCTTGAGAAAAAACTGGATAGTCAGCTGGTCTTTTTGATCTGTCACGTTGCTAGTGATTGAAACCTTAAAAAGGATTTGCAGTGCTACTCTACTATATTTTTCTCTCATTAATGACATTCAAACAGCGTACAGTGACTCGCGGATGACTTTGATGTCTCACCTCGAATACCCTCTACTCAGACCTGCACGTAAAGTGTAAGCAGGAGCCGCAAAGATGCAGTCATCACCACAAATGACCGTAACCAGTGCTTCATGTGGAACCGGGGACCATCCAATCCCAGCTCTAATTGGGCGATGTGAAGCGACGGAGCGATTTCAGAGACGTTTTCATGCCCCACTGCTATCTATAGCCCCCGTAGGAGACCCTACAGGCAGCCAGCGAGTCAGAAGCGCTTTGCCTGCTTGCCTTATTCATACCAAACCCAATCAGCCGAATCAGTCAACAAATTATCCAATCAGAACACATGGCTGAGCACCTCTCCAGCAAACTGACTGGAGCAAATGGACAAAGACCAGGCCACGCAGCACAGATAAGAAGCTGCGAGATCGCCCGTGTACCAAGAAGGCACATCTTCTGTGTTTCTGAGTGCAGCATGTGAGATGAAAATGAGTCTGTGTGATTACAGCGGACTGGTACGGCCAAGATGAGGCTTTTAGTGCTCCTCTCATCCCTTCCTTCCTTCATCCCTCCTTCACGCTCGGAGAAGTCACCCCAGAGACGCATGTTTAAGGATTCAGACACGCATTCCGTGTCTTTATCGCTTCATGTGCGGCGAAAACACAGATATATAACCTTACGGGATTGAATGAGGCTTGCGAATACAAATAGCTGGAGACTCTCGCTGCTGGTGGGAGGCCACACTGAATCAAATTAATTCTGAAGGTACTTTCATTTTTAATTGAGTGTTCAGGACCCCCGAAAGCCCATATCTGACTACCAAGAGAGAAAATGCTTAAAGCACACCTATACATGTGAATGGATTGGGAAAAGTCACAAGGGATGCGCAAAAAACCTCTTGCTTTCAACCTTAGATACATTGCTGAGACGCCAGGCAACTAATTCTTTACATTTTACGCATCCTTTACTTTTAAAATGGGTTCCAGCAGAGGCTGAGATGAGTTTACAGGGTGCATCTTAGTTACATCCAAACTGTGGCGTTTTATTGCCATTATACTCCAGAGAATATATGCATCAGTTCTAATCGCCTGTTGAACTTGACACTGCATGATTCCATAATGCATAGCTAGAAGGCTAAATGAGCGTTATGCTTTGATGAGAGTGTAAATAAATGGGCTTTATGATCTGCTGAGAGCACACAGTTAGTGTTTTGATGAACAGTATTTTATCATCGGTCTGCGCCGCTGACCACTGCAGAGCCTTTAAAAACAACCCCAGCTGAGGGCAGAAGGGTGGGGAGGGCTGGAAAGGGTCGAGAAAAGAAATTCACATATCAAGAAGACGCTTGGAAAGCCAAAGAGTAAGAGGGAAGGATGCCGAATGAAAATTAGCCCTTAGGGATGATGACAAAGCCTGTCACCTCCGAGTTTCTCCATCTCCAGCCATCCCCTCTCTTCCCTCAGCCTGATGAACTGTCGAATGCGCCGGGTATGTGACATGAATGTGTATGTGCGTGCGACACAGAAGCTGATGTGTATTCCTGTGAGCGCGCACGTGAGTTACCTCTCATGAGCCGGTCGGTGAGTGTGTAAATGGCATGTGTGAGAGATGGAGAGAGAGAGGGAGGGAAGACATATGAGAAAAGACAGATGGAATTACAGTGTCTACACTCACTGGACACAAGCGGCAAAACATAATCGCTCCCATTATAATGACATCGGACTGCAAGTTGAAGAACGCCATTCCTATTTTTACACATTTTTATGGAAACCCTTATGAATTTTAACAAAACGACAACACAATAACTCCATCATTTTAATAACTCATTTAATCAGTCATGGTTCATTAAATTCCCGAACCAATACTTGCAAAAGATTTATCTGAATAAACTGTGCATCTTAAGTTTAAGTTGTCATTAAATAAATATGATTTAAATTATTTATATAATAAATACAATTCATGTATTAATTATTAAAAAAATAAATGTAATTTATTTTAAATCGGTTCATTAAAAGATGTAATAGAAATACAACTAAAATCTATTATTTGAAAATATTAATTAAAATATTATTCTTCTGTTATATTGATTCTGCTTTAAATCACTGTCAGTGTTAACAGACTTTTAGGGAACATTCGTTCATGTCATGCAGCGCATACTGAGACGCATCAAAATAAAATAATTGCTATTATAATAAATGAAGTTGACTATACTGCACAGATGCTCCAGTCACTTTATCTTCCCTGTCTGCCTGAAATAAATAAATACAAATGTATTCTATGAATATTATTTAAACATGTAAATAACTTCTGATCATTACTTGTGATCAATTACTTTTTTTTTAAAGGGCCAGATTTAAATGATCTTTTGTTTTTAACCATATACACCCCATTAAAGTTTTGGGTAAGATTTTTTTAAATGTTTTTTCATGAAGTCTCTTTTGCTCACCAAGGCTGCATTTATTTGATCAAAAATACAGTAAAACAGTAATATCCTGAAATATAATTACAATAATTATACAGTTACATTATAAATGTCTCTAGTATCAATTTAATGCATCACGTTGGAATAAAATAATAATAATGTTAATTATTTCTTCAACAACAACAAAAAGTCTTACTGACCCCAAAGTTTTAAAAAGTGGTGTAGCTTTTCATTCTTTATCTACACTACCGTTTAAAGTTTAGGGTCAGTTTTTTTTAATTGAGTTTGCCAAATACAAACAAAACAAATGAATAATGTAATACAATAATGAATTCAACTTCACTGTTGCTTAAGTTAAGCTAACAGCTGATTAGTACTGAACATTGTTGACATGAAGCTTCAAAGCTTCCAGTGTAGACAGGATGTAACCGATGATTTAAAGCTGTAAGTGGGCACACAGACACACACATGCAGGCACACACACACACACACACTCCCAAAAATAAAATTGATTCCATTCTCAGAGCAGAGTTAAGCTGTCCCTTTTCTTGTGCCACCATCGCCTCTCCTCTCCTTCCCATCTCCGTCAACCTTTTTTTTTTTCTTTGCTCACTTGCTCTGTCTGTGGACAAATTACGGTGATTATCATTTAGTTCCTCTATTCTTAAACTCCCTCGCTTCTTTTGCTATCTTAGCTTTTTTCGTCTTCCCTCAATCTTTTCGTTTCCCTTCTCCTTTTCTTTTGTACTTTCGCTCTTCATCTGTAACCAGCAGACACTCCAGGGAAATAAATTAGTAATATTTATGATGAAACCTTCTCAGTTTCGTTGCTTCTTATCTCGTCGCCTCATAAAAAAGACACTGATCTTAACAGGCGTACCTATGTAGTCATCTGTCAAACAATCTACCCAGCCATCCATCACAGGCATAGTGTACTGCTCTGCTCCTCTCGGATGCCCAACACGGCAGCCAAGGCTGTTAAAACTACATAAAACCAACTCAACTCCCCCTGCACCTGAGTCGGCATCTATTATACCGAGGGATGCATCAGCCTCAGCATTCCCCGCAACATTCTTCAAACGTAATTGCAATGGTCAAAACAGCTCCCAAAACGCCTGTAATTTGTTTGCTTTTATCTGACACGAACTCTCGGAGAGATTTCTAAATCGGCTTCCAAATACGAGGAGATTTACCCAACCTTGATCAGTGAACCTGAACGTCTACCTGGGTGAGACTTTGATATATTTTCCCCACACGTCTTCAGATAATCTCACCCCAGCTCACCCAGGTAAAAAACATGAGAATGTGAAGGGCAGAGCTGACGCTGGGAGAGAAAGGGCAATGTTTTGACCATGCTAATAAAGGGCTGGTATGAAATTGAGCAGAACTGGAGGGAGGTTGAGTTTGATTGTGTTACGGGCCTTATGGCCCATATGCAGGGACAGTTAAACAGCTGACGGTGAGCACTAGATGAGGCTTTTTTCTATAACCAACCTCTAACTCTAGCTCTCCTGTCTCCCATTCTTGGAAGTAGCTGGTTTATATTCCCCAACCAGGTTGTACACACAATTCTCAAACTCATTTAGGAAAACAAAATAATATAAATGAAACTTATATTGATGGAAACAGTAGGGAGGGGGCGGGAAAATGGAACAGTGATAATATTCAAAACCTACACATGTACTAAACTCTAGACCAGGGGTCAGAAACCTTTTGGTCATGAAGTGCCTTTTCTGGTTAACCACTGTGACATTATCTGTAGACTAGAGCAAGTTCATTCTTGCATTTTAATAGTATTTAGTATTAATAGCTCCCAACAGGCTGTGTGACAATGAGGAAGGATTACCTCAAAATGTACATTGGTATGCAGTTTTCCCTATATTGCTTGCTTCCTTAAATTACTGTTGGCACACGTGCCATAGATTGCCGACCCCATAGACTAGTGGTCGGCAACAGGCGATCTGCGGGCCAAAACTGGCACGCCAGCAATAACATCTGGCTCGCACCCGCATGACAGCAACAGTTACTCACAATCAGAGTATGAGCGCGCAGAGTGGAGCGGTGTGATTTTGATTGTAGCGAGGAGCGGATTTTTTAAAAGTCGGAGCGTTGTGGTTTTCACTCGCTCCAAGTGTGCTTCTAATTTTATAGCAACAGTTTGGACAGGACCCTTTTCTATTCTAACATGACAGTGCCTCTTTGTATACTGTATATGTTATTGGTTTTGGTGATTCATTTTTGGCTCAAGGTCTGCATTTAAAGTCACACCAGAGGTGTTCAGCTGGGATTAGGACTTGGCTTTCTGCAGACCAGTCAAGTTCTTCCACACTGACTGAATCATCATTTCTCTTTGATCCTTGCCTTATACACAGAGACACTGTCATGTTAGAATAGAAAAGGGTCCTGTCCAAACTGTTGCTATAAAATTAGAAGCACACAATTCCCTAGAATATCATTATATGCTTAAACATTAAGATTTGTACTCATGGAAATTACTAAAGTAGTCAAACCTTTCATTAGAAGGGGTTACCCAATACTTTTGGCAATATAGTGTACTTCAAAGAGTGTCTTTTTTATGAAAGAGGAGGCTTTTACTGTACAAACTATAGTAATTTAACCATGCAGGATTTGAAATCAAGTTTTTCACTCACCAGACATTCATAACTACCTACTAGCCAAAAAATGAAAAAGATTGAGGCTGTCCACACTGAACACGACAAAGCAACTACTGCAAATAATTTTGTACTTTGTGTCAGTACGTCATAAATAGAACGAGGCATCAGTTTGCAATCAGGATTTGTCACACTGCACTTCATCCAGTGTAGACAGTATCACTGATTATAATGGGTTCTATTGTATTTTGTGTAGACATGGTGTGAGTCCTTCGGTCGTTTTTCGACTCTTTGCTTTTGCTTAAGTGCTAAGGAAACCAGCACCATTAGGATGGGTATGTTCAAGTAAGCTAGATATGTTCAGATGCTGTGCAATTAGGCTTTATTTAAATATATTTAAATTAATCACAATGACTCACTAGTTCAGTATTTGCGTTAAATCTATGCAGATTTGGCTTACATTAACTTCCCCAAGAAATGAACGAGTGAACATAATTTAGGAAAAATGAAACCCTCCAAATTGGCTAGTGGATAAAGTGTTATCCACCACGGCTGATTTTTACCTGCATTTTGCGGGTGTTAATTTCAAACCCTGAATTTAACTGGTAAACTTCTGCAAGGGATATGCACAGATATGATATAGAAAGTTACTCACTTTGTACGAAGTGCGGAGGGTTGTCATTGACATCCGTCAATCGTACAGTAACCGTTGTCGTTCCTGACAGTCCACCAAGATGGCCGCCCATGTCTTTAGCTTGCAGCACCACTTGATACTGATCCTGCGCTTCTCTATCTAGATCTGGAACTGCAGTACGCAGGATGCCTGAGGGAGAAAGAGCGACAAAGAGAGAAGCACATTACAAATTCAATCATCTCCTTGAATCAAATCATTTCCATGTGTTCTCTGACCGTAAACTTGTAGAAACGCATCCCAGCGGACAAGGTCACCCTTGCGAAACTCCTACCATAGGAGAACAGTCTATGATGGAGGTTTATTAAAATGTCACAAGGAAGTTTAACTGTGGATACACGCTGTAGATTGGAAGATACCTTTCAGAGTGCTACGACTCAGAATGCTAATTCCCGCTAATGAGTAAAAAAAAGAATGCCATGCAATGCATATAGGACAGAATTAGGTTAATATCCTTGATTAGCATTCACAAACCTCCAGGAGAAAAAGCCCTCTCATTCATATCAGCGTGGGGTCCAGAAATGTCAACAAAATTAATTAGGTTTCATTAGACAGCCAAATGGAATCAAAACACGAAGGAAGTCCATTATCCACATAGACAGAGATACAATGTGCAGACTTCTACACAAACATTCGCACAATGGATCCGTGAGAGCAGTAAAATTCATCTTTCACTCTCTCACTCCTTCTTTCTGCCTCATTCTTTCTAGCCTGTCATACACACACATACCCATCATTCTCCTCACAACCCTTAACGCTCACACATAGAGATTGGCCACACAGTCCCACTGTGTGTAGAACCACACTGTGCTCACTTTACTTCTGCCAATTCCACTCTACAGCACAAAGAAATAGGAGTGATTTTTCAAATGACTACAGCCCCCATGTAACCCTGAATAAAAGCCTCTCGCAAGCCTCCGGGTCACAAACCAGACCCACCGACAGGCACAGAGGCAAAGCGCAGAGGCCGGGCCATTGTGTCATTTAAGCTTGCCATTTAAAGGAAAAGTTCACCCAGAAATTCTGTCATCATTTACTCAACCTCATGTCGTTCCGAACCCATATGCTGTTATTTTATTCTGTGGAGCTATTTTAAGACTCTTTATGCAGCTACACTACTACCGCTCAAATGTTTGGGGTTGGTAAGATTTTTCTATGTTTTTGAAAGAAGCACACTTGTGCTCAGCAAGGCTGCATTTATTTTATTAAAACTACATTAAATAATGTGAAGTATTATTGCAATTTAAAATAACTTTTCTATTTGAATATACTTTAAAATGTAATACATTCATGTGATGGAAAACCTGAATTTTCAGCAGCCATTACTCCAGTCCAGTGGCACATGAAATCATTCTACTGTGCTGATTTCCCACTACAGAAACATTTACCATTATGAAATATATAAAAAGCATCTGTGCTGCTTAATATTTTTGTGGAAACTGTGACAGGATTCTTTGATGAAAATCAAAGACAGCATTTATTTGAAATGTAAATTTTTGTAGCATTGCTGTATAAATAATTTGTTACATTTATATAGCGCTTTTTTAGACACTCAAAGCGCTTTACATAAGGGGGGTATCTCCTCATCCACCACCAATGTGCAGCATCCACCTGGAGGATGCGACAGCAGCCATAGTGCGCCAGAACGCCCACCACACACCAGCTTATTGGTGGAGAGGAGACAGTGATGAAGCAATCAGTGTATGGGGATGATTAGCAGGCCATGATGGTCCGAGGCCAATGGGGAAATTTGGCCAGGATGCCGAGGTTACACCCCTACTCTTTTTCGAAGGACATCCTGGGATTTTTAATGACCACTGCGAGTCAGGACCACAGTTTAACGTCTCATCCGAAGGATGGTGCTTTTTACAGTATAGTTTCCCCATCACTACATTGGGGCGTTAGGACCCACACAGACCACAGGGTGAGCACCCCTGCTGGCCTCATCAACACCTCTTCCAGAAGCAACCTAGTTTTTCCCAGGAGGTCTCCCATCCAGGAACTGACCAGGTTCAACCCTGCTAGCCTTCAGTGGGCAACCGGTCTTGGGCTGCAGGGTGATATGGCTGCTGGCAAAGCCTTTTTATTGTCACTTGTATTCAATTTAATGCCACCTTGCTGAATAAAAGTATTAATTACTTGTCACTAACTCTAAACTTTTGAATGCCAGTGTATATAATTGCAGCAAAGAGCCCTAAAAGTGTCATAAAACTAGCCCATATACATGAAGTACTATACAATATATTTGTGTGAAACAGACATTTAAATCAACACATTACAAGAATGTTGCATCACACAACCAAAAGAAAAACATGTTTCTAAAGAAGAAAGACATTTTCAACTTACTCACAAAATGCTGTATATAGTACTATTTACCATCAATTAAAAATGTTAAAATCATCATTGAATTTGGAAGCAGATGCAGGCTAGATGTAAGTTTTAGTGGCACAAATGAATAATGACTTGCAAATCTCTTGCAAAGCTATCATGTGACTTCAGAAGACTCAGAATATGACGCACAAGTCATGAACTACTTTTTATACTGCTTTTCTGGTGTTCTTTTTAGAGTTTGCTCACTGAATTACACTGAGTTATTGTATGGCAAGAACTGAACAGAGATTCTTTAACACATTCGATTGTGTTTTCCACTGGAAATATAATAGCATACAGGTTTGGAATGACAAGAAGATGAGTAAAAGATGACAGAATTGAACTATTCCTTGAACAGTTCACAAACCTGCGGTGGTGCTCCACTTTGAAGCATGTTTCTGTTTTCCACAGCCTTCAGAAGTGTGATTTGAGTTAGTGTTTGCAGCATTTGTTAGAAGTGCAGCAGCTCAAGCGGTATGAATACATTTCTGCCAAGTCAGTCTGGATTAACGAGCGCTGAAGAGAGGGAGGGGAGAACCAGAGGAATGACGGGATTACAGAGTAAGGGAGAATTTACGGAAATGATCAGGGCTTTGAAGAGAGAGAATGTGGCTCTAATGGCTGACCAGGGACTGAGACTGTATAACATGAAACAAAAGCATTGTGATGAATTTTTCTCTGACTGTACTTGATTCTCACCCAGTCTTTAAGACTTCAGTCAAGAACTTCAAGTGATGTTCTCCATGTTGAGTTAAATAACATTAACACTGTTTTGCATAACTTGGCAAATTCACTAGTTGTAACTGAAATGACACAATACAATTATTTTGATAATTTATTTTAACAGGTGATAATTAATCTTCTCACATCGCATGTCTCAAATTTCATGCCAAGCGTGTTTTTCACTTACACATTTGTCTCGTAAGTAGCCAAGTAAAGTCATTTTTGAAACAACCTTAATGGGGAAAAATTGTAGGTCATGGTGGAAATGTTTCTTTCATATAATAAATCAAACAGAATACACCCTTTAGTATTTTAATAATGGCTTTTCAGTTAAAAAAATAGTTAACCTAAAAATGACAAATTTAAGAAATGACTCACTCCACCATGATGATTCACCATATCTGATGTGCTCTATGTTTGAGTTGATCAATGTTCATAAATTAAATAAAAGGCTAAAGTAAATCGGTTCATCATGTAAACAATTATGTCTCTTCAGAAGACTTAGATTACTGTATTTTCCAGAAAATAGGTTGCATCTGATCAAAAATGCATCACAGGGAGAGGGGGTATACACTAAATAATATAAAATATTAATGAAATACAATTAAATGTTTACAAACAATATAAAAATGTATTTTTTCCCCTTATAAATCTTTTAAATTCAATGGTATTCAAAACACATCATGACTGAAAATTGTAAGTAAAAAACAAACATCAAATTATAGTGGGATTTACTATAAACAGCATTCATGATAAACACCTAGCCTAAATGAAATTATTTTAAACTGAAAGCTACCAGCATGTGGAAAATACCCTATTAATAAAATTGGGTACACATGGCACTCTCAATCGGCACGGATCCAAATTAGTGTGCTTTGCACATGTTGTGTGTTCTTGATATTAACTGCATTATATAAATTACTTTGGAATATAATTTGCAGCACATTTCTATAAAAATAAATAATTCTGAATTATATTCCCAAAGATATGGTAAACTACTCCAATCATATAGACTATGTTTGCCATGTTTTTATGAATATTTTAAGTGTTAAAGTTTTGGGTAAATGGACATTCAAAGGAGGGACAGAATTATATCATGTTTCATTAAAAATATCTTAATTTGTGTTTTGATGATGAATGAAAGTCGTATGGGTTTTAAATGTCATGAAGGTGAATAATTGGTGACAAAATGTACATTTTTGAGTGAACTAACCCTTTAAAATAGAAAGCTTGGGTCTGAAACAAGTCAATAAAACTTACAATTCATTGAATTAAAAGTATTGAGAAAGCTGAAAAATTGATTACATTTATTTAGCTTTTTTCTAGGCACTCAAAGTGCTTTACATTGTGAGGGGGGTATCTCCTTATCCATCACCAATGTGCAGCATCCACCTGGACGATGCGATGGCAGCCAAAGTGTGCCAGAACGCCCACCACACACCAGCTTATTGGTAAAACCAATCAGCAGATATGGGGATTGTTAGAAGGCCATGATGGTCAAAGGCCAATGGGCGAATTTGGCCAGTATGCCGAGGTCGCACCTCTACTCTTTTCGAAAGACGTTCTGGGATTTTTAATGACCACAGAGAGTCAGGACCTCGGTTTACTGTCTCATCCAAAAGACGGTGCTTGTTGACAATATAGTGTCCCCATAACTATAATGGGGCGCCAGGACCCACACAGACCACAGGGTGAGCACCCCCTGCTGGCCTCACTTGTACCTCTACCAGCAGCAACCGAGTTTTCCCAGGAGGTCTCCCATCCAGGTACTGACCAGGCTCAGCCCTGCTTAGCTTCAGTGAGCGACCAGTCTTGGGCTACAGGGTGAAACGCCTGCCATTTTAATAATAAAACAGTTCCTGGGAAAAGAAAAACTCACCTGTCTGAGCATCCACTGAGAAGTGCGGATGCCCCTGAACAAGTGTGTACACCAGCCGTGCGCTGTTCCCATAGGTGGGATCATCTGCGTCTGAAGCCGTCACCTGAATGATGGAGGTCCCTGAGGAAGAGTTTCAGGGAGCGAGAGAGACAGTAAGCGAGAGGGGAAAAAAGACATTAAGAGATGATCAATATGGCACATATGAACACAGGTCATCACAGGACAAGCACATTACATGAAGAGAGCCGTATAAAGACTGACAGATTCTCCGCTTCTCTCCTCTCTCCCTCCCTCCTGCTGCAGTTTGACAAATACAGTATTCACTTTCTCTTCTCCTCAGCCGCACACCTTCTTTCATTCGCACCTCTGTCTGTCTCACTTCATTTCTCTTCATCTCCTTCTCCAATTCCCCATTTGCTCCCTCTCTCCATCTATATGCCTGTTTTTGCGGCCACACTCCCCTGTTCCCTCAACTCCCTCACGTCTCGAATCTCTCTTTCGCTCTTGACAGATATGGACTTTTTTCCAACCAAATAAATCAAAGAGCTTCACGCGAAGGACCGAAGCGGTTTGAAACGAACATATATGTACAATGGAAAGAAAACTATGTTTCTCATGGGGCAACGGCTGACAAGCTCAGAGGGACAGGGGATTTGTGGGAGCAGCTGTTGCTGTTTTCAGACATCAAAGGCCTGACAGTGTCACCGTGAGAGCTTGTGGGTTGGTGGGAGGGTGCCATCTGATTACAGATCTTTCGCAGGTAGTTAAGAAGAAGCAAATAGTAGACGGTAGAAGAACGAGAGAGAGAGAGAGAGAGAGAGAGAGAGAGAGAGAGAGAGAGAGAGAGAGAGAGAGAGAGAGAGAGCGATTGTCACTGTAAACGAACGATCAGATAGGCAGATCAAAAAACAGACGTGACTGCCGGGTTGATGCAACATGCACCGGCTCAGAGAAATCTATTCATATTCAATCTGAGTGGAACTGTAGAAACACACCACAATTTAGACTGATAACGCATTCACACTGATGGAATATTAGATCTGAATGGCGCTCTGGTTTCGTTTACCTCAGAAAGGGTTCGAGTATTCAGATGTGGTGCAGAATATTTCTTGTTTGTGGTTGGGATCCTTTGATATTAATTAAAGCCATTTCAGGCAAAACAAAACAAGCACGACTGTCTAGGGGTAATATTTTGAGCTCGCGTCAAACGAATGTAAAATCTATAAACGTGAGAGGTTATTTCACCGAATGAACGTCATTAACATTTAAACGCTTCAAATTATAGGGAGCATTTTCCTCGGTTTTTCATTCAGTGATTTTTGGGACAGCATGAATCCTGCATTATTCAAAAATCATTGACATTCACCAAGAAAACGTGCTAGCGGGGATGAGCATATGTTGTCTTCCTCTACCTATGTTTGCCATCTCGGGTACTGTGGCGATGTAGGGTCCTTCCTCGAAGACAGGTGGGTTGTCGTTGATATCCTGCACTCTAATGATGAACTGGGAGGAGGGCTCCAGGGCACGCTCTGTCTGACTGTCTGTTGCTGTGGCAATCAACCGGTATTCGTCCTTCTCCTCCCGGTCCAAGGGCTTGGTTACGTGGATGTTGCCCGTCTTGTCATCAATCACGAATACTGACCCCGCCCCCTCACCCCGAAGCACGTACTTAGTGCGTCCATCACCTCTGTCCATGTCAGTGTGAAGCTGATGAGGAGAAAAACAGAGGGAAAGGTTGAGATTACAAGAGACTGACGGGTTCAAAAGGACTAATATATTGTATACACAGTGCTGGGTAGATTGCAATCCATTAATAATTCCTAATTACATGACAGAACTTGTAGTTAGTAACGTAATCCATTACATTACACATTTTAGGTTTTATAATTCACTTTTTGATTACTATTAGATTACTTGTGAGCCAACTCGTCTATTACATTGATTTAAAGGTGACATATCATGAAAATCTGACTTTTTCCATGTTTAAGTGCTATAATCGGGTCCGAGGTGTATCTACAAACCCAGAAAACATGAAAAAGAACAACCCAGTGCTTTTCTTAGGTAAGCCTTTCTCTGCAAGCTTGTGAAAAATTAGCCGCTCAGATTTCCCTTCCCCTGTGACGTAGAAAGGAGATCTTATTATTATATTACCACCCCTTAATCTACAAGTTCTCTTTCATGTCTTATTAAGCTTAAAATGTCAAATACACACAATATTATGTTAAAAACACACATGAGTTACAAAAACAGTCAAGTAGGTCTGTGAAGGTAAACTGCTCTGACAGAAATTGCATGTTTATATTAGTGGCCACATTATATTTATGTGGCATTAGCATAAAATACAGTAAATAAAATCAATAAATCCACTGCTCTCTTGTCTCCTCTGGGGCTGGGATTCTAAATAGTGCTCTATGCTCATCAGATCCAGATTGCATGTAATCAGTTACTACCTACTACTACATTGAGTATACAGAGGAGCCTAAAGCAAAAACAGTATATATCAAAAATCAATCTTGAAATATAGACAGATGAGGACTGCAGGAGCTCGTTTGCAGACAGTACAGATGGGCGGTAATGATCACACAGCCTTGCATGAAGCGCTCATACTCTGGGCATTGATTGCGGGTGGAGTCTGGTTACCGGATCAGCGGCAGTCTACGGCTAAGGAGCCTTCATGCAGCGAGCAAATCCTGGGCTGCATAAGGAGCGCGTGATGCTCA
Organism: Gymnocypris eckloni scoliostomus; assembly: GCA_027564155.1. Taxonomy (NCBI): domain Eukaryota; kingdom Metazoa; phylum Chordata; class Actinopteri; order Cypriniformes; family Cyprinidae; genus Gymnocypris; species Gymnocypris eckloni. The sequence continues at coordinate 9,379,694 of CM050422.1, forward strand.
GAGGGAAGAGTGTGGAGACTGCATCAGCATTCATCCTCATTACTGCTTCTACGTGGCCAGAATACGACTGCTTAAAAAGACCCCATAACAGCACAACTTCAACAAAAAGTGCCACACAGCAAGTTTGGAAGACAAATGGGAGCGTGTCCTATGTTTGCAGGCATTCGAGTGTGGAAAGAGCTGAGTGTGTTCCCTCAATGGAATCAAAATGGAGATTTTTTGGAATCAGAATATTCATTGGCTTTTCTAGATTGAATTTTGAGACAAAACATGTGGTTGTGTAGATGTAAATCCCAGAAGAATGCCCTGACACTCCGTGGGCAGTGGAGGAAAACTGTAAGAAAGCACATTCTGCTCAGTGATACACACATTCCTGTGTACGATAGCTAGGCCAAATGCAACAAGTTGGCAAGCGATAAAACAGTATTTCCATGTCAAAGGGTGCTCACATTGAGGTCTACAGGTCGCTGTACTGTTGGTTGCTAGTAGGCGCTTCTTCTCAGCTATCTGCATCACTGAGCTTTTCTCAGTATGTTCATATGTAGTTTAAAAGTTCAGCTACAGTCATACTGTATACACATACAGTAATGTTGTGTAAATGTTTTACACAGACTGAAATTGTACTAGGCAGATTTTTGCAGATTTGGACTGACAGATCAAGATCCAGCATTTATTATATTAAATATTAATACATAAAAACTCAACAATAATATATTATTATTATTTTGTTGTTATTAATTATTGGGTTATTGCATTTTATTTTATATTTAATTATTATTACTTAATTAGTAATAATATTGATTAATACAAGTCATAAATTAATCCCATTTTCCTGAGGCCAATCATAATCATAAAAGGTAGGTAAAAAATATAAAAAAATATAATGCTTTAGTAAATTTTTGCAAAGAGTGACCAACACTCCTAGATCATGTGACAGCAGCCTGACCTATTCTAGCATGTTTAGTTATTATTATTACATATTATTGGATATTATTATTACCACTCTTTTGAATTCCTACCTTAGTCTTAAGGTCTTTGCACACTGAGTCTGAAATCTCATACAAAGTTTTTGCACGTTAAAAAATAAATACGACCTCGCGATGTTGCCTCCAAAACTTTCGTCTGTCATTAAAAAAAATTGCTTTCGTAGGAAGCATTTTGATAGGAAAGGATGACAAATACAATAAAACGCAAACTAAAATTTATGAATCAGTGTGCAACGACCATTAGTCTATTTCTTTTGCATCTCTTATATATACATATATATATATGCATGTGTTGTCTGTCTGAATGTTATTTGCATTCTGTGACCCAAGCTTTGTCGTAAGCAATTTAATGTCCAGCGTACCCTGTATAAGTTGTGCAAATGACAAATAAACTACTTAAACTTGGACATGCACAATAAGGCCAATCATAATAAACAAAAACTTTATATTTTACATTAATATAGCTTTTTACTTAATCATTTTGGTGGTGTGGTGGGGGTTTCCACAATCAGCCTCTACCTGGATAATGCGGCAGCAGCCTTATTGTGCCAGAACTCCCGCCACACACCAGTTATCAGTGGAGAGACAACAGTGTGAAGTAGCCAATTATATGGATGATTAGGAGGCCATGATGGAGTGAGGCCAATTTGACCAGGGCACACTGGTCACATACATACTCTTCAAAAAGCACCCTGAGATTTTTAATGACCACCAACAGTCAAAACCTCAGCTTAGTCTATGTTTACACCTGGTATTAAATCCGTTCTGGGTTATCTGATGACAACTGGTCAGCTGAGACAAGTCACTGTCACAAGCCACTGCAGGGTCATTTGATTTCAGGGCTAAATATACCACGTATTAAGTCAGGATGACACAACATGTTTGCAAGAGCAAAAAGGCACAACAAGTCATCACATTATTGCTTACTGCACATTATACTAAATATACTCAAATATACCAAATCTACTGCAAACATGCTGTTTCGAATGAAATGCTCATTGTTATTTTAGCTCCTATATAAAGTATTTTTTGGATGTACCACTTGATCTGCATCATTCAATGCTGTTGTAAATCCAAGACATTATACGCAGTCTTGTGCATGTACATGCAGCTTTATGTCATCAAACATTTAAGTGTGGTTACAGTATATATACATTTTCATATGGTACCTTATCAGCAAAAGATGCCTCATTAATGGACTAAAATGCAAATTTTCCATATAAACAACTTTAAAAATATTATATAGACATTTCTGAGTATATATATGTTTAATACAATTTAAAATAACTTTGTACAATTGAATACAAGTTTTAATACAATTTAATATATTTATAAAACAACTGAATATATTTTAAATTATACTTTATTTCTGTGATGTTCTGTCAGCAGCAGTAATATGCTCATTTGGTGCTTAGGAAACATTTCTTCTTATTATCCATGTTTACTATTTTTGTGGAAACCATTATACTTTGATGATTCAGGATTCTTTGATGAATAGAAATGTTCAAAGAATGGCATTTATTTGAAACAGAAATATTTTCTAACATTATTTATTTCATTGTCATCAATTGAATGCATCCTTGCTGAATAAGAGTATTAATTTCTTTAAAAATGGATGTTAATATCAGGTGTTAGTCAGTACCTCAGCTACAGTTGGTAATCAGTTGGGAAATCTACGTGACTGCCAGTCCAGGTGTCGCGTGTTGTCGCTAGTAAGAGCGGCAGCCATGAAGCTGTTGCTGTGTTGTGGATCTGGAATTCCTGATTCCATCCATTAATTCCGCCTTGAGCTCTCGGTAAGTCAAGTTTGCCAGCGGTTTGCCGTTCCAAGCCCAGGGTTTTTAACGAAGGGCCTTAATGACCCGCCTTAACGACAGGACTTAACGAGGTCCTTAATGAAGCTGCCGCTATCGTTAAGGCTGGTGATGGCGGGATGATGAAAGACGCTGAGAATCCCCTCTGTGTAGTCATGGAGAATGAGAGGAGCGTGTCCTTTTGTCCCTGGCACTGACCTGATCGACGTGACCTCCGCCGACACTCCTTCTGATTTACACATCCAATAACACCGACGGAGTGACACGGCTCAAAGCAAACACTCAAACACACACACGGACTCAAGGACAGACACACAGCATGATGCACAACCGCACACACACGCTGCCAACCAGATGCCTGACCACATTAACAAGCATGATTTTAAACACGTTGCACCATTATTGGCCCTAGCGAGATTGGAATATCGGTACTAAATGAGCGCTAATATCTACACAGCTGAACCGGGCCGACACCTTAATAAAGGACTTATCAAAGAGGCAGTTGATTCAAAAACAAGACATCTTGAAAAGCAACTGAATTATACATGAAATCACATCAGATAGGTCTCATTTATGCAGCGACATCCAGCTGACCGTAATATGCATTCAAATTAGCCATGAAAATTGTTGGCAGACATCCTGTTTCAAGGACAGCTTGTCGGCTTCTTTTGTATACATGGGCATTATCATTAAGCCTCTAAATCAACTAAATTACTTATATTATAAAGTAATGTTCTTATACTCATATAGTCAATTTCATATTTTTGCAATAACCATAAATCATGAACTGTGGGAAAAAATATTCAGTGTCAACCTCTAAATCACTTAAATAACTTATTCGGGTATACTCAATTTCATATTCCTGCAGCACAATAAATCATAAAACACTGGGAGAGGGGAAAAAAATGTATTTCGCATCTGTGCATTAACCTAATGAATGTGTTTTCCTGGGCAGATTTATTTAGCGCCCCGCGAGTTGGGAGAAACAGTGTTTGAGAAAATGGCACTTCAGCCATCATGTGAAATGGGTTTTGACTGCTCTAAACAGCAATGCAGTGGCCTGGATACCGAGAGGCCATCTACACACATAACCATTACAGAAACACACACTTCGATACACACAGATCTCAGCGTGTTATGAGTTTCAATCCCCCTTTGCCACCGGGGAATCTTATCAAAGGCTTTAAGGCTGATGGGAGACAATCCTCGGCTCCTTCACGTCTGAGTGAGGAAGATGAAGCTCGTGCGCTTCTCCTCAGAGGAGCTCAGCAACACATGACTCACTAGAGGCATTGAGATGGTACTTTTGCTTTGGCTCCCTCAACTATATGACCAACCTCTATAGTTTATAATAGATAATAGGAGTATGTTTTACAAGAAAATCCTACTTCTGTTTTCTAATGAAAAATGTCATGCTTAATTCAAATTTGTTACTTGCCGTTTCTTTGTAATTGTTCATAAAATGTACTAGCAATTTCTGAGTGAAAACTGTTTATACACAAAATTGTGTGCCCATGAAAACGAAGGCTGCCAGGAAGCATATCACTATTGAAAGATTCACTAAAGCAGCTTCATAACAACCATCACTTAAAGGCTTCAGGGCATATCTCCCAAAACAAGTCAAATGACAAAACCAGACAATCTATTACACATCTATGTTATTTCTGTTCTGGCACAGTGACAGGTCTCTTTCGCAGGTGCAGTGTGGGAGAATTCTAAATCGGGATGACCTTGCTTGGCTAACTCTCCACTCTTGGTCATACTGCATGACTAAGAGCAGGCGTGACTGTGTCTTCTCACCCAGACTGACCTTCCTTCTGTCTGGCCCCTAGCTAGAATCAACCTTGCATCCCTCACAGGATCTCCTCTGCCAGGCGGCTTCTCACCTGTAGCCCCAAGGCCCAGCTGAGAGTCCACGACTGTGGGGCCTTCACAGAGCTTTAGAGGCGCCCTTATCTAACACTGACACATAATTAACATCAGCCCTGCTAGCCCAGACGCACTGACCGCATTATTAAAGCTGTTTACCCTGGCGTAGCCTTACACCGTAACACCCAAGCACTAGATTTGAGCTCTAAGAATCATGGAAATCAGACAGAAAATTTGCATTTACAGAATAACATGCAAATTTTAGACTAATAAATCCAAAGTATGGCTCTACACTTAATCAAATCATGATAAGGACTACTGTCTCTGAATAATAAAGTGCAAAAAGACTATTTTAAATAAAATATATTCTGTGTGTTTCTGTTTGAATGAACAGCACAGTTTTTCTACCACATATACTCAGGCAAGCATGATGATTGTGGTGTTTTCAGTTTCTGCTGTCTCATCATATGAACACATGAACTTCATCTCCAGAGCTGCTCTCCGCTCATATCATGAGTGTTTCACCATTTCATTATTTGATAAAAACCATCATCATTCCATAGATACACAGAAACTTAAAGGTCAAGACAACTCATCAAAATAAAAATAAAAATTGTGTCAAAAATATATGACTATTCTACAGTAGAATGTACTTCTTAATGTAATAATATTGTTATTATTTATTATTTAATGAATATTACACAATTTCACTTCCATGTTTGAATTATATCAATAAACCTAATAAATAAGGTTTGCCAATTAATAATGAAAGGAATTGTACAATTTGTGCTTTATGCTTTAATTTGATTACCACCATTTTTGATAATAGATTTGTATTCAATTATAAATAAAACAGATCACAGAATTTCAAGAAAAAAAAATCATAGGGCCCTATTATAAAAATGTATACATTTTAAAATAGTTACATTTTGTAAATGTAAAAACATTTTAAAGTTATTACAAGCATTAAGAAAGGGAAATGTGGCAAAAGCATAAATACATAAGGATTTAACAGGGCACAAAAAATTCAATTTTTGCTAAACATTTAATAAACTGATGTTCAATTGTAATGTTAAAAGCTTCATGATTTAAATTTATTTATACATGCTTTATTATTACTATATTGTAAATAACATTTTAAAATGGAATGCTGAACATTTTTAACCAAAAAAAAGAATTTGGAGGAAAAAACACAGGGTCATACAGACCCCTCTGATGTGCAGTGCTCAGAAGTACAGAACAGGAAGGTTCAATGTATCTATGCTCAAATCTGTGAGAGGACCAATTTGATTGAAAATGTAAGCACTACGAGAACTAGGTGAGAATGGTATCTTACAGTTGATTTCACAAGTGGGGTTGAGCTGTGGTTACAGGTCAGTGGAGTCACAGTTTCACTCACACTCGTACACTAATGCTCCTAGCATGCTAGTAGGGGTGCTGTGGTTAGTTACTGGTGCTGAGTCTGATAATCGAGGTGTTGTTTTTGTCCGTGTTGTTTTTATCAGGCTGAGCCGAAACTGATGTAATGCCATCTGACTCAGCTTGGCCCAACACCCAACAACGTCCATCACCCGCGTGTCACTTATGCCCACGTTTGCCGGTCACATGAGTAGTTGATTCACATCATCAGCAAGTATTTTTCCAATTTGCTGCTGTTGTTCAGCCTCCTTCATGCATCATTTATGATCAAAACCATCTTTATTTGGCACAAGTTTATGCAAATACCAGCGGTTATTATCATAATCAGCTGAAATATGAAGAAAGAGCGTGGTTGTTTTATGAATGTGTTTAACTTTAATAGGTTGGCTTTGAAGCCGATCGTACAAACTTCAGCTTTATTTACTTTAAAATTTGCATCAGAATTGGTGCCCTTCCCCTGCCTACAAATTTTTCTGGGCATTTAAAGGGCAGTTTGCTCACTTCTATGCCATTGTCTGACAGAGCCAAGACGAGCGACCCTGTGCCAAATACTATACATCACTTAACTGCAAAAGACAGAGATTCTAATTTTAATTGTTCTGAGCATGACTTTGAGTAGGCTGTATGAATAAATGTAAAAACAATGGTAGTTTGGTGCTTTTCCAAACACTTTGCATACAAAATGCTATGCAGTTCAGAAATAGCAAACGCCAATGTCCCTGGAGAAGCGTTAAGCATGTTTAATAACATTAGGGTGCACCCCCTTTGAAAGTGGTCATCTCTATGCCTTATTCCCTGCACAGAAGAAAACCCTTTGAAGAGGTAACTCTTTAAGGGGTTTGCCAAGAACAGGGATCACAAATCGCAGTGGTCTGGAATATACGTCTAACATCTCTAGAGCTCAGCGGAAGAAGGGAGGCACTGTACTGTACTTCATTCACACTAAACATGAAGAAATTCCATCATTACATAGCTTAACACACACAAACATATTATGTGTGTGTGTGTGTGTGTGTGTGTGTGTGTGTGTGTGTGTGTGTGTGTGTGTGTGTATTAGTGCTGTCAAACATACACATCCAAAAATAAAAGTTTTTGTTTACATAATATATAAGTGTGTACTACTTTGCATATTTTTTATGTATGTTTAAATATATACACATACAATATATTTTGAAAATATGTACCTGTATATACATGAATATGTTTATATTAATATAATTCATAGTATATATAAATATATAAACATAACATATTTATCTGAAATATATACATGCATGTGTGGGTATTTATATATATATACATAATTAATAAACAGTACACACACATATTTTATGTACACAAAAACTTTTATTTTGGATGCTATTAATCAGGATTCATCATTTGACAGCACTAATATATATATATAATATTTATTAAAAATATCAATTACATTTCATTTATTTAAATTAATGATATATACATTCACTATAAAAACTATATTATATTTTATATTGAATACATAAAAATATGCTTTCAAATATCATAACTGAGTATGTGGAGAGGATTTTTCAGTGACTCTTTTTGCAGGTTACTTCTTCACACTGCGACGAGTGGCTTTATAAATTGAATCATTCATGCGAACAATCCATTAAAAAAATGCTGATTCATTCGGGAACTAAACTTTTATGGAGGAAAAATGTAATCATTCACCCAATAAATTTGTTTAAAAAACTGATTAATTCAGAAGCAAAATGACTGACTGAGAGAATCGTTGAATCACTCAACAGATTCGTTTGAATCTGAAACCGCATACTACCATAACACTCTTTTATTTATGTAACCAAAAAAGTAAGAGTAGTATTCTAAGTATGTAACTCCAAATTCAGCCCGTTTCATTTAGGAACGAAAACAAAATGAGTCTTTGAATCAATCTCTCAATTGATTTGTTAAAAATACTGATGTTTATTTCATGGAGCAAATATAAGATACTCAATGTTAACTTCTCATTTTGTTTATTGAACATTTATATCCCTTATGAAGATTAACCAGGTTTTACTTCAAATAAAACCAAAAAACTGCTATATTTACTATAGTTAAACCCTGGTAAACAAATTAACCATGGTTTTGCTACAGTAACGATGGTAACCATGGTATTTGTAGTAAAACTGTGATTGTACAAAATTGGTAATCATAACACCAAAAAAATAATAATAAAAATGGTTACTACACTTTTATTATAATAAAACCATGGTTAATTTTCTTAAGGGGTGAAAATAATATTGCATCCACAATCCGAATCAGCATGTTTTACGTTCTGTTCAACACTATATTGACTTCCACAGCCATTAGTCAATGTTTTATTCTCCTGCCACAATAATCTCTTTTAACTATCTTCAATTTCTCAGAAAATACTGATGCAATAAATTAAGTTTATCATGTAATTCATTTGATTTTGAATTGATTGACAGTCTTAATATAGAGATTTTTAAGCTCAGCTCATGCAGTTCAAAGACCTGTTCTGATTGTAGCCTCCGGCTTCACACTATAATATTGATGATGTGCCTTTTGCAGCTCGCAGGCTGTTAGATGCACATCTAAAAAATATGCATGTAGTCATTCATACCTGAAAAAATCTGCATATTCATGTTTTATCAGTAAAGGCCACAGGTCAATTTTCCTCCCTCAAAGCATCACCCTTTTCAATAATCTCTCTTCATCTCTCTCTCTCTCTCTCTCTCTCTGTGGCATTGCCCTCATTCAGGGGCAGTAGGCATAGTTAAGTAGAGCGGATGGCCAGCCTCAGCTGAGAGGATTCAGAATAAATATTAGCTCAAGGTCATGCACTGTATTCACACTGGACTATACATAATCATGAGTTAACCCTCCACATGAGCATCCCCTGTCCAAGCATGAGCGAAGTCTTACAGTCCTCCAGCTGCAAATCACTGACAGTGAACTACCTCTAAAGCCTTTATTCTAGAGAACCTGTGAGTTACATCTTTTCTTCGATGTTGAAACTTGGCTTTACCAGGGTTTCCCAACCTGGAGGTCACCATGTCTATTTGATTTTAGTGGAAATGATTATGATTTTACTCAGAGCCATAATCAAGTCATTTGCTGTTCACACAGAATGTTCTTGGATTCCCTCAGCAGTCTGCACCAGTATTAGTGACATAAAGCTAAAATAAAATAAAATATAAATGTTAGTTTGACTTAAACTTAAAAACTTAAAGGGATGGTTCACCCAAAATGAAACTTTTGTCACCATTTACTAACCCTCAAGTTATTCCAATCCTTTCTTCTGTTGAAGATAAAGAAGATATTTTGAAGAATGTTGGCAAACAAGCACTTGCGGTAGCCATTGACTTCCATAGTGTGGAGAAAATACTATGGAAGTCAATGACTACCGGCAGCTGTTTGGTTGGCAACATTCTTCAAAATATCATTTTGTATTCAGATTCAGAATTGTAACAACATGAGTAAATTATGACAGAATTTTACATAATTTATTTTTGGTAAACTATATCTTTAAATACTAAAATAAAAGTTTATGTTGAAGTATTAAAATGACTAAACTGAGAAAATAAATTAAAGCTAAACTGAATATAAATATAAAAATGTATATTACAAAAGTACTACTAAACTCAAAAAGAAAACTAAACCTAAAAATAGAAAATAGAAAAAGATAACTTGATATATTAATAAAGAGTGGAATAATACTAAAATAACACAGCTGCACTATTTTTAGACAGTTACTCTGTGTATAAAGCCCTGCATTATTTTCCGTCTAGCTCTATTGTACTGTAGATGCAAGAGCATTTCCTGCGTGAACTGGCTGTTAATTAAAAAGCCATGGGTAAATACCAGACGGAATACAGCTTGGGCCAAAAAAAATCCTTGTTTCTTGTGAAAATTCTCAGCATTCAGTGAACAACTTGCCATCAAATTAAATGCATGCAACAGACTGAAAGTGTGCAGTGATATTCATAAGGCAAATCACTAAAATCACTCTGGATGTATCTGAAGAAATGTATGCGAAAGATAAAATGGCAGGTAATTCAGACAGTTTATATAAACTGTTCACAGATGCATGGGGAAAGAGGCTTGTGAAGCATATTATTTGTATAAAAATAAGAGTGAAAACCAAACTGCTGCCCGATGTGACAATCACTCTGGAGCGCCAAGTGTGACCTGACTAATTTCATGCACCGTATGAAATGAGTGACACAAAATTCAGTATTTCATAACAAAATGCAGTTACACTTTAATGTGTTTCATATATCGACAAAAGCTAGCTGCATTTTGTCACAGAAACCTTTCCATTTTGACTGCACAAGGTGTTATCGATTAAGTTACTCTTGTGTGTGCAAATAGAAGGAACTTGTGTGAATTGTTTGCATGAAATGAGTGTCTGCTAAGGATTGTGTCTGAAATTATTTGCGAATTTCACATTTAATGGAAAGCTGACTTTCGTCTTTCTGAGCATGAAATGCAGTAAAGTATAACTTGTGTCATGTAATATTGCATTTTCATGTGAAATAAATAATCTGGTTCATGAAATTAGTCAGTTTACACTTGGTTCTCCATAAATCAGCCTTTCAAAACACATTTGATGTTTAATATACAGTTACACTACCATTTAAAAGTTTGGGGTCTATAAGATCTTTAAAATATTTTTGAAAGATGTCTCTTATGCTCACCAAGACTGCATTTATTTGATCAAATATATAGAAAAGACAGAAATATTGTAAAATATTATTACAATTTAAAAGGACTGTTTTCTATTTTAATATATTTTAAAATGTAATTCATTCCTGTGATGTCAAAGCTGATTTTTTTAGCAGTCATTACTTCAGCCTTCAGTGTCACATGATCCTTTATAAATCATTCTAATATGCTGGTTTGGTGATCAATAAATAATGTTTTTCAGGAAATATTATTATCAATGTTGAAAACAGTTATTCTGGAATTTTCCGTTTTTATTTCAGAATTCTAGATGATAGATGACAACATTATAGATGTATTTACAACCACTTTGTATGGTTTTAATGCATCCTTTCAAAAAATAAGTATTTATTAAAAAAAATTCTTACTGACCTTAAAGGGATAGTTCACCCAAAAATGAAAATGTTATGTTTATCTGCTTACCCCCAGAGCATCCAAGATATAGGTGACTTGATTTCTTCAGTAGAATGCAAACAAAGATTTTTAACTCAAACCGTTGCAGTCTGTCAGTCATATAATGGCAGTCAATGGGACCCACGGCTTTGAGAGTAAAAAAAAATATACACAGACAAAACCAAATGAAACCCTGCGGCTCGTGGCGATACATTGAGACACGAAATAATCGGTCTGTGCAAGAAAATGAACAGTATTTACATAATTTTTTACCTCTGATCCACCGCAATGTACAACTGTCCTGAGCGCGTTCACAACAGCCGGCGCGTGACGCATCAATGTGCTCTAGCATAGTAGACCATAGATATATATATACGTAGATGCCTCATTAGCGACGGTTTCTATGGGTAGCGATACATAAGCCATCTGCCATTTTTGGAATGGTCTGCAAACATTTTGAGCACGTTGACTGTGTGTGTCTACAACAGCAGGTTATAGAAATGATGATTCAGTCAGTGTGGAAGAACTTGACTGGTCTGCAGAAAGCCAAGTCCTAATTCTAGCTGAACACCTCTGGTCTGACTTTAAATGCAGACCTTGAGACAAAAATTCATCACCAAACACCTATGCCAGAACTAGAGATCTGCACGGGCTCAAAACTGAAGCCCGAACCCGGCCCGTACCCGAGATCGTCTGACCCAACCCGACCCGGCGGCGGCACAGTTAAATTTAAAGCCCGAACCCGACCGAAATCCCAACAACGAATAACAAAAAGGAAAAGGTTGCATTTCACGATTGCATGCAAAGAAACGGATTAATCAAGGCTCTGACATTTCACAAACATTTACCAGTTATGAAAGTTTGTGAACATCAGGCAGCGGTCGATCGCATACATTCTGCCGAGTTTATGAATTTTGTATGGACAAGAAGATGACGACCGTGCAAATTATGGTCATTTTTTGTCAGTTAAGGCTCGTTAGCATTCTGTCTACTTTAAATCAGACATAAGATCTTAAATAAGATTGTATTTATTTGAATGAATTAATCATTTATTTGAGAGAGAGAGAGAGAGACCAAGCGGCGGCGAGAGACCGAGAAAAGTTGCGTTGCGTGCATGTGAACCTGCGTCTGCGCGTCTCTCTCTACAAGCAATGAGGCTTAGTTACTTCAAAAACAGCGATTTTGCCGCCTCATTGCAGATAAATATAATGTTGTGACTTGCGAGTCAGTAGCCTGTCGAAGCTATTTTACTAATAAAAGTTTCCGTGCTGTTTGTGCGCGATCTCTGATATGTGTCGTGCCTCTATGAAAGCAGCGAAGCCTCTGCATATAGTTTTGGTTTAGCTACAAACCCGAACCCGACCCGAAGCTATCCATTAAATATTAACGAAACCCGACCCGAAACCCGACAGTATCTCGGGACCCGCGGGTTCGGGTCGGGTAGCAGACCTCTAGCCAGAACACGTTGATGCGTCACGTGCCGGATGTTGCACTTGGACAGTTGGACATTGCGGTGGATCAGAGGTAAAAAATGATATAAATACTTATTTATTTATCAGTTTCTTGCACAGACCGATTGTTTCGTGTCTCAATGTATCATCACGAGCCACAGGTTTTCATTTGGTTTTGTCTGTGTATATATTTTTTTACTCTCAAAGTCGTGGGTCCCATTGACTGCCATTATATGACTGACAGACTGCAACGGTTTGAGTTAAAAATCTTCGTTTGTGTTCTACTGAAGAAACAAAGTCACCTACATATTGGATGCCCTGGGGGTAAGCAGATAAACATCACATTTTCATTTTTGGGTGAACTATCCCTTTAAACTTTTGAATGGTAGTGTACAGAATAGGGATTTTGAACCAAGGAGATTTCACAGTGGGCATTGCTAACCAGTGCAACACCACAGAAATAGAAATAAGAGAGATTATGAAAATATCCTGTTGCATATTGCAGTCGTGACTGGCAGAGGAAAAACTCCACAAAGATTTACATGCAAGAGACGGCTTTTCACGTCATTGCATCACGTTACGCAGGCAGTTTCTCTGTTGTGAGAGCATAACAGTCAAAGTTAGGAATCAAACAATATCGGAATGCCATTTGATAGCACCACTTGTTAGAAAAAGGAAAATAAGTTCACTTTTACATGTAATGAAAGTGTGGGTAAAGGAAGAAAAAACACTTGCGTGTGTGGCATTATCTTGATTTGAAAGATGCACAGGGAGAGGCAAGGAATAGAATAAAGAGAGAGGAGAGAAGAGAATGGCTTAGACATGTTCTCTTTGAATTTCACTTATAATAGACTCTCCAGATCCTCCCCCTTCCCCCTCTCCTCTACTTCTCTCTTTCAGCTCCCACTCTCAGAACAGAAACACGTTTGAATTTCTTCTCCACAGGGGTTTATAATAAAATGGTATTTAACCACGCCTCTCTCTCTCTCTCTCTCTCTCTCTCTCTTAGCCCTGCCTCTCTCCTGCATCCTACTCTCTCCTTGTTTGCTGTGCTTTCTCGCTGTGCTTTTTCTCCTTTTTAAAAAAAAATATTGATTTGCAAGAATCCCTCTCACCGGATTCCAAGGTCATGAGTTTGCATATAAAGTGGAAGCCAAAAGTTTGAAGATACACTGAAAATCTGGGGTTCAAAATCTAATTTAAAGGAGCAGTTCACCCAAAATAAATCAATCATGTACCCTTTCTTACCTTCATGTCATTCCAACTCTTAATGACTTTCTCTCTTCTGTAGAACACAAAATATTTTCTGATATCTGATATATATTTAAACTGTTTTGTCTATACTAACACCATTGGACCTAAATGACTTTCACTGTGATAACAAATGAACTTCTTTTGTGTTCTACAGAGGAAAGTCAGTCACACAGGTTATTTTCCATTGTAAATTGTTAGACAGTGGTCACTGACCATTGCACCTGTGTTTTGCAGCCTCTCACATGTGACACTTTATTCTAAAATGCAATGCTCAAGGTAAAGAGTTCAACTCTTCTGTATTTTTCCCATTTTTTCATGTTTTTCAAAGCCAAAACAATGAATGACCTATCACCCAGCATCTGAAAAATATTATGATGTAAAATTAATGGTAAATATTTAAGATTCTCCACTATTTATAGGACACTAATCAAATGTATTTGTGATAATGACCATGGTAGGACACAAAATTGTGGCGTTCATGCAGTTTGCTGTCATTAAAACAAAAAGCAGACAAACCAAATACTTATCACTCAAATTACAATGCTAATAATATAATTTATAACAACGAATGTTAGAAGCATTCTCACTAATGGTCTCAGACTTCTGGACCCCACTGTTTGTGTTTTCCACGTTGACCCTCTCCTCCCCACTCGAGTGCATTTCCAGCTCATTTGCTCCGCAGCATTAACCTTCCGACATTTTCTCATTCCTAGCCCATCTCTCTGTCCATCCGTCATCTCCGCCGCCCACCCCGTCGCTCATCTCGACATCTCAGCATCATTCCCGCAACTTCCTTTATCATTTACCTGTGCGCCCCTCCTTTTCTTCACTCCCTCTCTCTCCTTGTCAGTCTCTTTCTCTCTCTAATTGCTCTCTCTCTCCTGCTGAGCTCCAGCCCGGAGGCTAAATGATTTTCACTGCAAGAGACAGAGTGAAAGAAACCACAAAGCCATTCCGAAAGAGACATTCCGCAATTATTACTGATGATCTTTCTCGCAGCGTGTGTGTGCTGTAACTGTTGCCCCTGCGTGCTCTCTTTCTGTCGCTCACCCTCTGTGTCTTATTCTCACTTTATTCTCATTTTTACTCATCCTCCCTCCCTTGCTTTGTAGCAGAGTTGTGGACTCGAGTCGCATGCCTCAAGACTTGCCTCGGACTCGAGTCTCAAATTTGAGGACTTGTGACTTGACTCGACATAATCAAAGAAGACTTGCGACTCGACTTAGACTTTGACAACGATGACTCGAGACTTGACTTGGACTTTAGCCCTGTGAGTGACTCGGCAAGTCTTTACCTTCTAAAAAAAAACTGAGTTCTGATCAACATAGGCTGGTTACTGAAGCGTATGATCACACTATGATTAGTGCAGCTTTTGGCACTGAGCCAGAGATGGACTTGCCGATGTATATTGAAACAGCAGTAGCCTAATAATAGGCTAAACCTTAATTTTAATAAAATTCAGGTCAAACGCTTGTATGTAGCCTTTAGACATAAAGTTCACTCTATTCTTCCTGTTTACCAGCCACTCACTTTCATGTCTTTCAAAAGAAATGGATGAAGTCACGTGTTGTAATTAAATCTGACAGCTCTTATAGCGCACATATAACCCTTAAACTAAGCCATCAACTGTGATCATTATGAACTTGTTTAAAACACAAAATACATTTACTCACATATATTTGTGTATCTGAATAGCTACAGTTTTGCCGTGGATCATTTTGCATGCCTCATTTCTTAAACCTGCTATAGTGAACGCTGTGGTGCCAGACATGTTTGGTTTAAGCTTGTAAACTTAACATATATTAACTCAACCCCTTAGAATTACAAAAATATTAAAATTGTTTTTTGAATGAAGAATAACAAAGACAGTGCAGCACCATGATTAGGCTATAACTAGGCTATCGTTGCGATCCTCTCCGTGACAGCATGACATTTTAATAATTTGTTATTATCAATATTTGTTGAAGGAACAGCCTATATTAGAACATTAATAATATAGAGCTATAAGAAAACACATCATCCAATCTGTCTTTTAAACCCATTCAATTATGGTTTCTTATTTGTATTTAACATTTGTATAGGCTATATTATTGTTACCTGTATATATTTACTTTTCCGCTTCCTTTCATGTATCTCTTAATTAATGTTCTGATCACTGTATCATTTAGGACTTAAAGTACCATAAATGTTTTGTAAATACTATAAATAATACCCGACAATCATGTCAATAAAGCTATGTCTATTTCTTTAGACCTACATCAATAGTTGTCGATAAATGAGCGTCTGTATTACATATTAGCAAGTTATTAAATATCTGACTCAATTGATTCATTAAAATCACAGAATTGTTAACAATTGAAACAGTAGACATAAATAAATTATTAATTCACTTAGGCCTATATTTGTTAACAAACAATGACTCATTCCTCAATAAACACCACTAATTATTATATCTTTATAATTATACTTACTATAGACTATTAATACAGAGACACTCATTTGGGCAAATAGCACTAATTACTTGTTTAGGACTTTGCAAGTTGAGGACTTGCAACTCGACTTGGACTTGCTCGTCTGGACTTGAGATTTGACTCAAGACTTGCAAAACAGTGACTTGGTCTCGCCTCTGCCTTGTAGTGATATTTAATTATATTTGGACGTGCAGTGTTTTAGAACAGCTTGTTGGCCATGCTTTTAGGAATGAAAGTAGACAAGCCATGTGTGTGTGTGTGGCCAGATCGTGCATGCTACGCCATATTGCCCCCCCAAGAGACACACCCCATTAAAATGCAGGGACAGCCACCATCTACCCCTGCCAACACCTAACATATTCAAAACGCTCCCTGAGTGCTCGAGAAATGAGAAATATAATAACCCAGCTTGCCAGCGCTGCAAACACGTACGCAGCACGAAATTTGCACATGCTACAAGGTTACTCAATTTCACCAGCTTGGAGCTCCACGGTGGCATCATAACCCCGTCTTTTTCATCCCGAAAATACGCTCCATGCCTACAAACGTGCTCCTGTTGAATTCAGTTATAGGTTTTATCAACAGATTGTCTCAGATCCTAGTGTGTTTAGAACCAGCACAGGTGGTCTCGCTGATCATCTGTGAGGATCCCTCGTGACAGCCGGAGACCCTGGAGCTTGCAGAAAAAGAGTGCAGGGCTTCAGGCAGCTGGTTGCTGCTTCAGTGTGTCGTTCCTCCAAGGAACAGCTTGATAGGTGGGCGCATCACATTACAGGTTGCCTGTAGTATCCAGCAGCATCCAAGCATATGGTAGGAGCACAAGGGCATTAACATGCTCGTACCCACACACAACATACTTAACATTAATTCTTGACATGACACACAGGGTGCTTCAGTTCAGGGATGGATTGGGATTTGAAAGCCAACATTGGACCATCACAACCAATCATGGATCATTTTTCACTATAGTAGCCCATTTCCACTTCAAGGAAAAAGTAAAATGGTAATTGAGATAAAGTTTGAAAAGACATAAAAGACAAGTGTGAGATATAAAGTCACAATTCAAAAAGTCATATTAAGAGATCACAACAGAGCGAAATAACAGTTTCAGATTTAAAGTCACATTCTGTGATATTAAGTCATACTGTGAGTTATAAATTTACAATCTTGGGAAATAAAGTTGCAACTGAGAGATATAAAGTCACATTATGAGATATAAAAATCACATTGTGAAATAAATTCAGATATAACGGCACATTTTCAGATATGGTCACATTTATGCGATATAATGTCATTTTGTTAGATATGAACTCAATTTTATTAAAGACTCAATTGGGATATATAAAGCAACATTGTGAGATATAAAGTCACATTGTGAAAATTTATATTATGAGATATAATCTCACAACTTTGATAAATATTAGGCAAAGTCATGTTATGCGATAAAAAGTGATATTGTGAGATATAAAGTGTTATTGAGCAATATACAGTAAATAGTCACAGACTCATAGATACTGTATTTAAAATCTATCTATCTATAAACTATTTTATATAGTTTAACCAAGATTCACATTTTGAGATATAACATTGTGGGATATAACTCATCATTTAATAAGAAATAAAGTCACAATTGTGGGATATAATACAGAAACTTATCTGATGTATTACTAAACTACCTTTCCAGATATTCAATGTGGAATTTAAACCCCATTTATACAATTATTTCTTGAGTATATTTAATGACTTATGTTGCCTTTTACATTGCTCAAAAGCAGAACTAACAAGATACATAATGAATGAAGAATCACTGGTAATGCTGAGTGAGACTTTGAGATTTAAAACATGTCCCTGACTAAGGATTTACATAGTCGAGTCAGAATTGTCAAATCTGATGTTTGGAGGCAGGGCAAAATACATTACCAAGAGTCAAGTAGTCAAACATTTGTCAGTCATAAATAATGACGCTAACACACAGAGAAAATGTGTATCGGATGCCTCGCAGATGCAAACTGGGCAAAAGATGTTTTATGTTTTATTAATAGGTAGCTAACATTGGCCGGCCGCATATCATTTTGTTTATTACTTATCAGAACTGATGAAACTGAAGATTTGCTGAAGAAAAAACAAATAATCCACACATAAGATGAAATCAACAGATGCAAAAAGTATTCGATGAAGCCTGTGTGCATTAATGT
The DNA here is from genome assembly GCA_027564155.1 of Gymnocypris eckloni scoliostomus. Lineage (NCBI taxonomy): Eukaryota > Metazoa > Chordata > Actinopteri > Cypriniformes > Cyprinidae > Gymnocypris > Gymnocypris eckloni. The sequence continues at coordinate 9,398,250 of CM050422.1, forward strand.
TTACTCTAACTGTACAGAGATTTTCAAGTAGGAAATTAATGAATATCCTGCTAATTTTTCTGGATTTGAAGCATAGCCTATTGGCACATAAAACTCTGTGTGATCGCCTGAATATGAGCTGCTGTGAAAACTGCTCAAACACAGCTAGTTTTATCCAGGCCCGGTTCCAGAATTAAATACTGAGGATGCTTTAGAAAGTGTGCTCTAGCCTCAATACACATAATAATGCGTATATATTTTTTCTGTCCATCACTCTTTGAAATTTAAATCCCGTATAAATATATGGATGTAATTCATGAAACTTTGCAGCATTGTATGTGGCCAAAAAATAAATGTTTTATAAAAATTATGAATGGATTATATACGTATAGCCTAGAAAGCACACAAAGAGCACTGCCTTTATAATCACTAAAAAGCTGTTCCCATCACGCGATCTCATGAAGTTTTGTTATAATGAGAGGATTTCACAAGCTTGCACTAGACAAAAATAAACCATTTCATTTTCTCCAGAGCACAAACACATTGGATAGTTTACCAGATCTGTTTCACCAATATGATAGTGAACAGATAATATCTCAAGTTTTTGGGTGCCTAGAATCACAGCATCCAAAAATAAAATTAGAACCGGTTGAAATGTTGTACCATACCTGATCAAAAAATCCATTCATTCACTGCCTGTGTCAGTTTGAGACTTGTTAAAGATTTAAATCCCTGTCGGTCACGGATTATGGAAAGTGAAACTTAAATCTATCACAGGAGTGTTTGGATTTATTTATTTGATTTTATTAAAATACAATTATTTATTTTGTTGAGCACACCCTTATGGCCAAAATGGCACGATCCTCATTCATAACACCTCTGCGAATATTCGACTGTGAGATTGGTAGTCGAATCAGGCTCATCCTATCGAAGCATCAAATTTTCGGCTAATTTTCGTCACCCCTAGTTCAAACATATACATTTTTCATATATAACACCATCCCCCCACATTTGGCTTCTAGCAGGTGAAGAGACTCATGGGCAAACAAATAGCAGCAGAAGAGCGATGGGGCAGCCAGTGGCAGGAAAGGAAGTATAGCACCCTGCGGTCAGTCAATGAACGACGCCTGGAGGCATCACCACAGTCTGCTGCAAGGTCACTTTCAAAAACCCTAACACACAGTCCCTCAATGGTGAAACAAACTCCTAACCCTTATCCAAGATCCATGGCAAGCCTCAAAACACATCGGAAAACAGACTGCACTTAACTGAGTGAATGCATGAAAGAGTAGTAGTGGACAACCTCAGTCTAAATTAAGGTCTCACTCAGTGAGACCCGAATCTGAAATATCAAATTACTATTGGTGGAAGAGGTTTCAAAAGCCACCCGACTGGAGATAACTAAGCTCCCATGAAATTACAGAAATCAAGTGTTTGTGAGTGTTTTTAAAGTATTTGCAACACATTTAATGGTATTTGAATTCACTTGCTATGAGAGGATTTGAAAATATGAACTGAAGAATGTGAAAGATCAAAGCTCAGCATGTTGTTTAGAGATTCTCCTGGACAGAACTGTTTCAGAAGTATGTGAGGACATTTCTGAAGACCTAACTGAATTTGTTCCCATTTAACAAATCATTATTTAGGACTAATGGCTGTGCTACCTCTCATTTTAGTTAATTCAGTGGGACGAACTACATAACATTACAGATGCTCGTGTTATGTAACTTACACTGACTGTTTCCAGTCCTCCTCACTTAATATTTTCAGTCAGTACTTAAATGGTAAAGTCTGATTTAAAATTGCTTTTAAAAAATGGCACTGCCCCCTAAATATACATCTACCAACCTATCTACCCCATTCAGTAATTGAATTGAAAATGTATTTTAAATTCAAATTCAATTTGTGAATTTGTACTGAGTGAAAAAGATAGAAAATCAGATAGATAGACAGAAAATTAACAGAATGACATATACATAGACTGAACGACAGACCGATAGAATGATAGAACAACAGAGACAGAATGTAAGGTGTATCAACAGATTCAGATAGACACAGTAGAGACATATACAGATAAAGCGAGAGATACTGTACTGTAGATAGATAGACAAAAACAGAATGAAAGAACAACAGACAGACAGAGACAGAGAACTAAATAATGAAGGACAGACAGACAAAGCAAAACAACAACTGACAGAACAAAAGAACAACAGACCGAATGAAAGACTGACAGACAGAATGAAATAATGAAGGACAGATGGACAAAATGAAAGACAGTCAAAATTAAAGAACGACAGACAGAATGAAAAAAAGAAAAACAGACGGACAAATGAAAGAATGATGGACAAAATGAAAGAACAACAGAATGAAAGAGAGAAAAGAAAAGAACAACAGAGACAGACAGAAAGAAAGAATGAAGGACAGACAGACAAATCGATAAAAATATGGACAAAACGAAAGAACAACAGACAGAATGAAAGAATGACAGACAGAACTAAATAATGACAGACAAAATGAAAGAAATAAAGACAGAACGAAAGATTGAAAGGCAGATAGACAAAATGAAAGAACAACAAACTGAACAAAAGAACAACAGACAGAACAAAAGAATGAAAGAATGACACACAAAGCAAAAGAACGACAGACAATAGAAAAGAATGACAGAACAAAGGCAAAAAGAAAATATGAAGAACATATAGGCAAAACGAAAGAAATATGGACAAAACCAAAGAACAGCAGACAGAACTAAAAAAACAGGAATTAAAGAACGACAGACAGAACAAAGGAACCACTGACAGAATGAAATAATGACAGACAGGTGGACAAGACGAAAGACAAATAGAACAACATTTATTTAATGGCAAGTCAGAATTTGGGCTTGCAAAGCTATCAGTGTTGAGAATAATTCTAGTAGAGTAACACAGAATCGCCAGTACTCTCAACCAGTGTGTACTAGCCTGCTTTGAGCACAGACTCCCCTGCAACATAAAACTGTGAAAATGCCTGCCAAACATGTTGCTAACAAAACAACTGTGGAATTAGGAATCGGATTTGTAAACCACAACATTTCCAATCAAAGCCAATCAAACAAAACCCAGAGGAGGGTAAAGGGCTGGGACACTTAAAGAGATAATCAAGAGACCCCAAGCACTAAAACATCACTTCCACAAACACAAAACCACAGAGGAACGATGGTGTTTTCAAGCACTCCAAGTACCAAATCTCAATCATGCCACTTTTATTATGCACATCCAAATTATGCCTGTTAGGAACTGCCTTGGGAGGCCTAAGGTTTTATGAGGTTGGTATGATAGTGCGCAAATTTGTTTTCCCTATGCCTCACATTCTAGGCATTGCTTTCGGATGCAAAAGATGTGCTAATTTATGTCCATACATTAAGATCAAGAAGAAACTACATTAATTTCGGAATACAGGAGCATATATTTTTATCATAAAGTCCCTGCATATGCTCTCCAGCAAGTCCACTGACATAACAATATTGATGCTTGTTATGCCAACCCCCAATTTGATTATAATTTAACATAACTATAATTGCATATAATTGATGTTACCTACCATAAAATATGTTAAAATGCATAATGGCCCAGTACGGTATTTATAGACACCGTAATGAGTATATGAATGCGTGCTCCAAATGCTGAATCTGTGATTGCTTCACTCTTTAGATTGAGTGCGCTGTGGCACTTGGCACGTCTGCCGCGGGGCTACATAGTTCACTTCAGCCCTTTATTAAATCATAATCATCTCGGTTATAAGACGCAGCAAAACACGTCCCCAATTGATCCAACAGACAGCAGTGCAGGCGGCTCCGCATAGGGTCGAAGCAGCAAGATTAAACGTCTGTAAGAGCATTAGGACACATAAGAGCATTAGGTTTGTACGTACACACACAACACATGCTCAGGCTCCGAACGGGTTCAGCCATGGAGTTAGATACTGCGAAGGATGCTCGGTGAGCAGGGAACTATTAGTGACAGCATTGCCACCTGTTAAGCACACCATATTGGCTCTAATGACATACAGGACTGTCCATCTGTAGCAATGGTCAACAGCACCTAAGGCTTTTTAGTCTCGCAATTATCCATTCCTTCACTCTGCCGCTTACTCTCACTCCCTCTTACTCTTTCTGCTGTCCACTGGACTCTAATGAAGATCAATGCTTGTCTTCATACTCACTCTAAACAGCCGTCCCGTTTGAGCTCAGTGATCAAATGTGTCTAAAACTATTGGGTGGATGTGTCTGGATCTGGAGTTGGGTATTAACAGCACGGGGGGTTCCATTAAATGCTGCAGGAGCCAACTCACAGACAGGAAGACGGTCCCAGAAGAGAATGCAAGAGGGTTTTTTTCTATTTCACAGTGCCGTCTGACTGCCTCAGGCAGACACGCAGAATCATCATCATTCATTTACTCAATGTATTACCCCACCGCCTTCCCCAGCCGCTTAAACTGCAGCTTAGGGAGATGGCAAGAGGAAAAAGATGAGAAAAAGACAGAAAGAGAGAGTTGGGAACTGTGAAATAGCAAGACAATGCCAGATATACAGTGCCAGTCAAAGTTTTGGACATGCCTGATTATGATATTGAAAATGATATTAAAGATATTTTCTACAAAAGGCATGCAGTTAAATTTTTTACAGTTTTTAAAATGAACGAATAAATAAGCAAAATTTACTTGAGCTTAAAATCTAAATTAACACATTTTCTTGTTTTAAAGAAAACCTAACACACTTTAATAGATGATTTATGCTTAGAAGAAAAATTAAAATGTGTTATTATTCTTAATTACCCTAATTTATTACCTAACACAAAAAGTAAATGTACTTTGGAAGACATTTAAATAGTTTTACTAGATAATATTACATTATTTAGAAGTATCTGTATTAATTCTCACTGTAGTATAAATTCATTTTAATTCATTCTTTAATTCTTTAAAAAAAACAAGTATTCAATTAAAATGTACATTTTAAAAAATAATGTGTAAAATAAAATACATTTTAAAAATAAATTTAATTGATGCTTAATTGTTCACCTCACATGGTACTTCTGTCACAAAAAAATGTATAAACAAATTAATGTGACGTTTGAGAGGTCCACAAAGCTGTTATCAATGTAAACAGTGGCAAAAACTCAAATAGAAAATAGTATTGTTTAACATTTTTGGTCACTACATAATTCCCATATGTCCATTTGTCATTTCATAGTCTTATACATAGGCTAAAAAAAGAACATGTAGGTATGTCTCAAATTTGACTGGTACTGTAAATCATGGGCACAGTTCAACACTTTGACCATCCAAACAGGGTCAGCAATGGAGTATGACTCACAGAAGAGAGGTAATGTTATTTTTCACCCTCCACCACCAGGCTCTTGATTTTCTGATGAGAAGAGCAATTGTTCATCACAGCACATACTGTAGCTTTAACAGTTGAATCAACGGCTGATTAAGATGCTGATTGAAACATTATTCTTTGACCTGCAGAGTTCGGCTTCCTCAGGATTCAAATAGACAAAGACAGCAAGGAAAAAAAGACTGGGATAATGTGACTAATGCCTTTAAGATCAGTGATGTGATAAACATCCAGGCACAATGTTCTGTGGGAGATGTCTTTCAGTCTCAGTGTGAGCTTTTTTCCCCCAATTCACTGTGTTGAGGGTCATATTGTTTAGTGATCTTTGATTTTCCTCTGCCAAAGTGATTAAACTCAGCTCATTATTTAATTAGAAATAAGTGGTCATTTAGATAAATGCAAATGTAAATTAATGTCAATTAAAAGTTGATAGCACTGAGTTGTTCTGTTTTTCCAATATAGTGAAAGTCAATGGGGTCCAAAATACTGGACTAAACACTGGAACCTTTTGTCTGTCAAAGTTTCACAGAAATAAATTCATATACTATCATTCAAAGTTTTGGTGTAAGTTTTTTTACAGGAATTTTAGGTGAGAACTATCTTTTTAAGTGAATCATAAGGAGTTCTTACCCTTCCAATGAGCACTGGTTCTGGACCAGCATACTCCTCAATGACAAAGAACTGGTTCCAGATCCAACTTCGTCGTTTTCTGGATCGAGAGATTTCCCCTTTTTGTTGATTCCGCCCCTCATCTTCATCCTCATCCATTTCCTGGAAAACAAGACCTCGTCCATCTCTGCCAGGGCGAGAGTCCACAGTCATCTCTCTGCTCTCCTCCACCTCCTTCCTTCCCCATTCCGGATCTGGTGGGAGTATTAGGATGTGACTGCTGTCAATGGGTTCTGAAATTTTAATCAATGGATTTTGAGTGGCACCGAATGGCATACGAACACTCTGATCTGATTCTCTTTTAACATCAAGACTCCTCTCAGTCAGTGAGCTGAAAGCACCAGGCCGATGTCCCCAGTCAATCTGAGACGGAGTGTGTGATATGCCCATATCGCTCTGCCCAGCGAAGGGGTTCGTCTCCGTGACGGGCATGATCTCACCTTGGGGAGTTGATGCTAAGTGAGTTGTGAAGTGTTTGTACTTCCATGAAGCAGTGCCAGGTGCACCCTTCACCTCCGTTTTTCTGTCCCCCTCACCTAGATCCATAGTGAATCCACTAAACTTTCTAAAGAGAGTGTGAATGGTCTGATCTGGATTTAGGCTGGTATTTGTAAAAGCACCTGAATGTAGCTCAGCAGTCAGGTTATCCGAGTTATAAAGTTCAGGATTGCCTATCCTGTCTTGTTTTTTCATTTTGAATGCCTCCACCTGACTGTGATCCATGTTGATCAAATCCCTTTTCCTGCTGTGACTCATTTTACCTGGAATATTTAGACCTGGAACACTCTGAAGCTGGGAATTCACAATCCGTACGAGGTTTTCTTTAGATATCAGTTTTAATAAGCTTCCAGTCAGGTTCAATTTCCGAGGCGAATCTGGAGTGAATACTTTTGTACCTGCTGTAGTGTGAACAGCAGAATTTGAAATTGCTCTGGATCTTGAGGGGATTTTGAATCTGGTTCTGTTGAAGTGTATGCCGGAAGTTGTCCTGTGGTGCATCGGGATCCATTTGTCAACTCTTCCACCTTTCTTTGTGTTATTTCTGCCTCTTTTAAACTCTAAAACGTCTCTAGAGTCATCAATTGGGGCTTGTACCCTTAAATCAGCTTGGTCAGTGTCTTCGTTTATTTGTACAGGTGGTTTGGCATTAAACCCAACAAAGCTTTCCTTGGTGAAGATAGGAGAAGCTTCATGGCTCTGGTGAGCTGTGATCTGCTCTTCAACTTCCTCAGGGCCAATCAGTTCTTTGATTCTTGTCATTGTATTGCCATTCCTCTCCAAACTTGTATCCCATTGGTCAGTTGCTCCATTTCCTGTATGCTGGGCATGAATTGAGCTCACTCCCCTTCTACGAACAATCTTAGTGACACAGGCTCCGCCTACAAAACAGAGGGACACCAATAGGAGCAGCCTCCTGTCAATCATGTTGCACGTTTGTGATGTATTAATTTAAACAACAACTGATGAAAAGGCGTGTTCGCTTTCCAGTTGTCTTCATTCTTTCGTTTTTCTCTGTTTACTCTTCCCCAGTTATTCTTCCTTTACACCGCCTTCATCCAGTTTACGCAGAGCAATCATTAAGTCACTTGTGTTCAGTTTATGTATCTCCCTCTATCTCGCAGAGCTTCTGTGTCTTGGTGCTGGAAAAATGTTTTACTCAGTTTCCCACAGAGGGTTGGATGCCCTAGGAGAAAAGATAAAGATAATTAAGTTAAAACTTTAATCATTGTATTATGTTAATTAAAAGTGGAACGACAAGGCAAGGTAGCAGAACACACAGCCAGGCTGATTCATTAACGTATGAGTAATCGCAAGACAGTAACATCAGCAGCATCATTAGAATTCAATATGAGCCAAAGTGGCTGATATTTCCTTGTTCAGTCAGATGATGCAAGCATCATCAGAAGGCTTATAGGAAAATTTTGTTATGGCATTTCACGTGTGCTCACTGAATACAGAGGCCTGGTGGGTAGCGCATATAGAGGTGCTCTGGATCTGGATCATGTGTTGTTTCCTGTCTTATACCTCACTCTCCTGTCCAATAAAAACCAAGGCCTTATTTGAAATGTTACAGTAAGATTCTGTAAATAAATAAAATTGTTTTATAATGAGCAACTTTTTCATTACAGTAAAAGTACAGAAAAGTACCTTTAAATATTGTCTTTGACAATTGGGTGCCTTGGAGTCAAAAAGGTTGAAAACCAACTATTTATTTCATATAATTTTTGGGGAGACCTATGTATTTTATTGCAATCAACTGTAGTGTTTTTAAAGTATAGCACCTCATTCTGAGCCTCCCTTCTGTGTCAACACTTCAATACCTAGTTCAAGTGTACCAGTTTAAGTGTCTGTTTGTTTTTGAGCAAACAAGACAAATATCCGTTCAAATTGATTTTGGTAAAAATCTATTCAAGCATGTCCTAACGGAGGACTGAGTTATTAAAAAAACATGTACCATGAGTATATTTTTGCTGAAATAAATGACAGACTTCTCAAGCATTCAAGCATGCCATCTACTTCTCTAATAGAAGCTCCTTCCAAGTTGGTGATGCATCATTTCACAGGTTGATTTTTGAAATTGCCTTGAAATGAAGCTGTTTCTACCACAAAACATTAGGAACTGCACAATTTTACAGTTTAAGTGTGATGTTGAATGAGGCTGTCTGATTTCTGTAGACATGAACAATGAGGCACTGCAGTGTGAGTTGTGTTTATGAAGAGTAATGAACAGTAAGTTGAATGATGGTAATGGTAAAACTGCATAACACCGCATGATGGGTTGTGTGTTGTGCACAAAGATGCCCTGTGGGACATATAATTGTAATACAAAGAATTGTGGACTGCAGAACTACTTGACTCGAAAGCAGTCTGTTATGAGTTAGAGCCCTGAAAATTGCATAAATCCAGCCAATCAGACCATAACTGGCTATTTTAACCATTTGTATGAGCAATACGCTTCAAACATTCAGCGAATAAAAAATACTGTGGATTTAACTGCAGAAGGATGCGCTATAGTGCTTCTACACAACATTTAACTCTTGGTTAATGTCTTTTTAAACACCAGGTAAAGGCCAGGTGTAACCAATGGGTTAAGCAACATTTGTCATTTTGAAAGGCACTGATTTGCAAAGTTTAACCACAAAGAGTTGCCCCAAATGTATAACATGTGATTCTAGGATGCCATGGTGAGTTCTTTAACAACAGACAACCAATCATAAACAGCCTCAGTATTTGCCTTATCAAATATTCATGAGATTTGTACAGCTGCAGAAAATGTCCATGCACCCATATTTAAGGGAAACAGTGATGACAAATGTGTTAAAATCAATGTGAAATGAAAATTCATGTTAACGATCTTACATTCATACATGGCTTGTTTTTTTATCCAAATGTCATAAATCAATCTTCAGGTGAAAATACTGTCACTGGTTCTGTTTCATCACAATTTTACAGAATTGACAGAATATTAAGTATATTTTTAACAGGCACAAGACGAGCGACGACACAATGACATTCCCACAGACAGACAAGCAGTTATTAAAACAGGTCACATCCTGTCAATCAATGTTAATCACCTCATGAATATGCAAATAAGAACTTTAACCCAGCATTAACAAACGCACAGTGTGAAATCTATGAATTACTAACCATGAATTAAGTATGAACTGTGTGAAACATGGATAAGATAACCGAGGATTACATTAACCAAATGTAAGAAGCCCAACTGTGATAATTGCTGAGTAATGCGTCGTGAGTGTTATGTCCGCTGTAAATGCTATGACATGCAAGTACAGTAGAGGCGCTCTGGGTCTTGTCAACCGATGTATAACCGAATGCCGCGTATCCTCACAGGATCCCCCAAACTTGCTTCCCTCTCCCTCCTGATTATTCACACAAGCCTTCATTCCTTAACAAATATTCCTCCTGTCTCTTAAAAGCTTTTCTGTTCATGTTATATTTTCTCTTTCGTCACCTCCTCCCACTCACCACCTGTCTCTCTCTCTCTCTCTGCCTGTCCCTTTCCATTTCACAGCATTGTTTTAATATGTTATCCTCTGCTTCTCTCTCCTTTTCTTCGGCTACCTCCACGTCAATCATGATTGTGCTTTAACCTCTCTCACCTTCTGCGCTTTGACTCGCTTCGATCAATCAGCCAATCTCCGCAGTGACATTGGGATTGACGGCTGTCTGGCACCTGCACCGATGCTAAACTAAATGAACCTGAAGCCGAGAGTCTTACCGGTGATTCTTATAGATTATACAAATGGGGAAAAAAACGTTACCGTGCTACAACAGGATCCAAGTCTGCCTAGCAGCAGATTTATACAATGAACAAACTAAACAGCTGTTTTCCAGTGCATAGCAGTTAAGGTTCATACGAAAATGGATTTGTTTTTGCTTAAACAACAGATGAATATGCGCCAAACAAATCATTCATGCAGATAGGGTTGATAGAAAGCTGCTGATAGATTGTTGTGCTCTCAATTTAACAAGCTGGAAAACTACGAAGAGGCAAAATTGCAGAGGCAGTGAAATCTTCCTGCCAGCAGTGACAGTTTATTTAGATTAGATTCATTAGATAGGAACTTTTTCCACACTGGCTGACTTATTATTGATGGCTAGACGGTCATAACTTGGGCGCAGATTTGGATTTGGACAGTAGAGACAAGTTTCTAGTTAATAGACTGCGGAATAGGGTCTAAGATTATTTGCAGTGGCATTGACTGAGTGCAATGCAAGTTCTGAATACAATAAAAGTGTAACACAACAGCTGCTCTTTTTATAAACCATGTTTTTACAGCTACAGTACAGATGTTTCACATTTAAAGTCATTCTATGAAATCAAACTGCCTTTAAATAAAAGTAAAGATAATGAACAACAAGAAACAACAAGAACGGAGATTCTTAAAAAAAAAAAAGAAAATCAAGTGTATTTTTTGGTATATATAAAAGGAGATGACTAATCCACATTTGCCATATTTATTGCCCCTAGTTCTTGGTCTTACTGTGAATGATTGCATATGTCTTTCTAAAAAACTAAATAGTTTGTGTTCATAATTTTTAATCCCAACAAAAAAAAGAGTTTTTATGCTGATATCACTCAGGCCATGAGCTATTAAATATTACCCAAAACTGCTTTAGCTAACATAGATATGGTTCGACTCCATTGTGTTACATAACATTGGATTTTCACAATCCAATCAATTCCCAATGGACAATATTCAAGCCTCATTCAAATATTCTTGCCTCAATGAAAACTTCTTCACTCAAAAATGCATCATATTAGGAAGGTAATTAGGCAGCAACTAGAAGTTTGTTTTGAAAATAGAGTACATATATATATATATATAATAGAGAAGATAGTTATTTGGAATTGAAATGCATTTCTAACACAGAAAGGATAATAAAAGTATAATTTGTCAAAATGTAAAATAAAAATGTAACATTTCAGCTTTTCAACTGTTAGATACAGTTATGACCAACATATGCAACATTTCCATAAAAATGTTACAGTTGGAGATTTCTGTATCTATTCATCTATTCTGTATCTATATTTGCTGTATCTATTTGTACAGCCAATGTTAAAACCAAACCTGCTTAATTAAGTCATCATCTAAATTAGCTCCAGATATCAAACAAATGAGTTTTTTTATTTGATGTCTGGAGCTACCTCAGATGATGACCCATTAATGTAGGATTGGTTTAATAGTAATTTAATAGTAGATGGGAAAGAAGTTGCAGTCTAACGCTACAAAGATGCAGGTTGCTAAGACAAAGGTTGCTGGTTTATTTCCAGGAAGGAGTATCCCACTGGAGAGGTTCTGTGACAGCACTCTTGCTCTACCACTGTTGTGCTCCTGAGTGAGACACTTAACCTCGCTCTGCCCCTGACTAAGGCTCTTAACACCAGCTTGTTTAAGTGCCTCTGCTCCAGGCAGACTGTCCCTCCAATTACAGTGTTACTTTAAATAAAGTGTCTGCAATATGACAAGTAACCATGCTGGATACATTTAAAAGCTGTGTAACTTAATAAAACCGTTTTCATGCTCCAGTCCCCAAAATACACACACAGAGAATTACAAGTGGCACAAATTGTCTTTGCATATTTCGCTCAGCCTATTTACTCACCCATCTACAGGACACAAATGTATGTGCAAATCTGGACGTTGTGGGGAAAGAGCTCCCATCTGTGATTCAAAATTCTGCCCTGAATTAACCTGCATACAGTTCAAGTACAACTAACAGCAAAAAAAGGTTATGCATTACAATACTTTGCAGGATATTTGTTTTTTTCATTAGGTGTTTTTGATGCAGCTCAGCCTACGCTCCACTGATGGAGCCAAGTAACAAAAAAAAGAGGAATTTCTTAAGGCTACAAAAAGCTACAAAGAGGCCTTTCTAAGGCAGAAATCAATAAAGCTGTTGCCAACTTGAAGAATGAAGAAGAATTAAGCAGTAAAGTAAGCAAAGTCAGCAAAGTAATAGCTGTGCTAAAAGCTAATCGCACTTTGCATTAAAAGTGGATGGGGGTGTACCTGAATAAGAAGACATGCTGGTTGTTAGGTCATGGAGATGACTCATGAATATTAATAGTGGTCCATTAAAGTCATGTCAGAAAAATAATATCTATGTGTTGAACGTAGATGAACTGCACAAAGTCCTAAGTATTCTAGACAACTTGGGATTTTCTTTTCTCTTACTCAACTTGAGTTTCTAAGTTGAGGGTGCGTCAATGAGAAAATATTTCAGACGAAAATGAAGCAGCATCTGTATTAATCGTAAGTTTGTTAAAATGAATTAAGTCTTTTTTTCTAAGCTAAAAAAAAGCTAAGTTGCATGTACAAAATACCACAGTATTAACGTTTTAACGTTTTCATAGATAGTTTTGTACGATAGAATATATAATGATTCTGAATTTATAGCTGCTTCATAAATTGAATAAACACATTAAAAATCAAAAACACACAGCTCAGTCTTTACTAATCATTTTGAAGATCAGAATTAAAAATCTTGTTGAATTTTATGCAACAAAAATGGTAAATCGCCATCTTGCTTCAACCAAAATTAATTGAACACATTGACATTATAATTTCAGACTTCCTTGGAGGACTGCAATGCAACATAAAATATGCTTAATTATTTTAATATAGAATATTTCCTCAGTTCAAAGTTGAAACATAAACAATTATAGCACTTTGATTATAAGCAAAATTATTTAAACAACAATTCAGTAGCATGGTAAGTGGCAATTTAATCATTCTTTTTGACCAATTCAAGTGCTTAAATGAACTTGCGGGATATATTTTATGTGAACCCATGGTAAAATTTTATTTTGCATAAAGGGATTTAGGGTTCTGATATTCCCTATCCGCTTATTTTAATAAACCATTTATATACATATTCAATACCTGTCGCAGGAATACATTTATTTTATTGCTTTTGATTTAATGCATTACGCTAGTGTTATTAATCATAAAGAAAGTAATGTGAAAAAATGCAATTAATCATGCCCCCTGACCTGTATGTAAATTTCATTTAAAATAATTCCATTAGAGCTATTCATGGTTGAAGTACTGTCTTCATGTTTTTGCTACAACAGACAAACTGCAACACCAAACCACATTAACAGAAACCAAACAGGTATATATTAATACAATTAACCAATATTAATCAGCATACAATATAATATAATATAATACACATTCCCAGAAAATCAATAATGAAGCAATAAATAAGCATTAAGTGTAGTTATGTGACAAAATTGCTGCTATCCTTGCAACAACTACGCTTTCACTGAATTAAATCCTGCTGCAATATATTTCAAAAAGTGATGTGAACGTGTAATGATGCCTATGCTTCTGCCCATCCAATAATGGCTCATGCGAGGGGTGTAAAATGCAGGTGACTGGATTGCTCTATTGTCATGGGTACCAGGATGAGAGCTGAGAGCATAGTGTAAACCAGTGTATCGACATTGTTACATCTGTGGTGGGAGTACCCTTGCTCGACATGAACGGCATATGCGAGTGAAAGACTGAGCATAATGCCTCTGCCACTATGTGGTCTCTCTGACGCTGTTAGGAGAATCAATGCAGGGTAAAAGTGCACGGCTGAAGGTGTCGGTGTGTGTGTGTGTGTGTGTGTGTGTGTGTGTGTGTTGGACAGCAGAACGTGACAGCATCAGATCTTTTTCAGACTTGTCTTTCGCTTCATGCGACATGCATCCATACGCCCCACAGACATTCAGAGTATTTCACTGAACTGATTAATTGGGGCCATAAATATTTGTAATTATTTTTTCTTCTCCCCAGGGCTTCGAAATCTCTTGGTTCGTTAGTATTGGAGGCAGATCTTTTCCATCGATCGCCGGAACCCATGGTGCAGTGAAGGCTGTCACCAACTTAACGAGACTGAAAATTTTAATTACGATTCTCCTCCGTACACTTTACTCGCCATGCATTTCTCACTCTCACACATATAACACCTACCCACAAAACACTGTTCTCAATAAAGAAAGCCAGAAACACAGACAAATGCTATATGCTCCGTTCCAAAGCCTAGTGCATTTTGGGCGTGTAAGACATCATAAATGGGCTCTCAACGTCAAGGCTGTTCCAAAAAGTAGGCAACTTAATCACACTGCTTCATAAAAAAAACTTGCCTTTACCAAGTTTTAAGCAGCATCACGTGTATCTTTTATAATAAGACAATCCTAGTGCACAAGTTGGTGTATTAAAAATGACAGATATAGGGATGCTTTGATATTATTATGGCCAATAACAGTAAGCAGAAAATGATTTTCATGCTTCAGCCGATATCAAACATATTACACTATTTTGTCTCAATAAATTATGAAAAATTGACATTCATTTTGAGATCTGATAAAGATTACCGTGTTATTAAATTCTTAGTGTTTTTAAAGATTAACTTTAAGCAAGCATTCTATGCTGGCCAAGATAATCTAAATGTAAATATCAGGGAAATGAGCATGCATGAATAAATATACAGTATGAAAACAATACATACACATTTCTAATCACTAAAAAAAAATAAACAAATATGTAAAATTCTTCTATTGAGCAATAACTTATCTGGTACCGATATACTGTGCATTATTATTAGAAAATATTTTGATAGTTAAATTATAAGAAAAACTATATCAAATCTACACTTTTTTGAAAACCCAAAGTGAACAACATTTTACCCAGAAAATTGTGTGTTCATTGCATGTTTATTATAGCATTGCATAGTGCTGTTTGTATGATGCACAGCTGAGTTGCTTCCAACGTAAAGCATTCCAAATCAGTCCTTTCTGAAGTTGTATTTCAGTTAGTATGTAGGCAGTTAGGCAGCTCTCTATGTTTTGGAACAGAGCTACTATAATGTTCACGAAAAATTACATACACTTTCCCTAGTTGATTTCAGATCAGAAGCACACTCAGTACGAGTGTATATTCTAGGAAACATTATCCCACACATGGCAGAGAAAACAAATAAAGCTAGCTTTGTTATGTTTGTTTTTTGCCTCTCTTGCTGTAGCGCTCCAGGGAACAGCCTTCTGCACCAAAAGGGAAAAAGAAAAAAGAAAAAGCCCACCATTTGGCTCTTTATTGCATCTGGGAAAAAATAAAAGTACTAAGCTCCGCCTACAAATATAGGCAAACTAATGCTGTGCGGAGTGTATGGTGACCGCAGGTGCTCCCCGCTGCGAGACCTTCAGCAGCACAGAAGTACAAAAATGACTTTGAGAGAGTCAGTCTTCCCTCCCTCACAAAAGCTTGAGTGTGAAACAAGAGATCTGAGAGCCACAGCAACGGGGGAAATCTGCCAAAGCGCAGAGGGATATTGCACAAGGCATTCTGTTTGCAAAAGGAAGATGTATCTACATCTAAATGGATAAAATCCATCGTCCTACTATAGTATTTTACCCGAGGTGAAATTACTAAACTGCTGATCAGTATGCTGAAGCCTACGCCAGCATGGGGTGTCGACGGGGGGCTGGTGTTTTTTAAAATGCCAGCTCTCTCGGGACACTCAAGAAACAAGCTGGAAGGGGTGAAAAACAATGCGATCATAGACTGAAAAGGACAGAAGGAGCCAAATCTAGATGGTTTCCACATTCTGATAAGTGGCAAGGATAAGTCCACTTCAGGGTGGTTCCCGTCTAGAGGATTAATATAAAAGGATCATTTTAACACAAAAGACAAGAAGGGGCTTAAAACCACGCAGGGCCTCGGCACGCTGAGAGCGCTTCCGCCAGGGCGAGCGGAGGAGAGGAAATGAAAACTCAGCAATCGGCAGATGAAACGGGACAAGCGCGAGAGAGATAAACAATCTCTGAGCCCTCTGTTACAAAACAGCCTATAAGAGACAATCAATCTGCCTCCCACACCACAAGCCTGGATAAATCTTGCTATCGGTAATCTGATTATGGCTGATGGTTCTTGGGCGCTAAAAGTACAGTGGGAAAATGGCGAACATGGCCTCCCTCTGACCCTGCTGTCATAAGCACCTCATTAATAGCATAATCAGTATTCACACACATTACTGAGCTTTTAATAATTCATAAATGGCTACAAGAGATGCAACGGGGTTAGCAAACAGAAAAAGAGATAAGATAAGAAACCTTTTTGTATTTGACGTTTTGTCCGTCTAAATTTAACCTTTTGCCAATGGCGAGACATTTATACACTACTGATCAAAAGTTTGGAATAATTAAACATGAAATAGAATTACAATTTAAAATAAAGGTTTTCAATTTAGATATATTTAAAAATGTAATTTATTCATGTGATTCCTGAATTTTCAGCAGCCATTACTCCAGTTTTCAGTATAAAACAATCCTTCAGAAATCTAATATGCTAATTAAATATTAATGGCCAAAAAACATATTTTGAATTGTTTTTAATCATAAAACTGTCATTATGTAATAAGCCTCAGATCACTTCCATTAACTCTCACTTAAAATATGCACTAAAGGCCTAAAACCAGCTAAATAAATTGTATTCTTAGCTTTAAATTACACATTAAAATATTGTCTTCCAACAGGTAGAATACCTTCATATCCGTTAACATTTCCAAAAGTAAACCGTTATGAAAAAGCTGTTAGAATCTAGAAACCATTGATCTAAATTTATCGTCACTTACATTGAGATTTAACCAAGTATTATATTGCAGTTCCAGTAAACTGGCAAATAACTGCTTTATTTACTAACCACAACCCATTTCCATTCACCTCTGTGTTTGTCTCATGATTTCATGATTCTAACTGAGTCATTTGGGATAAATGGTGAGGAAGGTTGCAATTTTATTTTTACGTTGCACTTTACACAGGAAAATTGACTTTCAAGCTGTCTAGTTACATTTTATAATGATAACTTCTGCTCAGTCATCGGTTTTAGCAACTTATGTACTTCGCAGACAGAGAGGTGCCAGAGAGGATTTGCTGGTGAGTCAGAAAGTGCGCAAACATTTGCTGAAATTACACCTGATGCCCATCAAGAGTCTTTCTTCTTCTTCTGCCTCAGTGGCTCTTGACATCAAAAAGCTATCTGATTCCTTCAGAACAGCACCTGACATTTTACGGAATGGCCTCTGAAATCATTGCCTCTCTCCACTCAGCAAAAGCTCTATGTTTGTGTGGATTCACTACATGCTTACACAAGGTTAATCAGGCAAATATGTCAAATGAGTACATTTTAATTAAATTATTTACGTGATATGCTGGTTATTTAAAAAATCAATATTTGCTGAGTAAAGCCCCAAATGAAGACAATTGAAATACTAATTTTTAGATATGATTCAAATGGAAACATACATATTTTTAGGGGGGTCCGTCCCTAAACCTGACCATCAGTGGGGCTTTTGTCAGGCCCGGGATTCGAACCCGGGTCTCCGGTGCCGTAGTGTGATGTTCTACCACTGTTCCACAGAGAGGTGTTGGACCCAAATGCGAGGCACCACCAAGGTCACAAAAAATAGTCCTTTATTTCCAAGAGCAACAACAAAAGAGCTTAGCATACAGATCCCAACAAAAAGGGTCTTGGAAAGAAAAACAGTTCCAAAAAATAAAGTACTTAGAAGAGCAAAAAATACTCTCAGTAGGAGACAGATGCTACCTACAATCAATGGCAAAAATTACAACAGAACGCAGAGAAACAAAATACTCAAAAACTTACAGAGGAGCCAGAGGCACAAGCATAGTTCAATAATCCAGCAAGAGTGACAAAGAGAGGACCAAATAAATAGGGAATCAAAAACGAGTCAGGGCTGGAACTAATAATCCTAATTAGCAGAGACAATGAGACTAAGGGAAAATAGCGCCATCAAGTGGCAAATCTAAGGCAAGACAGAGCACAGAACCTGACAGGACCCCCCCTCCTAGGAACGGCTCCTGACG
Source organism: Gymnocypris eckloni scoliostomus (assembly GCA_027564155.1). NCBI lineage: Eukaryota > Metazoa > Chordata > Actinopteri > Cypriniformes > Cyprinidae > Gymnocypris > Gymnocypris eckloni. The sequence goes on from CM050422.1 coordinate 9,416,669, forward strand.
TTCCCTCCAGTTCCCCCTTCTCGTGCTCTAAACTCCCGAATCAACTCGGGATCCAGGATGTCCCTGGCGGGAACCCAGGAGCTCCTCAGGACCATAGCCTCCCAGTCCACAAGATACTGCGGGACCCCGAACTTGCGAGCGTCCAGTATCCTGTGGACTGTAAATGCGGGCTGACCCCAATGACCCGAGGAGGAGGAGGGGCTTTACCTGGAGCAACAAAAGGAGAGCACAAAACAGGCTTTAGTAGAGACACATGAAAAGTGGGATTAATCTTAAGTGAACGGGGTAAAGTTAAACGATAAGTGACGGGGTTTACTCTCCTAGCTATCTTGAAGGGCCCGACAAACTTCTGATTCAGCTTGCGGGACTCCACCCTGAGCGGAAGGTTCCTAGTGGAAAGCCAGACCCGTTGACCAACACGCAGAGAAGGTGCTGGTCTGCGTCTCCGGTTGGCCTGGATCTGGTGCTGACCAGAGGTCCGGAGAAGTTTAGCTCGAACAGTTCTCCAGATCCGTCTACAGCGCATAATGTGAGTTTGGACTGAGGGCACTGCCACTTCAGTTTCTTGCTCAGGGAAGAGAGTGGGGGCATAGCCAAACTGGCACTCAAAAGGTGAACGGCCGGTAGATGATGAGCGAAGGGTATTGTGAGCATACTCCGCCCAAATCAGGTAAGAGGACCAGGACGAGGGGTTGCTGCCTACCATGCATCTCAGGGTAGACTCGAGATCCTGGTTGATCCTTTCAGTCTGTCCGTTGGATTCTGGGTGAAAGCCTGAGGATAAACTAGCCTTAGTCCCCAGAGACTGACAGAAGGCTCGCCAAAACCGGGACGTGAACTGAGGTCCCCGGTCAGACACGATGTCTAGAGGGATGCCAAACACTCGAAATATGTGGGTGGTGATGAGCTCAGCAGTCTCTTTGGCGGAGGGGAGTTTAGGTAGGGGAATGAATCGGGCGGCCTTGGAGAAGCGGTCAACAATTACGAATATCGTAGTATTGCCTTGAGACGGGGGAAGACCAGTTATAAAATCAAGTGAGAGATGTGACCAAGGACGATGAGGGATGGGCAGGGGATATAGGAGACCTTGAGGGGGAAGGTGTGACGTCTTGCTCTGATTGCACACGGGGCAGGCTTTGACAAAGACTGTAACGTCAGTCTTAACTGTAGGCCACCAAAAGCGCCTTTGCAGGAACTCAAGTGTGCGTGAGATCCCAGGATGACAGGCAAACAAGGACGTGTGAGCCCACTGGAGAACCTGAGCTCGAACCGACTTGGGGACATATAAACGGTTCTCTGGGCCTCCTCCAGGATCTGGTTCTCGTGTTTGGGCTTGACGTATTGTGGTCTCCAAAGCCCAACGCACTGGGGCAATGATTCTGGCGGCAGGAATAATTGGGCATGGGGCATCTTCTCGGGACACCTTGGCGTAGACTCGAGATAGTGTATCAGGCTTAAGGTTCTTAGACCCCGGTCGAAAAGAGAGGATAAAGTCAAATCGGTTGAAAAAAAGTGACCACCGAGCCTGGCGGGGGTTTAGACGCTTGGCCTGCTGGATGTACTCCAGGTTCTTGTGATCAGTTAGCACCTGGAATGTATGTTTGGCCCCCTCAAGCCAGTGCCTCCACTCCTCCAGGGCTAGTTTAACAGCCAACAATTCCCGGTCCCCCACGTGGTAATTCCTTTCAGTAGGGCTGAGACGATGGGACAAAAACGCACATGGGTGCAGCCTGTCATTCTTTCCTCTCTGGGAGAGAACAGCTCCAATACCAACATCCGAAGCATCCACCTCAACAATAAAGGGCAATTTGGGGTCAGGGATGGACAGGATGGGAGCAGACGTGAAGCAGTTCTTGAGCTCTAGAAAGGCTGTCTCAGCTTCAGAATTCCAAGCAAACTTGGTGGAGCTACCTTTAGTAAGAGCAGTGAGAGGGGCCACCACAGAGCTAAAGTTCCGCACAAATTTCCTATAGAAATTGGCAAACCCAATGAACCTTTGTACCTCCTTAACAGTGGTGGGGACTGGCCAGTCCAATACAGCCTGTACCTTCTTGGGATCCATCCGAACTTGCCCCGGCCTGATGATAAATCCTAGAAACTGTGTGTTGGTTGTGTGAAACTCACACTTCTCGGGTTTGACATAGAGGTGGTTCTCTAGAAGACGTCCCAAGACCTTTCGGACATGACTCACGTGCTCTTGAAGGGATCTTGAAAAAATCAAAATGTCATCGAGGTAGACAAAAACAAACTTGTTGAGCATGTCCCGGAGCACGTCATTAATAAGGGCTTGGAAAACAGCAGGGGCGTTAGTGAGGCCAAAGGGCATAACAAGGTATTCATAATGCCCTGTGGGGGTGTTAAAGGCAGTTTTCCACTCATCCCCTGGCTTGATACGTACAAGGTGGTAAGCATTGCGCAAATCAAGCTTGGAGAAGATCTTGGCATCTTGGAGTAACTCAAAAGCAGAAGTCATGAGTGGGAGTGGGTAACGATTGCGAACCGTGATCTGATTGAGAGCTCTATAATCAATGCAGGGTCGGAGCCCACCATCTTTCTTCTCAACAAAGAAAAAACCAGCTCCAGCGGGTGATGTGGATGGTCTAATGATCCCAGCAGCAAGAGACTCATTGATATAAGCGTCCATAGCTTTCTGCTCAGGCGAAGATAGAGAAAAGATGCGTCCTCGAGGAGGGCATGCACCAGGCAGCAGCTCTACTGCACAATCATAAGATCTGTGGGGGGGCAAGACAGTGGCCCTTTCTTTGCAGAACACAGACTGCAAGTGATGATACTCAGAGGGAACTCGGGAGAGGTTAATGGACTTGAGGTCTTCGGGAATAATCCTATGACTCTTTAGGCATGAATCTTGGCACAGTGACCCCCAACTCAAAACCTCCCCACTCAACCAGTTGATGTGGGGGTTGTGAACATGAGCCAGGGTGCCCTAGGATTAAGGGTAATTCAGGAGCTGATTAAATAAAAAGCCATACTCTCAAGATGATGAGACACAGAGACAGCGAGAGGGTCAGTGATCTTGGTAACAGATCCAGGGGCAATGGATCTGCCATCCAAAGCAATGATTTCCAGAGGCGAGGAAAGAGGGTTAACAGGCACTTGGAGACGGGAAGCCATTGCAATGTCCATAAAATTTCCTGTGGCCCCAGAATCCACTAAGGCCTGCAACTGGTGTAGTTTGCCCCCGCTTTCGAGAGTGACCGGCAGGAACAAGCCAGTGTTCCTTGGAGAGACTAACTGAGTTACTCCCGAGACGGCTCTCCCCCTCCTGCTCGGGACTGGGCGTTTTCCTTCAACTCAGGACATAGTGAGCGATAATGGCCCTGAAGTCCGCAGTAGAGGCAAAGATGGGAATTCATCCGGCGAATTCGTTCTTGGGCAGACAACCGGGTTCTGCCTAGTTGCATGGGCTCTGGAGAATCAAGAGGTACCAGACCCGAGGTAAAAGGCTGGCGGAAGGACTGAGGAGAATGAGTGTTAGGTCTAGGTATCCGTCTTTGTCTCAGGCGATTATCCAACAGAATGACTTGATCAATAAGCCTCTCCAGAGAGTACATAGGATCTCGGGTAGCCAATTCATCCTTTAGCTCCTCCGAAAGCCCGTTCTCAAAGCAAACGATGAGAGCCTCATCGTTCCACCCGCTGCCAGCGGCAAGCGTACGAAACTGGATGGCATATTCCGCTGCACTCTGGGTTCTCTGGCGAAGAGTTAGAAGCTGCTTAGAAGCCTGTCGACCGGAGAGAGGGTGATGGAATACCCGCTTGAACTCGCCCTCAAAAGAAGAATAGCTTGTGCAACAGGGAGCTTGGGCATTCCAGACAGCCGTGGCCCAGGCCAAGGCCTTACCTGGAGGGTAAGGACATAAGCAATCCTGGCCTGGTCAGAGGGGAAGGTAGATGGCTGCAACTGGAATGTAAGGGAACATTGAGTCAAAAATCCCTCACATGCTTCAGGATCTCCAGAGAACCGTTGTGGAGGGGGTAGGCGAGGTTCGACTAGTGGGTGAACTGCACCAGCAGAGGAGGTGACAGGTGTGGGAGTGGGAGGAGGGTCTGGGGCTTGGGGCAGTCTCTCAAACAAGTGGCGCATTGAGGTCATGAGATCGGAGAGTAGGTGGGAGTGTTTCTCCATGAGTGACTCCTGCTGAGACAGAGCTGCTTCATGGCGCTTAACCGTGGCCTCATGCTGAGCCACCACTCCCAAAAGGTCCTTAGCGGAAGACTCGGCTGGGTCCATGTAATGGCTGGATTATTCTGTCAGGCCCGGGAATCGAACCCGGGTCTCCGGTGCCGTAGTGTGATGTTCTACCACTGTTCCACAGAGAGGTGTTGGACCCAAATGCGAGGCACCACCAAGGTCACAAAAAATAGTCCTTTATTTCCAAGAGCAACAACAAAAGAGCTTAGCATACAGATCCCAACAAAAAGGGTCTTGGAAAGAAAAACAGTTCCAAAAAATAAAGTACTTAGAAGAGCAAAAAATACTCTCAGTAGGAGACAGATGCTACCTACATACAATGGCAAAATTACAACAGAGCAGAGAAACAAAATACTCAAAAACTTACAGAGGAGCCAGAGGCACAAGCATAGTTCAATAATCCAGCAAGAGTGACAAAGAGAGGACCAAATAAATAGGGAATCAAAAAACGAGTCAGGGCTGGAACTAATAATCCTAATTAGCAGAGACAATGAGACTAAGGGAAAATAGCGCCATCAAGTGGCAAATCTAAGGCAAGACAGAGCACAGAACCTGACAGCTTTAGATCGTAGCAGATCTTATGGAAATGTATGAGATACAAATTCATACAAATAAGCCACCAATTCCCCAAAACATTAAGTTTATATGAATTGACATAAGAATGCATTGGAATGAAAAAAAAAGTCTTAAAATTGCTTGGTTTAATCCGGCCTCCCAGCTTTGCCAAACTCTTACACTCTTACAAATAAAGGTTCATTATTGGCATTGATGTTTCCATGAAGAACTTTTAACACGCATGGAACCTTTGCATTGCACAAAGGTTCTTTAAAGTGGAAAAATTTTCTTCACACTAAGAAAAATTATTTTAGAACTGATCAAAAGGTTTGAAGAACCAAAAATGGTTCTCTGAGGCATCACTGCAAAAACCCACTTTTGGAACCTCTATGTTAGTTCAGTGTAGCTGGAGTCCCAGCCTGACCAGCTGAAAAAAACACAGCTTATAGATCATTTCGACCAGGTTGGAGACCAGTGGTGTGGTTCGCCTGTTGTATCAGGTGAAACATGCAAAACCAATTTATCTGGTGTTATTTATTTATTATTCTCACTTAATTAACATGTTAAATTGACAAACCAATTTAAATATGAAAGGCGTTAATCTCACACACCTGTCTCTTATAAAATACTTGACAGAGCCTCTCAACAGGATATAAAACTGCTTCAACAGATTAAAGCGCTTTCGTTCTGTTTATTTCTCTCCACACACAAGTACTTTCCAAGAGACCATAAACTGTCTCTCTTACTCTAAACATTCCTGTAGAAGCTCAGCTGGACAGGCAGAAGACATCTGAAGTTGAAAACATCCAAAAAGCCTTGGGTTATCCAAGACATTTCAGCATTTTAAACACTACAATCCATAAGAAAAAGACAATGCCTTTGTCATAAAGCCTGAAAGAGAATAATGACCCTTAATAGCTCATTTTACTAATTACTTCTCATTTGTCATTAAGCTGATGGTTTCATTCAGAGCAATTTACAATACGCTTATTATGGAAGGGCCCCTGTGGTGCAACTTGGGGTAAAGTGTCTTGCTCAAGGGCGCGATCCATTGATCAATCCTTACGAGGTTTGAACCTACACCTTTTTGATTAGAAGCCAAGATCTTTAACCTCAAGCCTTTAAAAAAAATGCTCGAGTAAGTTCATACAACAACAAACGCTTCCATTGTTGCCTATAGATACAACCTAGTCTCTGAAACATCTATGGAAAGAGAAAAAGGCAGAAGTACAGTAGCTACACAGGGCACATCCTCTAGCTGAATAGCAATAAAGTGAACTTCTTCAGCAAACACAGATCGATTGGCTTTGTTCAAGCCATCTGCTGGATAGCCTTACTATTAATGCTCAGAACTGACATCTTACGTGAACCCAAATATAACTGAATCACGCGCTTTCTTACTATATCTCAATTTACTTCTGAAGGGTTCTGTGGACAAGAGCATTTTTTCTATGTCATTGGAACTAGCTTTGCTTAGTTCTAGGCTTTAGAGATTCGCTATAGCTGGAGATACTGATCAAGCTAACAAACTCAGAGCAGTGCTAGCTGAATGCTAGTGTTGTGGGGTGCTAAATAAAATGGGTTTAAGTTTGTTTTGGGTTTTGTGAGATGCCTGAGGCATTTCTGTGACTATACCGCTAACCCACATTGGCCCCACAAACCACCAGCTCCTGTGTGGCAGGTTGGATGATTATATTTGTTGTTCGAGTTGTGGCTGAAGCAGGCTGTCTGAACAGAAGTCTATGAATAAATTGGGAGTTTGAAAGAGAAGAAAGTAACTTTTTTTAGTAATGCATAAGAAAAACTGTTTCTCAGCTATGCAGTGTTGGTAAGTCCAACACATTTGAACAAATCTGTTTTGAACTCACAGTTATATGGAACAAAAATGACTCAGTGATTCTTTGCATGAATGATCATGGCAAACATTCATGGAGAAGAAAAACAGAATATATAGTGTTACTTTTCTGCCATGATTATCCAGTAATTGTATGGATATTTCTATTAACCCTACAACCAAGTGAAGTTCAGCTTTGCTTTATTTAACAAAAAAATTATGTTTTAGATTTAGTTAATTATAACAACACCAAACCCTCCAAAAGAGTGTTTTGTGTCAAAATCTTTTGTAAACAACACATGGTTTACCAATTGGCTGTTCAGATACATTTCCAAGTAATATTGTTTTCATTACATTTCCAACCTCCGTGTTTACCTACCATATTTGCTATGGAGATGTAAACCTGAGAGCCATTTTGTGTTTATGGTAGTTAAAGACCACATGCCAACATATGTTATGCCATAATCAAGAAGAATATACAGCTTTCTGATACCTGAAAAACAACAATAAATAAATGCAAGTTTAAGGGAGGTAGGAAGAAAATCATTATAGGTCCAGAATGGATAGACACAGAGTAAAAAATTGGGAGCGGGTGATTGTGGAATGAAACTCGCAGGAGCAGGATGGCAAAATCAGTCTCACGCAGACCTCTAGGGTAGCGCTAACGCTCACTGAAATGGAATGTTAGCATACGTGTGTTGACAATCCTGCAGCGTTAGCTACTGTAGAGTGCAAGCTAATGAATATCTGCAGTGCTGTCTTCACATCAGATGTTCACGCTAAGCGTCTGAACCGAAATGCCTCTTTAGTTCCTTTAAAAGCCTCCATTCAACTGTCAAGCTATGCAAGATGTGGAATTTCAGAGTAATACGCTCTATAACAGAGTGAATTAGACTCGTTAAAAGGGAAAGTGCAAATCTATGATGTGTCATACTGGTGGTTGCTGATGTACATGTGCCTTTGTACCTACACAAAAGCTTACACAAGCTATGCGGTGATATATTACAAGCAAAAGGATGCTAGGATTATGTTATACATTTATAAATGCACAATTGCTACAGTGGCACTCTCTATACTCCACAAAACACTAGGTACACAGTGCAGCAAAGAACCGCAGCAGCAAGCGGGACTGTAAAACTCATCTGCTTTCGCTTTTTAATCCCCCTGGTTTGAGTCACAGTGCGCCCTGCCTCATTAGCATATATATCCCTGTACGGGTGACTTTCATTCTCATTGGCCCTCTTGCAGTTTAGAAAACTGTTGACAGTTATTTTGTAATTCTGATAACTTTGCTCCAATCTCAAACGCATTTCCTGTTTTGTTGTTTTCTGTATACGGGTCATTTTCAGGAGGTACATGTTCTCATGTTAAGCACCGCTCCAAAATAATTCACTATCTTAATCATAATTATGATTTTTTTGTCTTTTTGTTTTTTCTAAACATCCTTAAAACAAGACTAATATAGTGTACTTGAAAAGCAAAATTGCTTAAGATAACAAGACATGTTTTCAGAAAATATATATTTTTGCCACTGGCAAACAGTTTTTCTTGCCCTAAGCATTAACCTTACTGATTTATGCAAACAATAGTCAAACAGGGAAAGAAAAAATATTAATAATTCAACAGTATATTCAACCATATATTGCCAAAAATTAAGTCTTATCTTACGCAATTTCCTTCTCAAGTAAACTGATCTTGTTTTTAAAGATGTAGACAAAGATACAGATTTTTTTACATTTATGCATTTAGCAGATGCTTTTTATCCATCCAGGCTATAATTAGTTTTTGTCAGTACATGTGTTCCCTGGGAATCGAACCCATAACCTTTGCGCTGCTAACGCAGTGCTCTACCACTGAGCCACAGGAACACAGAAAATTCATTTTTGCTTCAAAAAAACAGATTCAACTCGATGAGCATTATTATTTCCAAAAGGCCAAGAGGACACAGAAAAGCATAGAAAGAAACATAATAAGGGAAAATATACTCAAAAAAGAATTTTGATTAATAAAACCGCACACACAATCAATAAACCCACATTTAAGTAAAGGCTCTTTTCGAGGTAAAAGCTCTCTTGATTTTTTTGTACTGACGTAAGTTCATGGAATGATCTGGCTCACGCATTGTCGCTATATTTTGAAGTATTAATTTATGTGTATTGAGCCTCGAGGCAGGTTTGGGCGGGCTGTGTGTTACTGCTGATGTTATGAGTCATTCTAATAGCCTGCTGGTTTAATTTGGATGCTTTTACATCTTTAGTAGTTTTATTTGGGGACAGATATAATACATTGTGCAGAGCTTGGCTTGTTCTTTTTTTTAGGTTGAGCTGACATGTATTTGCTTGATGTTGCTCTGCACAACCCGAGCATACAGCTCAATAAAGTGCCGTTCTCTTTCTTTGGTTAGTGTAGCTTTTTTATTGAGTTATTTTGATAGAGATTTAAAGGCCTATATGGGAGCCGAGCAGCGCATGCATGGGGTTTGTGGAGGACAGATTCATTTTTATGTCGAGCTCTGCTATGCAAGTTACACTGATATACTTTCCTACAACCTTCTGCAACAGTAATTCAGTGTCGGGGTTTAGCGGTTCCATGGCGGCCTTAGTCAGTGCAGCTTTGTGCTCGGTTGTATTTCAGGGTCGTTTTCCAGGTGTCATCTTTGCGTCGCCTGGCTCGGCCTCAGCGAGAGATAGTAACTCTGCCGTAGACGTCCAGACAGTGTCCTCCTCCTCATCGTTTTCTCATTTCCTCCCACCCTAGAGCGACTAACTCAGACCACTCAAGGTCGTGTTCAAGAACAAAGGGCAGCGGTTGATGAGAGATATGGAGCAGTCGGCAGTCACGTGGCGGGACGTGTATTGCACAACTAAGCGCTCTTTGATGAGGACATTCCCTATCTTGGGAGCAAAGAGATCACGTCCTATTTTCCTGAAATCCCTGTGCTTTGTTTAGCCTTCCTTCGCTTTTTCTTGTTTATAAACCACATCCATTACTGCGGAGAAGCTTACCAGATAATCCCGCATTATGGATTGATTCTAACGTTCCTTTTTCCCCCTTTAATTTTAATGTGTGTGCGCTCGCCCGCTCGGACAGGTATTCGGCAGGCTTACGGCAATATAATTTGGATGGGCGACATGAGAGCTTTGTTTAGGCCCCTCTCTCTCCATGCGCATATCAATAAGGCCATTATAGCGAGTAGGGTATCGCTTCTTTTTAGTACAGCTCTGCTATTAAGAGTCTTTGGAGTCAGCTTTTCTCTACTTCTCTTGATCCATCCCTCCATCTCTTTATCACTCGTATATTCCATCTCTCCCTCTCTCGGGGTATTAGCCATTCAAAGATCTCTCTCTATGGCACGCAGTAAAAGTTATCACTCCATCTCTCCTGCCCTCGCTCTATCTCTCTAATCTTCCTTAATCTTCCAGCCCAGAGTGAAGTGAGAATTAGTTTCTCACTCTCTCTCATCAATCTCTCACACCCTTCCTTTCCCTTCCATCCAGTTCTGTACTTCTCTGTCTCTCTCGCCATCTAACTTTACCCTCCCTCCCTCATTTGTACTTTTTCGTACCTTTATTTCTTTGGTCTCGGCTCTTTCTCCACCTTCAGGTTCTCACTCAGATCAGAGATCTCTCCTTCAAACGTGCGATTTACTTTTTTCTTACTCTACCTCTTTTTGTCCTTACCTATACACAAAGTTCTGAAGGAGTATGTTAATCTAATCCTGTCAATCATGATGCAAGGACAAATGAGGGTGTTTCTTTAACTATGGTGTACTTTTGGCCAAGTAGACTCATAAATAAACAACAAAAAAGCGCCACTAACATTTCCAACACAGTGTCAGTTCCATCTCATTTCTAAACGTGTCTTGTGCTCAATAGATTAAAGACAATTTAAAGATAATTATTTTCAGTAAGCTATATGTGTTTAACTGTACTTGACACTATTGAAAGAGAACACAATAAGCCAGTTGAACTGAGGTGAACAATGACAATAATGTAAGTAATTATAACTCAATTTATTGTTTCCTAATTGAAAAATTTTCCAGCATTGACAGCATTGTTTGTTTATTACTGTAAAGCTGCTTTGAAACAATCTGTTTTATATAAAGCACTATAAAAACCTTATGAAAATTAACCATGGTATTTTGGCGTATTGATTACCATTTGTATAACCACAGTTTTACAACAAATACCATGGTTAATCTATAGTTAGTGTAGAAAAACATAGTTCATTTGTGGCTACCATGTAACAATAGTAACCATGGTTTCTTGGTTTAATTTGTAGTAAAACCATGGTTATTTTTGTCAGGGAAATAAATGTTACTTGACTAGTAAAATTATGTGGTAAAGTATTCAAATAAACATTTATGGAATAAAATTGTGATACTTCTCTTTCTTCTCTATAGCTTTTTTTTGTATGATCCAATCTGCACTATCCCAGTAAAGGGACTTCAATAAATAACATACCTGGCCTATATCCCAGGAAAGTTATCATATCGTTGTACTTTCTTCTCTCTGTAATTTTGTTTGTTGAGTTTACCATTGTGGGCTGGATTGAAGGTACAGAGGCGACAGACAGCAACTTTGATGTGCGCAGTCATTTCTTTTACAAATGCCTATGCTGAACGAATGCACAATGTGCTCCGCAGCAGGTACACAGATGGAAACAGACAGAAAAAGAGATAGAGAAAGCCAAAGACAGAGAGATGGGAGCCACGAGATGCATAGAACGGTGCAGGAGAAAGTCTGAGAGAAAGTAAGCGAGAGGACAAAATAAAAAGAAATCAAGATTGGAGAAAGAAAAGACATTAATGCTATGAGCGGGAGAAAGAAGATGAAGATTAGAGGTTTAAGGATAAACAGATAAGGAGAGCAAGCACGTGGCAGGCGATGAAGCGAAGTAAAAAAAATAGATAGAGATGAGATGAGATGAGACTGGCAGCTGATAAGACGTAATCCCCCCTTTTCACTGTCATTCCAAAGAAAACAGAGAGCGTTAGCAGAAGAAAGAGATAGAAAAACGTGAGGTCACCTCATTTACCTTGGCGCCCACGCGATCCTTCCATTCTCAGCGGTCTGGTGATTAAACACAACTCACTTCCCGCCACCCAAGAAACTACAACTACAATTCAGAACAATTTCTCTTCTCAAGCTCCTGATGCTGCTTGTACAGACACACACAGCCTTCTGTTCCCACCGTAAAATAAAGATGTGGGGGGAATAAAATAATATGAGAAAGATATTGCACCGTATTGCATTGAAGTCATGCGAGTAGAGCGTCTGCTCATCAAATACTTGTCAAAGCGGAACTGTAAGGACTCGCACGGGATGAAGGAGCCGAACTGCCACTTTAAATGCTACTGAGAGTGTAACTAAAACTGTGAGCGGTTTACATTATGGACTGTGAGGGGCCCTAGCAGACTGTGTAGGGCCTCTATGAATACTGGGGACCGGGGCAAGTTTGACACAGAGACAACTAGGTTTCATTGCCATTTTATTTTTGCTTCAGCTTTTGGGGTATGTCTTGGGTTTTTTATATTTTTGCTGTTCCATTAATTATTTTAGGTTTCATAACCATTTTAGTGTTTAAATTAAGCAGAAAATCCTGTTTAATGGCTCCATTTTGACAAATGAAGCATAAAACATGTTTCGGTATTGGGGCATGTTGTCACAAAAGGTCAATGTGTTTCGAATTAACTGTATATTTTAAAAATATTAGATATGTTCAAAAGCTATTTTGTAGTCCAGACTTTTGTGTATGCACAAAAATTACTTTAACAAAAAACATACCCTTAGAATAAAAAGTGTGACAACTAGCCCCGGTCTGCTTTTATGTGATCCACTGCATTAGACTCTGAAAGGTCATTAAAAATGACCCCTATTAGCATTAAGAATATAACTATAAGACACAATTAATCTCAGAGAAGATAAAACAGCAGTTTTCAACTCATTATGAAAGAATTATATAAACATCTAATCAAGCCAAAAAAGAAAAAAAACTCAATGCAAATAAGATAACAAAAACTAATTGCAAATAAAAAAAAAAAAATCTGGCTGGTGTAAGTAGAGAAGTCAGTATTAGGCTCATGCTGGAGATGCAGATCTGGGAGCTGAGCAATTAACCTGAATTTCTCTGGTGAAGTCCCCAGCTGTGCAAGCAGGGCACGTGTAAAGATGTAACCTACAAAACGTCTACATGACTAAGGGCAGCTGCCAACAAAATAAGCAAAGCAATGTAATCAAAATGAGCTAATCACTTCAGCCTAATTTACCACAGCTACAAAAAGCTTATCCGGAAGAAAACGAGAAGATAGAAAGAGACAGTGTGGCAGAAACTAGGAAGAAGCAGATACATCACAGAGACTGAAAGAGCAGTGCGGTAGAGCAAATTCACCACAGTTTAAAAGTTAGAGGGAGAATAAATGTTTCAACGTCATTACAAGATCATATGATTTTGAATCTTTTGTGGAATACAAAATTAAATGTTCATAAGAACGTCCAAGCTCTCTTCCATATCCTACATTTTAATAAAATGTAAACAATTGACATTATGAAAATGTAAATTATATATATATATATATATATATATATATATATATATATATATATATATATATATACATATGAAGAGTTCATTTGCAAAAGCAGATCACTTTTTTTTTTTTTACAATTCTCAAAAATCATGTTTTTTCATTGTGCGTTCCAATTAATCTCAATCAAACTGAAGTTGGGTTATTTTGACTAGGTTAAAAATAACTTTAAAAACTGTTAACTTACACAATAAGACACAATAAAAACATGATTTTTGAAAATAAAAAAATGGAGTTATATGTTTTTGCAAATAAATCTTCATATATATATATATATATATATATATATATACAATATATATATATATATATATTTAAATATAAAAGTGTAAATAAATACATTAAGCTTCATACATATAATTTTAACTTATGTATTACATATATATTTATATATTCAGGGTTGTCAGGCATCATGAATCATCATGAAAGAAGTTGTGTGTAAGGAACAGACTTTATTCAGAAAAACTTTGACTTGTATGTTAAAGATCAGCTTGACATCCTGCTCTAAATAACTCTTTTGTGTTAAGACGACACAAAAGAAAAAGTCATTCAGGTTTCTAAATTCACAAGAGTGTGAAAATGAAGGCAGAATTTTCATTTTGGGCTGAGAAGAAGTGAAAAGTGAGGAGGAAAGAAAGAGACCGCTGAAGGAAATGACAGGGGGAAACCGCAGGAAGTGCAGGCAGAGAGAGTGCTGGAGAAAGAAGGAGAACGGCGACGCTATGCGTCTCGTGAAACTTCACTGCTTCTAAGCTCACTAATTCAATCTCTGCAATCCTGAGAGACTGAACCCTCCACCCTTCCCGTTCCTCAGCTCCCGCGTGCTAATCCGACGCCTATATCCACCACACAACATAACATGACAGAAACGACAGTCAGGGGAGAGCCAATGGAAGGAGAAAGATGAAGAGAGGTAAGAAGAATTGAGTGGAAGGAAAGGACGATTGTGTCACGTGTGAACCAACAGTTACACTAGTCCTGATAAATTCATCTTTAATTAAAACTCAAAATCCCTCATACTTTAAAGCCATTTTTATAATTAACTCTCTGATCTTCTCCTCCTAAATATAAAACAAGAAAACAATTAAAACTTTTAGGATTTTTACTTCAAAACCCATTAATTAAAAAACGCAAACGAACAATGGAAAGATATTGAGACGGACCCCTCTTTGCTCATTAACATGTGGCTAATTGATCCAAACCGGAATGTTTACCATAGGGAAGGCGAAGAATACAATTTTCTCATTTTATTCACTTAATTGCATTTTTTATTTCTCAGTTTTTGAAGATTGAAGATTGGATACATCAAAAGGTTTTCTTTTAATCCCTATGCTCACTTAGGCTCTCTAATATTTTGCCCAGGTTTCTAAAAAAATTAAGATCCGACTCTGAAGTGCCTGATGAAGGGATGAAGGATAAATGTTTTTGTTGAAAAAAAAACTGATTCTTTGAGTGCTGGCTGTAAGTGGCGTTCGGCACTTGGACAAATGGCTGTGCCCTTCACTGTGACCCTGATAAAGAAATGATGGGACTCATCCATCAAAACTACAATACCCAAGATTCATCACTGCAAGTACAGATCGCAAACAGACATTGTCTTAAGACACACACACCATTGTGGTGACAAATAAGCCATAAACTCACTCATCCTTTCTCCCACTCCTCCTTTGCATGCAGTCCATTTCTTCTCTCTCCTCAAGGCAAGAGGAACTTTTAATAAAAAAAACATTTTAGCAGAGAACATGGGTGTTATAAAAATGAGTGAGAAAAGGCCATCTCGCCGTAGCATGGTTGTGAATAATTTAACGACAGATATGCTACGTGCCAACCTGCCAAAAGCCTAGGATTTTTTTTCCACCAACATTTAAATAATTCTTTCATCCAACAGTATCCAATCCAAAGTAATGGCTAGTCCTCTTCTTCTTCTTCTTTCTCAACCGCACTTAAACAGCATGCATTATCACATTCTCATCAATATTCAACAGTCTGTCCCTCTTTCTGTATCACCTGAACTCTTCCACAAACTCTGTTAGCATCTCCATCGTCCTCATAATAGTCGGACTCCTCCATAAAGCTTTTACTTTTCAACTTTATGTCGTCTCACCAACACCTTGCTTTCCTCCCTCTTTTTCTCTCATCTACTCAGTGCATGTATTGGTTTCTGGCAATATGATGTAGTTTTTATTACGATAGATGTCCCCTAATCAAAAACAAATATGCAAGCTATATTTCACATATTACTATACCGAGTATTTTGGTTCATTAAAAAGAGTATCAGTTAAACAGATTCCTAATACACCATTCTGTTCACTCTGCTCAGTGAATTTCTAAACTTATATGATTGAATGCAATTTTATGCCGAACCACTTATTAAATGTATGCATCTTTCAGACAAGGACCAGAAGTAATTGTTCTATCTATCTATCTATCTATCTATCTATCTATCTATCTATCTATCTATCTATCTATCTATCTATCTATCTATCTATCTATCTATCTATCTATCTATCCATCCATCTATCCATCCATCTAACCAGGCAATAGTTTGAATAAATATCTTATGCTCACCAAGGATGAATTTATTTGATTACAGCAAGTAAAACCTGCAATATTGTAAAATATTATAACAATTTAAAATACCTCTTCTATTTTGATATATTTTACAATGTAATTTTATTCATGTGGTGACAAGTCTAAAATCCAGCAACCATTACTCCAGTTTTCAGTGTTACATGACTTTTTAAATAAAGGATCCATGGTCACGTTACATGATAAATTACTGACTATTCAAAATTTTTGACTGGTGATTATATTAATAAATCATGATTTCCATGTTAAAATATTCCTAAACCAAAAGGTTTTGCATGCCAAAGTGTTTACACCACACAAACTACTTTTATTAAATAAGACTCAACGAGATGTTGTTTACATACACTGATAACTAGTGACGGTTTCAGAAGTTCTGTGCACATAAATCTAGAAAAATGAAGAAATAAATCACAATAAAGAGATAATTCAAACTTAGCTTAGACACAGCTTAGAGCTCAGTAAAATCAGTTTGAGGTGTAGTTGGTTACATTTGTCTTAAAACTGGCCCCGGTTGATATCATAAAACATCCGTTCCAACCCATCTGTCTTTTGATTTAACACTTTCTGCTATATCCCTCCCCCCGAAGCGGTGTCTGCTTTTCCTCAAATCCCACTCACAAAACAGACCAATTCTAACAATTTCGTCTGCCACTCTTCATCTCTCCTTCACACTCAGACACACCAATCACTTTTTAAATGTTTACGAGCCAGACTAATTATAAATGTCCTATTTTCCTGAGCCCTTCCACCATCGCCCCAAAAGGTCAGATCTTGTCCCCTCAAAGCCGCATTCGGTTTTGCAAGCATTTGATCTCTCAGTCCCTGTCATCAGGTTGCATTGCCGCGGGCGCTTCTCATTCAATTACAGCTTCCACTGTTGTTGTTATTGTCCTCACTAATAATAGAGAACCTCTGTCTTTGCTGTCACGCAAGGAGCCATCAATAGTGCCAGTCCTTATCTCCATCTCAGCAATCAGCCATAGCAGTGCCACCCTAGTCTAGAGGAAAGATGGAGGGGAGGGGGGAATGGACAGGCAAACAGCGGAACCATCATAAATGAGAGAGGGAAGAGATGAATGGACACCCTGGAGTCCTGGAGAGAGAGATGAGGGTGGGCTAGCGTATATGAGTGTTGGTTTTATGTGCTATTGTGGACTCTGTGTGTGTGTTTGTTTACAAGACTTAGCCGATAGAGGCAGAGGAAATGGAGGAGAAGTGGAAGAAGCAGGGTATGCACATAGACAGAGATTGAGAGATGAATAAGGGGGTGACAGACAGAAGTGCCCCGAAGGCTCTGGTTACATTTGGAATTGAGGATGCACAGTGACATGGATGTAATTGGTGGAAACTGGATTAAGAAGAGAGAAACGGCCACTCGCGAATGAAGGCCAAAGAGGCCCCTCTATTGCATTACTGCCAATCCCAGCTCTCTTCCTTTTTAATCTCTCAGGTTTAGTCATATTTTCACCCTGTCAACACAAATCCACATGTATTTGCTCATTTGACCTCTATGTTCAGTGCTGTAATCACGCTTTAGCTCCACTCCAGCTCATTAACTAGGGATGAGCTACAGCACTAATTGTCTTTTCAATCTAATATCAAGCACCATCAACGTATATATATAACACTAATTAAATACTAATTAAAAAATACTAATGAAGACAATATTACAGGACTTTTGAGATTTCTTAGTGAAAAGGTCAATATTTTTAATACCACTAAAGACAACAACACAATAAACCCATTAAAGACGGACGGACGGACGGACGGACGGACAGACAGACAGACAGACAGATAGATAGATAGATAGAGACAGATAGAACAATTACTTCTGGTCCTTGAATCTGATTGTCTGAAAGATACATACATTTAATAAGTGGTTCGGAATAAAAATTACATTCAATCATATAAGTTTAGAAATCACACAATCACACATCAACAAATTTTGGAGCATACTAAACAGCATTTGAAGCATTATAAACATTTATACATGAGAGAGAGCCCCATTTTATCTCTAACATCTACTCATCTGTACTCAAAAGCACCTCATCCTCCACCTCTTTACTAAGGCAAATTTACATATAGCCCTGTAGTTCAGTCTCATTTATTGTATAAGTCCTTTGATAACTTTGATTTCATCGCCACAAGCGTGTTTGATGACATACTAATGTAATACTCAAAGCTGATTGGTTGTTAAAATAATCACGTAAAACATTAATGGTATCTGCTACATTTATCATTGATGTTGATTCTGTTCTGTTACCCTATGGGGGTATTCTGCTCTCCCTGCTCCTATCCATGCTAGGCTGTGTGGATGGGCAGTAGGGATGGAACGGTTTGCGGGGAAAAACGAACCTTACGGCTCTCCACACACGGTTGGCATGCGCTAGGACCGTGGTTCAACTTAAATCTGACAACGCATCTGCAATATTGTTTGTTATAAATAACACAGAAAATGTATATGGCTAATGTATGCTTCTGTTAATGGATGCGCATTCTGGCTTCCTAATACATTACAACAACAGCGCTGAAAAAACCCAAAGTGGACCATTCACTCTTGTTCAATGCGAGTGCCGTATACTGGAATATGAGCAGTCATTTATGCCGTCATCACCCGGGTGCTGAAAGCACGCACACAGATGAGACATGAACAGCACACGTTGATATCTGTGTTTAAACTAAACTCCAGTTTAAACATTTAAGAGTCAGAGGACGCAAGCTTGCGTGCTATGAGAAGTTTTTTACGTGCGCTCATCAGAAGCGTGCAAACCCGCACCTCAGAACGAATAGTCAAAATGCCCATCTTGGTAAGTATCCTATAGCAGACATAGCCGACAGAACGTACAGTATAAGTACACTTGCTCAGTGCATTCTCTTAAAGTGACAGCACTTTCCTAATATTAATCAAACAGCAACAACAAAGAAATCACTCACTGCTCTTGATTGAATCACTTTTGTAACTTTAATAAAGGTTAGTCTTTAATTTATACAGTCAAATATGCAATTCTATTTTACATTTGATTACTTTATTCAATTTCTGTACCTAAAAACTAATGCTAGACCTACCTAAAAAAAAATCACTTTCATATATATATTGTAAAAATCACTTTAAATCACTTTAATATATATAGTAAATATTTACTATATTTTATTTATTTGTGCTGTTGCTTGTAGTTAGATTATTCTTAGTTTCTTTATTTTTATTTGACAATATCATTTTTCCCTAAACATACCGAACAGTACCGAAACCGTGACTCTAAAACCGTGATACAAACCGAACCGTGAAAAGGTTGAACCGTTCCACCCCTAATGGGCAGGGAGTGTTTGCCTAGAACAGAACCATTCCCCCAACCTAAAATATATGCTAATCGTTGTTATATTGACAATAGTGGTCCTGACAGAACTTTTTTAGAACAGAACGCCCATGGGCGCACTAATGGGCGCAAATGCATTTGCTATTTAAACAAAGCGGCGCAAGACGGGAAAATAAGAACTGCGTCGGGCTGAAACTAGCAAAAACACCTGCGTGCACCAGGTGTGTGATAGGGCCCTCTACCATGTGTGATAGGGCCATCACCACACCAGCCATCATATCTTGTGCCTGAGATCGAGTGGTACTGAGAGATATTGAAGTGTAAGAAAACACAGTCGACAAATTTCCCAAAAACCCACTCCTTGCTCCAAGCGGGACCACTCTCTTCCTCTTCGCACCACTCCATTTGCCCTCATTTGAAATTTTCAGACATCTCAGTATTGCACGATCATGGTGAGCTCTGTAATTGTAGTGAAGCCTTTATAATGTCTGATAGACAGATGGCCAGCAGGGCTGCTGAGATTAATCTGTACAAAAGCAAAAGCTTTCACACCATGTGGTCACAGCAAGAAACTGGATTTCACTGACACCCGGTAATAACATTTCTAAATCTTTCAGAGTTAACGAATAAGTTTGAGGCCAAAGCCCAAAGTCAGCGTGAGTGTGAACCTTTGGCCTTGCACTGGCAGCACATGCCTGGCCAAAGGTGTTCTTCATTACCTTAGAGAGCACAGGAATTTTAGACTCCGAAAATAAGGCGTTAACGCCTGAAGTTAGTAACAATTTGTGAATTTTACATTCAATTACCTTTGTTTAACACGTCCCCTCTGCCTCACAACAGCCTCCTGGCCAATGGCATCCAAAGCATAAGTCTTGCATAGCAAGGAATTTCTGAGCGCCTAAATCTGTGCCGAAAGAAAAAAAAAATTGCTAGAGATGCACAAAGTAGCTGTCAGGGTCTTATTTTTTTGCCACAGCCACAAGGGTAAAAAAAGAGGGTAATTTACACTCAAATGCCTATATGTGAGGAAGTTTGTGGTTAAGTAGATTGATTGAGTAGGAATTGTAATTCATGAAACTGCAAGAACTCTTAAATTATAAAACGGAAATGGAGAGGAAATGTGTCATTTGAGAGCAGAGCTCTCAACCAGACCAAGGTCATGGGCGGAAATTATAAGGTCTCTGTGTGCTATGTTATTTGATTACTTAATACATTAGACTACTAAATTTGAAGCACACAGACAGGGAAAGAATGGACTAAAGAAGCCACAAAGCTCCAAAGCAGTACGATTTTTTTATTTTGTGGAACACAAAATAATACATTCAGAAGAAAATTCCTTACAATGAAAGTCAATGGCGTCCAGTGTTGTTTTGGGCCTCGCTGATTTTCAAACAGTTAAAACATTCATCTCCACCTACATCAACCTTTTTCCTTGGTGCCAAAAAGAGAACCAATTGCATGATACTACTGAGCACAGCCTGCAAACACAAAACAATTTCTCTGCCCCACATGCACACCTACTCCTCTTCATCATAAGCTGTGCACGTATAATATAAACCTGAGCCCGCGCACACAACCCCAGAAACCTCTGCTGTAATGGAGTAGGTTTGTGCGGAGAGAGTTTGCTGTCTGCATTGAAATGAAACCGGCGTTAAAAATACACACAGGCACTTGGGTTTTCAAAGTGAAAAAAAGGAGGAAGCTAAAAAAGCAGCATTTTTCATTTAACTTTTCCCCTTTCCCCTATGGTCCTTGGAGGCCGGGTGGATTAAACCTTTTTGTAAGTCAAGGAAGTTGGTGCCGCCAAGATTTCTAAATGAAGGGGGCGTCTTAATTGGAAAAGGCTTTAGATATTCCTGAGTCTGATTAAACAGCTCTGCACAACAGAGATGGATGGAGAGAGCGAGGGAGGGAAGGATGGATAAGAAGAGAGGGGAATGGAGAGAGACAAAGGAGTGGAGTAAAGAAGGAGATGTAGCAGAAAGAAAGCGAGTGAAGTAGGATGTAAAGGACTGCGTGTTCATTGAAGTAGGGGAAATAGATGTGAGCGGAAGCTGATGAGTTATCCTGCAGGCTTTAAGTGGCCAGAGTGGAGCTGAGCTCTGCACAACACTCTAAAAAAATAAAGGTTACGGTAAGAGCCAAAGTTTTACAGCCCTGGTGCTATAGATTAAGCTATTTTAAGCTCAATTCTCTAGAACCTGGTGCTTTAAAAACTCACAAACTAATGCACTAATACGAAGAACCTATCATGTAACTTTAACATTTTCATAGAACTTTCCACCTTGTTTTTGAAGTAAGAACAGACGCCGCTATTTGTAATCTGAATGCAAGGCTTCTTGTGTCATTGGTTATTTTACCTATGCAAAAACATTATGCTGCTTGATGTTGCAAACTGGTAATTCATTATCATAAACACAATGGTTCGTAATGCAAACAAGTTTTACTGTTTACTGAACTTTCTTACTCCTCTAGTTATACTGGTCAATGAATCAGGCGTCTTAAACTTTCACAGTAAATAGCTTACTTCCACAATAAATACGATCTTACCGCACTACATATCCGTGTCTGATTTAAAGTAGGCCGAATGCTAACTGACAAAAATGACATAATTTGAACGGTGGAAGAATTATCGTCTTGTCCTATACAACCCTTCAAAAACTTGGCAGAATGTATGTGACCGCTGCACCTGATGTTCATAAACTTTCATAAGTGGTAAGGTCGGGTCGGCGGGGTTCGGGCTTAAATTTTAAGCCCGTGCAGACCTCTACCACACAGTGGTTGAGGCTAAGTAAATGATGACAAATTTGTCTTTTTGTCTGTTAACTGTATATTTTAAATTTAAGAATGTTTACATTGCAGAATATACAACACAAAGGGATCTGCATCACTTTGGCAAAATACGATCTCACTACATCACCTCCCTGAGGACCCCTTCATGACGTCTCCACAAGCACATGAGTACACGCAGACCAAAAAAGAACATCATATGTTGCCTGTAAAAAAATATAAATTATACCTTTCCACAAGACTTCTAAATGTTTCTCGCACCTCTCGTGATGCTGGAATATTCATGATTCTCACAGGAACATGGTGAGATATTGAAAGACTGCATGCGTGTGAGCACACCTCTGAGTACCACTACGTGTTTGTGTTTGCATGTTTGCGTGTTTCCTTCTTCAATCATGCCGATTTTGATGGTGTCTAAGCATGCACGCACATGTCTTATTAGCAAACAGTTAGTGTTCATAATTAAAAGAGTGTGTGTGTCGACATGATACACGTGTGGATACACAGTGAAGGAGATTTGGCCGTGCTCCTCCACACCTCCAGGCCCGATTAGCCTCCCCTCTCCTTCTTTTCCAAAGAGCCCTTAGGTGGGCTTTAGTAGCAGCAGATTATTTCCCCCACCTTAACTTCCCCCTGGGTCTGCTGGCTGGATGACTGACTGGCTGTCTGGATGAGCACGAGGGCCAAGTCACGGCGGCTGGGGGGTGTGGGGGCCGATCTATTCTGTGGAGGTTCTGCTGGAGCACCATCCAGCTGGTGTGGATAGATCAGCGATCACCTCAGGTGGAGGGTTAACACTAAACTAACATGCAGAGACCCGGCAGGGAACGACTACAACTGTATCTGGCAGCATCATTTTCACGAAGTACACAATGCAGAATAAACCCTGAAGAGGTCTGGGACTGAAAATCTTTTCAAAGTTTTTATTAACTGGAATAAAACTTACAAAATTTTAACCTTAAAATAAAAATGTCAACAAATTAAAAAAATGTGTTCTGTGAAATGTAATATCATTAAACATTTAAAATGTTGTCATTTAAAAAGAAACTAAACGCTGAAATCAGACAATTCTAGTGTTATTCTAGTATCATCGAAATACTTTAATAGTTTTTATAAATATTTAGAATTATTTTTATTTTTATAGTTTCTTTTTTCATTTACATTTTAGTTACAATTTTAATAATGTTGTTGGTGAGTTTTTGTCAGTTTTTTTATGTCAATGTAGATTTCATAATTTATTTATTCAGTTATAGTTACATCAAAACAACTGAATGAAAATGAGAAATGTTGCCATCTGTCTAAAAATAAGTTGTTGTTTTTTATCTTTGTTTGTTTGCATTTAAAGTTTATTTTAAGTAATTATATTATATCATATTGTATTGTATTGAACAATTAAAAATGATAGTGTGAAAACTAACAAAAACTCAAATAATTTGTACTACAAACATAAATAAATAAGTAATACTAACCCTGTCTGGAGCAAGTTGTAGTGTCTTGCTCAAGGGCATAATGGTGATAGTTCAAGGCTCATTCCTTGGGATCAGACTGGCAACATTTATAATCCCAGATCTTTAACCAATAGGCCACCCAACCTTCATGTGCTAATATTTGGGATCAGAGGCTCAGTACATGCAGAACCAGGTCTTTACAGCAATTTTTAACGAAGCGTGACCTGAAAAAGCGACAAGCGATAAATCCTTTCTCATCCACGTCAATCTCAGTTTGTCCTAACCAGCAATGACTGCAACATATGACGCTCGACGAGACATTCTGTCCATCACTTGGTTTTTATTTTTGCTGACTAGCTCCATCCACAGCGAGTGAAATCGATTGACTTGAAGTCCCGCTCCACATAGCTGTACATCAAATATTTACTGATTGGCTGTTATTTTGTCGCTTCACACAGTATGTCACATTCAATGAGGAAAGAGTGACTGCTATCGCCTGTTTGGGACAATTTGTTTGAAAAGGGAGCATGTGCAGTACCAGTTTGGGCACACCTGAATGATTGTTTCTCACTTGAAAGACCTTTTGATCATCCTACAGGCTTAAGACAAATGCCAGAAGTTAGTGTTGAAGACATTTACAAGGTAATCCTGTATAAGAATTTCTGTACAAGACTAGAATTTCTTTTTTTATGTACAAGGAGAGAAATTAAATTATAAAAGTAAGGAAAAACATCTGAAAAGTCTCCAGCAGGCATGTAAACTTTAGTACTATTCAATGCACCTCATGAAGTAAAAACATTCATCTTCATTTACTGAAATAAAAATGAAAACTAACTTTACTTGGAAAAACTGAAACTAAACTAAAATACCTTTTCATGACACAAAAATAACTAAAATAAAGGAATATGGCCTCAAACTAATTTAATAAATAATAATATTATTAATATATATTTTAAATTATACTAGTCAGTGCTTTAACAGTGGCATCCTAACATACTAAAAACAATAAAATAAAATGACAGTGTAAACTAACAAAAAAACTAAACTACAGTGAAGACTTTTCATAGAAATTAAAACTAAATTTGGATAATCTCAATCTCACTACTATTTAAGTCACTTAGATTTGTGATTTTTTTGATGACTTTGATGACTCTTATTCTGAAATGTGAAAACAGGTGTTGTATTACATATGCATGCATCTTTGTTTTTTATCCATTTTCAATCATAACCCGCTAGTCTATGAAAGCTTGTGTCAATTCCCATCATAGTTTCATGCTAGTCTAGCAAGAGCCAAGCTTAAAAAAGAAGCACACAGAGAAGCGGTGCCACAGTACCGCAGCTGACGTCGCTTATTAAAAGGCCTCTCATGGCAAGGCCTCAATGTTCGGAACTTCTTCAAAGTGCGTTAATGGAAGGTCATGCCATTATTCTACACAGAAAACCGCTGTGCGCCGGGGTGAGAGGAACCAGTCGGGCCTTGACTCTCACAAGCATGCAGTCAGAGAAATTATAAGAGACACAAAAGGAAGCCGAGCCTGAGAGAGGAATATGTGGAGGGGTGGAAATAAATAGTGGAAGCAAGTGAAAGTGAGGGCGACGGAAACGAACAAAGAGAATGAGCGAGAGTAGGAAGGGAAGAGAAGAAAAGTGCCACAGATCAGCAAACGAGAAAAGAACATAGAGGCAGATTGATTCAAGAACGGTTTGATTTCAGAGACAGTCGGCGGCTGAATTATACCTTAAGCGGAACCGAGAGGATTGATGGGGCAAGAGAGGAAGAAAAATCGAAGGAAATTATAAAGAGTTATGGAAGTACAACTTTGAACGCAACGAGCCAGGAAGAGAAGAGGGGGATTAGAAAGAGGAACAAATTAAGGGCATGGAAGTTAAAGAGAGCAAAAGATTGAGCAATAGCTACCAGTTGAGAGCGGAGAGAGAGAGATGATGATGGCGACTGATTCGCCGATGTTATCTCAGTGCAGGGAGATGTGTGTGACACAATCTTAAATTGGAAATCGCTGTTTCAATCTCTCCTCACTCTTTGCTCGCCGCTTCACTGATAACGAGACGAGCTTAATTCTATTAAAAATAGCTGTGTGGTAGGAACAGAACCGTCCCGGGCTGCTAAAAAAAACAGCCCCCCTTTCACTGACAGCCAGCATTATAGCCCACTTTAACAATCCCCCCTACCAGAGCCCCCGCTGGACTAACTTTCATCTCGATCTCGGCATCGCCATCTCTCAGCGTTCATCTATCTATCTAATTATCCATCTGTCCCTCTATCACTCTCACCCATCTGCCGCGCTCTATCTCTCTCTTCCAGGCTATAAGACCAGCTCTAGGGATCCTTTCGTTTTTCATTTTTCGTTCCCTCGCTTCCGCAAGTCTTTGCATTGTTTTGCTGAGCCTAGTGTTTTCTTTAAACCGCTCTTCCTTGGTCTTGCATTCTCACTCTGTGTCTTCCAGGCCGTCTTAATCTCTGCACGCTTCAGCTCCTCTTTTTTCCTCCTTCAGGGCAGGCGGTGCGTTTCTGTCATACCATCCCGCACTAAGAGCCGTCCCTCCGTTAGGAAGCTTGAGTGACATTTGGTATACTCCCTCACCCCTCAACTTCTGACCCTGGCGACACAGCCAAGTGACTCTCGCGCATGCTAATGCCTCCAACCAATCATGAGTCAACAGGTAGCCAAATGGCCAATCAGATCACGGTGCTCTGTCTCACAGCTGGAAGGTGAAATCCCTCATTAAATTAGCGAGGATGTGTTTTTTTTTTCTAGAACTATGTTTTAGAGACACCAGCTCTCTTCAGTGAACTTTCCCAGCTGGAAAATAAATAACACATGAAATCATAATGAGCCTTGATATTAGATTCGTACCGAGATTCATAACTTGACAGAGAAGAGGTGAGGGGGGAAAAATAATGAAGACTGTATTTTTTTTAAGTTTACTATTAAAAATACCTCTGTGTGAATAGTTGAAAGCCTCATACAAACAAAATGATTGTTAGCTTTAGTGCTAATGCTAGTGTACTGCTAAAGCATTGGAAAAAGAAAAACCTTGATAAAACTAGATAAATTCATTTGAAAACTGGACCAAAAATATTGATGACTCATCCTGCACTACACATTTTTGTCCATTTTTTTAACTTTCAAAATAAGCCCCTCCCTCTTGTATGACCTGAAGCCAGCTAGCATGTAGCAAATAATTCATGGCTGAAAAAAGATTATTATAAAACAGATAGTTCTGGTCCTTGATTCTGATTGGTTGAGCCACGTTCGAAGCTGTTGTAAATTACTCTACAAACATACACCTCTTTGTTTCTCTTGGTACCTGGCATCTATACGTAGATGCCTCATTGGCAACTGTTTCTATGGGCCGTGATAACCATCTGCCATTTTTGGAATGGTCGGCAAATGCAAGTTGACTGTGTGCATCTACAACAGCAAGTTAAGCCCTATTTGCACGGGATTAGTATTATCTAGGGACCTTGTGTGATTTTGAAATGACATATGCACGGGATAGGGAAGCCTGTGATTTTACTGACTTGTCTCCTGGAAACGATGTCAAGGCTTTGAGAGTCTCTTTCTATGGTCCGGTTAGATGGATTTAAAAACACTAATATAGTTTCGTGCCCTGTGCCCTATCTCAATCTTTTATGCTTGATTTATTTGTAACGCATTAACCTCGAAACCTTTTCAGATTTCTCTTTCTGCAAATTGTATAATTGTATGGTGTAGCGATATGACAGCACACAAAATATTCTCAAAACAATCAACATTCAACAACATGAACAAAAAGGCGCACAGGAAACAAAAACCTCGAAAAATGATATACGACCTCGCCAAATGCAGGCCAAATCACAGAGATGCCGATTCGCACGGGACTAATATTATCACAGGACCTTGGTGTTTGGCGACATATGGTAGGCCATTTGTGAGGGGAATTTTTCTTTACAAATTACAGACATGGCCGATTCGCACGTGCAAATAGGGCTTTATATGCATATACTGTATATCTTTGACTATTACCTGATTATTATGGTGAATGACGTCAAGTTGACCATTCCAAAATGGCGGTTACAACGATATCTGGAAAGGTCGAATAGGTAATATATGCATGTCTATATTTGCAACCACCTATTTGGGACTAATTGGAGCTTATTGCTTTATCAACACCGGCTTTGCCTGACATTTCTGCAAAATGATATTGTGTTCTCGCTTCTTGCGAGTTTCGCAGCTCTCTCGTAGTAAAATGTTCAGTGAGTGGCACTAAAAGCACATTCTGTTTTATCCAAACTTAATACTTGGAAATGTTTTTTTTTTACAAAAATCTAGGCAGAACATTTCTAAATCAGAGAATGTTGATGATTATATATCTTTTTTTTTTTTTTTTAAAGGCCTTCCATTGGTTTCAACAGGAAAAAGTTAAACAAATTAAACAAAACTGTACTCTTTAAGCAATTTCATAGAGAGCCTATTTTTCGCAGAATGCCCTTCTTTGGGATTGAGGTAGTGATGGGTAAATGGGTTTGCCCACATGAAAGAGTAAGGAGAGTGTCAGGCTAATGAATTAATCAGGCGGTCATTAGTTTATATCTACTGCAGCCGCGCAGAGCCCTTTTTTCCACATAGAAGGAACGGAGCAGAGAGAACGAAGAAGGCAAATCATTCAGGCGTGAGGTTTTCTACAGTGTGTGTGTGTGTGTGTGTGTGTGTGTGTGTGTGTGTCTGGAAGGGACACGGAGAGACCAAAAAGAAAGAGAGATGGATAGAATGAAAGAGTTACGAGTGTGTAAAAGTGTGCTCTTTCATTCCCCTTAGCTAACTGTGTTCATTTCCCATCATGCCTATAAAGCCAAACTTGATTTGAAATTAAATCGGGTGAAGGGATGTATGACTTTAGCAAGGGCAGACAGATAAAGAGTTCGAAGGATAAAGAGTTCGAAGGAGGCTGAAGAAAGAAGAACGATGTTTGAATGAAGGAGAGAGGCATGGACAGGTGAAGGAGGTTATGTAATCATAAATTAAAGCCCTCGCTTTGCATAGTAGTACAAGTTGGATGCTCCAGGTACTGTAGAAATACAATGCAAATTAAATTCAATACAAAATAAGCTTTCAGCATGTCTGGCATAAATGGCAATTTCCATAGAAAATAGGTTCAACTTGTATTTTTTTTTCAAACACAAAAACTGTTATGTTCCTGAAATTCATCCTCAAACAAACTCACATACTGACCACTGTGCACTATAGCCTTTAAACAACATGCAGTATCAATATTTATTATTATTTATTTTTAACTACAACAATAACCATAATAATAATAATAAATGTGTTGCTTTAATAATATTCATAATAATAATAATTATTCTAATTATATATGGTTAACATATATGTCAATTTTGACAAACTAATAGTATTCTAATAATAATAATAATAATAATAATAATAATAATGCATTATTTCAATAATAATAATAATCATCATTATTATTGTTATCATGGTAATATAATGTTTAATTTTTTACTTATTATTATAATCAATTATAACAAAAAGTGATATTATGAAGATGATTTTAATCGTTATGATAATTATTATGTGCTATTTTAATAATTATTGATATCACTGGTGTAATTTTACTGTTGACAATTCAAATATGACAAAAAGCAATAAGTTATTTTAATAACAAACATATAATTATTTTTTGTTTACAATAATTAATGACAAAAAGTGATATTCTTATATTATTATGACAAAAAGTAATACTATGAAGATTAATTTAATCAAAAATGATAATTATGTGCTATTTTAACAGTGATTGTTATTACTGGTTTTGTTTTATTGTTGACAAATCAATAATGACAAAAATAATTTAAGAAATATGCTTATAATAAGTATAATAATTTTTTTTTTTTTTTTCTTTGGCCAGTAATAAGTGGAGGCAATCAATTAATAATCTACTGAGATAGAAAAGCATCAACATCTCTGCTTAAAACATCAAAGGACAGCAAGTCTTGTGGTAGTGTACACTTTAATTAAACTTTGTTGAACCCAGTACTCTCCTTTAACCAGTTGAGTTTACTATTGTGTCGGCATGTACATGCTCGTGTACACAAAAAAAATTTCTCTCTCTCTCTGTCTCAACTCTCGAGTCAGAAGTGCCAGAGGTGACAGTTGAAGCGTGCAAATCCTCCACTGGCTCCAGGTTCCCTCCAGGTGCACATCCTCAGGTCCCAGAAAGTAAACTGATCAATGCTTTGAAAGTTCCCTCAAATGAACAACTACCCTATTCCTTAGAGGAGATACTAGAAATCAGGCTTAGATCAGCATGTTCAGGCCAAGAGCTAAACTGCATCAACCCAGAACTCCTGCAGTCAGGGATGTGCTCCAACTAGAAGGCGCCCTAAACCCACACAACTTTGCCAGAGATGGTGACCTAAAAGTTCCCAAAATAGTGTTCCATTCTTTCTGGACAGACAGCTACCCTGTATCCGTGTCTAAGGGAAAGTGGCGAGATGCCCACTGAATGAGTTGACCGCTGCACTAAAGAGCTCACTTTGAGAGAAGATAAGGCAGTTACACTCTGTTTTAGAGAAAAGTGGTGCATAAAAGATGATCGGAGAAGCACTCGCATGCACTAAGTGTCAAGATTTGTCACCACCTGTGCTAGATCAATACATTGTGATGCCGCATAGCAAGCCACCACGCTTCTGGGTTTTAGTGATAGATATAAGCAACACAACCAACATACAGTTTTGTTTAGTTTGTGACTTCAGGGCTTGTGCAATGCTTCAGAGAAATGCAAATCTACTGATATCCACTGTGGCAGTGAGGGGCAATCGGGTCTGACTGGAGCAGAGACATGGCATGGTGACCAGAATCCATGAATTATCATAACTTATGTCAAATCTCAAGTTCTTTCTGATCCAATAATGATGAAAATTGAACTGAAAAATGAAATGGCATGAAAATGCATTTGCATAATAGAGAACGTGCCAAATTCTGGTAAAACTTTACAAAAGTCCAAATCTCTAACAATGTTTTGGAATAATTTTTTGTTTCGATGCCAAACAAAGCACTTTTTGGTCGTTTTCTGGGTCAATCTGAATGAACAAAGTGCTTATGGGGTACCTGAACATCATGATAATGTCAATAAGGGGTTTTTGTAAAACAGTAATTGTATCCCTGTAAACACAATTATATTGCAAAACTTTGTTTAAAAAAAGATGAGGGTTTGTTTAACCTACACACTTAATATGACAGATGTCATTTTGTATTGTTTTTCACAGTGTTACTGACATATGACATTGCTAGTGAGTCTATTTAAAAACATTTCATACCATATTTTTATAACAAATTTTAAGGAAGCATTGATGCAATAAACCAATAATTATTTTCAACCAATAGATGATGAAATTATTAAAACTGGTACTGTTTGTATTATTTTGGTCTAAATAAATGAAAAGTAAAACTCTAAAAAGTAAAACATATAATTTCAAATCCTACAGATGAATTGCAACAATACAATATACAGTATGAATTGATTTTAATGTTTAAAATTTGCTACAGATTACATTTAATGGTGTTCTTAAATTGTTTGATGAGTATGCATTAGATGCGTGTTAGACAAAAGATAGATCTCATTTTAATATCTTATATCTATAAATATTAAAATAAACATATTTACATTTAAAAAATATATTTTTTAAATATTATAGTAGTAGTAGTAGTAGTAGTACAAACTATAATTTTCTATTCAAAAACAAAGATTATTGGAGTACATTTTACAAGAAAATACAATTTCATACTGTATAATATAGTGCTGTGATTCACCTGTAAGATTTAAAATGATTGGTTTTACAAGTTTTATTTGTATTTAGACAACATAGTACAAATAGTACCAGTTTTAATAACTGGTCATTCATTGGTTGAAAATTGTTTCTACATCAAATATTTTTCAGTGTATTGTTGTAGCGTGACCATATTAAGAATGCATTAATGCCAATAACCTTAACATAATAGATTTAATTCTCCTTCAGGTAAGAGGATTAGCACAAACATCATTTCAATGCATACAAATTTGGTTTGATACCCACTTGGTCCAAAAACCAGCACATTTCTGTTAGGTACAATTCTGAACGCCAGTCTGAAAATGATTAACTTTCAGGCACTGAAAAGCTTTCCTCAACCCCGGCCCTCAAGTACAGCAGACATCTCTGGAGTTACACCGCTGTCTATAATGAATCACTCCGGCCGCAGAGTATTGAACCCCAACAGACGCTGTCCGATACAGGCAGAACAGCTTTGCCATACAGTCTTGAGCTTTGATCAATGGGTTAACTAAAAAACTATGACTGATCGACATTTGCCAAGTGTCTGATTTATCAGGTTTAACCTGAGTGTGTGTTCATGGCGTGATGAAAAGAAAACCCTGATCAATGAGGTGATCGATCATCCAAGGCCCTTTTCGCTCTCCATCGAGTGACATTAGCAATTGATCAAGTGTGGCGTGCAACTCGGAACATGTGAACTTTAGACTACTCGGGACAAAAAGCATTCATACGCGAACTTGTGTTTGCCTGGCTGTATGTTTGTTGAAGGTTAGAGACAAGGGCAGGAAGACGTCCCACTGTGGCGAAGAAGGAAGCTCGGAGCTGAAGTGTGGGAAAGCAGCAGCGTTTTAAGGAGGAAGATAAGCAAAGGCGCATCGACAGGAAGTGGTGACAGAGCGGTTATGGTTAAAAGTCAATGGGCATAAAGCTGAGAGGGCAAAGTTGAAGCGACATCAAACCGTGAAGCTGAATGCCGCTTTTGGCACGAGCTACAGATAGTCCTATTTTTCACCACATGGGTCGGCTTTATGGAGCTGACAGAGACATGAATAGATGTGTAAAGACCGAGAGATTTGCCAGTGGATTAATCCTTTCATTAAGGAAAGCAAGAAGTTAATTGCAGCGACAGCTGCGTTTCCCAGAGTTTACTCGGTTGACATTTTAACGCCATTCTTTTAAACGGAAAAAAGCAATTATCAATAAATGCAGGGCAATCTTCACATGATGAATCAGGCAGAAATTAGCTTTTATTTCTCTTTTCTTTGGCCTTGAGGCGTGTTGGCAGCACAGGCCTGGAGTGAGTTTTCGTGAAAACCGATATGCAAACGAAAATAAACCACTCGATAGTGCTGTGATGAAACGACAGACACAGTTTAAGCAGCAGATCAAAGGTTACGATAGAGCGCCGTGCTGAAGGCTGGTGAAAAAGAGTGAAAGATAGATGGAGATGGTCCTGTGTAATTACTTTGAGTACCGGTATTGAACTACTGAAAGGAATATTATGTAGAAAAAGGAAAGTTAGGCTTTTAGACTATTCATAAATGATGCAGATAATGAGATGAATGGGAATGAGTGTCCGGAGACCAGTTATGAAAGGAGATGCAGCGCTGGTGACAATCCGAGAATGAGACAAAAAAAGAAGAAACCGGTAACTAAAAAGAAGAGTGAAAGGGAAAAGGTAGGGCCAGGAAAAAGAGACACCGTAAGAGCTGTTAGTCTTGATCAATCCCCCGTTGCTCAATAATGGCTATGAGAGGACTCGAGGATGGATATCAGACATACCTTTCTAACCTCTAAACAATCCTGGGCTTTTTCACATATGAACTGTCAGACCTTGAAATCAAACCATATTCAGTTTAAAAATGGAAATATGCATACTTATATTATTAGCGCTGTGAAAATATTTCATGAAAAATAGATTTTTATTAAACTAATTTGTTAAAAAAATCTGTGAAATCTACAGTACAACTAGGCAGCTGTGGTTGCCAGACCTGAGCACAAAAATATGGTAGCAACATATGGATTCAACCAGAATTTACATTTAAAAACTATATTTCATCAACTCATATAATGTTAATATACCAACCACCAACCTAAAATATAACAAGCACTAAAATCTGTTTTGTACATTGTTTATACAATAAAAAGACAACCACCAAAAAACACAGGTAACATATATGACACTAAAATAATGCAATAAACAATAACTTCAGATTAACATAAAACCCTAATATACAAAACCAATTTTAAAACATGAAATGAAAGTTATTTCAATGAAAAACGATAAAATGTGAAGTGTCTCACTGGGAATTCTGGAAACGTCAATGTACGGCTTATCACTGTAAATTATAAGATGCCTTGTTCTTTTTTCATTTAGAAAAACTGAATTGTACTGTAAAATTCCAGTAAATGTCCCATTTATTAAAGTTTTCACTCTAGCCTATAGTAAGGGAACAAGTTAAAAGGTTTTTACCATAGCATTTTTATAGTCTTTTACCATAAAATCAAATAATTTTTACATTGTGCAATTAATTTTAATATTTTTGTATATTATGCAATTAACAAACTGTATAATTGATTTACATCCCTAATATACAGAATAGACACAATATACTCAAAGATGTAAATATCAAGTCGTCTGTTCACAAACAGCTGTCCACGCACACTTATATTGTCACACCCGTCTGGCTCTTAACCAAAACTCACCCAACAATGTGTCATAAAATCTCAGCTGCTCTTTCTCTTCCCTCACTTCTATCTCTCGTCCTCTATTTCTCCATGCTCTGATTCATTCTGTTTTCCTGGTGATGAAAGCTGTGGCCTGGTGTCACTCGTGCTTTTAACAGTACAGCTGTAGGTGCAGCAGCCAACGTGTGAAAAACGGCAGATGACAGGACATGAAAGCATCTCAAGACTCAGATCTGTCAGAACCACACACCTACCAACCCACATCTGCCACACAAATGTCTCCTCCACATGCACACAAATGTACACATGTGCAATGTAAACTGCGTGGACGTGTGCAGGTGTTACTCATAAAACTGTATGTCATGTGAAAGGAACAAGTTTTTGCACTCAGCTTTGACTAGGATATTGGTTATTGGCGAGCAGAGGTTGGAGAGAGGAGTCTAGTGATTTCACGTCTGACTGGACAAGAGGAAAGGTCTATTTCTCTATTTCAGGACAAATATGTGACTGCGGCTCAGAGTGATCTAAATCCAACCCAACTCCACAGGCAGTTCTAACCAAATCAGTCTGCAGCTCTAATGTTCAAAATACAGTTTGCTAACAATCGCAATTACATTTACATATTACATTTAGTCATTCAGAAGATGCATTTTACCCAAAGCGACTTACAAATGAGAAACATCACAATCAAGATACTCGCGTTACGGTTTGTGCCAAAATGATCATATGTGAATACAAATTTGAACCCATTCACATGTGGCATTTACTGTACAGTGAGCCTGAGGTCTGCTTTGCAATTGCCAAATCCTCAGTGCTTGAACTTTAGTATGTAGCCAATGGGTGCATTTTCAGAGTTGAGAGTCATAGTTTTAGGCTGCTTCCAAATAAGAAAACAGCAGAAGGCGAGATGTTACACTGTTGCCCTTTAAAATATGAGAGCATCTAAATGATCGATTTCTAGATGACGAGTGTTGACCTCTGGATGCTTTTATGGTGGGGGCTAATGGCCAGTCAAGAAAAATACAGAGGTCTTGTAGCACTATGATTTATCTGAACATCATGCATATTTATACTAATCAAAAATGTGCCATTATAATTAAAATCTCTTTTTAAGATATCTAAATGTGCCCAGTATGAGAAAAAATGGTTTGCCTCAGCCTGAATCAGCACGCCCAATTAGTGACAGAATGCCCACTGAACATTCATGACCCAGCTAATGCATACTGCACACAAGAGCTGGCAGAAATACAATCTGATTGGCTGGCTGCTAAAGGGTTTTAAAAATAAAATAAAATTAGATTTAGATACATTAATATTCTATTGATATATAACATTGTATTACTATATTCACAGTTCTTTATAAATATAGTTCAGGAATCACAGGAATAAATAATATTTTCAAATATATTCAAATAGAAAACAGCTGTATATGTATATATGTATGTATGTATGTGCGTGCGTGCATACGTGTGTGTGTGCATTTGTGCGTGCATGCATATATACATATATAAGGGGTGTAACGGTTCACAAAATTCACGGTTCGCATTTGATACGACACAGTGGTGTGCGGTTCGATATGGGGCGGGAAATTTTGACAATATCTCTGGCTATCGTTGATACAAGATCATCATCTTTAGACGCACCCCAGCAAGGGGACTAGGGGAGGTTATCACGGGACAGACAGCACGTCGCCTGTTACGTCGTTTAGGCTGCATTGAGCGCAGTGGCACTGATATTTCACACACTTTAAGATTTTATTTTCCAAACATAATGGGATTAGTCCAACGAAACCTTCGGTTTGTAATGTGTACTGAACCGAAAGCCTCACACCGAACGGTTCAATACGAATACACGTATCGTTACACCCATTATATATATATATATATATATATATATACACACACACACACACACACACACACACGTTCATTAGAAGAGGTTTTTAAACCTACTTTAGTGTATTTGTTATAAGAGTCAGTAGCATTCTTTACAATACCTGTTTTTTCAAACAGCTCATATCTGGGCACCAGGGAGCTGTTTAAATAGTCCTTTCAACATGTACCTTGTGGCAGTATGTGTATAACATTGCGTTTAGCAGCTTTTATTGCACTGATGAGATCGATAAGAATTTTCCGATCTCAAATGGGAAAAGAATTCCAATGAGCGTGCATTTGTGTGGCATTAGACTTGATGGAAATGATATGGAAACTCTCTGCGATGTATTACTTCTGGGCAAATTTCACCCTTGAGTGATTTGGACAGAGTTTTCTGTGTACGCAACTGTGTACATAACCGCTGGTATTCTGATTCTGATATTATATTCTGGTTGCATATAAATAGTGGAGAATCAGATGGCTATGTACTAAGGAAAGCAATGCTTTGCGATTACTAGATCTTTGAGTCAACAAGCCCAAGATTTTCTCTCTACATGAAGTCATTCACACTCAGCTTCCAGGAAATTGACTGTAGATGATGATGGTGAAAAAAGGACAACGAAGCACTCAAAATTCAAGACCTCCCCCAGATTAAGGTCACTGCCGAGCTCTATGCTTATGACCCACCATAAAAAAACATGATCCGGAGGCAAGAAAATATGCCACACCAAACTGCCAGGTAAGATGAATCAATCAGAGCTTTGAAGTCTAGACCATTTACAAGTAAATGAAAAATAAATTAAAATCATCTGTAATTCTATGAGTCTGTGATTGTGCATCTACCTTACAAAGGCAAAACACAGACAAAAAAGGAGTTTGAATCGTATGAGGTCTCTTACAGAGTGCTTTTAAAATTGTGGGTCATGCAAAGTCTCAGAAGGGTGGTTTGTTCATGTGGGAAATATGAAAAATATAAGTTCTCAAATTCAATTAACAAGTTCATTGGAGGGCATAGCCTATATTTACTTATTTCTCACATGACACAACGTTTGTTGAAGATCATAGAAATGTTTACTGTAGCACTTTTAAACGGATAGTTCACCCAAAAATGAAAATGGTCATCATTTACTAACCCATTAAAATTCCATAAAAAATGGTTTCAGTGTTGTGTAGTTGCTGTACGTTTGCCTTTCTAGGACAAGATGGTCCACACAATAAAACACATGGCTATCCTCCTGCCTTCACCACAATAAAACAATTGCAATTACTGTAGGTGAGTTCTTCCAGCACCTATTACTGGCCCCATCACCACAGCAGCAGCAGCAAAGCCTGATGGGATTGCCCCTTGAGCTTCAGTCTGCCATCTCCATCATTCTATCAACTTCAGTGTCTGTGTAAACTGAAATGGCATTACTGAGGGAATTACTGAGCATGGCAGATGTTCTGATCCTTGTACGTGAGGATGTCTTATGTGAGCGTGCCATTCAACCGATTGGTTTGAGTATTGTGGTGCCTTTTTCAAGTTCAAACAACACTTTTGCTCTCTGTTTGAATCAGTCCCTGTCTCTGTGGAACGTACAATATACAGAAACGCAAGCAGACCTTCTTTGAACATTTAGGGGGCAGCTGTTTATTGCGACTCCTCTTTTCCAAGCGGGATCATCAATTATGTATAATATAAGACTTTTACGATTAAGACCTAAAAAGAAGACGACGAAGAAGCAAGAAACAAGATTTAAGCCTGCCATTGAAAATCAAACCCACATCCCCCCTCTCTAATTGAAGTGAGTGATGAGCCTTTTTAATAAGAATCAATCTGAGAAAAAAGGAAAGTACGGGATTGCGAGACAGGATTAATGCATCAGAAAAAGAAAAAAAGACTAAATTAAGACTCTGCCAAACTTTGGCAAGCGATAACACATTAGCATTAAACATAACCTAGAGACATCAACATTGAATCAGAACCAAGAATTTTTCAGGTATAAGAAATCAAAACGCGTATTTATTGATGGCTTCAGAAAATACATTGCAAATGTAATCAAGGGCCACAAACACACACACATACACACATATATATCCCAGGAGTTCGTGTCACCCTATTACAATTAAAATCACAGGCTCAGCGTTCCCTGGACCCAGGTATTGATGATTCATTTTGCATTTTATCAGAGAAACAGAAACGCTGTTAAAAGGAGATCAGTCAGGCAGCAGGCATTAGGGGGATCTCTCTAATTGCCTATTCATCAAAAGAGTTCCTCAAGTATATCCAGAGCTGAAATATCACGCATGACAACTGAACCGCACTCCATTAATTATGCTCCCAATGAACCAGGTTCACAACACTCCTCTTCTGGTTATTAGAGTCTCTCTTCACTGGATACTCACATAATCAGAGTCATACTTTAACAAACAAGGATAATCATTCACACTGGTGAACAGAGCTGCAGGAATAAATCCCCACACACCAACTGATGAAGCACATTTTCTAGATCAAATTGAAAAAAGTGTTTAAGGAGGGGGTTGTTGGTACTTCAAAACACTGTTAAACAATAGCGTGGGTGACGCATTGTGGTTTTGTACACACTGACAAAGACCATATAATAGTGCAGAAACTCTGTTGTACTAATGGCTCGCTACTAATGCTGGAAAACAAATGAACCATCACTGACTTGGATCTTTGAGGTTTTAAATTATATTTATAAATTAAAATTGTATTTAATTGAATTTAAAGTGATGTGCCTGCTTCACGTCAACATGAAAACATAATTTCTCTGTTCATGCTCCTGGTCATATTGTGAACAATTCATCATTGCACCTTTTTGAAAACTGTAGTTTATATAATATTTTACCAAACTGTTATAACTTTTTTTTTCCAGATTATGCAGCGACCTGTCATATTCATCTGTTTTGGTTTCAGACACATTCATTTTTTCTCCTCACAGCTGCCATATTTATGATCATCGGTGAGAAAAAGCACTCAAGGGAACGATATCAAGAAAAAATGCAGATCATTGGTTTTGATCTGTACCAAACCCTAGAAATTATTTATATGGATTTGTAGTCAGCACAGACATTGGCAAGAATTTTAAGATTAATGCAAATTGATTTTACTCTACTGTTGCATTTTACTGATGTTGTTATGCATTTATAAAGTGTTTATTTGGAGACTGAAGTTATACATAAGATATCTAATATATTTGAAATGCATTTAAAATATATATTTTATTTATATATAATTATTTGAAACTTTTTGTTGTTGTTGTTGAAAAATAGGCCTATATGTTTTGGATAAAACAAAAACTTTTTTGCAAAACATATCAAAAAATAGCTTGATGAAAAGAAACTTGAAAAAATAAACAAAAAAATTGAATGTAAACTTTGTTCAGGTAATTAAACTACAGTGTCACTTTATTATGTTTATAAATACAAGTATTTTCACATCTCACATCACATTTAAAGGTATTTAAGTCATAAAATGATGTACAGTGATGTCAAACTAAACAGAATAAAGAGCTTTTCACAATCTCAATCAATTTATGTTTGAACAGTCCTAGTATAGTCCAAAGTGTTGACTTTAAATGTGTAGAGGAACAATATTGGTATGGCACAACTCTCTACAGCAGGAGTGCCCACTGATCCTGGAGATCCGCCATCCTGCAAAGTTCATCTCCAACCTTGATCAATTTCACATTAACCAGCTAATTAAGATCTTCATGAAAACTTAATAATGTATCATTCAGACAGGTTTGTTGGAGCAGGGTTTGCACTGATCTCTGCAGGAATGCAGATCTTCAGGAACAGGATTGGGCACCCCTGCTCTACAGCATCTATTTTCTATCGCCCCTTTATCTGCTAAATATTTCACAGTTGTCCTACTTGTCCTCAACGTGTCTGTGGAAATCAGACATGATGTTTAAAACAAACATCACAGATTTCTTTGCACCAAAATTAATTTTGCATTGAGGAATTTTATTTTAATACTCAGCTTCTCTATTTTTGTTTACGCAACTCTTGCATTCATAAACGCTGCTGTCTTATTCTATCCCTGCAAGCAGCTGCAACTGCTGACAAACTCATCTGTCATGTGCCAGTGTAAGTGTGTACACGGCATACATTGCGCCTCAGGGTTCTTAATGTTAACTCTTTAGGCTCAAGCCTCATTTTTTATTTGGCTTTCACCGCATTTAAAGAAATATCCTTGGTTCAGTACAAGTTGAGCTCAGTTGACAGCATTTGCAGAGTAATGTTGATTACCACAAAAATAATTCCTTCTTTTAAAAAAAGCAAAATCTAAATGTGGCTTTTACAATGGAATTAAATTCTAAATTTTTAAGAAATTCGAAGCTTTTAATTTTAGAAAAGACTTACATTAATTCTTCTGTTAAAACCTGCATTGTCTGTGCTGATAATTGTTATGGTTGTTTTAGGCTGTTAGGTGTTATGTTGCTGTGGCAAGGAAGTTGTAAAATTAGATATAACTTTATACAGAAAAGATTAGAAAGCACATATTGTTTGTGACTTGTGGCTATACTATTAAAACAGCATGTATTTTAACGCTTACAGATTGGCACCATTCACTTCAAGTGCCTCACTATAATCCAGATGTTTGCTTTTTTCCAAAATGGGGGCAGGGGATACATGTGAAAAATTATTTTTGTGTGAATCAAAATCATTCAACTCCTGTTGTCACTAGAGCATAATTTGTATTGAACCTGGAATATTCCTGTAAAGGGTTAACGTGTGCTCAAGAACACACACACTTATCTAGCGGCTCCTTGAGGCACAAGACTGATGAGAAAAAAATCATCAAAGCCATAAACTGAGGCCTGCTCTGTTCGTTTGATGTGGAGATAATGATTAAGGTACGTAGCAAGAAAACATTTCCATTCGACGGCAAATTGGAAAGAGTTGGAGATGGAGGTCTGAAACTCAAGACGAGGTGACGAAAGATGATTGTCAGGGTCACTGGAAGTTTGGCTCCTAGAGTCAAACGTGACATAATTGGGACTTCAGGCACTGGATAAGGATGGTTGTCGACTTTATTAATTGCTTTGTTTGAAACATTGGATTTGAAAGGCTCAAGCTGTAGCGTATGATCACAGCTAAGGGAAAAAATGCACCAGACATTTATTCTGTTTTCTAATAAGACCAGGTAAATTGGTGGCAACTCGGTCGTGTTCACCATTGGCATGGGTTTCTGTAGGAGGACAGCAAGCAACTGACAGCAAGTAAACAAGATGAAGTTCAACCGTCCTTCAATATGAGCCAAAATTGCACCCAAAAATGACTGTTCACATTTAAAATTCCCCACAGCCAGCCAGGCAGCCATCTCGCTGGTGTATGACTGTGTGAGGGGGAATACATCTGTCTGTCTGTGTGTCTGATAAAGCGAATGCCAGTCCATGTGCCATAGCACGTTCTTCCTCTACTTCAGGCCCTCCACAGCTATCAGTCCATCATTGTCATACAATAATTCTGCATGTAATACCCGTCTGAGTCCCACAGAAACTGACATACTATGTCTGCAGTGAGAGCGTGTTAAACCCACTCAACATCCTGTAGAACAGGCCAATTTAACACAGGAATAAGCCAATTATCTTCGAAGAGTAGGCAAATTTACAATAGGATTTTCACAATTCCTTTCGGAAGTCCGTGTCAGGGGTTGGGCTCCAACACATTAGTCTCTTTCATGACCACACACATTTTCCTAGACAAAAATCTCACTTTCAGACACTCATAGAGAGAGGCTTCAGCCTAATGCAAACATCACATGCTCACATTCATAGTCTAGCCCAGATTACACACCACTAAAGAGATCCTGTTAATACAAACGGTGGTGGAAAAATGGACAGCAAATGATGGAGCTTCTGTGCTGTCTACATCTATCTTGGCATGAAAACTCTGCCATATTCTGGGTTAAAGGAATATTTAGAACACGGTGCAATGTTAAAACGCAACTGACAGAATGTGTAACAATGTTGATTGCTACCAAAATGAATTTCCGTACTTTAAAAAAATCGTAATCTGGATTACAGTAAAATGCTTGCGATGGAAGTCAATGAGGCCTATCAGTAAATGTTAAAACACTCACAGTTTCAATAGTACAGCACCAAAGCATAAACAAAATTAGTGTTACAATGATTTTAGTATGGGGAAAAATTGCTTAACCTTCTGTGTGCAGTCACGACCTCTCATAACCTAAAACTGATGAAAAATTATGATTAAATAACAAAACATTTTACAGAATAATTCATTTAAGTGCTTTTACAAAATTGTAAACTTCACATTTCTACTTTTAAATCCTTAAAATCCCCATCGAACATTTTACATGCAGTGTTCATAATTTA
This sequence comes from Gymnocypris eckloni scoliostomus, assembly GCA_027564155.1. Taxonomy (NCBI): domain Eukaryota; kingdom Metazoa; phylum Chordata; class Actinopteri; order Cypriniformes; family Cyprinidae; genus Gymnocypris; species Gymnocypris eckloni. Next base: position 9,458,735 of record CM050422.1, read on the forward strand.
TGCTTTTTTGAAGAAGAAAAAACACATTTTATGGTAATCATCAAGTTTGCTGCCACTTGATCTTAACTTGTACTGAACTAGGGATATTCCTTGGAATTGAAAGATGCCTTAGTGTCAAAGAGACTGTAAAATCAATTGGATTATAATACACTACCAAAAGAGACTATACTTCCCGCTTGGTAGAACAGCTGATGTTTGAGGGCTGTATTACAGAGTGGCACTAATCATAGTGTAGGATTTATAGTTGTCATTCAAATGTTTGTCTGACTGCTAGAATGGCACAAACCAATCAACCAAATCATTCTCATTCTCAGCCCCAGTAAGATTAGGCTACATAACAGACAGTGTACGGAAGAAGAGATGGACCACTTGTAGATAAATCCATCCATCTTCCATAGCCACTTTTTCCATGTTGGTCACAGAGGAGTACTGGAGACTACTTGTAGATAAATGAATTGAAGAAACCACAGCACTCAATATTTGAGCTAAAGACATAACATTTACGATACTGTTGTTGCCAGATTTTATTGCTGATTTTATGATATTGAGGCACAAACAATTTTGGAGTTTTCAGTCTTTCCCCATTTAGGCAGACAGAAGTTGTATTAATCACACTGAAAATAGCTGCCTGGTGCCATTGCCAAGATGGCTGCGGAGTGAACTGACTGAAAAGGATTTGGAAAGGATGCACTGAAAAGAATTTGGCTACATTAAAATGATACCTGGGAACCAAAACCAATATTTGAAATAGATAAACTCTTCCATGATCAGACACCACAGTTATTCCCATTCAAATCTAAATAGAGAATGCCTTTTAAATTCTTATTACTACAATTTAACTGAATTTGAAATGAGGTAGAAAATATTCAACCATGTGATTTAGAATTTCTGATTAGAAAAAAAAATTAGACAATAGATGATAGAGATGGCTGGATGCCTAGACAGATAGATTGCTTGATTGCTTGATTGATTGATTGATTGATTGATTGATTGATTGATTGATTGATTGATTGATTGATTGATTGATCTGTCAATGGACACATTTTATTCCAGTGTGATTAGGTCCATGGGAATAAATTGTTTCAGTTTAATTTCTAGTGGCAAATATTCTCTCTCAGTGCCAATAGCTCTTAAAGCACTGTTTTATTTCTCACTTTAACAGCATATAACAAGTCCCACTTACTGCCTATCAGTAGAGACCACTTCCTGCCTTTGGCACAAAAAGCTCCACTGCCTCCCACAATATATTCAGAAAAACATTAAAATAACAAAATAAGAAAACTGTTTGAAGTACATCAAAATAATAAGCATATTCTCGCTCTACTATTACATGGCTTTTTACTTTTCACCTCAGTGAGCTCTCTAAACACAGAGAGGTCGAAGACATAACGTCATTTGCTCACTTCACCTGATTCTTTCTCATGGAGAGCCAAGAACATTATTTTCCTGAGTCACATTAACAAATTGCAGAGGCATAGTGTTTCTTTCAGGTTTTAAACATCTGCTAAAAGGTTGTTGTGTTTGGTTAGCTAGTTATGTTCAACTTATGAACACAAAAAATTAGCTATTACATATCCTTGACACTAAATGCCATATCAGAAAGATGCAAAGCAATCTGTTAGTTTCCAAAGAGACAAATTGTATGATACTAACCTGATTCAACATGGTAAAGAGGGCCCAATGGTAGCTTTATTACTCACTTTAGCTTGGTCTCTGAGGGCCTCTCATCTGATAAAGCTTGTCGACTTCATTTTACACAACAGCCTACTATAGATGGCATCTCTTTGGAGGAACAACTCACCCTTTTCTGTGGAAACAGAAACTCTTGCTTTCTAATTTGCTAATGTTGTGTTGCTGTTGCATAATGTGCCTTTTTCTGACATTTCAGCAAATTCTTCAGGTTTGGATCTACAACACAAACACCTGTACACTCACTTACATTCCTCACTTATAATTGTCCTTGTTCTCCTTGCATGTGCTCATCGTTGCATCTATTGTAAATTAAAGAATTGCCTAGGGCTGTGAGTCAGACATTCTTGCCAGTGACAATACCAGCATTTCTCTATTGCCGTTTTCTTGCAAGCAAAGCCTTTGTCCAACATAAGTCGTCGAGCCAATGTCTTGTGTCTATTTCAACATGGATGCCTCCTCATTTTCTCCTCACGCTATTTCTCCTTCTCGATTTCTCCCTTGGTAAATGAAAGAGCTCCTTGGGTGTAAACAATTACAAGCTTATTGCTGACACAGTTGCTGGAGTCGTGTTAAATAAAATCAGAGGAGTGTTCACCCGATCTGCAAGCTGCCTCCTGCCTGGCCCATTTTGTAACAGTGAACCTCCCCTTGCTGAAGCTTAGCCAAGCTGAAGGGGATTTTGTGCAACACAAAAAAAAAATTCTGCATATACTTGTACTAAAAAAAAAAAAAAAAAATATTGTATCTGGGTCCCTTTGATAGCGCAAAATCCTCAAAGGAGCCAAATGCATTTCATTTTCAAGACACATAGCCAAATTACTGTACAAGAAAGGACCAAATGGGGGGGGGTAAAGAAAGGTGTGTATATGGACATCATAAGCCCATAATATGAAATAGGCCTACATGTAGAAATAAAGTTGGAATGCAGTTTTTGTTTTGTTGGCTCTTCTTTAAACATCTTTTCTGCTCCTCAAGTGTGTTTTTATAAGTGTTTCTGAAGAATTTCTTCCTCTGCTTATTATTTTTCTTTGCCCAGCCTGTGTCAAGGGACAAAGGCCTTTCAAGCTCTTCTAGTGTTCCAAGCAGGGTTTAAAACTTGGCCGGGCCATCCGGGGCTAAGCCCCGGCACATAGACTCGGCATTAACGCTTCATTAACGACAGACAAGTAACACGCTTAAAACATCAATAACCAAAAATAACAATCTAAACACCAAAACACAAGTATTATTCTGATTTTATTTACAGTAAGTGGCAAATAGTGGATGCATGTACTGATGGGTTGTGCTACTGAGACAAGTCTCGCACAGCCTCTCCAGGAGAGATCAAAAAGAAAATCAGCATGCAAGAGGTAAAACCTCAAAATGAAAAGTTTTTATATTTAAAATACAGTTAGTAAGGAAACATCACACGATGTTGTCACCATCACAACTGTTCAATAGATCAATAAAGAGTTCAATATGCAAGTATAATAATATTAAGTCACTTACATTTTAGGCGGAATCACAGCGCATCTCACAGAAACCATCCGATTCATTGCTGAATGATTCAGTTGAGTCATAAACATCTGATGAATCAGCCGTTTGAACAAATCGATTGAATTAACGACTCACTCATTAAATGCTCACTACTGGCACCTACTGGTGTTTTATTTTAATTTAAAAGTATAATTTCCACCCTCATTTCTTATTTAAAAGAAAAAAATGTAAACAATCTCATAACATTATTTATTGTATTTGTATTTCTTCAGTGTAAATGATTTAATTTGATAATGTATAGGCTAGATAACAACTATCACATTATTATAATTGCATTTATGCCCACTGCTCCGTGTGTGTGTGTGTGTGTGTGTGTGTGTGTGTGTATGGGCATGTTTATGTGGTTTATGAGGACAGAAATTTGTATAATGACATGGGTATGACATAGGTATTACAAGGAGAAGGTGATTTATGAGGACATTTTCAGTGTCCCCATAATTCAAAATGCTTATAAATCATACAGAGTAAGTTTTTTGGGGGGAAAGTTGAAATGCACCGTCTCCTGTGAGGGCTAAGTTTAGGTGTAGGGTAGGTGAAGGGCAATAGCACATACAGCTTGTACAGTATAAAAACCATTACGCCTATGGAAAGTCCCCGTAAACCATAAAAACCAACATGTGTGTGTGTGTGTGTGTGTGTGTGTGTGTGTGTGTGTGTGTGTGTGTGTGCGTGCGCACTTGGATGGTTTAAATGTAGAGCACGAGTTCCGAGTACGGGTCACCATACTTGGCTGTATGTCACGTTCACTTTCACTTCACATTAAGTGTGTGTAAAAGGCAGACTCCATAGAGACCTGGGCGACCTGAGTTCGAGTCTTAGCTCGAGGTTCAATTCCTCTTCTACCATTCCTCCAACTGTGCTATCTAAATAAAGGCAAAAAGCCCAAAGATAGAACTTACAAAAACAATCAGTGCTATGCAAAAACATCTCTTCAGGGTTAGAAATATCCGTGATCATCCTCTCATTTAAAGATGCATGCGTAAAGTTTGCCTTTTCTGCCTCTTGCGACAACAAACAGAATTGCACTCCCTCCAACTGCCACTGGTTGGACTAAAAGTCTAGTCCTGCCCTCAATTCACTCCATTGGTTGTGTCAATGGTCTTGTGTTCAGCTGGTTTGGATGCTCAAATAGTGTAAAGCCATACACTTTTCTGGTAAATCAACGAGTAATTACTTAGAGGACTTGTCATGTTTGTAAGACTTTATATTGGTACAGATTATTTATAAACAGTACAGCCTGCAAAATATATGCAATGACTTCAGTCAAAGATATAGACAAACAAATACAAATGTATTTATTTTTTTAGCATACTAATATCGATGTAACGTACGATACGCTAACAAAAAAACGATCCAACATGCTGTTGCTATGATTACATCCCCAGCCGAACACGACTTCTGTTTGCGTACGTCTATTTTGTAAACTCTGATTAACTTGTAATCTAACTTTTGTGGTTGAAATATATGGTGAACCGTAGCTATATACAGTTAGGAATACGTAGATCTTCAAGACCACTCACAACATTTTGTTTTGACCCTCTTTTGGGAGAAGGGTAAAGCTTTAGGCAGGTCAGACCTTGAGAGCATGGTCAAATCCAAACATTATTTCACTTAACCAACGGGTGATGAAAGCAGCAGCAAATCTGCCTACTACCATCCGTAATCATTATTACAAATAAACATAGCACAATCAGCGCCTGTCCTACTATAAGGGCATTCGCGCTATTAATATATTTAGGGGAAACACATGGCACGAGCAGCAGAGCGTACCAGCCATGTCGCCGCCGTGCGCTCGCTCACGCGCAACCAGACTCACTTTGCGCCTAAAAACATTATTAGCGATTTAAATGAGTGTCATCAGTGAAGCCGTCGTTAAGGAAGGGACTAACCATTTAATATTTGCCCCGCGAACACCGGGGTGTCGGTAAACGTGTCTGGTAGGCTACTGCCCCGCGAATCCCTGAACGGCGACAGACAGACAGAAGCGCGCGCGCCATCTGCTCCAACTCTGCGCGCGCTCAGTCATGTGGAAGGTCCGTGTTTCCCAAGAGTGAGTCCCGTATTTAATAGCCTAACTCATATACTCATATATCATAAAACCACCGCTTATGTAGGAAGGACAGGACGCGTGCATTACAGAGTACTGGAGTACAGAGTTTCTTTGACATTGTCAATGGGGAGCATCGGCACTTTGTATTGACTGTATTGAATTATCTATACGTTGATAAAAACAATCAGCAGACTTTAGATGGACGTTAATACAAATGCAAGCGGACACAAACTGAACAAAATAGGAGGTTGTTTCTTATAATTCACATGGGTTTACAGCCAAAACAGTCAATTAAGAAGAAGAAAAACACAAAAAAATGAACACATTTCAAATAAATCCTTCTGTGCAGGCGAGAGCGTATTCCTTAATCCAACATTCAAAAAAAGAGACTAAAATATGAAGGAGACAGAAGCGCTGCCTCTGATAGCTCGCGGTAAATTCACCCCGTGTGATCATAGAAAATATGAATATTTTACCTTTTAATGTCGATCTTAAAGCATGGACTTTCTTCCCTGCGCAGAGTGAGTCTGTCGGTGTTCAATGACAAGCACCGAGTCAAATATGAACAGGGCAAACGCTGTTATCGCATCGCTCTCTCTCTCTCTCTCTCTCTCTCTCTCCCATAATATTGACATTGTCAATGGGGAGCATCGGCACTTTGTATTGATTGTAATTAACTATCTCTATAAAACAATCAGCAGACTGATCGTTAATACAAATGCAAACAATAACATAGACAACTATTTTACAGAAAACATCAATTAAGAAGAAGAAACACACTCACATTTCATAAATTTACAAGCGTATCATTATCCCTTAGGTTATCGGGAGCAGTTCTCTGCATAGCTCAATAATTTCACCCCTGGCATAGAAAACAGAATACCTAATGTGATCTTAAAAGACTTTCTCCTCCATCATAGAAAGAGACCAGTCAAAGCATAAATGGACGTGTTATGACTTTTTCTCTCTCTGTTTGTGTTGCCAACTTCCTGTGCAGTGTGTGTCTGTGTATCTGATGTGATGTTTGTGCACTGTTTGTATGTGATGGGCTGAAGGGCCTGACCCATCACCTTCATATCACCATTTACGCATGACAATTGTTTAAAAACAACTTATCACAACAGCCCAGAAAATGCATTTCAATGTTAACAGAAATGTGATTACTTCTGCTTAAATCGCAGTTCACCCCAAAATAAAATTCTGTCATTTTCCCTCATGTGGTTCTAAAATTGTATTTTTAAAAATCGTTCAACTGTTTTTGTCAAAAAAACATTGTACCAGTCTGGTCCGGGCACACTTCAGGCAACCAGAGTTTGAGTCCTGGCTTGAGGGTCAATTCCCCTCTTTCCTCTCCCAAATGTCTTGTCTGTCCCAGTGTGATTTCTAAATAAAGGTGCACAATATAAAAAATAAATAAAAAATATATTATTTTAAAGTGAAATTACATGTGATCAAGGACTCATACTCTGAATTTTTGCTCCAAGTGTGCACACACACAGTGAACACACACCTGGAACAGTATAGGGACCCAGAGACTCAAACCCGCAGCCTTAGGGTAACAAGTCTGACTCTCTAACCATTAGGCCACGACTGCCCTAAATGTGAACGCATCTTAATACTTTTTTTTTTTTATTATCTTTTGTGTTCTGTAGAAGAAAGAAAGTCATACTAGTTATACAGCAACACACTCAAAAATAACTCTTTGGCTGAACAGGATTCAATCATGGACAGTGGTTTCACCCGACTATATCAAGTTATTTGGACATATCTCACTTTAGTTGAGTTTACAACCCAGTTCACTTTCATTCATCCTGTATGAAGTATTTGAGTAGAGGTAACACGTTGTAATTGTGCAGAAGCACTATCCATGAGTAAAGCTCAGCCAGAGAGTTATAATAACATAAAGTCAAGCTAAAAAATACTTTCATTTGCACACTTGAGGTTTGATGTTGGCAGTCTAAAGATAGGATTACATCCCTTGCACACCCATTGGAATTGCTTTTTTCCATTAAAGCTTGTTTGCTTTAATGAATTGTTAATTTTTGTTAGCAGGTCCTCAACCCAAGCACAGGCTCAATGCTTCATCACAATGGTAACTCGCCCAACAACACCAACATAACAGTAAGTCTTTTGAAATAACAACATAATAGAACATTAAACATTAAAAAGTCTCCCTATTTTCTCATCTTGCTACAAAAAACCTAAATAGTACTTCATCATTTTCTTTCATTATCTTTACCCTAAACCATGCTTTACTTCACTTTTACTTTTAGTCATTTAGCAGACACTTTTATCCAAAGCGACTTACAAATAAGAAAAAGTAACTAAAATTAAAGTTAAACCTATAAATATTATATATACACATATTTAAAAAAAAATGAGAAATTAAATAAAAATGACAAATGCATACAACAACATTTCAAAACTAAACGAAAACAAAAAATAAAGCTAAAAACAAGTCCAAATATTTAATCAAGGTATGAGTATAATAATGATTATAACATAACACTAAAGGCCTAATAATACATTTTACATTACATTTACATTTATGCATTTAGCAGACGCTTTTATCCAAAGCGACTTACAATTACATTCAGGTTATACATTTTCATTAGTAAGTGTGTTCCCTGGGAATCGAACCCACAACCTTTTGCACTGCTGACGCAATGCTCTACCACTGAGCCACACAGGAACAAATAATAATACTTTTTTACATAGTAAGAATTGGTTATAAAAACTAAAACAGAAGTGAAACAAGGAGTAGGAAAGAGGATAAATAAAAAGCGATACTTATATCCCTTGCTGGTGTCCCTGGCCGGTGGAGTCGCACGGTAGAATCGATGGTCTTTACACTCTTCGGTCTTCTCACGAGGAGGGCTTCACACGACGGCTGCCGCGACCGCGGTATATTAACCTTTTTTAAACCCGTCTAACAACTCACTATTTGAATTCAGCTGAATACACTTTCCTGTTTATAACAACAAATGGCCAAGTAAGCGCAGACACTGACAAGAGACGCGATACAGTACGAGAGCAAACGCGATTTCAGCAAGTCTCAACACAATAAACATACAGTACTTAACAATTTATTAGACCACCTATCATAATATTTATTAAGTCATTTAGCAGACAAATGCAAAGCATGATGGGACATGTAAACTTTATTTTAAACTATTTGATTGAAACATTATTATCAGAACCCAAAGAATGATCTAGGTGAGAAGATATTACAGTTGCTTTGCTAAATAAAGATGAAGACAACCGGAAAGTGGAAACTTCACAGTATTACACAGGAAAATAACAGAATCAATGATGCAAACTTCAAAACTTAGGCAAATTCAAATTCTGCTGTAAAACAGCTGTAACAAGGCAGTCATTTCAGTGCTGGTTCAGTCCAGTTCAATAACTGCCTAAAGTTCATTTATTATGAAACAAGTTGAATTTAGCTATAAGCAGCTCTACTTCAGTCAATAGTGTTGTTATTCAACTCAAGTCAGTTCAATGTTGATTCAAATCAGATCAATACGTTTCAATGTTGCAAAGTTCATCCATTTTGAACTAATTTGATTCAGCTATAAAGAAACAGACATTATTTAGCTCAATTCATTAAAGCTAACACAGAAGTCACTTCAAACCAAGTTTTCTTTTGGTCAAAATTGCATGACCAACCTGAACCTGCTGTGAAATGTGTGTAGGGAATTCATTCGGCCTCAGGCTAAATTCTCAATTGCATTCCCTATTTGAAATAACCTGATTTTTCCAAACAAAATTAGCAGAACCCTGGTAAATTTGACTCCACCTTGAGCTATTCTTTGAAATAACTTATTTTATGTTCCACACAAGAAAGAAAGGCATACAGGTGTGTAACAAAATGAGGGAAAGTGAATGATGACAGCATTTTCATTTTTAGGTGAACTATCCCCTCAAGCATGGGAAACAATGACAGTGAAAAAATCAACCAAGCCAGCTATTTTCAAGATTTTTCAGACAACACAAAAAGCACAGACAGACTTACAGCTGAGAAAACAAGTGGCAAAATTGCTGATATCTCCCATCCTTCGTCTGCAACGAGCATGTTGTCTCTCTCCACCTGTCTACCTGTAGCTGTCAATGACAATACTGAGGCTTCGCCCATAAGGCCTCGTTGCCTTGATCTCCTACTGACATTTACCATTTGAAGTCCTGTCCTAAGCAGCAGACAATAACACAAACACGTTGACTCCCTCCGCATTTGTGCCGGTGGGTGGGTGTGTGGACGTGTTTGATCCGGGGACGGTTTGTTGTTGAGAGGGTGATGCATTCAAAAAGTTTCAAGCTAGCGAGGGGTGAGGAGGATTATTTGCGTTCGAGTGGTGGGTCGTGAATAATAAATGTGCTGGTGCGGACCTCTGTGAAATATTTTCCACCTGTTTTCCTTCTTTTCTAGCAGCTATCGTGCCCTCATCGGATCTCTTATTCTACCAACCACTGTTCTAATATTGAACAGTCAGATAAGAGCGGGGAAACCCACTCGGAGGAGATCTCAAAGAATCGGACACACTTAAACACGCTGACCCGTCTCTTGACCCTTTGCAACTCCCGAATGGGACCAGGGCCTGCCGATGGCAGCAGAACCAGAGGTCAAGGGGTCAAATTCCCTCAGATAGTGAAAAAAATGACACCTACTTGAACTTAAAAAACTTAAGTTCAGCTGCAACCTTATATTTTTAAGCATAATCAAGTTTGGCTGTACAAGTCATCGCGGCCTTGTCCACACTAATACGTTTTCGTTTGAAAACACATATTTTTCTACGTTTTGGCTTTCCATCCAGACTGAGACGGCATTTTTGTCAAGGAAAACGCTCTCCAAAGTGGATAAATTTGAAAACGCTGTTTATGCGTTGCAATGTGGACTGTGAAAGCGAAGGCTTTTTAAAACGATCATGTATGTTTAGTCATGTGACACATATTGTACCAATAGATAATCATAATAATAATAATAATTCATTACATTTATTGTATTTGTCGATGTCTTTCATACTTTTCTAGTCCTTGACATTGTTATTTACTTAGCAGTCAATGGGACAGTCACAAGCCTCCCGGTTTTCATCCAAAATATATTAAATTGTGTTCCGAAGACAAACAAAGCTTTTACGGGTTTGGAATGAGGTATATGGGGTAAGTGATTAATGCCAAATTTGCCATTAGCCATTTTCATTTAGGGGTGGAGTAAGCCCTTAAAAAGTAGTGTTGAAATTGGTTAAATTATTTTGGATGAGAACTTAAGTTGCCATGACTTAAATTTTTTACAATGCAGTAGCTTTTGGAATATCATGGTGCTCTTGTATTCATATTAAATTGGAAATTATTTTTCTTTTAGGAAAGGGGAAAAAGGGGCTGTTAAGAGTAGCACGCTTAAAGTAATACAAGCAATTTTCCATAGCTAAAAGTTTTTGCTTATTATCTGCCACACAGTTTATGGTAATGAACAGCACTAGTAATCATCATTAACCGAGCCAAGAGAATAATCTAGACGAGAAGATACAGTTGTTTAGCTAAATATTTAGAGATGGAGACAAATGGAAATTTTAAACCATAAAACATCAAAAAAGCTGATAAATGTTATATGCTCTAGACGTCACGGCTTTGTAGTGAGACAGTCTTTATCTCTTGTTCTCACCAAGTGAGAACATTCTACACAAATTAGCTGCTAAAGTGTACATACACTGCATGTGTATAGCTGTCCTCAAAAGAGGCCTATTTTCCTCTGAGTTCACGGGCTGCCTTGCTAATATGCTCTATCGTGCACTGCTGACATGCCAAAAAGGGTGCAATTTAAGGTGTATTCAAGACTTTGGCTGCCTAGAATAAATTGGTATCTATTTTCCTGACATCTGGTCTTTTAGAAAGATCATTACTTTGATCTTTTTAGGCTTTACCACAAGAGTAGCTTCTGAGGCGTGTTACTTCGCTCTCTGCCGTTTCATTCCCTGTAGCATAACATATCTTCTCACTCCTCTACTTTCTCCATCTGGCCCTTCTCTCTGCTTCTCCATTTGTAAACCCTCATTCTCACATTTTCTGCGAAAAATACATCTGAGGGAATTAAAGGAAATAGTTCACCCGAAAATGAACATCGTTTACTCACCCTTGTGTCATTTCAAACCCATATGAGTTTCTTTCTTTTGCAGAACACTGAGGTCCGACTGCTCACAGTTCATGAGATTCTTTATTATTCTTGATTATATAAGTTTTGTTGTATCTTTCTAGGGAGATTCACCTTGCCAGTAAACTTTAGTTTGCTCACTGAAGGTTTAACGGTAATATTTTGTGTACGTGCGTGTGTGTGTGTTTAAAAATACAAAATACAAATATTAGTTCAATTTGATTTATTTTTATATATATATGTTAATACATTTTTTTTTAAATGTATTAACATTTTGTATTAACGGGTTTGGTGAGTAAATGATGACAGAATTTTTGGGTGAACTTTTTCTTCTACTGTGTCATTCTATAGCGTTATGTGACATCAATCATGCATTTGAGATTTTGCATGTTTTTAAAATAAATGCCAGATTGAATGCCGGCATATCTGTAATTTTGTGCAATTTTACAAACTACATGATGCAGCACAACTCACCGTGGTTCTTCTACGCACACCTGAGTCTCAATATCTAACACAAACATCTAACTCTCACACACACAAGCGAATCTGATGTTTTTATTCCTTCTCATATTTATTTCCCATGGATCTCTCTCTCTCTTTCTCTGCCTCTCTCCAGCGCTCTTCTTCTCATCTCCCTTCCTTTTCTCCTTCTACCAGATGGCTGACCCATCTGCTCTTTCTCTCTCGCTATCCCTGCCTTTACCTCCATCTCCATCTCTCCTGATACCCCTTGGCTTTTAGAGTGTAGGTCCAAACCACATAGTTCATACATTTCAGAAATGTCAAAGTCACACCAAATTAACCCCAGGGTTACATATAGACATCACAGCCTCAAGGATAGGAGAAAAACCGAGAGAATAATCAGTGTTTTCTATCTCTTTATCTTTATCTCAAGCGTCTCTCGCGCTGGGTCATGCTGCATATCTCAAGCGGCGTGTTTGGTTATAAGCTGATCTGATCGCAGTGAGGCTTTTCCATCTCTGCCAAAGCGTCTCTCTTTCCCTCCATATGCAACGTTAGCCTTCATAATCTGTCTGTGCAAGTAGGTTTATATAGTATCCACTGAAGTTGTTCCAGATGTAAAAAGTCCCATATGTTTTAAAGGAACAGTTAAACCCAACATTTTATCATTTTTACTCATGTCATTCAAAATGAATTGAAAACGGGTTTTTTTCATACAGTTACAATGAAGACTGAGACTTTCACATTTTAAAAAGGGCATAAAAGCATAATTCGGTGAGTTGACAGAGAAGATTTTCAGTGAAAGATTTTAGTATGTTCTTCACACAAAGATATTATGTGAACTCAGATTAATTAGAATGTAGTCTGTGAGTCATATGAACCCTATTTATGATACTTTTATGGTGCTTTTGTTTCATTTTTAAGGCTTGGCAGTCTCAGTGCCTATTGGGGCTAATTACATGGGGGGAGGATAGGTCTACCTAATTCAACAATTCTGTGTTTGATGGAAGAAAGAAAGTCATACAGGTTTGAAATGACATGAGGTTAATTATTTTTAGGTGAACAAGTCTACAACACTAATTATTTCCATTAGGTCCACTTATCACATAAGTATAAAGGTATTTTGGGCTAAAAAGAACCATAATTTAGTTTTATGTTCCACCCTCTACTTACAAAGACTGCTTTACATTGTTACAAGTTGAAAAAAATCCACTAAAACGAATGATTGAAGTATGGCTAGATGATCGTGGATCTCACTGAATATAATTTAAATCCTGTAAAATTACACTTAACTTTTCAATAAGCTATTTAATTGTGTTTGTCTTATGATTTTACTGACCTGATGCTCCATCCATGTGCAGCTTCTGGAAGGCGAGAAGACTCATGTGCAGGCAGATAGTGGGAGAAATGGGATGAGATGGTTAATCTTCTTTTTACAACCTGCTTGGAAGAAGTTACCTGTTCAAACACATATCACCATCAGCCAAAATTCTGTAAAATTGCAATGAATCTGCAATAGATAAGTAAACACCGTGGAGGTCAGGAAGCTCCCAATGGCTAGTCCATATCCTTGTAATCATTTAGTGCTGATGCATTCATCTGTCTGAAATCAGAAAGCTGTATAAATCCAGAACAAGCAGTGTAGTTTCTGTACATCAAATCCAATAAAGGACTTTTGAGTCCCAAAAGTAATAGTACACAAAGCCCTTTTATATAAAAGGTCAAAAAATATCCTCATGATGTGACCCCTTTAAAATGGCTAAAAGGTAATCATGGAATTTGTGAAGGGCATAGTACTGATTGCCAGAGAACATATAGCCATACAGTGTACAGCGTGTTTCATTGCAATGAAAACATATCCTCCTGAGACCCAGCTATGGAGTTTTTGCCTCTGTAGTGGACATTATATTTTAGTGAATTTCTCTGAGACCTCACATGTCACAGTTATAAGCCTGGATGTCCTGTACAGAGCACATTCAGGTCTTCATAGAGATACTAAATGTTTGATCACACCCTCTCATAGGTCTTTAAAGATGGCTAAACTTAATTTAGTGAAAAATTGTACATCCTTGTGGAAATATTATATTTTGTAATTGTCATTTAAATCTGAATAATGTTCAGATTGTTTGTTATAAAGCAACATCTCAGGACAATGTTATGGGTTTTCAAATTCAAATATGACTTGCTGTTATGAAACAGGACATCATTTCATACATGTCCACCAGGACTAAAGGCATGTTTATTATGGGAAACATAAAAATTGAATAGGAAAATTAATTATTTGTCAATTGTCTTATGAAATATTAGATATTATTATACAATCTGGCTATTTATTACTCCCATTATGACAATTCTTTTTTCAACATGCTGTCCCAACAGCAACACATTAATATGCTAATTAGACACAATGTATTGATACACTGTGTTTAATGGGAAAACAGTTTATGGACATTTTTGCACACATATTGCATAAAAAATGGTATATCACACAATTTTGTTATATATTTTATAACAAAGTTGAGAATCATCCTTAATAGTTTAGTATAAAAAATCCTGAAACCTAAAAATTGATTGGTAATTTATCCCATTGATTTTGCCTTTTTTATGTCTATTCATGCCTCTACAGAAGACATAGAATAAAATATGAATAAATTACATTTTTTCAAAAATTGTATTTTCCAATTTTTAATTATGGTCTAAAAACAAAGTAATGACATGAAAAAATACTAAATTCACAAAACTTTTTTTGGGGGGGTGTGGTCTCAGGAGGATACCTGTCTTTGTACTATACAGTAAATAACAAAATATCACTACATATGTTGTTCAAAAAGAAGGCAGTAAGTCTTAGGACACTTTCTGGTTCTGATAAAAATGTAGGCTATTAACATAAAAAAGATATTAACAAAAAATGTACTGATCCCAAAATTTAGATTGGTAGTGATAGAGATGTTATTTATATTTTCTGGACTGGTGGAAGGTCATCTAAAGGGTAGTAAAGAGCAAAAAGGTTCTGTGCGTGTCACATCTGCGTCATAAGTCATATGTCAGAACAATTACCCACTTCCAGGTCAATTTAGCCCATTTACACCAGTGGTGATAATGAAACTAGATGGACAGACACAACATCTATCCCCTCGAGGCACAATTTCCAAAGCATTCAGCATGGAGTCTGAGACACCTGCGCACCGCCTTGCAACTGTCTCCAGTATCTGCCTCTGCTTATGAGTGTCGCTCCAGCTGTCTCGAGCATATTGGGGGAGGAGGAGGATGAGGAGCATGATGAAGCAGGGGACGTCTACCCCTTCATCTCATTTCCCACGCTGACGCATCAGTTAGGCATCCGGAGGCATTCAGCTCAAGGCTTGGTATCCAGCCCAGGCCTTATGGTGTTCCTGCGAGCTCCGAGCGCTGCACAGATTTGCCAATTAATAAGATGAAAGCCAAGTCTACGTAGGCATGATCACAGCAAAGAATTACCGAAGTCAGGTGATGCAAACAAACAAACCGTTGAGATTAGAAACGAAGCAGACATCGAGCCGTAAGTGGATGTGCGGCAGGTCGTAATGCAGAGAACGATTGTGCGCATCTTAAGCAGACACCGGGACTTAGTAAAACTAATTAAAGCTGCAAATGGGAATGAAGACAGAAGCAGCAAGGTGAGAAGCAGTGGTAAACAGCAGATTAGGAGTCATTCTGTCTTTATTAAACCTTGTCTCTCAGAAAGGGAACTCTAGTCTTCACATACACATGCGGATAATAATACTAATACTGCACACACTGTGATTGTACAACACAATTAATTATGGCACAGATGCACTAGCAGACACTTAATATCTACTAATAAGGTAAATAAATCAGAGAGCTGAAGGAAGACACCGTGTATGATTCCTCTCAAATACCCACTGGATGCAACAGTCCAGATCTTCTCCAAAGCTATAGACACACACATACAAGATGCTACAAGTAATAAACCTGTCCTTGATTTACTGGATCCTATAATTCACTGTTGGCTAAAATAAATCCTCTCAAGACTCAAGGTAAGGCTGGATTCTGGACTCTGCCTTAAAGGGCGCCTATTATGCAAAATACACATTTACATGTTGTTTGAACATGTGTGTTGGTACACAACCACCATTTATAATTATACAAATTGGCCAGATCCTTTTTTAATACCAATAAATCATAAGCAGTGTCTCACCGATCACAGAATCCATAAAATGTGAAGACCCACCCCCCCATCACTGTTGACGGACAATGAGTGAGCCGCACACAATCCGCCATATTCAGCAGTGAGTGATTTTATGATTCTATTAAATTTTTTGGGTCATATTACAGCAGTATTTACAGTTTTTTTTATTTTATTCAGTTCCATCACACAAAAGCACAAGTCAAACATGGCCAACGTTGCACGTCTCAAAGCATGCAAAACAGAACAACAACAAAAACACAAAATGAACACAAACATATAAACATATATATATATGTGCAATATATATAATATAAAAGAGAAAAATACTAGGATAAAAGTTCCATACAATTGCATTTACATATTATGCTGCTGTCACACAATTCACATATCTAATATAAACATGTGATTGCATTTCCATCTGTTTAACTTCACTGAAATAACCGACTGTGTTTTTAGAACTTGTGTGTGAAAGAAAACAGCCGCTTTCTGTGTGTGCATCAGATGTGTGCGCTCAGAAAACCATCAGAAGTTTAAACTGATATGGCTTTGAAACTCATGATTTCAGCGTGATACACATAATTATCCAAATCAAACAGATGTTGTTGTTTTTTTTGTCAGAGATCTGAGGAAGGAGTTGTAATGGCACAACCCTGTTCTGGAAAAGAGGGAAGGGAGCAACAGATAATTTGCATTTAAAGAGATATGCACGAAAACAGCCTGTTTTTGATTCCACACAAAATAGGCATTTTCAAAATGATATAATAAATGATCTGTGATATTTTGAGCTGAAATTTCACAGGCACATTCTGGGGACACCTGAGACCTCACAAGATATTAGCCTACATCTTTTAAAAATATGTGCCCTTTAAGTATTTTTACAGGGCAAAACAAAGACATAAAAATCATATTGGGAGGGGGGGTCTGGCCTACTTAAAAAAATTGCTTCTCTGGAGCTCATTTGTAGAATTTTTAAATCACATGTCTACCACTTTTATGCCTTACAGATTGAAAGTTATCAGCTACAACATTAAAACCACTGACAGGAGAGGTGAATAACATTGATTATATCGTAACAATAGCACCTGTTAAGGAATGGGATATATTAGGCAGCATGTGAACAGTCAGTGCTTCAATTTCATGTGCTCAAAGCAGAAAAAAAATTGGCAAGTGAAAAGAATTTTGATGTGGGACAAAGTGATGCCCAAACCATTTGGTCAGAGCATCTCCAAAACAGTAAGCCTTTAGAGGTATTCCATGCAGTGGTTAGTAGTACATACCAAAAGTGGTACAAGGAAAGGCCACCTTACCACTTTTCCACTGAAGATGGTGCCAGAGCCAAATTGGCTGCTCTTTTCCATTCAAACGAATCGTGGGCCAGTCCTGAATTCCTGCTGGTCTTGAACAATGGAACGTATGATGTCAGTAGGTGGCGCTTCCAACAGACTGCAATTTGAAAGGTGCCATTTTTAAAAGTCGTTGGAGTTCAGGTAAAGAAGGCAGAAGAAGGCAGGCTGGTGGAGGCAGTGTTATGCTCTGGTCTGGGCAGTGATCTGCTGGGAAATCTTGGGTCCTGACATTTATGTGGATGTTACAACTTAACACCTGCCTGTACATACACCCCTTCAATACAATGTTGTTCCCTGATGGCCTCTTTTAACAGGATAATGCACTCTGCCACACTGTAAAAAATGTCCAGGAGTGGTTTGAGGATCATGACAAAGTGTTCAATGTGTTGCCCTGGCCACCAAATTTTCCCAGATTTAATCCGATTAAGGAGCTTTGGTACAGCCATGGAGGCCTCACCTTGCAAATTGCAGGATCTACTTCTACTCTGTCTACTATGCCACGATGAGGAACAACACAGTTAGTCATGAGGTTTTAATGTTGAGGCTGATTAGTGTAAGCGATCCCAGAAAACATTTTGACATTGTCACAATTAAAAATGAATCAATGTCACTGCATTAACAAAATATGAAACTAATTTGGAATAAATATAGCACAAGCACACAAAAGGTTAGTAGTTGTTAGTAATTTAATATATATATACAGTTGTTCTCATAAAATTAAAAACCCCTCGCAGAATGTGCAAATATGTTAATAATTTTAACTAAATAAGTGGGATCATGAAAATTGTGTTATTTTTATTTAGTACTCTCCTGAATAAGCAATTTCACATAATAGATGTTTATATATTCTCCACAAGACAAAGTAATAACTGAATTCATAAAAAAATGACCCCTTTCAAAAGTTTACATACCCTTGAATCTTAATAATCTGTGTTGTTTCCTGGATGATCCACGGCTGATTTCTGTGTTGTGATAGTTGTTCATGAGTCCCTTGTTAGTCCTGAGCAGTTCAACTGCCTGCTGTTCTTCAGAAAAATCCTCCAGCTCCTGCAGATTCTTTAGTTTTCCAGCATCTTCTGCATATTTGAACCCTTTCCAACAGTAACTGTATGATTTTGAGACCCATCTGTTCACACTAAGGGCAATTGAGGGACGCATACTCAATACAGCTATTTCAAAAGTTGGAAACATTTACTAATGCACAAGAAGGCAACACATTGCATTAAGAGCCAGATGATGTAAACTTTTGGACAGGATGATGATGTGCAGATTTTTCTTATTTTGTTTAAATATCATATTTTTTATTTGTTACTGCATTTAAGAAGTTACATAAATACTTACATATTTCACAGAAGACAAAATAAGTATAATTTACTTTGATCATCCAATTCAAAATGTTTACACCCCCCTGCACCCCCCAATGCATTGTGTTGCCTTCTTGAGCAGCAGTAAATGTTTTCACCTTATATAATAGTTATGTATGAGTCCCCCAATTGTTCTTCATGTGAAAAGATGGATCTCAAAATCATACAGTCACTGTTGGAAAGAGGTCAAATATGCAAAAAATTTGGAAAACCGAAGAATGGTTAGGAGCTGGAGGATTTTTTTTCTGAAGAACAGCAGGCAGTTGAACTGTTCAGGACCAACAAGGGACTCATGAACAACTATCACAACAGAGAAAAACAGTCATGGATCTTCCAGGAAACGACACACGGTATTAATATTCAAGGGTGTGTAAACTTTTGAACGGGGTCATTTTCTTTATAAATTCAGTTATTATTTTGTCTTGTGGAGAATAGGCCTATATAAACATGTTATGTGAAATAGCTTATCAGAATCAGAATGAGCTTTATTGGCCAGGTATGTTTACACATAAGATAAATGTGTTATAGTGACAGAAGCTCCACAGTGCAACAGAATGACAGCAACAGGACAGGACACAGATAACAAAAGAACAATATACAAATATACAAATGTACAAAATGGCCAAAACACAATATACAATACAGACAATTATGTGTGAGGTCTGACATGTGCAAATTTTAAATGAAAAAATAAGTGTGTGCGGTGAATAAATAATTGTATACTAGTGTTGTGTGTTCCATGTTTAATGTCAAGTGTTCATGAGATGGATTGCTTGGAGAAAGAAACTGTTTCTGTGTCTGGTCGCTCTGGTGCTCAGAGCTCTGTAGCGTCGACCAGATGATAATAGCCCAAAGAGAGAGTGTGCTGGATGTGAGGGGTCCAGAGTGATTTTGCCTGTCCTTTTGCTCACTCTGGATGAGAGCAGTTCTTGGAGAGTGGGGAGGGTTGTACCAATGATTCGCTCAGCAGTCCGGACTACCCTCCTTAGTCTTCTGAGGTCAGATTTGGTAGCTGAGCTGAACCAGACAGTTATTGATATGCAGAGAACGGATTCCATGATGGCAGAGTAGAACTGTATCAGCAGCTCCTGTGGCAGGTTATTCAGGGTATTATTAAATAAACAATAACATGGAATTTTCATGATCCATCCTATTTTGTTTAAACTAACAACAATTTGCATATTCTGCAAGGGGCATGTACATTTATGAGCACAACTGTATATAACAATTGTGGGACACAAACGAAATCTGTGGACTTTTTTCACACGTTGTTCACTCATTTTGGAGTGGTATTAAACCAGTGCTAAATCAGGTGTCAGTAGCTGAAAACATTTTGAAATTATTTAATATATTTTAATAAAGAAACTTGAAAGGGACAGGCAATGTACCGCTGTGCTGTGTGTGAATGGTGGATGTACAACATTTGCAGGGGGCACAGATTCTTTGTGGGCACGAACACTGAAGTTAGAAAACATTACTTCAGTTTGATGTTTTGTTATTTGCTGCAATGACATACATTTTAAGTGTGGCTTAAGTGTCCAAATACTTTTTAGGGACACTGTATAATAGTCGTTGCCAGAGGCAACAAATCTGGATGAGAAAATAATGGACACTGCAAAAATAAAACAAAACGAATATTACAAAACATAAGTTGAAATTGTGCACATAGCAACTGTGCAACAATCTGTGCAACACCAACTCAAGATTCACAGGGGAAACAACATCTCCTTAACAGCAAGAGACAGGTGAAAAGTCAAGTGAGAGGAGACAGTGTCTCAGTCGTACTTTGATTGGCCTTTTACCCTGTCATTGTGATTATGTGCGCCTATTATGTTCTCTTCATCACTGACTGGCTTATTACCCTGTCAGTGCAATAAAGGCCACATTAATGTTGACATTCAGTCTACAAATAGGCCATTAGGCCACGACAAAAGTTTGGAGTCAGTAAGGTTTTTTTTCATTTAGATGTGGCAAACATGTGGCAATAAAGACTTTTACATTTTTATAAAATATTTTTTATGTCAAATAATAGCTGTCCTTTTGAACTTTCTATTAGAAGCATGAAAAAAAATATTATGGACTCGATGAAGATATTATGCAGCACAACTGTTTTCAACACTGATAATAAATCAGTATATTATAATGATTTCTGAAAAATCATGTGACACTGAAGACTAGATCAATGGCTGCTGAAAATACAAACTCTGTCATAACATGAATAAATTATATTTTAAAATATTAAAATAGAAAACTGTTGGTTTAAATTGCTGTGAATATTTTTTTAAATGCAATAAATGCAGCCTTGGTAAACATACTGTAAGTGATGTCCTTTAAAAAGCATACATTTTAATGTGAAAATGCAAAAATACAGTGTCAGTTGCCTGTTAGTTGCATTTCATTAGCCCACAAACTGAAAAAAATTACAAAAAACCTCACAACTACTGTGTGCCCTACACAGATGTGCTAACATACAGATACAGTATAGTATACATGATAATAGAGATCAGCTGAGAAAGAAACAGCACTGTTCTGGTTATGACCATTTGCATTCTATAAGGTTTAACATGCATGTTTAAATGCAGAGTGTGTAAAATGTATCCCTCTGACCTCTGTAAAATCCTATATCACTCTTTATAGTTCTATCCAAGCTATTTTCTGAAATGCAGAGTTAAAGGTGAAAACTCTGCTTCCCTCAGTGAAGAATGAGATGAATAGATCAGTCAATCACATTCCAGCTACAGTGGGAATAATTGACACCATATTGAAATCATATATACGGTGAAAAATATCTGAGCAAAATGACATAAATGAAGGTCAAAATTCTTTAAGTGGCTCCGTTAAGAATTGTAAATCACTTTCAAGGTGACTGGAATGCGAAGATACGGCCCTAAAACTACATTTCCATTGCAACTATATCCTTACCAACAACTCAATTTTACACAAACGGGAAAACTAAGGCCAAAGTTCACCGTAAAGTGCAAAGTGTATGATACAATACCTCACATCAAGGTTAAATGCCATTGTTTAGTAAGGCACTAGACACCACAGGTCAAGGAATCAAAGTGTATCTTTAGCTAAGTGCGCGTGTAGGTGTGTATATAAGCAAATTTGCAGGCCGAAGCATCACAATGTGCCCTTGAACAGACAAACAGTTCATGAGCAGACTGCTGAAAAAGGCCTTGGAGAGGCACTAGGGAAAGAACACCAGTGAACTGAATCATCGCCATCACCATAATGAGAGGAGATCTGTCCTCTCTGAGAACGAGAGAGATCATAAAATGAGAAAGGGTGGGTAGAGAAGCGAGAGCGCGATAAAAGAGAGAGTTCCTAGGGAGAATAACCAAAAGGAGTCAAATAGAGACAAAAGCTGAGGTAGATAGAGGAGAAGCAAGGCAGAAGATAAGGACGGCATATGTAGTTATTCAGGGATTCTGCTTCAGCCCTGGCAAGCCGACATTATAGGCTAGATAGCAACTGGCGAGATTTTACACAGCTGGATATTCGAGCTAGTACTCGGTTACGCACAAAGAAAGGAAGAGAAAAGCAAACTGAAAACAAGAGCAGCCAGGTAAACAGGATGTGCAAAGGACAGCGACATGGGCTTTCAAGGTAAAGGACGAGCCAAAAATACACCTGAAATTTGCATAACACATTCCCGTACCTGAGCCTATTGTGTCCCATACAAAGTCAGTTGATTTACATAACAGGATCTAATCATTTCCACACCAGCCAACACAGAATAAGAACGATAGGAATCTCATCTTCTCACCCGTGATCCGCTGAGCTTGTCATTCTTCCCTAATCCTTCACACATCCCATCTCGTCCATTACTACAACTTTCACACAATCCACTATTAGATCCGTCAATTATACCCAATCCTGTCCAGCGGCTGTCAATCACCTCCTTGACGTCCTGCCCACTAGATCATCCATCAGCGGTGGCAGGTCGAACGCATCCCTTCTCATCATGTCGTGGGCCAGGAGAATTACAAGTGTGGCGATGGTGGAGAGGCCTGCAGTGGAGGGGAATGGCTTGAGTAATGAGCTGGAGGGCCTTAATTAAGGCTAGTCTTCTACCGCCGTGAGGAAGGTTGAGGCATTGATTAGCCTGAACAGGAGCGCAGGGGAGATGGCCGATGAGACAGGGCGCTCGGGGGAGATTAAGTAGGAAGCTACAGGAAAGGAGAGGACTTCACGCCTCAGAGACTCGGGCCTTAGGTGAGCAGGAGGCTGCTTCTGCATATCTAACATCCCTGTCACAGCAGCCACAAAGATGTTAAACTATCCGAACTGGTGGAAGAAATGCACTCTGTGCAAGTACACAGATGTGAATGATAAACTTGCAGTTACAACAAACCTCAGTATTTCACACATCATATTTGATACACAAACATCTAAGGCCTCTAAGTTATCAACATGATCAAAACATTGCTCAAAAACTTGTTTCCACAATCTACTTGCCTTCTGTTCTGAGAACATGAGAACATTCAGCCTGGAAACAAAAATGCCGTGGTGCCAAACCCCCTCACGAAAGAAGAAAGCCATCGTGTTTACAAATGTGACGGTGAACGTTTATCAGGGTTAACTAAACTTTGGATTTTCAAAAGTATGTGAAATATTTCAAATTCGCGGCATATAATCTTTAAAATATGTCCGAGAGTTTCACACACCGGTCTGTTATTGTGGCGAAATGTGACGCTGAATGAAACGAACTGTGATTGGTTGTTTGACATGTCGGTCAAATGGGCGGGCCCTGCCCACGATAGTAGATTGACAAGGCCATTTTACCTTAGTCCCAACCTGACTGAGCTGAGAGCTGTCCCATCCATACACCCAAAGTGGAAAAAAGAGACGGATTTAAAGGGCAAGTGTAAACAGGATCATGCCTCCCTTGTAATCCAATCAACCAAATCGCATCTTAACATCAGGTGTAAACAGGGCCTTTGCCCACATCCTGATTTTCTTTTTTATTGCATCTTCTCACTGAATGTTACACATCAGATAAAATGTTATATTACTCAAAGGACACAGGAGAAAATGTCATTTATTTTATAGAGGGTCTCACCAATTACTTCTATTGCCTTTGTGAAAAAGTAACTGCTTTTGAAAGCAACAAAACAAGCAAGTGGTTGTAGGTAATTAGATTCAGGCTGAAATAAAGTTGCACATATTTTGAGAGAGCCGACTTGTATCAGTCAAAACAAAGTTTCTTTGGGTACACAATGCCACACTTAAATGCGAAGACTAAAGTTTTTTTTTTTAGCTTAGGTCAGTGTTCAAGGCTCTGACAAAGAGACTACAGAAACTGACTTCTAGTAAAGAGTAAATATTTGTATAGCTCTGTAAACAGGCAAAAGAAGAAAATAAATCATAGGAATTGTGTATGGTCGCTGATACAGCAAGACTCTCTTTAAACTATGTTCTGCCATTATAGTAAGGTATTTTAAGCCTGACAGAGAAAGATTAACATTATTTATTTATTTATTTATACAAATAATTAGGTTACGGTTGATTATACAAAATAAATTATAATTATGAGTCCTTTGTGCGTGCGTAACACATGTAAAAAACTTCCATTACATACACTCAATCTATACGGGTAGAATAGCAAGTATATGGTAGTGAAGTTTTGCTCAGTGGGCTACTTTCTATAGCTGACAGCAAAACGCCACACTATTCCTGCCCCACCAACCAGCCTATGCGATTTAGCTTGATACACAGCGCTCCATACTCGGTGACCCGCTGTGAAAAGCAATAAAGGGCTTTTTTGCCGGTCGTGTCCGTGGGGCATGCTCAAAAGGACACAGAGAGCAAAGGAAGAAAAATATACAAAAGCAAAGTGACCACAGCCGCAAACATCAGTCTTAAAGTCTGGTCCTCTGACAACAGCATCGCCCGCCTCACCGTCTCCCTCCCAGGGCCACCGCACCACCACTTGAAAAAGAGACACTGACAGTAAAACAAACAGCCATGCTGCGTTTATAGAGTCAAGTCATGAGCAGAGGTGAAAAGCTTGTGTCGAAATAGCCATTCAGAAGACAGGTGGTGACTAATGATGGATCTTTTTCCAGCTTCTTTATCATTATCATCGGAAGCTTCTATCATCGAACACAATTTCACAGGCATTAGGCTTGACCAACAATCACAAAGGTGTCTGCTTCTGCCTGCTGGGTGCATGGTGTTACATTTTAAAATACCTATTTCATAACACTGGTTTTGACATTCTATAGGAATCTATAGTCAATATTCAATGTATACAGTCCATATATACATAAATACATTTATTTTTTCTTTTGATAAACAATCTATGGTTGCCTTGTTGCACTGTTCATAATTCACCCTGGTTTACTAATTAATCTAGTGTAGTCAGCTGTCAAGATTTCACATTCATAAACACTGGATTAAACTAGTTATTTGCATATTTATAAGGTTGATAACACTGATTGAACAAACACAGCGTGCAGTGATCATGCAAACTGTTTTAATAGCTGTTTGTCCATCTGTGAACATGCGCTCTCGAAAATGCTCTGTCTCCGAAGACCTTAAGAAATAGTCCAGGTTCGGAAACAAGTTAAGCGCCTGTGGCATAATGTTGATTGCCACACAAATCCACTTGGTTCACATTCTCTAAAAAAAAGAAAAAAAGAAAAACAAGGCTCAGTGAGTCATAGTGAAAATTAATGAGGTCAATCCATAAACTTTAACATTTTTCATTTAGTACAGTTTTAATGGTATAGCGACTCATAGGGCTGTCAAATTGGCTGAAAACTAAATTCAAATTTTTTACTAAAATATTATTAAATTCGAATTATATTCTAATTTAAAAGGCATGAATTCAGTTAGGGAAAAAAAGATTTTGGCTTCTCTCCTGAGGCCACAAGAGGGCGCATCGAGCTAAATATTACCAAATGCACATTTCTTCAAAGTAGGACTGGGCAATTTGAGCAAAAAATCATATCTCTGTATTTTGGGGCTGATTTACGGTATACGGTACATATCTCGGTATTTTGTATTTGGATTAAACATATAATTAAAGTGAATGTAACCATGTAGGCATATATAATGTGCAAAAATGCCTGAAATCAAATTACATTCTAACATTGTAACATTGCGATCTAAAAACAAAAATAATGCTTTTAAAGCAAAGTTAGATTTACTAAAATAAAAAAAATGAATAAAATAAAAAGCGCAGATTAGGCTAATTGAGTAAAAAGGCTATTTTGATTACCCCATTACAGTCTCTTTACAGTTAGTTCTATCATACAAATACACATACTAGTAGGTTTAAAATGTCCAGCTACAAACATTTCAGCTAAATTTATATTTTGTATAGAGTGCAACAATGATAGATGTCCCTCTAGAAAATGCAACAAATATGCGTTCTGTGTGAACAGCTTGGTTTCAGTTTTGAGGTAAACAACATCATCACGTTGATGTTCTCTTTTAAAAATTTTTGAATGTGCAGCACTGCGTCGAGTGGGTTCAACTGGACAGGCTAAAAAAACATTAAAATGCAACGACGCCTCGTCATCGCATTTTGTGTTCCAAGCTGCCTGACGCACACCTAAAATTCGAATGCAGCGTTTTGTATTCGAATGTGGATTTTTATTTTAAATTCGACGAATATTTGAAAAAACAATTACAGCCCTAGGCGACATGACGTGAACTATGTTTACATGATTTTATTGGGAGGAATAACTGCTTACTAACCTTTTCTGTTTTAAAGTTTTAACAGAATAATTCATGTTTTACAATATTATAAGCTCTACATTTCTGCATTTAAATCCTCCACAAATTGGTCTGAAAATGAGGGTGAAGACATTCCTGCCACAATTTCAACGAAGCTTAAGTTCTGTTGAACTCAAAATGTTCCTTTAAATATTATAAAACATGAGGCAAAAATTGTATCACTGCAATTAACATGTTTAACTGTTCCACACAGATATGGAGACTAAACACGGTGTGAAAGCTTCTCTGGCTGAACATAACACATTAATATTTAATAAGATAAGTTCTGAGACGGTTATGATTGGTTGTCTTGTCTCTAGGGCAGGGTTTCATAACCCAGGGTTAAAAACAGTGCTAACTCTGGTAATTAGAGGTGTGAAATGTTGCTTAACCCACATTAAATAATATGTAGCTATTTGGATGGATACTTTAAGGAGAATGAGATGAAAGGCGGGATGACTGAAGCCCCCACGACACTGGCCAGCTGTGCGTTATAAAAATAATAATAGGCTGATAATAATAATAGAGTTTGGCCCAAGGTCCCCATATAATTTAAGGTTTTTAGAATTATTTTAAAATGCTTTCCATTGGAGTTAATGAGCACAGCCGCACGACATTATTATGAAACGGAAGGAGAAGAAACGAGGATGGGGCAAACGGGACACGCAACAGCAGTGACAAGACAAGGGCGTGTCCGTCGCGCGCAGAGATGAAAAACGGCACCTCTCACCGCGAGGCGAGCGGCAGCCTCCTCACGCGCGCAGGGGGAGAGAGAAGGATGCGCGAGTGGCACCAAACGCAATTAAACGAGGCGCGAGCTCAAGGACTGAAGCACGCTGATTGCACGAGTCTTTAGGTGGACACTGCATCGCACCGAGAGTGATTTCCTGCTAAATTGATCTCTCATTTGTTTTCGATCCGGAACAGCTGTGGAAGTGGGGCTGTTTAGCAATTCAATCACACCTCACTCTATTTTTCTCTTTCATCTGTGTTTACATCTTCCAGAATGACATTTTCCTTGAAGAGAAACACGCTACACATTTGAGACTGAACCTGGCCACAGAGATGAAAAACAGTTTGATGGTTTGATGGTTTGCTCGTTTTAAGATTGTCTCCTAATCTGCATTGCTGGAAAAAAACTGCTTAAACCAGCCTAAGCTGATTTTCTAAATTTAGATGGTTTAAGATCTCTCAGCCTGACTGATCCATGTGTCCAAAACCAGGCTGGGAGATCATCAGGCCAGTCTAGACTGATTTAAGATCAGTACAGTGACTATCTAAAAAAAATCTGCCAACTGAGTAGGAAGGGGTGAACTTTAAAAGTTTGCTGAATTTAGAAGGTTTACCTTGGTCTTATAGTTGGTCTGAGATGATCACCTAGCCCAATAAAATCAAACAACAGATTCAACAAACTAACAGTGTTTAAAAAATGACTGTTAGCAGAGGGGAGATGATCTGCTGTAAGATGCCCACTCCCCGTAATCGGACTTGGATATAATTTTACACCAACAAACCATCTTAAGCCATTTTAAGATGTTTTTCATCAGGGTGCATTCTATGAAATTCAAACAAATTCAATTCAGAGCAGATCAAATTAAGAGAGATGTATCGTCTATGGCCACCTGACAGATGGTGGCACGTGGGTGCATTGGGGTTATTTTTTGACACTGTGAAAATCATCTCGCTGGCACCTAACAAACTAACCAGCTGGTCTCTCACACAATCCTATTCTTCGGTTTGGCTTTGGTTAAGATACAGTTTGACTATCCAAATCACTACAGACTTATGTGGATTGTTTCACAATGCTTGTTGAATCACAGGACAAATAGTGTGAAGATGATCCATAAATAACACCAACAAGCACGCTGCTATTGAAATTTCAAGTAGCTCTTCTTGAAGTAGAGGTTCATACAAATTACTCATGAGAGAGACAAATGGTAACTGGGTCATCAAGGCTAACCAGTGCTTCTCCCATTGCAGCCCACCCAACAACAATATTTTGCAATAATACGTGTGAAATATATTTTCTAAAAGTTAACCATTACGGATAATTAAAGTAGACGGTAGATGAATATTCAAAGTGCTTTCAAGAGTGACCTGCCCAACATCTCATTTAACCACTTAAAATGAATACGTGTTCGATGCTGCAGATGTTCTGCAACTAAATGACTTCAAAAACATGATTAGCAAATGTGATTTGTAGTCATGTTGTAAGCAACTCTCTCAGCTCTTCATTTTCTCCAAGCAAAGTAATGGAAAAGAACTCCCCATTTACATTTATTGGAATCCCATTTGCTTTCCATCTGCTAACTAGCCACCTGTGAAACTAGTTTTTAACCATCATTGGGGCTCAGGGCCATCACATCATTCCATAGCCTTTATTAGTGTTTATTTTCAGCTATAAAACTACTGAGGGGGGCTATAGCGAATCCTTGCATTGTAAAACAGCATGATAGAGTATATATTTGGTGTTGGGAAACTAGGTGTGCCGAAATGAAAATCCGAAATAAATTCACCCTCTAATTAAAAAAAGACATCCAAGGACTAAGTCCATAGACCCGAAAGCCGGAGGACAATTGCAGAACAGCACAAAATACTACCACTATTTTCCCTGTCAGCTTAAGGTGTTAGATATTGTTTACTTCAGTTCAGCAAGCGCAAGCACTAATAGTCCACAAGACAAGACCGATGCAGACACAGACACAATGCACTATTTGCATCTCTAAAATACTATTACAAAGCAGTGATGGCAAGAGGAAGGAAAAAGTAAGACACTTAATTCAGGGCCTCAGGCAAAAGTGAAGAGGAAAATATTCAGAGTTCCTGTGCTGATGGAGACAAATGGGCAAGATGGCCAAAACGAATCCTATTACAATACATTTGTGAGTTTTTTTTAAACCCATCTGAGCTGACATTAAAAGGTTCACCTAGAAATAAAACTAGAATACAGTGCCCACAAAATGTAGTTGGACACAATGTATGAACAGAACTGCATTAGATATAGGCTGCAGCCCCCCGCTACTAGGAAGAAAAAGCAGACAGAGTGCTTATAGAGCCCAGAGGCTGAGAGGGACCCACAATGATGTCCTTAGGGGTCCGAAATGAGATTGCCATCCCATACTGAAAATTGACATAAATCACTCATAATTATATATAGATATTCCCATTTAAGACCCAATGTGTTAATTTGGGTGCTTTTCATAGAAAATATTAATCAATTCCAAGACATTATTGAGGCAAAAACATGATGGTGGTATTTCAAGCTTCAACTGCTCCCAAAGTAGGAAAATCCCTTAAGGAATTTACATACGGGTCAGGGGGCATGATTAATTACGTTAATTTTTGCCAACACATTTTTGTATAATTAATCACAATTTAATTGACAGCCCTAATTTGATAAAATATCAAACCAAGTGACATTTATTTTAATGAAAAATAGCAAATACAGTTTCTCGAAATAAGTATGGATTTTAAATTATATGACAAATATACTGCTGAAATTAAAGACAGCAGTTAGATGAGTGTCTCTAAACCCAACACAATATTTGATATAATATTTGAATAAATTGTATGGACTGAGATATTTCCTGTGGTATTTCTGCTGTAATTTTTTTTATAAATAGAAATTAGGTTGATATTAGGACAGTTCAAAAAAATGAATTTCGAATATTCGTCGAATTTAAAATAAAAATCCGCATTGGAATGCAAAACGCTGCATTCGAACTTTAGGTGTGCGTCAGGCAGTTTGGAACACAAAATGCGATGACGAGGTGTCGTTGCATTTTAATGCTTTTTTATAGCCTGTCCAGTTGAACCCACTTGATGCCGTGCTGCATATTCAAAATATTGCGGAAAAAGAGAACAATGTGTGGAGATGATGCTGTTTACCTCAAAACTGAAACCAAGCCGTTCACACAGAACGCATATTTGTTGCATTTTCTAGAGGGACATCTATCATCGTTGCACTCGCGTCTCACACAAGAGAGCCAAAGCCATGTCAAATTCATGAAAGTTCAACTTTTAAAAAACATGTAATTACTGGAGTAAGAAATTAGCTTGCTAGCGAACGTGCATATTAACAGCGTAAACATGAACCTTGCGATCATATGATTTAATGCTAATAAATTACAAGTATCAGTAATGATACATCTTTTGAGTTTAAAGCAGCTCTGACAGAAAGGCTGTGTGTGCCCTGACAGAGACGCGCTGTTTTGAGCTATGTGCTCTTTTCCTAAATGCATAACTTACTTTTCACAGGTATATTCTTTATCTGTAAATGTTAGAAAGCCATGGAAATATTTCAATTTTGCTGTCAAATGTGCACGAGCTTCTGCTTTGCGATTCTCCGCTAAACTTTCACAGACCTGGTTCTGAACATGCGCCGCCGCGAACATGCGTACCAAACAGAGCGGAATGCAACAGGAGCGCAATAACTCTATAAAATTTTGCTGAAATGTTTGTAGTTTGACATTTTTAACCTACAAGTAAGTGTATTTGTATGATAGAACTAACTGTAAAGAGACTGTAATGGGGTAATCAAAATAGCCTTTTTACTCAATTAGCCTAGTCTGTGCTTTTTTTTAGTTTAGTAAACTTAACTTTAAAATAATTATTTTAGTTTTTAGATCGCAATGTTACAATGTAATATGATTGTAACCCTTTTTGCACAATATATATGCCTACATGGTTACATTCACTTTGTGTAATCCAAATACAAAAGTGTTCCTGTGTGGCTCAGTGGTTAGAGCATTGTGTTAGCAGCGCAAAAGGTTCTGGGTTCGATTCCCAGGGAACACAAATACTGATTAAAAATGTATAACCTGAATGCAATTGTAAGTCGCTTTGGATAAAAATATCTGCTAAATGCATAAATGTAAAATACCGAGATATGTACCGCATATCAGCCCAAAAAAAAACAGATATGATTTTTGCTCATATTGCTCAGCCCTACTTTGAAGAAACGTGCATTTGGTAATATTTTGCTTGATGTGGCCTCAGAGAAGCCAAAAGCTCTTTTTTCTAACTGATTTCATGCCTTTTAAATTCAAATATAATTAGATTTAATTTAGATATTTTGTAAAAAATTCGAATTTAGTTTTTCAGCCAATTTGACAGCCCTAGTTGATATTAAATGAAAAACATGTTGTTTACCAGAATATTTGTGATTATATATGTTCTTAATAAACAAGTTACTTAAGGGTTTATTTTTTATTTTAGAATTTTAAAAGTGTGTACGTGTGTGGTAAATCTTTAGTATAGGTACCAATTCTCACTTTTTAAAGATTGCCATCGAGTTGTTTATATATTTATAAATACATAATAAATAAATGTTAACACTTTATAGGGACCAATTCTCACTGTTAACTAGTTGCTTATTAACATGACTATTAACATATTGGCTGTTTATTAGTACTTTTAAAGCACATATTCTATATGACCATATCCTACATTCCTAATCCTACCCAATATCTAAACTTAAAAACAAGCTTACTAACTATTAATAAGCAGCAAATTAGGAGTTCATTGAGGCAGTCATAGTTAACGGTTTGTTAATGGCAAGAATTGGACCTTAAAATAAAGTGTGACCATATCATTTTAAGACATTCTGCAGACCCCACTAAAATGAGCTTGGGGTGAAAATACCTCAAATTACCCGCAAAAATGGATAAGAAAAGTAGTTCTGAGAAAAATTATCTGGCACTGTGCAGATGCAACCGGTTTGATATTTTGTTATCTAATGCAATGGCATTCATACATCAACTGTGACTTAAGATTCCAAATACATTTTGGGGCCACTGCACAAACTTGTAAACACCTGTCAAAACACTTACAAACCGATACATCAGGATCAAGAGGAAAAAAATAACACTTATTTAGCAAAAAGCCAAGGTTTATTGAGAGCAGGTTTAGTAACTGTGGTATCTGCAGATACATGTTAGATGAGAAGAACAGAAGCCCACACCCACACAATGAGAGTTGGCCAACTGGAGTTTTGGCTTGTCACGGTGTCCATTGGGATACAGCGCCCCCTTACTTTATAATCACAAACAACAAGTGGAACTGCAATGGCTTAGGGTTGTAATACTACTGAAAAGGGTTGAAAACTCAACAAATAATATATGAGAAAAATAACGGAAACTGGTCTAACTTGGAGAGATGAGAGGAAGAGAGAGAAATAGGGAGCGAGACAGCCTTGCTCATGTTCTCATGCACAGACGAGCCAGTTCTTACAAAAGAGTTGGCATTAACTTTCTTGGAAGCAGATCTGATTTCATTAAGTTAACCGAAGTGCCTTTTAGGTTATATCATGAATCTGCAATTCATTCCTCATCTGACCGGTCTTATCCTTCTCTTTTCAAACCCAACTACGGCTGTGGCCTTCTCCCTCATCCCTTTTCTCCTCCCAACCCCTCCTTCTATGCTTTCTCGCTCTGGTATTTAAGGTGCAGCTGAAGCACGTCTTCCTGCGAGACCCTTTCCCAGCCCTCGCTGTGGACACGGTAGAGGTTGACTTGGCCGCCACTGTAGGCGTCACGGTAAGTAGCTTGGTAGATGGCGCGGCGGCCCAGGTCGCATGCTTCTTCTACAGTCAGGTCAAAGCGAAGACCGCTGTCGACGACACCGTAGGCGTACATGGATCCCGAACCAACTGCGAACAGGTCTCCGCACACTCGGTTGCCCTCAGAGTCCACGTAGTAGAGCCCTGTGATCAGAGGAAAGCAAAAGGAAGAGGAAGAAAGAGACCATCAGCACTGGTTTTACATCCTGCTGAGTTAAAAAGGCAGGCGCCTCCACAGAAGATGAAAGCATTAAAAAAAGCAACACCCTTCAGAGAGAATTCAGTAGATCGATGTAATGTTATGAACACAAGGTTATAAATAATGTTCTGAACAATACAAGGTCAAATCCATCTCGGTGAGTACATGTGAGAAAAGGAATCATGGGAAACGGGCGGTTGGCTATTTTTTCAGACAGCCGAATGCTTGGTAGCTAGAGTTTGGTCTGGGAGGTACCTAGGGGTTTCAGCATGAAAGCAGGAGAAAAAAAAACAGGAAGAGTTTCAGAAGGAGAGCTTACATTTAGCTAATATTCAGTAGGCTAAGGACAATCTGGAATGGGAAAACATAGCATCCACCCTGGGGCACCGCCTGAGGTGCTATTGATCGCTCTAAAAACAACAGAATTAATTATTGATCTACACCTGAAGATCCGACCTCTCACCAAACATGATGGACGAGGCAGATCACAATCGGTGAACTGGTCAGTCACTGTATGGTCCAGCTGCAGATCACCTCAAGGTCTTGAAGTGTCCGTAAGGCTGTGCAATGACGAAGCTCACTCCTACAGTAACGGTGACTACGTCCCATCTGTGCGCCACCAGAACCAGGCTGCAGATGGACTGTTAACCAGAGAGTTCACCCAAAAATGAATTGGCATTTACTCACCTTTTGGAACACAAAAGACATTCTGAAGAATTTGTTGACTGTTTTTGTCCACGCAATGAAAATCATTTGGACTATATGGACAAAAAAAACAACAACAATGTCATACTGGTTTAGAACCACATGATGGTGAGTAAATGACTTTCTGGATGAGAGGGTGAAATAAATGATTTTAGATACTGAAGTATCTCAAATTATTGCAACGTTTGCGATAACTGAATGATTTTAATACTTGATAAAGTACAAAAAAAGTATGTTTTAAATGAATAGTTTTAAATTTGCTAAAAATGTACTATCCAGGAGTTCAAACAGCTGATAAAAATCACAACATTCCAATCCAATCAACTAATCCACCAACTAATTTCTTGTGAAGTGAAAAGCTGTTTCATCAAATGATTTTTTACTTCAAACCATTGCTTCCAGCTAAAATATGAAAGTCCTCATATTAATGAATTTTGATGTGAAAGAGGATGCACTAGTTCACTGATGGAAGCATTATTACGGACAGGTATTTTGGCCAGAAGCATTGGTTTAAAAGTAAAATATCTTAATGGTTTGTTTCATCCAAACACATTAACTGAAGTCATATTGTGGAATATTGAGATGCTTTTATCAGCTATTTGAACTCTTATTCTGATTGCACAGTTCACTGCAGAGGATCTATTAGTGAGCAAGTGATGTAATGCGAAATTCTCAATCTGTTTCGAAAAAGACACAAAGTCATATACATCTTGGATGGCTTAAGGGTGAGTACATTTTCAGCAAATGTGACACCAAACAATCCAAGGAAGAAGAAAACTTGTGTTTCCAACTGTGACAATGATCATGATCAACTAAACGCTGGATATTTAAAAGTATGTGACATTCACTGCATAGACTCTTGACGGCTAAAAACATCAATCTCCAATGATGCATGCCAGTCTGTTATTGTAGGAGCATCATCTTTACATTGTCATGCCCCTAAACATGACGTTGAACAAAAACTGTGGTTGGTTGCTTTAGATGTTGGTCAGAAGACCTCTTGGGCAGTCCTTTGAAAGCTGCCAGAGTCTGCCATCAGTCTGAAGGTCTGGGTACGACAGACTAGTTCGAAGATAACTAGCACTGAAAACGCAATCGGAAACATTCCTTTTGTACTCTTTAAACTTTAAGTATAGTTCAAGGACCCCAAAATGGTTGAGAGACATTTTAAGGACATCCTTAGGAAGTGAGGCTCAGAAGTCTTCAACAAGCAAATTTCACCCTCTGTACGCATCGTTAGCGTGACCTGATAATCTTTACAGCACCCTGAATATATGCAGGGTAATTTACCATTTTGTAGAGCCAAGTGTGACGACTAAAAACAGGTTAAGAATGCAATAGGAAGTCTCTTTCACCCGCAAGGCACCGGATCTCATTAAGAGCGGAGTGCGAGGGTACTTCAGCAGTCTGGGATTTTTTTTTCTTTTTACATACAACACCTGGGATCGTTTTATCACACAACGGACGTCGCATGCTACCTGCGTCGCTGAAAAAGGGTGGGGAAGTAAAGGTGAACAAAAGAGGCACTTGAATTTGCGAGCCCTCGTAAAGTAGAGGTGCTGAAGCGGGAGCGATGTCGGGATGTTACGACAGCCCAGCTTCTTGCACTCCATCACAAAGGTGACAGGCAGTTAGATGTGCTAGACTAAAAGTGTGGCTGTCTGCATGTATGAATGGCAACTTCAAGACAAAAAGGAAGGCATATACACAGGTGATTGGCTGACTGCTTTGCTGATTGTCACACAGCCATGGTTGGTTAAGAGTGCCGCTGATGAGAGCAGCTGCTCAGAAAGCAAAGCAACTCTGTTTACAGACGTCCAAGCATGCACGCACATCGGCAGTCCGCGTCTACACAACATGAAAAGGTGCCAGTCGAGCTTCATACGTCTTTGAGATAGCAGTCCTGCTGATATTT
The DNA here is from genome assembly GCA_027564155.1 of Gymnocypris eckloni scoliostomus. Taxonomy (NCBI): domain Eukaryota; kingdom Metazoa; phylum Chordata; class Actinopteri; order Cypriniformes; family Cyprinidae; genus Gymnocypris; species Gymnocypris eckloni. Next base: position 9,494,625 of record CM050422.1, read on the forward strand.
GCAGCTCCTAGCAGGACAGAAGATGTCTATACTTTCACAGTAGGTGCAAAACAAGCTATCGGAGTACAAATTATAAGCAGATACAAAATGAATGTGTAATGTAGAAAAATTCAGAAAGAAAATACAGATCACAACAGTTGTTTAACAGGAACCGGATCATTTTTGAAACACAAACTACTTTGGACCAGTGGGTCACATTGGGCTTCTAAACACCTGTCTCTCACGTAACCATCACAGAAAGGCAAAAAGTCTTTTCCAGAACATTTGTTCACTGTTCCTTGCTGGTTGAATGATCTTCCCAACCTTATTCAGAACACAGAATCCCTGACAATATTCAAGAGACAATCTCTTCTGAAAAACATTATTCTATGCTTTCACTTTTACCATAATCTCTCCCTTCTCTAGCGTGTACTATTCTAAAAGATCAATGAAACTTTGTATTACATGCTCTTCTGGTGTTTAATTGCCTTTTTATGATCAATCGCTTGTTGTATTCCTCAATTGTAAGTCACTTTGGATAAAAGCATCTGCTAAATGAATAAATTAAAATATAACCCTTCAGTGTTATTTTAGCATATTTAACATTTCCATTTTAACTTTTAATATTAGTTTAAGTTGTAGCAATTTTGCTGTATTTTTATTTATAAAATTATAAAAAATAGTTTTTTTTCTATTCAGCTTTATTTTATTCCAGTTATTATTAGTCATTTTAGTACTTCAAATTTTATTTCAGTTTATAGCCACATTTCTGATCGTCAATAGTTTTTTTTATCTGATGTTTTTTAGCTCAATGCTTAAAGGGATAGTTCACCCAAAAATGAAAATTCTGTCATTAATTATCATTCGTTCAAAGAATCTTCGTTCATCTAACCGACTCAGAGAAGAACTTTCGAATCACAAACTGGACCACAATTACATGCATTTTGACTGTCCACTTCTTCTCAGATCGCTTGAGATGAATTTTGATACTAGAGCACAACTCAACCAGCAAAGAGAGAACGCATCTGTAAAACGCTCTAACACTACACTAACACAGGCTAACTCTAGGGCATTGACGGTGATCTCAACAGAAGTTGCACTGCATTAAATATTATCATCAACATCTTTGTAAGAATCATCTCACTTTTTTTCCACATTTATTCCTCAGTGCAAACAAACACTTTATCACAGGAATAAGAGTGCCAGACACTGTTAACACGGTCAATGTAGTCTGTTTAATCAAGATTGATTTAATTTGCAGAACATTTACCTCTCTATTGAATCACAACGCATTGTAACAGCCAGTGCCTTTATTGAACTTCTAACAGCAATCATTACTTGCTAAATTGATTGGAAGATTTACCACATACTTTTGTTTGCCTGCCAGGCAAAGGTTGTTTTTTTGGGACCACGCTAGTCTGTGTCACCGCATAAACCCCAATTGATCTAGCTGATGGGATTTTGCATGCGACCCGACTGCCTTGGCTGAGAGCCACGTCCATCATGGTGTTGCTCCCTCCTGGCCCACGGTCACCGGCATATTGATTTCCCATTACTGTGTCACTGTGCAGGGCCTCTTTAAACACATCGGCCGTGATGTAGAGCAGTTACAGCACCCCAGTGTCTGCAATTGAGTGATGCATCACTATCAGAGAGCGCCGTGTCGCCATCTGGTGGTACTGGCTAAAAAGACTCCCTGGTTTGCACACTCATGCTTACGAACCGCATTTTGTAGCAGTAATTTATCTTCCTCTTTCTCAGTCAGTTTTGCTTCATTTAGGCTTGCACACCTCATGTTAGGAAGAAACAAAATGAACTGAAAATGGACAGCGCTCGCCATTAAGACCATTAGATTAAAAGCCTCTTATAGATCTAAATGCAATGTCCAATTAAGAAAAATGGACATCAATCATGGTCTAGAAAAGCAAAGGTCTTGAGAGTCCATTAATGTGCCAGTTTGTGATTCATCTCAAAAACAAAGTCATGGTGCTGCATATTAAAATCAGTTTCTGCTACTGCTGGAGACTGGCAGGAAATGATGGTGATAGAGCTATTTTTACAAAGCTATTTAAGCAGAAAGCCAGGGTCAAATCAGCAGAGAAAATAATCACATAATTTGTCCCCATGCCAACTGCAGCAATCAGTCAAAACATAAATGGCACAAAAAAGGTCCCTTCTGACAGTCTTTTACATCACAAAGCTATTGCAGATGCAGACAGATTACAGCTGGAATGTTTCTAACCAATGCTTTTGATGGAAGCAGAAAGGAATCGAACAGAAAAACACCTTTAATTAATTGTAAATAGCATTGTGAAATATATCATTAGCATAATCCTCAGTCCCAGGGCTCACAGGACAATTATAAAAGAGAATATTAAGCAGGTCGGATGTATGAACAGCTGTGGAAAATTTTACATGAAATTTATGACAATGTTAATGTTATTTCTTTACATTTTCTATAAATTCTAATATGGTAAATTATGATTAATAACAAAATCAATAACAATATCAAAGCATAATTATGGCAAATCTGAAAAAATAATTACATAAACGGTACTTAATGATATTAGCATATAAATTATATAGCCTACATTTCTATATGTAAAGCGATTTGAGTGCCAAGAAAATATATAAATGTAACAAATTATATATATATATATATATATATATATTAATAAAATATATATATAATACAATTATACTATATATAATAACATATATAATAATACATTACCACATCAGTACATATGTATTATATAAGCATTTTATCATTTTATTATAAGAAGCTTAGTACTAAATAAATTATATTAATTACATACTAGGGTTGTGCAGGTAAACGATAATATCATGCAAAGATAGTTAGAGATATTGTCTGTGGCTGATGCCTCTGATGACAGCAAGACGTTTATTATTATCATCATCATCAGGCAAGTAATACTATCTAATTAATATTAGAGCTTATTTGCTCCATAATACTTATTTTTCGGCAGCCAATCAGGTGCATTCAGATGAGTCATCGCTGCTTTTGTTATTTAGTGCACGCTGACTGAATTCTGCCTCCCGAATTCTCATCATAACAAAGTGATGTACATGTGAAGTCAGTTATTATGTACTTTTTGGTAATGTTAATGACATGTCCTTTGCTCATTTTCTGTAGCTGCTTTTTGAAATACTGAGGAAATGTAAGCCAATTAGTAACTTACAATGTTTATTTTAAATTGTTATCATGTTAAATACAATTCAGTCATATTAAACACATTAGGCTTCTTTTAGCCTTACGCTGGAGTAGGTTCAATTTTCAGCAATAAAACTAAGTAAATAAATAATTAAATACATTTTCATGATAATATTGTGTACTGGTGATCACACAGGCTAATGATGACAGGACGATACGACAATTGAGCATAATCGCCCAACTCTATTATATACATTTTACCAGTATGTATTATGTAAACACATTTATATTTAAGCATTTAGCAGACGCTTTTATCCAAAGCGACTTACTTTCAGGCTATACATATTTTTGTCAGTAAAATTAAATATCTAGCCAAATGCACAAAGCCCAAAACTGATTCTGACCAATCGTAAGAACTTTGTCTAATCAATTTTTTATCCATTTAAAGTAGGGCTGAACGATTTTAGAAAATAATGTAATTGCGATTTTTTTTTACGAATGTTGCGATTTAATATCCTTTTTTTTTTTTAAGCTCTTCATATTCATTATTAATCAAAGACATGCAATAAATAATTGTATAGTATGCAGTCTTTGGCACATTACTTATAAAAGTAATTAGTTTTATTACTAGTTACTTCTCACAAATACTAACCGAGTTACATAGTTATAAAAGAAACTAATTACCAGGGAAAGTAACTGTTACTTAAAAAAAAAGGTCCAAATATGTCAAATAACTTGGATATCCCAATATTAAATATGTTAAATGAATGAAATGGTCACCAAATAGAATAAATTATTATTATAAAAAAAACACTAATCTACACAATTTTAATGTTTCTGTGGGTCAATTTGAGAGACACCTATTAAATTCAACTGATTATTTCAGTCAAACATTATAATATGATATTATGATAATTTAGCATTATATGATGATAGAACTTTTGAATAACCTTGTATGAATGCATATTTGTCATGTTGTCTGAACTTAGGACTGGTGGTGGTGCTTAAGATATTGTTTGTCATTTAGTGTTTCTATAAAAAAGGAGAAAAAAATCTACAAATAATACTGATAAGATGACAAAACTACCACGAATTCTACTATTAATAACCATATAAAATGCACTTGGAAATTATTGAGCTGCTGGGTTCATGAATATTAATCAGCTTGTTTGCATTCGCTCGAACTGATTCGCTGAAATCAAAACAGCGACGATGATCGGGAAGCACCGGCCAATAAGATTGCCGTTTGCGCATTAGCTCCGCCCACTAAAGGAGAACCCAGCAGCTCTTAAAAGCTGAAGACTTCCAAACGAACTCCGTTATTTTGACAGGAAAATACAACAAAGGATATCGTTTACATGTAGCGCGTCAATTCCGCATGTTATGAAAGACCCGCGGACATGAATACAACCCGTGGCAAACTGCGGACTTGGCAACATAGCAACGTGGCAACATGATGCTTCCTCTGAAGACTGCTTAGATGTGTTTGACTTGAAGCAGCGCTGCTAGACCGATCGGTGTGTGTCATCAAAGTACCGCGAGAGCTATAAGAGAGCACACGTCTCCTAATGCTTTCTCTCGCCGTACTTGGATGTCATACGATCACGTGACAGTATAATCGCAGCCTCTGCGGTTGACAAATCGCATTTTTTCATATCGCGATATTATAGCAAATGCAATTTTCACCATTATATTTAAAAATATAAAATATATTTAAAAATAAAAAAATATGCCATCATTTTCTTTCTTCTATTGAAAAAAAAGATTTTGAAGAATTTAGATAGAATAAAAATAATAAAAAAAAAAAGCTAATTTATTGCCGTGTCATTGAATTCTTATGATTATTACAATCTTCACTTTGTTAACGTTATGAAACAACTTGAGGATGAATAAATAATGATAGAATTTTCATTTTTGGATGAAATGTCCCTTTAAAACATGCATATAATATTCACCTGGTCCTCTTTTGTCCCAGCCGCAGACCATTGTGCCCATGCTGAGCCCCATGCCTTTGTACTGATACACCATGTTAGCCAGTAGCTTGGAGGCAGCCGCCACTGAAATGCGCTCTTTGTTGCGCAGCTCATAGATGCGACACTGCCTGGCCAGCAGACGCTCCCAGAAGCTGCAGTCCGCAGCTCCTCCAGCCATGGTGCCAAGAAGGTATGGGTTGATTTCAATCACCTTCTTCACGGTCTGTGAAGCAATGTAGGAACCGGCTGTTGCTCTGGAATCCACAGCCACAATCACGCCATGCTGAAACTGAGACATATGAGAGAAATATAAATGTGAAGCTTGCAAATTTAATATTAACTGAGAAAAATAACTATTTTTTTTACTTTACATTCTAGTACTGTTCATTCTACATAAAATAACAAAATGCTGATGTAGAATGACATTTAATCTAAAAATGAATCAAGTAGTTGAGGTTTGGCTGATTAGTGTGGTACAGTTAGACGGTAGGTTATGAAGCGAATCTGGTTCTATAAATCATCCTTCTCCCCTGAGAGCCATTCAGAAGTTGATATATATACAGATTTTTTTTCCTGCTAAATTAATTATTAATATTTACTAATAATTATTTATTGTGTAAAAAATTCTCAAAACCATAAAACAGAATTATATTGTCCTGTCAACTGTTTTAACGTCGCTATTATCATGCAGAGTCTCATTAGACTCAAATAGAATGACACTTAATGAGTCATAATCTGTTTGATCTAACTCAAAGTCTACCACAGACTTATGAATAATCTATTAAGTCAAAGCAATTTAGTTTCACCCAATCAGTGCCACTGAGGACAATAAACGACAAAGTAAACCTTGACAGATTTAACATGTAAACAGTGCAGAGTTGTGATTATATAACACATTTGTCAGTAACTCTCTTCAGTACTACTAAAAAAAATATTAACTGTAACAGAAAATAAAACATGTCATTTCTGTCTGCATAAGATTCTAACAATCATCTACTTGTGAACCAGCAACAGCTGGACACTAAGTTATGAAAAATGAAAAAGCTAATTTATTGCTGTGTCATTGCGTCTTATGATTATTACAATCTTCACTTTGTTAACGTTATTCTAGAGCAAAGCTGGAGTCTGTATGTATTCATACTGAATAAATCTCCATTTAAACATTCATACAGACATTAACACACTTCGAAGCTAAATAAAGACGTTTTAATTGTTTGTAACACACAAGTTAAATTAATAGACACTGCCTATAACGTTACTTAGCGACTGTGAGTAACGTTAGCTAACAAGCTCTTGCTCTTCTGTCTACTATTCAGCCTTTTCTATTCATAAACATAACAACGTATTATGAAAGACACAAGCTTCTTCATGTCACAATTGTTTTGATATGAACATTTTAATTGTAAGGGGGAGAAACCGTTTTTTAACTGGCCAGCTGCTATTAGCCGCTGGCTAAACGAACTCACTTTGAATGCTAAGGTGGTCGTGCCGTGAAGGAACTCGATTTTTCTCTCCGGTTCCTCTCCTTCACCCAGCGGTTTCACGGCGAAGTTCAGACTATCATCCAACGCTGATCCAAAGCCGAGATCTGTCTGGTTGAAGCCGCATCCTTGCGCAAAAGGCTGGTTAAAGCGATCTGCAAATTCCGCAGACTCACTCCGCAATACACTAGACAGCGCCATGTTTCAGATAATAGACAGAAGCGGCGTTCTGCTTCTTGTATGTTATATGTTGAAGATGCCAACGATTGGCGCCGCATCGCCATCTAATGCCTAGGATGAACGACAGAAGCGAAACACTGATACGAGTGGCTGACACTGTAATTTGTAATAGTGAGAGTTTTTTGTACATTAAATGTCACAGCTACACACTGACGCCATTCCCAACTGACGATACACTGACGCCATTCCCAACGCTGTCAACAAATGTAGTCTTTATCAAGTATTTGACGTATACCTTACAATTTTACCAAACTACTTCTTAATACATTTAGTTTAATAAAAAATCGTCCAAAATAAGTTTAAAATAAGTTTAAAATCATTTTTTAATAACCATTGACTTCCTAAAAACACTGTTAATAAGAAAAAAATGTACCAATAGTAGGCCTATCAACGGGTCCCTGAGGAATGGATTTATTTATTTATTTATTATAGGACTATCTTTTTTTCTTATTTGCTATCAAATTTTTCATTCTTTTTATATTTATCCAAATGTTTATACTTTTAAAAGTCAGTGATTTCTCAAATTATTGCTGAGTCACACATTCATTTCCATACAAGGCAACATTTATTGCACATAGACTACATTGTCAATTATTGTACACAGACTAAATTTGTTGACTCGTATTAATACAAAACTGGAATAATATCGATCAACAATACCAAGGAAAATCGTATTTGTTTATGATTACAATTGTTTATATGAAAAAAATACATTGTATTGATGACTAATACATTTTTTGGTTGAAATGCAGTTTATGAAAACATATTTTCTTCCCCTTTGCATTGTGAATTATTTTTATCTGCACTATCAAATGAACCGCCTGACATTGTTCTACTCACAACTGCTATTTCTGTCCATCACATTCACATTCCATCCATGTATTTTTGTATTTCCTCAGTTTGTGTTCCTATCCGCAGTGTACTGAATATATACCACCTTCCCCTTGCTCATCCCCCTCTCTTTTCTGTTTCTCTTTCTCCCTCTCCTTGATCTTCTTCTTCATTCTCTCCCTCTCTCTGTAGTACTCCTCCTTCAGATCTTCTCTGTCTCTGCGTCGCCAGCCATGGGCAGTGATGTGGAAAAGGTCTACATTATTCCCAGAGTAGGCATCCCAGCGAGTGGCTCTGAAAACAGCCTCCCGGGCCAGTGCCACTGCCTCATCCACAGTCATCCCCCATCTCCAGCCATCATCAAGCACAGCGTACGCATAGGGTGACCCTGAGCCCACTGATATTATCTCTCCTTTCAGTTGCAGGCCATCACTGCAAACATAACATACACTGGGACCAGAACGTCCTCCAAAAGTAGACAGAATGTTTTTTGTATTTTGATCTGACACAGTTGGATTCAGTGCATGAGCGTCTTTTAAAATGCCTTGCTCATTTACAGAGGCCATTTTCACACTACTTAGAGCTGAATCTGAAATTGTGGATACACCGATATCCTGTTCCACTGCTTTCTTAACATTGGAAATTTCCATGCAGGACTTTAGCGCCTGAGTTTCTTCACCATCCCATCCACACAGAGTAGCTGCCACACACACATTAGTGCCTTTGAATGGATGTAGCATCATGGAGAGCAGTTTTGCAGCTCCATTGACGCTTAGTCTCGTGCGATGGCGAAGCTGGTAAAGCCTCATCTCACGGGTGAGGATCCGTTCCCACAGCATACAATCGGCACCGCTGCCCGAGGTGTTGACCACCAGGTGAGAGTGGATGGGCATAATTTTTTGACTTATCGGGCAGCAAATTAAACCCTTACAGCTGGCGCGAGTGTCCGCAGCGGCTATTACGCCTCCCTGAAATATAAAACCCAAAGTTGTGGTACCGTGTGATAGCTGAAAGGGTTGCTGATGAGGTGAAAGACTGGAGAAAGTTGAAGAGAAAAGAGTCTGTGCTCTGTTTTTTCTGCTGCACTTCTGAGGGGGGGAAAGAAAATGAAAAGCACTATCTCTGTCAAACTCAAACGGTGTCCTCCACATGTATCCCATCTCATTTGGTTGGTAAGTGCATGGGCTGGTGTCATCAAGGGTGTCCAGGAAACCACAAACATCCTGAAGAGCCATTTTCCTTTTATAGTGATATAAAGGTTTGTAAGTTGGTGAAATGTTGAGCCTTGGAAGCTGCACTTACAGAAAAGACCTCTGAGACAAGGATTTTTATAGGAGGTGGAGAGATGGGCTATTCACACCCACACACATACACACATGTGATGTCTCAGCAAAAATCTTTGCTATACTAGGTTATATCTGATATGCTTCTGTGGTCACCACTGAGGCACAACAGTGAAGCGACTCTCAAACATAATCATGAAAATGCTAAGTCTGTTTTTCCACACACATACAAGGACTCTAATGCAAACCTCACAAATTATTTTCAAAAAGGTTTATGCATAGTGGAAGTAAACCATAACAACACAAAATTCTAATGAAATATGTAACTGAGCATGAAACAATTTAATGGTTTGATTTGGGACAATGCTTCTACTTATATGTTATAAATCAGATTATTATTATAAGTCAGATTCCCAGTAAAATGCTCTCCGACAGCAATTGCACTGAGTTCGCTTCCTTCTTTTCTGAGAAGACCAATAATATCAGAAAGGAGATTGGTACATGCTCAAGTTACGCAGAGGTCACACAGATTCGACTGCAATTTTAAAAAGAAGTGACTATGTCTGTTTTTGAAGCAATTGATAGCAAAATTTTGGAAGAAATAGTACAGCACTTTAAATCATCAACTTGCTATCTTGACACACTTCCCACATCTTTTTCAAGTGTGCTTAACTGTTTAGAACAGATCTCTTAGAAGTGGTGAATGCCTCACTTCTCTCTCTCTGACTTTTCCAAACTCCCTGAAAACTGCTGTTGTTAAGCCCTTCTGAAAAAGCGCAATCTTGATAACACCATGTTGAGTAACTATAGACCAATATCAAATCTTTCTTTATATGTAAGATTATTGAAAAGGTAGTTTTTAATCAGCTGAACAACTTAAACTCAAATGGATACCTGGACAATTTTCAATCTGGTTCCCAAGCGCATCACAGCACAGAGACAGCACTCATTAAGATAATACATTATATTCACTTTAATTCTGATTCTATCAGTGCTGGTACTATTAGATCTTAATATGTCAAGTAATGAGAAAGAACCAAATTGCCTATCACAGCTATGCTGATGATACCCAAATTAGCCTTATCGACAAATTACTATAGCCCCATTGACTCCCTCTGCCAATGCATTGATGAAATCAACAGTTGGATGTGCAAAAACTTTCTTCAGTTAAACAAGGATAAAACTAGTCATTGCATTTGGAAACAAAGATGAAGTTCTCAAGGTTAATGCATAGCTTGACTCTAGTGGTCAAACAACTAAAAATCAAGTCAAAAATATTGGGGGGATTCTGGAGACGGACTAGTTTTGAAGTGAAGTGACACATGGCCAAGTATGGTGACCCATACTTGGAATTCGTGCTCTGCATTTAACCCATCCAAAGTGCACACACGCACACAGCAGTGAACACACACCCAGAGCAGTGGGCAGCCATTTACACTGTGGCGCCTGGGGAGCAGTTAGTGGTTTGGTGCCTTGCTCAAGGGCACCTCAGTCGTGGTATTGAAGGTGAAGAGGGTACATTCATTCCCCCAAATACAGTTCCTGGCGGCCTGAGATTCAAACGCAACCTTTCGATTACGAGTCCGACCCTCTAACCATTAGGCCACAACTTCCCCAAAGTCCCCCACGAATTCTCATGTCAAACCAGTAACTAAAACAGCATACTATCATCTCAAAAACATTGCAAGAATTAGATGTTTTGTGTCCAGTCAAGACTTGGAGAAACTTGTTCATGCCTTTATCACCAGCAGGGTGGGTTATTGTAATGGTCTCCTCACCGGCCTTCCAAAGAATAACATTAGACAGCTGCAGCTCATCCAGAACGCTGCTCCCAGGATGCTGACTAGAAAATCTCAGCATATCACACCTGTACTCAGGTCTTTACACTGGCTTCCATTTACATTTAGGATTGATTTTAAAGTACTTTTACTCGTTTATAAATCACTCAATGGCCTTGGACCTAAATGCATTGCAGATATGCTCATTGAATATAAACCAAACAGACCACTCAGATCATTAGGAATAGGATAGAGTCAGTTAGAAATACCCAAGGGTTCACACAAAACAAGGGGAGTCCGCTTTTAGCAATTATGCCACCCGCAGTTGGAACCAGCTTCCAGAAGAGATCAGATGTGCTAAAACATTAGCCACAAAACTCAACTGTTTAGCTGTGCATTTTTTGAATGAGCACTGTGCTACATCTGATCTAATTGCACTGTATTTTATGTATAATAATGTTTTACTCTTAACTGTTTTAAATTCAATTTAAATAATTTTTATATAATATCCTTGTTTTTATTGTTGCGATTATTATAATTTTTTAATTCCTTGTTTTATTGTTGTGATTATAATTTTTTATGACTATTTCACTTCCTTTTATGTAAAGCACTGGAAAAGTGCTATATAAACTTGCCTTGCCTTCTTCCTTTGCCTTTATATGTACATGCAGTTTTTTTAATAATTTACAAATATTTGATTACAACCATGTTACATGGTGGAACAGCAATGGTTTAAAATTGTATGGTTTTGATTCATAAATGATTTCCTCCAACCAGGCTCTAAACAATGTGTAAACAGGGTCGCACACTGGACAAGACGAGGTGTGTCTTTCAAATTGAATACATTGTTTATAACATTACAATGCTCACTGAGAATTTATATTTTATTTTATGATATCCACAAACAATGATTGACTGTCATAAAACTGAAAGCTTTCAATTCAATGTTTCAGAATCAGATATATTAATGAAAGTATTTAAATCTAAGTGATCTCTTGTTAACAATTTGGTTCATTTCTAATATTTTGTGGCTGGGGTAACGTTAAGAGATGTGAGTTGCTGTTTTGGAAAGCTATTCTGCTTCAGGCAACAGTAAAGCCTTCAAACATTATTTGTAAAATTACAAGGCAAGATCCATTTGGCACACGGGTTTAATTAGCGCTGTTTAATTAAAATAAATCGTTCCCGTGGTTTTCACTACCCAATTCATGATGAATGATCCTGTTGTATCAAAAAGCTGCTTATAACATAAACGACTCATCCCCTTAAAACTAATTAAACGTTCGCTCAAAGTTATTGGAGCCAATTCGAGCTCGTCAGCTAGCGCATCGTCTCTTTCAGCAGCATCACGTCTGCCCACAGTCTGATCTCGTTCTGAAGTCTCGCGATGGTCGTACGAGAAAGAGAAGCTGCGTTTCATAGAATCGCCATTTTGGATCTATCCCCGCGTTGTTGCTAGAAAGCAGGCACTCTCATTTTGAGCCAACATGACATCAGTTTCTCTATAGTCCTGTATCAGTTTTATCTTCCCTCCCATCCCGTCTCCTAACGATGGCGTCCGGCGGTGCAGGTAGCAGGGTCTCCTGCGGGAGAGATTTGAGTTGTGTTCCCGAAGTGGCGGATACCCTCGCGGAGGTCGCCAAATTAGGGTAAGCAAAGAGAGCTTTCGGCGCAGTAACCAGACAAATTATATCAGCGTTGTGGCTAAATGAAGTGAAGTGTGCACAGTTTGAAGTTGGCTCGGCTAGGTCGCTGCACGTGATGCACATGAGCCAAATGCTAGCTATTAGCGGCTTCTTCAGATTTGCTTTTAACTCACAGATGCCTCATCCCACCAGTTTTTGGCAATAACATACAGCTTTCTTTTGAAACCTTTATAACATCTACGGAAGAGTTGTTTATAAGTTTTACTGGTTTGTTTTAATATTTATTACATGCTTTTGAGTGGATACATTCAGACTTGTTGATGAGAGATGTTCGTTCTCCAGCACAAAATTTGTAACAGAAGTAACGTTATTACATCAGTTCATTTATTAATCAAAGTGTAGGTGATTAGACATGCTTGCATTATTGGGATTGTGAGGCTGATGGGAAGGCTGATCATTTGACAGCTAAATAATCTTATCTTAATCATAGTATTATAAATTATTTATCACTAATTTTTCACTCTTTATTTTGTAATGCCACATACGCTTGGTGTTTCTGAAATAAATATATATACTTTATTGATTCTTTTGTAGGGAAGATACTTCCCTTTGATGACACTGACGACTTTTGGCATTTACTTTAAACGAGTATTACAACTAATATTTGTTCTTTGTGTGCTCTGCTTGTCTAAATGCATATCATTCTGTCCTATAGCTTTGATTTCCTGTGCATGCCGCTGTTCCATCCACGGTTCCGAAGGGAGTATGAACTGAACCCTGCTAAGTCACGACCCGGAGCCCAAACACGCTCTGACCTGTTGTTATGTGGCAGAGGTGAGATATAAGAAACTCTGTGCATATAAATATTCACTCATCCAACTGAGGAAAAAGAAAGGTTTTGAGGTTTTCAAGCTCTTAAAGTAATCATGTCATTAGAACGTTTTCTTTATCTTTTTAGTGATACATCAGTGTACTTTGAAAACATATTCTAACTGTAAGAACTCAAAAAAGTCCTAACTAATTAAAAAATACCTTTTGTTGAAGCAAAACATCTGCATTGTCAGATAGGGCTGTCAGATTAACTGAAAAACTAAATTTGAATTTTATACTAACATATTATCAAAATTCGAATTATGTTCAAATTTAAAAGGCATAAATTCAGTTTGGGAAAAAAAAGCTTTTGGTTTCTCTCCTGAGGCCACAAGAGGGCGCATCGAGCTAAATATTACCAAATGCACATTTCTTCAAAGCAGGGCTGAGCAATATGAGCAAAAATTAATATCTCTGTATTTTTTGGCTGATTTGCGGTATATAGTACATATCTCTGTATTTTGTATTTGGATTAAACAAATAAATAAATTGAATCTAACCATGTAGGCATATACCTGTGAAAAGTAAGTTATGCATTTAGGAAAAGAGCACATAGCTCAAACAGCATGTCTCTGTCAGGGCACACGCAGCCTTTCTGTCAGAGCCGCTTTAAACTCAAAGATGTATCATTGCTGATACACCTAATTTATTAACATTTAATCATATGATCGCAAGGTTCATGTTTACGCTGTTAATATGCACGTTCGCTAGCAAGCTAATTTCTTAATCCAGTAATTACATGTTTTTTAAAAAGTTGAATTTACAATAATTTGGCATGGCTTTGGCTCTCTTGTGTGAGACGCGAGTGCAACGATGATAGATGTCCCTCTAGAAAATGCAACAAATATGCGTTCTGTGTGAACGGCTTGGTTTCAGTTTTGAGGTAAACAACATCTTCTCCACATTGTTCTCTTTTTCCGCAATATTTTGAATGTGCAGTACCGCATCGAGTGGGTTCAACTGGACAGGCAAAAAAAAGTGTAAATGCAACGACACCTCGTCATCGCATTTTGTGTGCCAAGCTGCCTGACGGACACCTACAATTTGAATGCAGCATTTTGCATTCCAATGTGGATTTTTGTTTAAAATTTGACGAATATTCAAAATTCGAATTGTTTTTTGACAGCCCTATTGTCAGATAGAAAAAAAACTACTAATACATGGCGGCCCTACCTGTGCACATCAATAATGACTAATTTAGTATTCAGACAGTGTCAACTTGACAGTGAGATAATTTAGAGGAAGTTATGTATATAATATTAATCCTGAGAAAGAAGAATCGGTGATAACAGTAAAATGTTGTAAAGTCACATTTCACATTCAAAGACAGCAATCTATTACATTTTAAGTGTCAGAAAGAGAGTGGAAAGTGGTTATGAAACATAAATCACGACTATTTTTGCCATAAAAATCTTGGCTAGCTTTTAAACGAACCTTAGGGGACAGAATAAAATGATTAAAGATTGTGTGATAAAACCCTTTAATGTCAGTTCCTCATTAAGCTTTTTCTAAAATAGAGATTGAATAGCAAACTTGTTCTCCATTTTCTTTATCCATGATACTTTGTGCAATTACATTTACAGAATGAAATACACTTAAACGTTGCGATTGTATCTTTGTAATAATATGTCCATTCTTTCTTATTAGATTGGAACACGCTTATCGTGGGCAAGCTGTCACCCTGGATTGAGACGGACTCCGAGCTGACCAAAGAACGCAGGAATTCAGAAGAAGTATGTTCATAATGTCTTCTTTTTTTAATTAACTATATTTTATCTTCTAAATATATTCCTTGTCTAATCTGATAGGCAGATATTGTTAATTTGCTGTAACTTATTGTTGTCACAAATAATGCATACACGTGCACAATATCTTGACCCTTTTGGGTTTTTGATAAGGGCTTCTTTAAACTTGTGTCATTGTAGCTGTAATCAAGTCTCGGATGCAAACGAGGGCCATTTATTGGAGATCTGCCCAACAAAGAGGAAGCCGAGCAGATTTGTTGTTTATTTTGATGTGATCACTCCTTCTAATATCTTTTGTGCCCTTGCTGCAGGCGCTGGTACAGGAGCTCAATTTCTGTGCTTATCTGGGGCTGCCAGCTTTCATGATCCCCCTAAGGGGTCCGCACTGTGCCAACCTGGCTCGAATCCTGCTTAACCACATCCACACTGGACACCACTCTTGCATGGTAATGGCAATCTGTAGCATAGAATGAAAACAAATATGCTCAGAACACACCGTTATTTGTTTATGTATACACCCTGGGCCTATCATTTACA
The DNA here is from genome assembly GCA_027564155.1 of Gymnocypris eckloni scoliostomus. Taxonomy (NCBI): domain Eukaryota; kingdom Metazoa; phylum Chordata; class Actinopteri; order Cypriniformes; family Cyprinidae; genus Gymnocypris; species Gymnocypris eckloni. Next base: position 9,510,163 of record CM050422.1, read on the forward strand.
CACAATCTTCGTTCCTGCTGCTTCCATTTCTTTCTCTTTTTTCGCTGATGGAATTTTAATTAGTGATGTGAGTAGACTGTTTATCATTTTAACTTGCTGTCCATCTATTATTTAAAATAACACTACATGCATTATCCTTGAAGATGACATGATCTGATCTTTTTGCAATATTATTAGGCTATCATTTGAACACATTTATGTGCTTAATTATATTTAAAATAATATATTTCCACATAAATATTAAGCTTCACAACTATTTTCAACATTGATAGTAAGAAATTATTCTTGAGCAGCAAATCAGCATATTAGAATACTTTCTGAAGGATCATGTGACACTGAAACCTCAGCTTTGCCATCAAATACATTTGACATTTTAAATTATGACACAAGTTATTTTATATATAATATAAAATCATTAATTTTATAACTATTTCACAATATTACTGTTTTACCATATTTTTTATTAAATAAATGCATCCTTTGTGAGAGATTTCTTTCAAAAACATTGCAAAAATCTTACTGACTCCAAACCTTTAAGTGGTAGTGTATTCTATCATTCTGACTTATTAGAAAGTAAGTTATTAAAAGCATTTGTACAAAATACAAAGACACGACCTCTGTTCCCATAAGGGCACAGTATAAACTCAATTATAACGCAGCCACATGTAATGCATCAGTGTGCAAGCAGAAACTAAATCTATTCATTTTTTCTCAGTTGGCTGCTCTTTTATTGGTTGTAATGCTGCTTTCTTTGTTGATTAGGAATTAATTAGTTCAATGTTGATTTGTTTTTAATTACATAGTTTTGGATACGCGTTCCACTGTTAGATCCCGAGGACACGCGTGAAGATCTCATCGAGAACGAGTCATCTAAACAAATGGATGATGGCAGTAATGATGAGAAGACCTGGACATGGTGAGAGAGCTTAAACAAAGCCATTTGTTCAATTAAATATGGATATTAAATATCTAATTAAAACATTCCATTAAGGATGAATGTGAGTTGTTTTTTTCTCTCCTAGTCCATATTTGGGTCTGCCGTGTGATTAACTCACACAGCTGCATGAGAATAAAGCCATCTTTGGCCTCTGTTCATTTAATTTCCTTTTCCTCTTCAGGTGGCACTCATTCAGAACACTCTGTGACTATAACAAGAGGATTTGCCTTGGTAAGAGCAAAAAACTCAAAAATGATGGGCTTATAATTGCCTATTAAACATTAGGCAGTGAATACTAACAGTTTTCGATTTTTTTTGTCTTTGTGAAGCTATTGAAATTGGAGAAGACCTGCCATCTGACACGTTAATCGACAAGTGGCTTGGAGAGCCAATCAAAGCAGCCATTCTCCCCACCAGCATTTTTCTAACCAATAAAAAAGGGTTTCCGGTCCTTTCAAAACCCCACCAGCGAGTCATCTTTCGCCTCTTCAAGGTAAATGTTACCAATATTATGTCACATTCATTTTATTCAAGGAGGTTATCTAACACTCTAGGGTCTCCCTAGCTGGAGGCTCAGTTTATTTTCACAGGGGCAAACCGCCACAGTGAGAAAGACATGCGCTCGTACCTGCAGTATCTAGAGTACCTCAACCAAAACCGTCCAGCGCCTAATGCATACGAGCTCTTCGCCAAAGGCTATGAAGATTACCTTCAGTCACCACTGCAGGTCTGTCTGTCAAAGGATAAACATTTTGCCTAGTGAGTTTTTCAGCGCATTATTGATTCTTTTGGGTTCAGTTATGCTAATGGAATGCCTAATTGTTTTATCAGCCTTTAATGGACAATTTGGAATCACAGACGTATGAAGTTTTCGAAAAGGATCCCATCAAATATTCTCAGTACCAACAGGTGAGTTAAAATAATTTGGTAATGGAAAGCATAATCTATCATAATTTGGTAACCAGTTATTTATTCTCATTAGTGGTGTTTTTTGCATCATTATAGCTCATGTTAAATTATAAAAATGGTAAAAGGGGGAAACTGAGCCACATCTAGGGGTCATAATATGATAATGTTGGGGGTTCTCTTTTACATTTACACTACCAGTCAAAAGTTTTTGAACAGTAAGATTTGTTTTATGTTTTAAAGAAATCTCTTCTGCTCACCAAGCCTGCATTTATTTGATCCAAAGTACAGCAAAACAGTAAAATTAGGAAATTTTTACTATTTAAAATAACCGTTTTCTATTTGAATATAGAACATGCTGAAAATCTTTAATCACATGAATAAATGTGACCCTGAACCACAAAACCAGTATTAAGGTGCTGGGGTTTATTTGTAGCAATAGCAAAAAATACATTGTATGGGTAAATATTATCGATTTTTCTTTTATGCCAAAAATCATTAGAGTATTAAGAAACTACTAAATAAATTACATTTTAAAATTGTAATAATATTTCACACTTGCAGTTTTAGCTGTTATTTTGATCAAATAAGTGCATCTTACTGACTTCTAACTGGTGAACGTTAGTGAAGCAACACCCATCACTAGTGAAGGAAAGGCACCACACACAAAAAGTATTGAATTGTCTTTCCCAACAGGCTATATATAGATGCCTTCTAGACAGAGTTCCTGAAGAACAGATGGAAACTAATGTGCAGTAAGTGACTTCACATACTTCCAGGTGTCCCATTGTAAGGTCTTAATGAATTAGACATTTCAGAGAGATGCTGTTTGCTTGGCAGACTATGCCAACACTGCGATTTCTTTTCAGGGTTTTGATGGTACTAGGTGCAGGTCGTGGTCCACTGGTAAACGCATCACTTCGTGCTGCAAAACAGGCTAAGAGGAAACTGCGTGTGTATGCTGTCGAGAAGAACCCAAATGCTGTTGTTACGTAAGTAACTTAATGTTAAAATGTGACACCCCCCCACCCCCCTCTCTTGATAATACAATAATGAATACAGCCAAAACTTGATAATACAACCACTGTTGGTGGTTGAGGAGAGTTTTACTATTTAAAATGTGACTCTTCTGTAGTTACATCGTGTACTAAGACCGACAGAAAAGGAAAAGTTGCAATTTTAATATGCTGATTTGGTGCACAATAAATATTTCTTATTATTTTCTCTCTTTGTAAAACGAGTTCCTTTAATATATTTGAATAAGTAATTTATTCATGTGATAGCAGTGCTATATTTTCAGCAGCCATTGCTCCAGTCTTCAGTGTCACAAGTTCCTTACATCTGATTTGTGAATATTTATTAATATTTCTTATTATTCTTCTTACATTTCTTACATTGAAAACTGTTGTGAATATTTATATTTAATAATATTTTTATGTATTTTATTGTAATTGTAAAATATTACTGAACTTTTAAAGAGTATATGAATCTATATTTATTGTTTGTTTTAAACAGTTCACTTTCAGATTACTTCTATTAAAATTCCATTAAACTTTTTAAATGAGTAAAAGGAATGCTTTAAAGGAAACGTGTAATTTGTTTTCAGATGTGTGTGTGTGTGTGTATATATATGTATATAATAAATATTAAAGTATATATATAATAATTGATGTAAATCAACACTCTCTTTCAGGCTGGAGAACTGGAAATTTGAGGAGTGGGGTGATCAGGTGACTGTTGTGTCATGTGACATGAGGGAATGGACTGCTCCAGAGAAAGCAGATATCATTGTGAGCGAGCTTTTAGGGTCATTTGGAGACAATGAGCTTTCACCTGAGTGCCTTGATGGAGCGCAGCACTTCCTCAAAGGTTTTTATATTAAATCATCTTTGTCTTTTAGAATTCTATGATTTGTGATTTGCCCTGTTTTACATCTTTTGATCAACTCATGGATGTTTGTTTTCCCATAGATGATGGCATAAGCATTCCCTGCTCTTACACGTCTTTCCTGGCTCCGCTGTCCTCCTCTAAACTATATAACGAAGTGCGTGGGTGTCGGGAGCGAGACAAAGACCCCGAGTGCCATTTTGAGACCCCATATGTTGTCAGACTACATAACTTCCACCAACTTGCAGACCCCAAACCCTGCTTCACCTTCGTACATCCAACTACAGGTACAATATCATGCAAAGACAGACAAACAGATGCCAAAAAGACCATATGTACTTGTTCCAAATCGTTCCTTTCTTTTTACTTTTTTGTGTAAGTCTTTCTATGAAGCCATTAACTCTTGATCTTTACCCTGTACAGATATGAATAATAACCGTTATCAGTGTCTACGGTACTCCATTGGATGTAATTCAGTGCTTCACGGCTTTGCTGGATATTTTGAGGCCACACTCTACGACGATGTCATGCTCAGTAAGTCTTTTGTAGCAGCAGCAGCGTTTGTGGCACAGTGTCTGTTTAATGACTGTCGTAATGTAAGGCTTGCATTGTTCATGAATTTCTGGATTACCACATTGAGTGTGTTCTGTTATAGTCAGCACAAATTGGCATGGTTATCAGGAGAGGACAATTGATAATCATTTTTATGAAAAGGAAAACAATTACATTTCTATCCAAATGTAATCAAATGCATCACACTGTAGATACAGAATATTTAATTGAACTGTATTGCATCAATTTGCTGGACAAAAGTGCAGTTTGTGTGTCTGTTGCTTTAGTGACAAATAAATATCTCTCTCTTCATGCTTGCAGGTATAAAACCTGAAACACACTCTCCTGGGATGTTCTCCTGGTTCCCCATTCTATTCCCTTTGAAAGTAAGTTCAGTACTTTTTTTGTACACGCTTTTTCCATTAAACACATTTTATTGGACTGTCCTGCTTTTAATGCAAATATACAAGCTCACTTAAGGATTGGTTTAATACGATTGTTTTAAACACCTTGTGTAATTTTAAATGTTGTATCTTTTGTTTTGGTTTGTATTATTATTGTATTTCTGTAACTCATGTGGATGCTGCACACTGGTGGTGGATAAGGAGATACCCCCTGAACATGTAGAGCGCTTTGAGTTCTTAGAAAAAGCAGAAAAGCGCTATATAAATATAATGGATTATTATATTGTCTTTTTGTAAATCTGAGTTTGCCGTGAAGAGGCCTCAGATGCTGACGTGGCATTAAAATCCATACTTCTACTATATTTTTGTACTGAAACACAAGCATACACTACATTTTATTCAACAAGATCAAATTCAATCTAAGTAAAAAATAATTTTACATTGCTAAAAAATTAATAAAAACGCTGTTCTTTGAACTTTCTATTAATTGTTGAATCCTGAAAAAACATCTTGGTTTCCACCAAAATATTAAGCAGAACAGCTGCTTTTTAATATCAATAAGCAATGTTTCTTGAGTAGCAAATCAACATATTAGAATGCTATCTGAAGACTGACACTGAAGACTAGAGAAATGGCTATCAAAAATTATTTTTTTCCATGACTGAAATTACAATTTTCTTTTTTTATTAATATAAATAGAAAACAGTTGTTTTAAATTGTTATAATTGTTTTAACCATTTTACTGTTGTTGTTCTGTATTTTATATCAAATAAATGTAGCTCTGATGACCGTATATTTATTAAAAAACAAAAAAACTTTTTTTTGTAATAGTAGCTCCTCCAACTGATGATATCATATGCATACCATAACAGTTTACTCAGAAGTTAAGAGTGCATTTTTCAATCTTTTTCATTATAGCTGTCAGCTTATCTTTTTATTTGACTTTTATCAAACAGTCTGGTTCCACTGAAACTGTATTATTAATGCTACTGTGTTCTATCTCAGTATATGACTGTTATCCATCACTCAGTGCATGCACTTTCTTGTAATACCATTTGGTGTGAATGTGTGCATGGACATAAATAGAGCTTCACTTTCATATTTAAAAGGAGCCAGCTAAGCACTGTCAGAGCGTGGCAGTTTATCGACTCCACAGTTAATGCGCTGAAGTGTACAGCCACGTTGGGAGTATAATCCTAACACCTTTTTCCCTCTCTCTCTCTCCCCCATGCAGCAGCCGATCCCGCTGTCCTGTGGCGATAATGTGAGCATGAGGTTCTGGAGGTGTAACAATGGAAAGAAGGTCTGGTATGAATGGGCTGTGACTGAGCCTGTATGCTCCGCCATCCACAACCCTTCTGGGCGCTCTTACACCATTGGCCTGTAGCAAGCTGACATCTACTGACACATGGGGTTACATTGAGTTTCTTTTGTCTTGTTTTTTTAATACACAATCTGATTTTCAGTCAAGCGGCAGGTTTAAATATCTTGTTTCAAGGGCCCAATTACACTCAAGGAGATTGTTCACCATGACAGCTATGTATCTTTGGCCATTTCTGTAAAGTTCATAAGGATGTAAATTAAAACAGCACTTACGAAAGTATCCGTTAAAGCAATGTGCAATGTCCTGGTGCTCTTTCTTAGATCAAACTATTCTGATATTTCAAAAATATATTAATAACACAAAAGCTGTTAGTTTTTGAATACTATTGTTTCTAGAACTGATTAAGTGAGTCCAACCGTCTAGTTTGTTACTTTACATAATACATCAGCCTTCATGTGCCCAGCAAAGCCCCATTGTGAGAATAATCATAGTATGATGTCCCCAGTCAGGCCATGTTAGAAAACGCATCCCATACTTTTATACAATTTTTTCCTGATTAAAAAAAATGTATTGTCATACAACATGAATAAAAAAGGTACAAAATTGTGATCTTTCTCTCTGCTATATTTTATTAAATGTCCCAGGACATGCTCACTCCATTTCATAAATCTATGTTGCAATATACTGTTAATGGTGACCATGACTTAAAAAAAATACATATTGATATTGTGTTATTATTATTGCGCATAAATAATCCAGTGACCAAAAGAGTGCAAAAATAACAATTTGATTTAGATTTTTTGCACAATTTCTATAGATATTGCATATCATTGTAGATCACGATCATGACATTCTAAAATCAAAATTAGATGTAAAAAAAAAATCTATATGATGGCATTAAAAGTGAAAATTGACAAATGCTACTCTTTATGACATTTGGTTTTCCAACTTCCTGTCTCATAATTCTTACTTTTTGTCATAATTATTTCTAGTTGACACTTCATAATCGGTGTCAGTATTGCACCTTAACACACTTTCTGTCTCCGGGAAGTGCTGATTAACATGAAACATTTATTTTTGTATCCTATTGTAGAGTTATATGTGATTCATTAACCAAAATAGAGAAAACACAAAATAAAGTTAAAGAATAATTTGAATGAGTTTTTTTTATATTATAGATATTGTGATAACATTATAGTGAATTCTTGTCAATTATAATTATTTCATACTAAATCTTAATTATGAGATAATCATTGACACAAAAAGTGAAATCGACAAATTCTACTGTTTCATTTTTTTATTAAATACATATGAATCGGGAAATCTGATATCATAACAGCCGTAGTTGAGCCAGTGCTGCTGTGGGGCTGGTCAGGATGCTCAAACAGAGCCACCGTGTTTACATAAATATTTTAATGCTGAATTAATTATATAAAATGTACATAAACATCAAATAGTTTTAGGCAAAGGACAGTCACATTAGCTGTTGAATGTGTTTAAGAGAGAAGTATTTTTTAGCTAAACAGTTATAGGCAGGGAAACATCAGCGCTGATTTAGTTTTCGTTGTTTACTCATGAACACTCATTAAGAGAGCGCAGCTTGTGAACAAGAGAAATCTCCAAGTGTTTGCCAAGACGTCTGAACCTATTTGTTAGCATCATGCAGGGAATATTCACAAATATCCACACAATTGGGATTCTTGTCTCCTTGGTGAGCAACTTTGGAAGACACTACAGAAGGCCCTTGCTTTGTCTAATTTAATTATGAATGTAATTTGCGTCTGTGACTTCTTTATTCTTGAACACAAATTTCTTTGTTCAATTTTACAAGTCATTGTTTAGGTTATTGTTAAAAACGTGCCAGTCTGAGGAGATGGGCTTCCTCGGCTGAGTTTTGGTTTCTTCTACTTGGAACATCTTAGGGGGTTTCTTCACGGGCACTGATGCCTTTGGCAGCTCACCGGGGCACAAGACATTGTGTGTAAATCAGCTTTGGAATAGTATGCATAGTGAAAAGCACTATACAAATAAATTACAATTTAGCTTTAGGAAAAAGATTATTGATTTGCATGGTTGGCTGAGCTGAAGCTTTGTTCTTTGGCCAGAATGCTCAATTTTGTCATATGGCCCCTAGCAAACACAATTCTGGCCCTTTGAAGTGCTGAAAAAAATGTGTTACAGCCCCGCTATGCATGCATATGTTTGGCCATCTATATTTACAAATCAATGTTTAGATCATAATTTATCGCAGCCTTCCAAGTATTATATTAAAAATATAATACTTGGAAATATAATACTTGTTCTCTAGTTTGAATCGTTGGATGGAAAGGGTGCTTTATTCGCTAATGTTTTATGCGATATTCCAGTTTTGTGGACAAGTTAAATTAAAATCTTTGGATGGAAACATAGCTAATAAAAAAGTTGAAATTGAGAGATAATTTTTTTTAGCATTGTCATAATTATAAGATAGTCAAGTATGGCAAAAAGTAAAAATGGTGATAATTTACATTTTATGACAGACTTTTTGCCTTATGACTCATAATCTCAATTTTGACTTATCTCTTTTTGTCATAATTTTGGCATGTCAAATTGTCCCATCATAATTTTGACTTTTGTCATAGTGACTTTTATGAACACTAATCATTTTATAATAATTAGCTGTCAATGCAAGAGCTTTTAGGTGGTGGAAATGGGGTTCCATATTATGATAAAAAAATATTATTTCATATACATTTTTTTTATATCTTTTTCAAAAGTCCTCACTTTCACTGTCCTCACCCTAACAGGTTTAAAAAAATGTAATGTCTTGATTTTAAGATAAGTGTGTTAAGTGGACAAACATTCAAATGTCATAATTTTATTTGCCTGATTATGACCCAGATTTATTTTATTTATTTTACCTCAAGTTGAGATTTGGTGCTGCAAGTCTATTGTGATTCCATTGTGCTACCAAATTACTAAATACTAAATCTCTTTGAAGTTGCACAATATTGCCTCTGTTGCATTCATCTATTAAACTAGATCAAACCAGAACACGGTGGGCGGGTTTATCAGATTATCATTAAGTTTGGGGCGGGAGGATAAAGTTACGGAGACTCTGAACATCAACACTTAAGCACAGAGTCTCTGCTGTCTTTGTGAAAATGAGCAGCAGTGGTGCCCGACACAGGGCTTCATTAGTGCCGGACACAGACACCGACGACGGAGAACCAGCAGTGACCTTGAAGAAAGAGATCGGACTCCTCAGTGCATGTGGTATTATTGTGGGTAAGTCTGTGTTTTATGCATTATGTTTCCTCTTTATATTCTCCTTGCACTTTAAATGGTAGAAAAATGCATACAGTAGATAAAGGTAGGCCTATAGTTTGTGTCCCCTGAATTCATTAGATGAGATGTTGATGCATATCCATGATATTTAGAAGAAATTACCATACAATGAAATTGAAAGGGGTCCAGTATTGTTTTCATTGTTAGGACCAAAAAACATGAATACATTTTTCAAAATATCCTCTTCCATCATTTTACTGGGTGTAGGATATATGCATAAAGTACATCATTTCATTTTTGTATATATATTATATCAATATGATAAAAATGAGAAATAAAGCATGTGACCAGTAACTCCATCCAGAACAAACACAGTGTGGAGCTGAAGCACATGTAGGGCCCTAGTAAAGATTATAAACAGTGAAGAGATTTCTCAGTAGGAGTCTGGTGTTAGGTAGCAAGTTTAACCCTAAACTGGGTCACTACTCGGCATGTAATTTAGACTTGAACGCAAGAAGCTCACCAGCATGTCTGTGCCAGGTTCTTCACTGCTGGGTTAATGTGTTATCTGAGATTTAATCTGTCAGGAGGTGTTTGGGTTACAGCAGGTTGGGTCACTGTCTACCTGTGTACTCCATTACAGGTACTGTTGTTTTGGCAGTAATATATCATTTGTGGAATGTATTTGTTTTTAAGGTCTCGGTTTTACACTCAAAAGTAGGATGTTGTTCAGGATCTCTGTTGTTAAAACCCTTGTAGGTTTATGTTTTTGAAAGTGTCATAAATTGGATAATTATATTTCCATATCTCTTGTCATGTCTGTTCCTGTTGTAGCTCGGGATAAAACCCAAAACAGTAATACTTAAAACATTGACAACAACTGTTTTACAAACCTCTAATTAATATTTAATATTCAGATTGATAACCTAAGAATTGCCTTGTATGATAAGCCCTGAAAAACATGTATATGTGTATGTATGTATGTATGTATGTGTGTGTGTGTGTATATATATATATATTATATCTCACCCTGCATTTATACTTTACCCTTACAGGCAATTGTTTTCATTTTCCTTACATTTGACAATAAATTACAATGAAGATAACTATTTCTTCTTTGTGAACAATGAAGGAAAGGGACTCAGGAAAGTACTTCAGTAAAAAAAAAAGTGATTCAGGGCTTCTAGTACAAGTGGCAAAACAGCTTATTTAATTCTCCCCTTGTCTTTTTTTCCAAATCTCTTGAGAATTCCATCTATAAACAAAGGAACTTTTCACTGCTCGACAGGTGTTAACAATGAGCTTTCTTAATATTTTGCCAGACTGGTTGAAACCAACCCTCAAGGTCACAAAGCACTGAAGAAAACCTTGTACGAGAGAATTAATTTATTTATAAGCTATACACTACTGTTCAAAGGAGTCAGTACAAGTTGTTATGTTGCGGAAGAAGTCTCTTATGGTTTTAGAGACTTTATTAGAATTTCAAATAACTTTTCCCCCCCAGTTCCCGAGTTCGAGTCCTGGCTTGTGGACCCTCTCTCTCCCACTACGCTTCCTGTCGACTAACTGTCCTATCAAAATAAAGGCAAAATGCCAAGAATCTTTAAAATATATATATATATTCAAAACCACACTGGCAATAAAGAGTTGGCCTAACAGCTTCCACTTATCTGCTGGGAAAGCTTTCTTTTAAATACTGAAACATGACAGTGGTGATTTACTTACAATCATCAAAGAGCTACATTCAAGTCCTTCTGTTAACTCCTCTTGCCTGTTTGTTGTCATTTCCCCAGGTAACATCATTGGGTCTGGGATCTTTGTAAGTCCAAAGGGTGTTTTGGAGAATTGCAGCTCAGTGGGTCTGGCTCTCGTAGTGTGGACTCTCACTGGAGTCATCACTGCCATCAGTGCTCTGTGCTATGCTGAACTGGGGGTCACTATCCCAAAGTCAGGTGGAGACTATTCCTATGTTAAGGACATCTTCGGAGGACTAGCTGGGTAAGACTGACTCGTTTATTTAGATAATGTAATGTGAAGTCTTACAGGGCTTGTCTTTTGAATAGGTTTCTAAGGCTGTGGATTGCAGTGTTTGTGATCTATCCAACTAACCAGGCTGTGATTGCCCTCACATTTGCCAATTACGCATTGCAGCCTCTCTTCCCTTCCTGCTTCCCTCCAGAGAGAGCGCTGGGTCTGCTCGCTGCCGTCTGCCTGTGTAAGTAAATACTGACAATTAAAACATGCTTTGGGATTACATTGCATTGTCCATGACACAACATTTTTTCCAGGAGCATCCTGCATGTAGATAGTGGTGCTGGGCAGTAGCTGTAGTAACATGTATTCTGGATTACATAATCAGATTCCAAAAATTAAGTACTTGTAATTAGATTACTGTATATTACATTGTAAAATACTACAGACTACAGTTACTTTTTTATTGATTACATGATTACACAACAACAATACATCATTATTTATTCAAAATGTATTGATTCTCCCTAATTGTTCATCTCCTAACAAATGGAATATATTTTCTTTCTCTTTGTGTTTTTATATCAATATAGTACAAGCTTATAAATGAGTTAGGTCGAAATAATCTAAAAGTAATCATAAAATAGTCTAATTATATTAACTAAAATGTAATTGTAAGTAATCTGCAAGCACTATACATATACATACATACACTCACCGGCCACTTTTTTAGGGACACCTGTTCAATTGCTTGGTAACACAAATTGCTAATCAGCCAATCACATGGCAGCAACTCAATGCATTTAGGGAATTAGATGGGGTGAAGACGACTTGCTGAAGTTCAAACCGAGCATCAGAATGGGGAAGAAAGGGGATTTAAGTGACTTTAAACGTGAAATGGTTGTTGATGCCAGACAGGTTGGTCTGATTATTTCAAAAACTGCTGATCTAATGGGATTTTCATGCACAACCATCTCTAGGGTTTACAGGGAATGGTCCGAAAAAGAGAAAATATCGTGATGCTATCATGTCAATATGGACAAAAATCTCTGAGGAATGTTTCCAAAACCTTGTTGAATCTATGCCACGAATTAAGGTAGTTCTGAGGGCAAAAGGGGGTCCAACCCGGTACTAGCAAGGTGTACTTAATAAAGTGGCCAGTGAGTGTTTATATAGATATGTATGTATGATAAGTTTAGATGCAAAAGCCTCTGAGTGTCCTCTGAAATTTTCATCTAAAATTAGCATTTTTCTAAGGCTCTTATGTTTCATGTTCAGTTATTTACTTTAATAGCAATGAAATATGATTAAATGGAATAATAAAATTATGAAATGCTAAATTAATAAATAAATGAATTTAAAAGAAAGCAAAACATAACACAAATGTATAGTTGCTCTCTTGAAGTAGCACACACAAGTTGTATTATGAATTCTTAGATGCTTCATATATAATATATATAGGCCTATATATTACTGTGTCTCTATCTATCTATCTATCTATCTATCTATCTATCTATCTATCATTATATATATATAGGTTCAAGGTTCTTTATTATTCGTCACATACACAATCATACAAGTATAATCAGTAGTGAAATGCAAGTAGAATTGAAGAAAAATACAGCATTTACATGATATATACATATATATATATATATATATATATATATATATATATATCTCATTAATGAGCTTTGGCTTGACTGCAGGTATCACTTTGAATCAGAAAAGTGGCTTTTCATAACCTCTTTTTGTTAGCTCTTGATATATCAATATATAATTGTGGTTAATGAACTGAATGATGTCAGCTTTGTTACTCACAATGGAAGGGTTTCCAAAGAGCCTGTTCATACAGGTCTGGATCATGCAGGGCTTTCTCTTGCAAGAGCTCAAATTCTACATACTGAGAGTGTTTGTAGACCACGTGTCCTTGGCTTTTTCTAAAGCCGTGGAACAGTGTTGTCTGGCAACTTTAATCACTGTTGAAGCTGCAACCTGTTGGCAGTTCTTGCTTTGTTTTCGTTCTTTAATCTAAAGCTGTTAATTTCATGTTTGTGAAGATTGCAGTAACTGTATTAAGTATTTTCAAGCAGCAACTTGTTTTTTTCTGAATTTTAAGTTGCACAGTGTATATATATGACAGACTTCATTCTACATTCAATGTAACTTCTGGTTACAATATAAAGTTGAATGTATATAAATTGTTCTTTTGATTATAGTGCTGTTAACTTGGATTAACTGCTTCAGTGTCCGCTGGGCGACGCGTGTACAGGATGTGTTTACGACAGGAAAACTCCTCGCCCTCTGCCTCATCATCATCATGGGCATTGTGCAGATCTGCAAGGGTAACTTATAACAGTATAACCATAACCGTAACTTATAACCATTGTGCATATCCATGCATTCATTAACATCCCTCTTAAACATATTTCACTCATATTTCACTGATATTATTTATCATATTTTAACTAATTGTCAGGTTGCCTCTTTAAATGTAGATTTTTTTTGGCTGCATATGACAATAACTCATTACAGCATTATTTTTGTTCAGTTGCTGTTTTCCAAATATTTGAGATAAACTATGTTTTAGCAGCAGTCATACATATTAAAGCCATTCTCTTTTTCAAATCAACTTCACCATTAATCACCAAACAGTCGAGTTTTTTCTTTAAAATTGATGATAATAGCACAAATGTATTATTCCAAAATGTTTTTAGTTCTTGACATTTCCAGAACTTCCATGTGCTTCCAGAACTTAATTCTTTCTGCATTATCAGCATAAAATTGTGGGCATTTGAAGATGTGCTGATTCAAATAATGGCATTTCGTAGAGAGTGAGAAATGTGCAATTTTTCTGAGAGTTCATGAAAGCTGTGATGAATGAAAAGTTCAAAAGAACAGCATTTATTTAAAATAGAAATCTTATGTAACATTATGCATGTCTTGACTGCATCTTTGCCTAATAAAAGTATTAGAAAACATTTGAATGGAAGCATGTATATCTATATTGATAATCCGATGCAGTACAAGAATACAGTACAAGAAAACAATGAAATCTGTGTTTGGCTTGTTTAACTCACTGTATTAGATGTGAACATAAAGGGCTTGAATATAAGAGGGCAGGCATTAAGCTAAGAGTATTACGTAGGCATGCTTTTCATATTTGACCCATTTTTGCTCTATAAACAAAAGAGTATAAATCCATTAAGCACAGATAAGCTCACATATGAATTCGACTGTCATGCTGGGCCATTTGTAGTCTGCTGCTTTCATGTGTTTAATATCCCGAGGACAAAAAATGAACTTTGGATGTCTTCCTTCTAAAAGAGTCAAAGAAAGAACTATTGATTTTGATAATGGAAACTGTACTTTGGTTAAATAAGAGTGCTTTACAAATGCATACTATGCTTTCCTGCAGTAAATGTGACAAAATTAAATAGATTTTGCAGTAGTTAATACAACTTTCTCCATTCATTTGGATGCTCTCTACATATTAATTCAGGCATAGCACATAAAATACTTCTCTGTCTTGTGTCTCCAGGTCATTTTTATTGGTTGGAGCCAGAACATGCATTTCATCCTCTCCAACCCTATGACATGGGCCGCATTGCACTCGGTTTCCTTCAGGGCTCCTTCGCTTATGCAGGCTGGAACTTTCTTAATTATGTAACAGAAGAGCTCATTGACCCCTACAGGTACACTTCCATTTTTCAGGGGAAATGTACAATGAGAGATTTTCTGAGTTTTTCTGAGAATATGCAGAGATAAGCAGATCATTTATGTAGGCCACAACAATCATGTATATAACTACTGGGGTGTTGTAAATATTATAAATGTTAGCTTTTTAAATACCAAAGTATTCCTGCTTTGGGGATTACAGGTTTGCCCAAGAATTACAATCGAGATTCAACCAAGGCTTTAACTCTCTCTTTACAGGAACCTGCCTCGTGCAATCTTCATCTCAATGCCTCTGGTCACTTTCATCTATGTATTTGCAAATATTGCATATGTTACAGCTATGAGCCCTCAGGAGCTGATGGCCTCCAATGCTGTTGCTGTGGTGAGTTGCTCTGCTCAAATCAAAACACTTATTGAGTTCTTCCTTCATCAGGAAATTAAATAGCTGATTCATCAGCAGATCGGACTGACCCATCTGACATTTTTCCTTACCTCTACACTTAATTAACTTGTATATAACTTATATACTTAAATATAACTTTGCCTTCTTTTTCTCTTTAATCTCCATCAGACATTTGGTGAAAAGGTGCTTGGGGTGATGTCATGGATCATGCCCATCTCTGTGGCTCTGTCCACCTTCGGTGGGGTTAATGGGTCCCTTTTCACATCATCTAGGTCAGTCTTGCTGCCATTTTATTGCACAATTACTCATTCAGTTTGCATTGTATTTTAATGTCAATGGATTTCTTTGTATTATTAGCTTGATTGACAGTTGTTCTTTCTCAGGTTATTCTTTGCAGGTGCGAGGGAAGGGCATCTTCCCCGTCTGTTGGCAATGATTCATGTGAACCGCTGTACACCCATCCCAGCTTTGCTTTTCACTGTGAGCTCTTTATATCGTTACTTAACGGAATAATTCACCCAAAAATGAACATTTATTCACTCTCAGGCTATTCAGATGTAGATGAGTTTGTTTCTTCATTGGAACTGATTTGGAGAAATCTAACATTACATCAGTTGCACACAAGTGGATCCTCTGCAGTGAATGGGTGCCGTCAGAATGAGCGTCCAAACAGCTGATAAGTAATCTATACGACTCTAGTCCATTATTTAACATCTTAGTGAAGCAAAAGCTGTGTTTCTAATAAACAAATTTATTAAGACATGTTTAGCTTCAAACTGTTGCTTTCAGCTGAAATATGAGTACTCTATCCAAAATACTGCTTTCTCCAGTGAAAAGGTAATCTTGTCTGAATCAGGAGAAAAATATGCACAGATTAAGCACCATTTACAAGCAAAAACAGTTCTAAACAAATATTTTGGTGGATTTTGATCTGAGAGGACAACGGGTTGATTTTGTTTTTCACTTGAGGAAATGTTGTTATAGATCATGGACTGGTGTTTTAGCTAAAGTTGGTGGTTTAAAGTTAAAATACCTTCATGATTTGTTTCTCGCTGATGGATTGATGTAATGCTCAATTTCTCAAAATCTGTTCCGATGAAGAAACAAATTCTTCTACATCTTGGATGGCCAGAAGGGGAGTAAATTTGAACTCAAATTTGTCATTTTTGAGAACCATTCCTTTAAATAATCTAAAAATCTTTCTTTTTGTAAATTATATTCAATGTGTTGATTCAAATACTGGTTTATTTGATAGTGTATATCAACTATGCTGATGTTGTGCACCAGTGACATATACACCCTCATCAACTATGTTGGCTTCATCAACTACCTGTTTTATGGGGTCACTGTTGCCGGGCAGATTGTGCTTCGCATCAAAGAACCAGACATACATCGACCAATCAAGGTAAGGCTGAATCCTATTGGCTTTATTTTGTAGTTGTGACAGCATTAAACCTCAAGAGCTGTCAGAGCTCAGCAATTACTGTCAACAGTAATTATGTATAATTACAGATTTCCTTTTAGAGTAGTGTACATTTGTAGTTCTTTAATAAAATCAACAGGTTTCACTCCACAGGTGAGCTTGGCGTGGCCGGTAATTTTCCTGATTTTCTGGGCATTCCTGCTGATCTTCTCTCTGTACTCGGAGCCTGTGGTGTGTTGCATTGGTCTGGCCATTATGTTGTCAGGTGTTCCTGTGTATTTATTTGGCGTCTATTGGGAAAATAAGCCCAAGAGCTTCAACTCATTTGTTGGTATGGTATTATCTTATATCTCAGTTAATATTGATGGATGAAAATGATTTACAAATGTCAGCTATATTTGCATTAGAATAAACAGATTGTGAATGAGGCCTACAGAGGCTACTAAGGACACTCCATCTGTTGTTGTCTGTCTACATAGCTAAACTGACACACTTGGGGCAGAAGTTGTTTATGGTGGTATATCCTGCTGAGGGCGGTGAAGACGCAAATGAAGACGAAGACGAAGCTGGATAGGATTACAAGATGTACATTTACTGATTCATTGATAGGTATTCATTCATCTGCTAAACTTAAGCAATATGAATTTGGTAGTTATGAAAATGCAAAACAAACATACACATAGTGTGGAGGAAAATAGTATTTTTCATTTGAAAGACTGGCCTTAAACATTCTAGGTGCAATACTGCCACCAATTGGCAAGAGTATTTTTATATTGAGCATATTATTGTATTTTCTTCATCAGTCTCTGCTGTTTGTATTCCCTAAATTTTATACTCTATAATAAAATGGTTGAATAATCCTAAAGAGAAGATTTTTGCATTTTTGTGTGTGCAAATGTTTACATTTTCACATTTCAGACCTCAGACTTGAAAATAAATTATGACCCAAAACAAACAGAAAATGAGGAGAGAGAAAGAAAGAAATCTGTCTTGAATGTGTTATTTACAAGCATGGAATCTTGCCAGCATGGAAAATGTCTGTAATTTAGGAGTAAATGGGAAGAATAGCTTGCTGTGTTATATAACCCACACCCTGCTTTCATGTTGGACAAGGACAACAAAACACGTCCAGAATTATGTTACATTTTGGGCCTTGTATCTATGGTAGTGAAGGTAAGGTAAACCACTATTTAATCATTACAGAACTTATTCTTTATTTTAGACTGACTCATTTCAGCACACAGGTCTTTATGGTAAATGGTAATATGTTTAAATTAGTCCATTTAGTAAAAACTAAAGAAAAGTTCAGAATTTAAGTCAACTATGGTAAGTTAGAATTGACCAGAATGTGTGACATCTACCAGTTAAATTCAATATATAATGCATTATACAATGTGCTGTTGTTCTACAGATCCGACAGTGTTTAAAACAGTATGAATTTATTCCACTACAGTCGTGTCCATTCTTTGGAAAACAAATGGGTTCTTCCCCCAGTGCACAGTATTGTCTGTCTAAGAACAGAGTTGGCAGAGTTCAGCTCCTGAACAAACAATGGATAAAGGAATGTCCCTAGAAAATAAAGAGATCTCTGTTACAGTGGTGTAGTCTAGTTTTTTGTAGAGAGCATACTGTGATTTTTCCCTTCCCAGCCTCATACTCACCCGTATCAGAGCAGCCTCTCATAAGCACCCCACACTCATTCAACAGGGCTCTACGCTTACTTTTATTTTTAGGAGCACTTGCGCTGCGAATTAAAAAAAAATAAAATGAGGGGCACAGTAAAAAAAATTCAGGAGCACCTTCTCCTCAATAACAAAAATTTGCCTTCTCATTATGAAGTAATATTGGACTCCTTAAAGTGATTTACAGGAGCATTTTTAACTAACTTTATTTGAAGTGTTACCTTTCATGTCAAATTCAAAAGTGTATTTTTATAAGCTTTTTTTCAAAATGTCTAATTACAAAAATGCAATAAGAAGAATAGGTTACCGATCAAATAAAATCATTATTAACTAAATTAATTTGCACTACAGAAGAACACAAAAGTGGCTTGTAGGTATTTACAGAGATTTACTCTGAGGCTCAGTGGTAGAGCATTGCGTTAGCAGCTCAGGGGTGGAATGAGCGCAATTAACTTCATACATTCATGTTGAGATTAATGTTTTAAATATACAATTTTGAATTTAAAAATATTCAATGATTTAAATAACTGAAATTATACTTTAAAAATGAAACTAAGACTCCCATTAGGTGGCAGCAAGTTACCTATTTTATCACTGAATCATTCATTCAATTGATTCATTCGAACGGCTGATTCATTCGGGAACAAAGCAAGTCCCAATGTGCATAGGCTACTATCCACACTATCTGCCCCAAATAGTATTGAAAATGACTAATACCACATTTAGGATGGATAGTATGCACATTGGGACTCAGGCAGTGACTGTCTTTATGAATGAGTAATTTAATTGACTCACTAGATTTGTTTAAGCGCAGATTCATTCATAAACAAAACAATGCTGTGTTTGAATGGAGATGTGCAGCAGCTCATTTGTGAGTTTATTTGAAACTATTTTAGTTGACGAAATAGAGAAAAATCATGCAATACTGTTATATTCAGACAATGAAAATCACTAAATATTAACTTTTTGTTTATTGAAATCACTCATTGTTCTTATATGCCAACAATCCCCTGCTGTTACAGTTAAGTTGATGACAACGTAAACTCTACCACGTACTAGACAACGTTACGATAGCATCGGCCTCGTTTTCTGTACCGTGTATGATAGTATCAGCCTTATCAGGCTCATTTTCTGTAGTTTACATTTACATTTACATTTAGTCATTTAGCAGACGCTTTTATCCAAAGCGACTTACAATTGGGGAGTACATAAAGCGATTAATCTTGAAGAGGCAGAATCTGTCGTTTCTATAATGTTAACGTCCCTGCCATCTGTTTGCAGTGTGTCACCCGAAGAAGCAGCAGGCTTAGGAAAACACTGAAAGGGTGTAGTTCATTTCATATCTCCTTTATTAGTTCATTTCAAGCTTAGCAATAGCCATCAACAGAAATATGGCGTGATTATCAGAAAGACGGTGCTTCGCAATACAGACAGGGTGAATTATTAATTTATGAATGAACTTGTGAAAGGTCTGTCACAAAACGATTTTGTTACGTATCCGCATACATTTTTAAGTTGGTAGGCCTATACACAAATCCTTGACCTTCCTAGTGGGTATACGGCGTATACCTGCGTATCACGTAGACTACACCACTGCTCTGTTATGACATTTGTAGACTATATTTTCGTTTATCATTTTAAAAGTTCTTATTTAAAAATCATACAGTTTCAATAGTGGTTCATTAAAAAAATTATTACTACTTTTTACTTCTTAGTAGTTTTTCTTTATAGTAGTCACTATCTCAGTGACAACTATTGCTCTATTGGCAGTGACATTTTTTTATTCTAAGTTGGTCTGTGTTTCAGATTTCACTTCCTAAAATATCCTATTCCAGTTTACCAAACCTATTTATGATGATATCTCATTTGATGCTAGTTGCTAGAACCTAATGAATAGTCATACTACCTTTCAAAAGACAGGCATCAATGCGATTTCTATTTTATTTTATATTTTTATTGTAAATTAATAGCCTACTTTTATTATACAATGATGTTGTCAAATTTAGATTTCTATTTTAAATAAATGCTGTTGAAATCCTGAAAAAAAGTGTTTTCACAAATAAATTAGTACGAAATCTTGAGGAATACTTGAGCACCAAATAAGCATGACATAGAAAATTGTTATTTTAAATGAACATTCACAATATAATTTTTATATTTTTTCTTGAGTCATTGACCAAAAGACTAAAAACGTTACTGATTACAAAATTAAATGGTGTGTAGGCTACTAGTAAAATGTAAATAGGTGGGCTTATCAGCAACAGCCAGAAATTACATCTAAAACAGATGTAAACTCGGATGACCCTGGAGCACAAAACCAGTCTTAAGTCGCTGGGGTATATTTAAATAGCCAAAAAATACATTGTGTTCGTCAAAATTATCAATTTTCAATCAAAACAATCAATCAGTCAAAAAAAAAGATAATTTTCCATGAAGATATTTAATGAATTGAAACTTAATTCCAGATTTTCAAATAGTTGATAGTTGAATCTCGGCCAAACCTTGTCATATTCTAGCAAACCAATGGAAAACTTATTTATTCAGCTTTCAGATTATGAAGAAATCTCAATTTCGAAAAATGTACACTTGTGACTGGTTTTGTGGTCCAGTGTCATACTATTTTACTCCGCTTCGCGTCGTGACCGCATCATTTTTCTAATAATTCAACTGCTCGGAGTCAATTATTCCGCTTATACCACGGTTGCCATATCTCAAGACATCAATCAGATGAGATATTTCAAGGCATTTGTCTGTTTTTTCTACTTAAATCGCTATTGTGAGTATGATTATTTCCTCCGCATCTCATCCAACGCCTCCTTTTGTTAATTCCAAAACGTAATTTTAAACCGTAACGAAAGCTTGAGCCATTGATAGCAGACTAATGCAGTTAATACAGTTAATAACTAAGTTATGAGAGAGAGAGAGAGAGAGAGAGAGAGAGAGAGAGAATAATGTTACCTCTGTGAGTCAGTGATCGGAAGCAATGTCTATAGTGAGACTTTACATTAATTTTCTTTATGAGCAGAGCCGTTGTTGCTAAGTTACCTCGCTTGTGAGAAGTCATGTAGTTTTTAAACTATGTTACTGATAAAATCATCAGAGTAGTGCTAACTACATTACCGCGCGGCTTATGTTAAGGTGTGTGCAAACTATATGTGTGTCTGTCTGAGAGAGAGAGACTGAGAAATATTAGGCTATGTGCTTTCCGTACATAATACAACGTAATTTTGTGGCAAAAACATGGACAAGATCTGTCGATTTTATCCTTTTGTTTACTGTATTTATTTGTTTGGCAAGTGTCGTTGTTGGTTTTTGGTTATTTTTCTGTTATAAGACTTTTGAAATAACATAAATCATCTTGCGAAGTGATATATGGTCATGTAATGCGGTCAAGAGAGCTGCCTGGAACTACGTTCGCCGTGCGTTTCCCTGAAAATAATCGCACACCTCAGAACGTTCGTCAGCCAATCAGATTCAAGCATTCAACGGCCCCCGGGCCCCGTAGTATAAATATATATAGATAATTGAATAAATAGTATCTCATGAATAGGTTCTGAATTCTAGTTCCTGGCATTGAAAAGAAGGTAGTCACGATTTATTTATTTACTAAAAAGTAGCAATAACGTATATATAATTATTTTATGGAATACATGTTCAGGCGGCTTGCCATACTTTGCAACATTCCTTGTATAATGTACCTTAAAATATACGACAAATCAGTAAATACTGTATGGGTCCTTTAAATACACACCGCACACAAGCATTTTTCCAGTTTCAGAGCAGCTGGACGAGAATGAATGGCACACCCGGATGGCGGAAGTTGCGCTGTACTCTGAGGCTTATGGACACATTTGTAAATGCTCTTACAGCGTAAACTTTACTCGTAGAGTAAAAGACCTCGCCTGATTACCAACGGTTGCATCGCAAGGTTAAACAGAAGAGGAAGAGCGGATGAATTAGGCTCTGAGCTGCCGGCAGGCTTCGGTGATTGAGATTACTGCGCTGCCAAGGTAAGACTACGAGCCTGGGATCAGATGCTGGCACGTCAGCGCACAGAAACAGGTTGACAACACTCGGGACCTGTACAAACTTGACTTTTGCCACCAAAAAGCATAATTATACTCATTTTAATCACAACATGCAGTGTACCACAAAGCAAGAAATGTTTACATCTTTTGCAAACGACGAGAGCGACGAGCAGCGCTTATTTATCGCAGTTTTCATATTTTTTCATGTCTTTCCTGTCGTTATCATTTGACTGTTGACGTTTTATTAGCATTGTATTGCATTTGATTTTGCTGCGCACACATCGTTTGTGTTTGAAGATGGTGGGTCGAGGAAAGTGTCTATATATGAACACATGGACTGCGCTGTAAATAATATATGAAGATGGCTGTATTAGATGTCAAAACGATAATGAGAGGTGGAATGCGTCTTCTTAGGAACGAACGTCACAGAGACCGAAGGCCGCGGAGCGCATGCGGGCATGAATGTAGCCAGTAAGGGAAGATCTGAACTGAAGTGAAGGCAGGTGTATGTTCCTCACTTGCGCCAAAGGGGAAGTAATGTGACAGGCCTTAAAATATATAAACTACTTAGGCTCTTAGTACAGTGCGGACATAAAATGACTGATTTCTTAAGCACCACACTACTGTTTTTGTTAATACAATGAGATTATATAATAACCATAGGCTGTCACGCTCCAAAAGATGTGCCATATATACTTTAAAAATGATTTAAAAATAAATATTTTAACAAGTAAGGGTTTACTAATTTATCAAAAGTGGCATTAAAGACATAATGTTAAAAAAATTGAACTTTGTATTCATAAAATGAAAAGTGTATTAAGGTTTCTACAAAAATATTTGGCAGCACAATTGTTTTCAACATAACATTGATAATAATAAAAAACGTTTTTTGAGCATGAATTCAGTATATTCGAATAATTTCTGACAAATCGATACTGAAGACTGGAGTAATGCCAGTTTTACTGTTTTAATGTATTTGTATCAAATAAATGCAGCCTTGCTGAGCATAAACTACATCTTTTAAAAACTGTTAACCCATTTTTAGTTACAAATAGTTCTTTGTTTATTTAAAGTGAAGCCAGATAAGATCGACAGAGTTGCAATTAATATTAAAGAAATCCTTGTAGTCAAGATTATGTACAGATATGCAATTGAATAAATTACCAAGATACTGCAATGCAAAGTCCTTTATTTGTGCTGGTTCCTCTTTCAATTTCTATGAAATGTCTCTCTCAATCTCTCTGATTACAGATCCAATCATGACTCCCTCAGTGCG
The DNA here is from genome assembly GCA_027564155.1 of Gymnocypris eckloni scoliostomus. Lineage (NCBI taxonomy): Eukaryota > Metazoa > Chordata > Actinopteri > Cypriniformes > Cyprinidae > Gymnocypris > Gymnocypris eckloni. The sequence continues at coordinate 9,533,901 of CM050422.1, forward strand.
CTTACAGGAAATGATCCGAGTCATCCGAAGTGCCCGGACACAAGGTGAGGAGAGGGACATCATCCAAAGAGAGTGTGCGGATATCCGAGCTCAGTTTCGCCAGGGTGACAATGGGGGGCGTTCGCACAGCCTGTCAAAGCTACTCTACGTGCACATGCTGGGCTACCCTGCACACTTCGGCCAGGTGACTGTCAGTGTCCACGTGTGTATGTAATTGCACTGATGGATAAAGAGGTTTTACATCTTTGATTATGGATCCATCACATCATGCCACCTCATTTATGTCTTGTCTGTGGATCCTTCTCCCTCTGTACTTTATATCATGTTTTTCTTTTCACCTGTTATATATATTTATATGGGGATAACTTTAGTATTGACTCCTGCAGATGGAGTGCGTACGTCTGATTGCCAGCCCAAAGTACAACGAGAAGCGGATTGGTTACCTGGGAGCCATGATGCTCCTAGATGAGAAGCAGGATGCTAGTTTACTGATTACCAACTCAATCAAGAAGTAAATACTTTACATATTTTTAAGCAGAAAGCCTTTTGTAATTTATTCATATTATTTAAACGAATAGCTTGCCCTAAAAATAATATTTACTCACCCTCAGGCCATCCAAGATGTAGATGAGTTTGTTTCTTCATTAAAACCGATTTGAAGAAATGTAGCATTACATCACTTGCTCTCCAGTGGATCCTCTGCAATGAATGGGTGCCGTCAGAATAAGAGTTCAAACAGCTGATAAAGCATCACAGTAATCCACATGACTCCACTCCATCAATAATAATGTCTTATGAAGCAAAAAGCTTTGTGTTTGCAGTAAACAAATCCAAATTAAAACTGCTTTCTCTCTCATTTTGACGGCACCTATTCACTGCAGAGGATCCATTGTTGATTAATTAATGTAATGCTAAATTTCTCTAAATCTGTTCCGATGAAGAAACAAATTAAGTTATATCTTGATGGCCTAAGTGTGAGTAAATGTGTAAGAAAAAGTATTTCAGCAAATGTGAACAATCCCTTTAAATATATTTGCTTTTAGATTATATAACCATATTTTATTTTATTTTATTTATGTGCTTTTTTATGTGCTTGTATTCAATGTAATTCAAGTTTTGAATCATTATTCTGACTGGCCATTTGTTTTCTGTCATAGTGACCTTTCCCACAGCAGTCAGTTTATTCAGTCTCTGGCTCTATGCACTCTGGCCTGCATGGGTTCAGCTGAGATGTGTCGAGACCTGGCACCAGAGATCGAACGGCTCCTCAGGGCCTCTAATTCTTATATCAAGAAAAAGGTCAGTTCATGACATTTTATGTCAGTAAACTTATAGTTTAAGTCATGTCTTGTCAGCACCCAAACTAGCACAATCCTGCTAAATCATGTTTTTGTATCTGTGTGCTGTTGATAATGATTAATGCTTTAGGCCACGCTGTGTGCCGTTCACATAATAAGAAAGGTCCCAGAGCTTGCAGAACTATTTACTCCTTCAGCACGGACTCTGCTCTCTGAGAAGAACCATGGTTAGTGTTTCTTTTTGCAGCCTATGCATAAACATAAAACGTTTGTATTATGTGCAGTGTTTTTAATATGCTTTTTTTAATAATTGCCTGACTGTTTCCACAGGGGTTTTGCATGGGGCTGTAGTTCTTATTACTGAATTGTGTGGACGTAATCCTGACACTCTTGATCGTTTCCGCAAGGTAATTCAAGTGAATTTTCTCTAAAACCTTTACTTTCACTTCTCAGCTATACAGACTTGTTCTTCATTTTATTAGGCTGTTCCTGAGCTGGTTCAGATTATGAAAGGTCTTGTAACATCCAGTTATTCTCCTGAACACAATGTAGCTGGTATCAGCGACCCTTTTCTACAGGTCTGTTGGCTACAGTCAAACTCAACATCACTCTTAATTAGGCTACAACATAATTTCAACATTTTATAGTAAACTCTATGAATGTTAAGATTTTATTGGTCTCTTTCTGTCCCTCAGGTTCGCATTCTTAGATTGCTAAGAATCCTGGGTCACAATAATGACACCGCTAGTGATGCCATGAATGACTTGTTGGCACAGGTACAACAGAATAAACACACCCTGTGTAATGTAGTTGTGTAATGTAGTTATGTATATTTAAATCAGAGTTTATAATCCTTGATCTTGGTTCTGATGCACAGGTGGCTACAAATACAGACAGCAGTAAGACTGCAGGCAGTGCCGTGCTATATGAAACAGTCCTAACTATTATGGACATCAACTCAGAGAGTGGGCTTAGGGTTGGTCACAATTCAATTTAATACAATTTAATATTACATTTCATGTTGAGTGGAGTTTAATTTAAACGGGAGCACTGATTGGTGTTTCTATAGTTTATTTCAGGTCTTTAAATGAATCAAATTTTTGTCTTTTAAGGTGCTAGCTGTAAATATTCTTGGCAGATTTCTACTTAATAATGACAGGAATATTCGGTAAGTTTTTATTTTAATGCTTAAAAGAATTGAAATTTTAAATCTTAAATTAGATCTAACACATATATTTTTTATTTAACACCACATACCTATTTTGGTTCACTACTGCTGTGAACCGATTGTACATTCTTGTCATATTTGAGTTGGCTTATCAGAATGTGTTATACATGTTATGTAGAGGCAAAAGGTTAGCCAAGATTTTTATTTATTTATTTATTAAGAAATTACTTAATTACTATTCAGAAAGGTTGGTTTAAATGGATTAAACAAGTGAGAGTAAAAACATTTTATTTCAAGTTTTATATTTATGTTCAAGTTCTTTTGAACTTTCTATTTATCAGCAAATCCTGAAAAACTGTTTTATTTTTATCAAATAAATGCAGCCTTGGAGAGCATAATATATTTATTTCAAAAACATTAAAAACTCTCATTGACCCCAAACTTTTGAACAGTAGTGCATCTTTAGTTTTAGTCAGTGTCCTTTTGGAATGAGTGCAGATCTATTTTAGAATTTGTATCTAATGATTCAAATCATTTTGGGTGCCTGTAGTTCACATAGACGTATGTGGACTGCAGTTGCTTTAGATAAAAGTTTACATGTTTTTATATTTCAGATATAATGTAAGTATACTATGAATTTAGAGCAGGAGATATACATTTTTAATTCATTTTCACAACCCTCACTACAGGACACTCTCATTTTCTGTCTCCTCTCATCCATTACAGCTATATTTCAATGACATCTCTCCAGAAGATTGTACAGACGGACCACAATGCAGTGCAGCGGCACAGAGCCACCATTGTGGACTGTCTGAAAGATCAAGACACCTCAGTGAAACGGTACTGTAAGTTCTAAAAAGTGAAGATGCATAGAAATTACAGACGTACAAATGGTTGTGTTATTCATTCTGCTCTTTATCTTTTGCAGTCGTGCATTGGAACTGTCACTTGCCCTTGTGTCTCCCGTGAACGTTCGCTCAATGATGAAAGAGCTCCTCATTTTTCTTTCAGTCTGTCCCCCAGAGCTTCGATCTCAAACCGCTTCTGGCATCTTCAACGCTGCTGAAAGGTATCATCAGTCCTTTGTACTTCATATCTACCTGTTAGTTTCATTCATTATATGTCTATGACTATGTGTCTGTGGGTCAGCCCTGTTCATTTGTCAATGTTTCTCTCCTATTGAACACTCACATCTGAGCAAGCACCTCTCATATTGGACAATGTCCAGTGAGTTGGTTTCTGTAAGGCATGCCTACGTTTAATGTACATTTCCATCATGTGATTAACTAGCAGTGTCAGTGTAAGCTAATTAAAATTTGAGCTCAGTCTTTGCTACGTAGTAACGTTCAGCTCATTAACCACTGATCTGCCCATTCTAAAACACTTAATGCAGATGTATTGCTTTTTTGTGTTGTGTTTACTTGTCTATTTTTGTATATGTGGCAAGTCACAGGCAATGAATAGTACTTGCCTTTATGTCTTGGTCAGGTATTCCCCTTCGAAGCGCTGGCACATTGATACCATCCTGCATGTACTCACCAAGGTAAAAAGCCACTGCTACACAACCAAACCAGTTACATAACTCGTAAAATACCACGAAAGTCAACCCATTCACAAACAATGACATTCAGTCTGTAAACACCAATGTGTTTAATAACTGTCATAACTTAGTCATTCATTTCAACACTGTATTCTTTTCTTAGGCACACTTTTAGATAACATTTCCCTACAATGAAAATAAATGGTAATTTTTAAAAGCCAAGATGCAAAAAAGATAAGATGGTAAAATTTCCTGAAACTCACTTTCATGTTTGTCAGAAAATATACATAGCCCCGCAAATAACATGGAGACAAAAGGTTATTTTTCAAAGCCACACATTAGGAAATTGTTACCACGAATTAAAACTTTGTTCCCATTGACTTATTCATTAGATCCCTTGTTTTATTAAACTATGGGCACATTTGACTAATTCAAGAGAACATAATTAATTACAACATGATTTACCAAAACAAGGGAATAAATTATTACAGTCTGTCCACGATTTAATCAAAACAAGGGAATGTTGTAGGAGTCATGCTCAGGGCTCTAGAAAAGAGTTTGAACACATGAGAGAATCAATCATTTACAGTGAAGTGATGTACACCTCTCTCAGGCAGGGGGCGATGTAAGAGATGAGACTGTGCCCAACCTCATCCAACTCATCACTACTGCATCTGAGCTCCACTGTTACACTGTTCACAAACTCTATAGAGCACTTGTAAAAGATATTGCACAGGTAAGGATATGTTTCTTTGCTTATAGGTCTGTAAACCATGTGTGTTTTTTGACCATTTGTGGGCCATGAATACAGCATTTTAGGATGTTGAATTTCACTATTTTGAAGGCAAGAATATGTCCCTTTTGAAAAGTCTTTTTTCAAGCATTTTGATTTATATGTGCTCTTTGTAAGTGCTTGTGTGTAATAGACAGTTTATCTTCTTAGCAACCCTTGGTCCAAGTTGCGTGTTGGTGTATAGGAGAGTATGGAGACCTGCTGCTGAAGGGCGAGTGTGAGGAGATTGAGCCTGTGCAGGTAAACCGAAATAAAGATTATATAGAAAGTACATAGAAAGCATTTGTGGAGCACCAATCAGTGTCAGAATAGAATCAGAATGAATCTGGATAATTGATACACATACCCCCGGTTTCACAGACAAGGCTTAAGCCTAGTCTTAGACTAAAATGTAAGTCTGAGCTATTTCAACTGAAATAAACTTGCACTGACTGATCCTAAAATCTATCAGTACTTTTGTTTTGTCTCAAGATGCACCCCCCATTAATGTTTTTTTCTAAGCAGGTTTATAAAAATACTTGAATGTCCTTATTGAACTATGGCCGAATCCTGGCTTAGTCTAAGCCCTGTCTGTGAAACCGGGCCATAGTGTTGTTAGTCACTTACGGAAAATTGTTGAAAAATGACCATAGTAGTGCCAAGTTGTTCTCATTTCGGGTTATGTTATGTATCATGTAAATAAATATCAATGTACATGAATATGCTTGTTATTGTGGTGGGGTGAGGGTTACATGCTTTACTTCTGCATGTAAAGTTTAATAGTAACTATTAGGCTATCAGCAAGATAAACCCATCTGAGAAGTAGTGTCTCACAAACCTATTTAATTATAATAATTTATCCTTGAAATTAACCAGTCAGATTTAAAATAAAATGTAGTTTTGCACTTCTTAGACTATAGTATGAAATTACTATGGTATTAATATATGATGCCACTCCTGTACCACCACAGTACTTGTTTTGTAAGGAGCAACTAAATTGAGTTTTGGGCCTTTCCTGTCGCTAGGTTACTGAAGATGACGTCCTGGATGCCTTGGAAACAGTTCTACAGTCTCACATGTCTTCGCCGGCAACCAGAGGCTTCGCACTCACTGCTACCATGAAGCTGAGCACTCGTATCACAGACAATGTCGAGTGAGACACGTTTTTATGAAATACTGGGTCACAGAGGTGCCGCTATGGTTTCTGGGCACCCTAAATATCATTGACTCCCACCCGCAATCACGTGCAGCCTTGGTGTATAGCTAAAAAAAATATATATATATGGGTTGAAAACTATTATGGTATCGAATACGTACATCCCTTGGAAAAAGATCACTCACACAAACATGTGTTATTTGTACTTTGTGTAGATTCCTGTAGTCTGTTTGGTCTTACATCTTTTTCTTCTTTATGTTTTTCTCTCAATAAGCCGAATCCGAAGTATTGTCAGTATTTACGGCAGCTGCATTGACCTGGAACTTCAGCAGAGAGCAGTTGAATATAATGCACTCTTCAAGAAATATGACCACATGAGGTACCGCTGTGTGTTTTCATAGTGTATAATTATTTATTAAAAATCATCATGCATGAATGGTGCTGCTCATTGTCTTCCTCTCAGAGCTGCGGTATTGGAGAGAATGCCTGTGATGGACAAGAACTCACCAGGCCACATTAATGGAGACACATCAGCAGAGATTAAAGAGCCTGACACATCCAAACCCAAACCAGTTGAAATAGGTTTGCTCTCAGAACCAGCAAGCCAGGTAATCATTACAGGATATTGTATTTAGACATAGAACTGCTAAACAATAGTTCAATCTTTTTTTGTATTTACACTTCTGTTAGGTGTGTGACCTTTTGGATCTCTTGGGTGGGGCAGAAACGCCTCTTCAGCCCAGCCCTGCCCCAACCAGTGCTCCAACAACTACCTCTAGCGCAGATCTCCTCGACCTGCTGGGAGGACTGGAGCCGACACCAGGTGAGAACATCAATACCTGAACAACTCACCATTCATCCTGCTCCATTTGACATATTTTTCCTGAAAGATATACATGTTTGGTTCATAAAGATAAAAAACAGCAAGAATGCATTAAATTGATAAAAATGGCACTAAAGAAGACATTTACAGTGGTACAAAACATTTCTATTTCAAATAAATCTTAAGCAGGAATGCATACACATTGCTGTGTTTATGTGCATGTAGTTCCCACCGTGTCAGTCTACGAGAACAATGGATTGAGCCTGAAGATCCAATGTGACAAACAAACAGAAACTGAGGTCGTGATCAACCTTATTGCCTCTAACTCTACTCCGAATGAGATCACCAACTTCACTCTTCAAGCAGCAGTACCGAAGGTCTGTACCCACTCCGTTTTTAAACTTAGCTCTGTTTTTGCACACACAAGCAGCAGAAATTGATTTCAGCTGCCATATTAACAGGTTACAGCATTCACACTGTTTACGAATATTATTTCTTCTTTCTTCATGATGCACTCTGAATCTAAATTATTTCAGTAGTTTATATTCTGTACTTTGGTTCTGGCTGTTTTGGTTCCTTTCTGTGTGGATTAATTACTGTTGTGATGTAATCAAGTTTGTTTTATTTATATAAACACAGCAAGCACGGCTGACCAAAGTGCTGAAGAAAGCCATAGAACACATTGGTCTTTTATTTGATTATTAATTTGCTCAAATTCCTTTTACATACAAAAGTAAATGCTCAATGTTTTGTGTAAACACTTATTTAATTTCTCACAAAATGAATACATAAAAAAAACTATTTACACATTACTTAAGAAAGTAAGGATATAATTCAGAAGCATTTGGATGCTGTCATCTCTTAAAAACAATAATAAATCTCTTTTTTAGAGTGTTCAGCTGCAAATGAAGGCTCCGAGTGGAAATGTGATTCCAGCACATGGCCTTGGTCAAGTCACACAGACTGTTTTACTTAACAACCCTAACAAGGCAAGTCCACCCTGCTTTAGTTTTGTGCAGCTGTCTTTCTTACTAAACTCATCAGCACTATTTATGCACAAGCTTGACTATCCTTTTTTTTACTACTATACCCCCACCCCTTACAGGTCAGCCTTAAGATGCGGATCCGTGTGTCTTTCTCAAATCAGGGTGCAATGCATCAGGACACAGTACAAATTGACTCCTTTCCTATCACAGCCTGTCACCCATCAATCAGCCCTTTGTGACAGACCTACATGTCCAGAATCTCCATGAACGTCTTTGCTATTAAGATGGAGATCGATGGAAATAGGCAGCTGTCTGTCAGCCTCTCTATTATGGACTAAACGATGTCCCAGCACAGATTTGATACAACAGGTTTTTATGAAGTGTTATCTTGGTTTGAATGGTCTAGAACAAAGTGTGGTTTCATGTGCTGTCATTACTGCACAAGATTAAACGGTCAAACTAATGTACACTATCATTGGATAAGATCCTTTGTGCACTGTCACTAAATAAGATGAACTTGAATTGCTGATATGTCCTTCATGTGTACCTCCATAACTGATTATTCAGATACTTTCTGGGAACGTTTGTGAGGTCAGTTGAGCTCTAATTGCCTTACTGTTATCAAAGTCTTTCTCCTCATTTTTGTTGGTTTATCTTGTCCTCTCAAAGTATCAGGATATTCCTAGAGCACCACTGTAATCATATTGACTGTGAATGTGACCTTACCATCTCACATATTTACAATGTCCGATTCATAATTCTCAACCTCATTGTGTGCATGTGAAACCAGATATACATTGTTTATTATTTCATCCAAAGAAAATACAATAAATCATATATATGGTATAATGCACTGTATTCAAGAAATGGGTTTTCAGGAAGATGATTTAGTCAGACTCAGCATCTCTTTTTGGATAACATCGCTTATATGTTCAAGAGCCAGGGTTATTATAATTATACTAAAAACACTTTTGTTCCTTGAAATAAATAACTAACTGAAATAAAATATTTCTTAATTTCTTTTGTTGAACTTGAATATGAATAACAACTGTATAGGCATAAAGAAAGTGACAGACATACAACAAAGTAACTAAATGAAAAAGCACAATACTAAAATAACTGTCAAGATGATGGATGAGGAGTTGCATTTATTTTTTTTAAAGATAGTGCAAACATTTTTTATGAACCCTTAAAGGGAGCAGTTACACCTTAAAACTTAAGCAAATGTGCGGTTAAGTGCACAAGTTTATATTGTCATACACTGCAGAATGAAAGGTGCAGAAACAAACTTCAACATGAACTAACATTTAGGCTGTACACGGTTCAGAATGCTGCATGTGTTAACTCAATCCCAAGCAGCGGTGATCACACTAAATTGATTTATGCAAAGCCAAATGCCCACTTTTGGCTTTAACCACCAGAACCTCCTGTCAAATCTGCTGTTTTGATGTACATGATAACACAGGTGTCTACTATTTACAGTCTTAACAGAATAGATTAGAGGAAAGACACTGGGTGACTGCAGGGCAGGTGTTGCCCTCCTCGGAGAGCAAGAACTAAATGCAGGACAGATCCTCCCTGGATCTTGTAGTCAGCAGCAGTCTTCTCATCATTCCTAAAATAAAGAAAGACAGGAGAGAATGATTTTCCCCCTCAATAGTTCAATTCAAACTGACGTATTAATGGGGATCTTTACATTTGTTTTCCGCTATAAATGAGTCTTTGCTGTTGTGGAGGGATCCCCTCTTTTTCTTCCACCCTCTCTTTGATTCTCTCCACCTTGTTGGAGAATAACATTAATGTCCAAATACTTTCAAAGATAAAGAAATACGATGCACATTTTTAGCACAACATGCATACCTTGTCTGTAGGCTCGATGTCAATTTCTATTTCCTTGCCTGTGAGTGTCTGAACCACGATACAAAAAATGTATTTATTATACATCTCAATCACTCCATTAGTAATTCAAGACATTATTCTTCACTTTGACAAGTCGATTTATCTTACGTTAAAAATTAAACCCAAATCAAACAGCAACAGTTTGAACATTATAACACTGGACAGAATAAACCAGGTTAAAACAGCGACAAAACAAAATACTTACCTTAACTTTAATCAACATATTGAGGGCTGTATTTTATCTCAAACACATCAAACAAAATATAGATAATATATTTGTAACACTAATTGTTAAAACCTAATGCAAATAAAGAGGCTAAAACGCTCCATCAAGAGGAAAAATGTCCCCGACTTCCTGTGTATCCGAAATAAATTCCCGGTGTTTTTGGTAGAAAGCGATGGTTCCGCTTTTAGGCGTCTTGTTAGATCCAAAATCCCATTAAAACCATGCCAGATTGATATAAAATTGTAGATTGCTAAATAACTACTTATAATCCGAATATAGACAAATCATACACGTTTCGAATAATTAGTAAATACTACTCTTTTCCAAATTCCCTCCCCCGTGCCAGCTGTTACAAATTACTGATTAGACTACTAACGTTAACAAAACTCAGGCGATCACAGAGAACGTTTGGTTTTGGTCTCACTGGGCTTTGACTGTCTGATCATGAATTACCTGTGGCTAGGATTTTTGGTGTTTGCAATTGCCACAGCATTTAAAATTTCTGAAGATAGTCATAATGGTAATGTTTGTTATGGCACTAATAATATGGTGCATTATAGCCTACATTCTCAAGACGTTAAACCAACATTTAAAAGAATATAGCTTTAGCTGGTAGTTGTGTTTTGGATCACAGCAGTTGATCATTAGATAGTTAGCCAACCCCAATGCCTTAAAGGCAAGTAGATAGTTAGTTTATTGTTAATTGTCTGCTTTGAAACCAGCTTATAAACAGAGATAGTTTGGTTTGGATTGACTTTTTAGGAGTTATTTCATTTTCTTCGATTTTAAGGCACACATTAGTACTCCATCTCTCCCCTTTTCTATAGATATCCAAATTACATGCGGAGAGCATTCTGTTCATGTTCAGTGGAAAGTGGACAAATCGATGACTAGAAATCCTACTCGTCTTTTTCTGGGTAGCTGCCTTCCTTCACACTTCTCAAATCTGTCTCATGAAGGGGCAGTTGCAGACTTTTACTATGGACTTTATGATTGTGGCTTCAAACGAATGGTAAGTTTGATTTCACTAATCGCTGAATCCTGAAAATATGGTGGTGTGTGTGTATATATATATATATTTTTTTTCTCCCTTCCAATTAGACAACATGGAAGTACTTGGTGTATGAGAACAAGCTGATCTACAGGCCATTGCCGAAGCCCCACCCTCATTCTTTCAGCTATCCGGTTAGATGTGTGTATGACAGGTAAACACAACGGCGTACTCAAGCCTTCACCAGGACTCTCAAATTCAAATCATTCCCATTAATATACAGTCATTTCAATTCTGTAATCAGGCCAAAGGGTTGGACTCCTGCTTTCCAGAGGTCTTCTACTGGATTTATTCAAGGTCATGGAGAACTGGCTTTTCACATGGCAATTCTCAATTGTAAGCAGGAAAATCTACTGATTATTTTGGTCTAGTTACAACAATAACTTGTATATCATAATTCCTCCAGATAATTTCAGTGGCCCTGCAGAATCCAATGTCTTTCCACTGGGATCTTTTGTTCCTATTTGGGCTGGTGTTAACCAGCAAGCCCATCAGCCTCTGCTGCTGCTTCTGGAGGAATGTGTAGCCTCCACAACATTTGAAATCTACCCAGATACTCTTACATACCCGCTCATTACCAACAAAGGGTGTTTACATTTCTGATTATTTGAACTCTATTAGTCAGCACGTTATTTTATTCTATTTAGTGGCTATGTTTCTATAATTAACTTGATGTGATCCCATCATAGGTGTCTCGTGGATGGAAAGAAGAGCTTTTCCAGGTTTTTGCCAAGGTATCACTCCTCCTCGATTATTCTTCACCTTCAAGCTTTCAGATTTGCTGTGGGACAAGAGGTGAGGGAGTGCCTTCAGAGGAAAATGGCAAGTTGTTAAACGTCTGTATTTGTTGCTGCCTGTAGTTTTTTTTTTTCGCAGGTCTACATCCATTGCAAATTAATTGCATGGGACCCTGACAACCTCAATGAAGCAAAGAAGGCCTGCAATTATAATAAAGCCACAGGAGAGTAAGTGTAAACTTGATTTGTACTTAAACTTTATTTAATCTAAGTTAATATGATTTACTGAAAAATATATAATGCTGGTTTCATAAAAGGTGGGAACTTTTAGATGACCCATTCCAGAGTTCTCTTTGTGAGTGCTGTGATTCAACCTGTCAAGGCCGTGGGAAGAGGGACACAGATTCTGGTAAATCAAAGATAATACCAAAAAAACTGATGTTAAATATGGCAAAGACTGGAATATGGGTTTGTTAACATGCAATGTGTCTGGATTACAGCACCTCAAGGACTGGTACTAAAGTCCGTATTGGGACCTTTGACATTTACAGACGTTTCACCGTGATGTTACTACGTGCCATCCTTTCTAATTTGTAATTATGCTCTTAGAATAGTTTAATATTCCCTTATGATAGTATTGTTATGCATATGGTTTGTTTTTCCTCATTGGTAGGCTATCATGGGTGTCTGTCTAGTGAATCAATGGATGATTGACAGGTCAGTGGAGTGTACTATGTACATGATATTCTAGTAATAAATAACCATTGTGTTAGAATAACCTTTTAGTTTTTTTTTTTTTTTAAGGTGCTGATTTCCTGATCAGAGTGATTGGGAGTGGCCCAAGAAGTCATCTGCTATTTTTTTTGGACTTCCATCTTTTATACATGTTCATTAAAGGTCTATGAAATATCCTTTTGAGTCTATTATTTCAAACTTTCTTGCTGTGATCACTTCCTCTAAAACGGGTGGGGAATGTTGATCCTGGAGGGCCGGTGTCTCTGCAGAGTTTAGCTCCAACCCTAATCAAACACCCTTGAACCAGCTAATCAAAAGGGGTGTTTGACTTGAAGCTGTGCATAATGATCAGTGTCTGGCATCACAGTACCGTGAGAGCCATAAGAGAGCAGACAGATCCTATGCTTTCAAATAGCTCTTGCGACACTTTGATGTTATACACTGATCTTTCTGCACCTTTACCGCTTTAAGTCGAACACACCTATTGTCTTCAGGAAGTAGATGTTATCTTTTATTTATTTTTTTTCTTCAGGGTTGGAGCTAAACTCTGCAGTAGAGTGGCCCTACAGGATCAATATTCCCCACCTCTGCTCTAAAATAAGAAGTGTCAACTCTGTTCTGTCTCTGTATGGCTCATAAATTGGGTCAATATTTCCTTCCGATATATTAAACCGATAACTCCTAACTAAGGGAGCAGGTTAGAATGCATTGTGGTAAACTTTGAATATATTAAAATTCCTTCAAAACTTTGGAAATCTGGTTAATCTGATTTATATAAAATGAAAATCACAGCTCAGGTGTGAAATTAAAATGCAGGTATTCACTGATACTTCATTCATAAAAACAGTACGTTTTGTAATGCTGCCTGTGAGTTACTTTAGGAAGTAATGGTGTTAAAGATTTTATTTTGTAAATGTTGCCAGAACTGTCATAATGTGAGGGAGTTGATTCTAATTAAATGTTTGTTGCAAAAATCCTATACCTGTTGTTCAAATATATTCACAAACACACAGTATAAAATTAAACATATCCAATAAAAAGTTCTTCCAGTTTAGATGTGTATTATGCCACATAATAAAACATAATATTGCACTAATCACTTGAAAACTACTAGAAATATTTGTCACAATTATGTGATCAGAGTTGGACCATTAGCAGCTGATGCTCATTAAGCTCATTTGAATAATACATTTCAGATGTGAATCCTTTAATCAGGTTAGCTAGCAGTAGAGTATAAAGAGTATAAGTATTTCCTAGATGTATGCTACAGCATATTGTTAGAATGCCTTCCCTTTTGTTATTTGTGTTTTTAACTCTAGCTGTGTTCTTAGTGGCACAAGCAGGTAAAGTGAGGCTTCTAGATTATTTTAACACCATGCCTGTCACGTTCACATTGTATACTAATGCTGAATTTTTTTACACCGATTGTAAGTCTGTCTCCAAATTCACTTTACTTCAGCAGTCACTGTGGATTGCGGCAAAAACTCTGTCTCTGTACGATGGATTGACGTAAACTCTCAAGTGGATCCATCCCTACTCCGCCTGGGTAACTGTCCTCCAACCCAGGTTTCAGTAAATCCTCAAGGGTCCGAGGCCGTGTTCTATGCTGAGTTTTTGACCTGTGATATTAGGAGGCTGGTGAGTTTGGTGAAGAATTTCACTTATTCCTTGTTAATAAATGGTAAACGATTTGCCATCTGATTTACTCCTGTATGTATCAACCACTGAACTATTAGTTAATAACTCTTTCCAATGGGGAGCAAAAGGGTACTTAACAGTTCTTAAAAGGGAATTATTTGGGTTGTGTTCAACTCTTAAAACTTAGCATTGTTGAAGACATTTTGTTGATGGAATAAGACATGGTTAGAAGTTACTGAGTTTGGTTCATTTTATCGCTGTGAAAAGTAACACTGCTTGTTCATGTTGGATTTAGTAGTGCTCTACATTTACAAAAGGTTTGGTTTATAGTTTAATGCGTTCAAATGGCAAACATATTAAAATCTATTCTTTTGTCTTTTCCTTCATAGGTGACAAACAATGAGATTATATTTGAGACCGAAATCACTTCTCCCACATTGTCAAAAGCAACCCCAATTTATTACCCTGTAGCCTGTGCATATGAAAGGTGACATCTTCGTTTATTAATGTATCTGAAGACCCTCTATTTTAATTGCATATTGCTTGAAGGGCTTTTATGATAAATTCTGATCGAAACTGCTGCTTTTCTTTCAGGAAAGAAGACTGGACTCCTCCTTTGTATGATCCTCTGCAGTTTCATACACATGGCCAGGGAGATTTGGCATTTCGTATGGCTCTCATGAATGGTAGGACTTTGTAATGAGATGTTCTTGATTATTTGAATATACAATGGTCTTATAACTTTCTCTTTGTAGATGACTTCAGTGGTGTGGCCACTACCACAACCTTCTCACTAGGCTCAATGATCCCAATTGCTGCCTCAGTCGCCCAGCAGAACCATCAGCCATTAATACTGCTGTTGGATGAATGTTTGGCTTCCACAACACCAGAGTTGGCTCCTGATTCTCATGTTTACCCTCTCATTACCAATAAGGGGTACGTGTGTGGACAAGATACAACTTTTCAGAAGCCAAAAATGTTTTCATGTGATTGGCAGTGTTCTTAGTCTTCATACCATTTAAAATGTAATTACTTTATTTATTTTTTAAGGTGTCTTGTAGACAGCAAAAATACAAACTCCAGGTTTCTGCCAAGAGCTCAGTTGTCAGAGATCAGGCTGAAAATTCAAGCTTTCAAGTTTGCCATTGGAGAAGATGCAAGTTAATTTAGTTTATTTACTTATTTATTCATTCATTAAGATGTTTTAATTTATTTTGCATCATCCTCAGGTCTACCTGCACTGCAGGCTTGTGGCATGGGAACCAAGGGACCTGGATGGTGGCAATAAAGCTTGTCAATATGACCGGACCAGCTCACGGTATGATTACAAATCGAAAGCCTCTTGTAGAACTTACGAACAGGCTCTTTCTCTTCTTACAGATGGGTGCTGGTTGATGATCCATCCCAGAGTTCTCTCTGCAGCTGCTGTGACACTAACTGCCAAGGAAGAAAGAAAAGAGGAATAACAGCAGGTCTGTTCCCTATTTTTGCTTGCCATCTTTACATTACTATGGGTGCTTTTTCATGAGTCCATGTGAAGAGTCATTGAGTTTTACTACTGGACATGAACTGACTGACTGCATGCTCTACAGATTCCATGGCTGTAAATTCTGTTATTGGGCCTCTGGTTATTATTTAAAACGGAGGACTGGGTTATACCTTAATGGATTTTACAAGGTTTGATATTTTGTTGCTTTTATATATTTTTTTTTTATGTTGTGCTTTTGTGACCACCATTCAATGTTCAATTATTTCCAAAGATGGGGCCTTCCAAACTACTGGAGTTGTTTTGGACGTCTGGGTGGACCTGATCCTGTTCAACTGTTGTGATTTCTAAATAAACAGTTATAAATCTGGATGTTGTTCATTATTTATACCAAATATTGCGTTGTGCTTCTGCAGTCATTTCGTTTTATTTTAAGTGCCCCAGGCCCAAACCATTTTGCTTTGAGTGAAAAATGCCACACACAAAAAAAATCTACTATTCTGAGACTGCTTTCCAAATTTTGGAAACGAATCAGCCCAATTAGTGCGTCTCTCGCAGTTGTGATGGACAAAAGCACGGGGAATTATTTGTGGCAAGTTGATTTTTGTACCTCCACACGGACCAATGTCAAATACCGTTTTAAAACCACTTTTATAATTCTGCTAAACTGGCCAAGAGATGGCGCCAAAACGCTTCCTTCAGGAATTCTCCAACGGTTTATGGCGCCGTCAACTGGTGAAGTAGTTCAGTGAGATTACCTGCGTTCATTCGAGGCTAAATTGAGACAATTTACCACGTTACACTTTCAACTGCAGGTAAATTAGTCTGATAAACGCCATTTGTAAAAGTAAATTTTGTTATGGTATAAACTTATTTTACCGCAGTCGACAATTTGCTAGCGTTACAACGTTAATGTTAGCATGAAACGTTTTTCCAATTTAACGTGCAACGTTAACGTTACATCTCTAATGTTAATGGTGTCCCTAATACAAATTAGTTTTTGTAGGTGACTTATTTTATAGTAGTGAAATGAACTGGTTTCACTGTAACTACTGCTATGTGAGAGAAGGGAAAAAGTTTGTTGTGTCCAGCTGTGGCCATATATTTTGTGAGAACTGCGTAAATACAAGTGAGTAACACGGTACGCTCATTTTGAGCGGTTTTAATTTTTTTTTTGAGGCTAACGTTAGTGTGAATAACAAAGTAACGTTAAATGCAATATCCTCCTAAAGGTCAGTGCCGAGTTTGTCATGCCAGCTGTAACTACCTTCACATATCTGATCAGGTAAGTCCTACCCGCATTGAGAGACCAGATTATCTCAGCAGCATTCACTCAGAATATTGTTTTTAGAAGGCCTTGCTCCACAGGGGGCCTGGGTGGGTCTACTGGGTGCTCCTACCCACCCCCCAACTTTAAAGCTCTACCCTGAGGGTCAATTTGCACACACTGGAGGTGGGCCTGGTGGTCAAAACTAGTTTGGAGTGCTAAATATGGTTCTTTTATACACCGTTTACCTATGAGAGATTAAGGTCATGGAAGTTTAAACTCTAAATTGGATTTTGAGAATGAGTTATAGCAAATAATGAATAACAAATCAGTTATGTGTGCTGTATGAACCGTTGTCAAGTATCAGTAAGAAATAGGTAGGCCTGCATGCTAAGAATCTTTTTTGTCAACCTCCTGAATCATTTCTGTAATAAAAAATAGCAGGAAGTAGCAGTAATTTGCAGATCTTTTGCTGGTTTGACTAAAAAGGAGAGAAAAGCAGAATGTGTTGTTAAAACCACGAGTGCATTACTAATATATATTTATTATTATTTGTCACATGGTTACATGCATTAATATTCATTTGAAAAAGGATTAACTTTGGTTATAAACAATACAAACAACATTTAAACAGCCATGTTTCCTATGTATTCCTTTTTTTTTTTTTGAAGATGAAGCCACAGGAAAAGATGTTTTTCAAAGATCCAGTGAAACTTGTTCAGACTCGACTGGAACATATTGCACAGGTCATTTACTGCTTCTCAAATACATTTTATTTGTCCCGATTCATTTATAATTGACTGCATTTTAAGGCCAAAACAAAACATTTGCTGTGAACCCTGGTACATGAAAACCATGTCAGAGTGACATCAAGCACTAAATTAACACAATTCTGGCATTTATAACTGAAGGAGACTTGTTTGTTGCAGATTGCTATTTTTCAGAAAAGGCAGAAGGAGCGAGTCATTGCATTCTTAAGAAGCAGGTCTGTGGAACTGGAACGAAAGGTGAAAGAAGTCCGTGATCAGTGTTACAGGTGGCATATTCATGGCATATATCTAAGAAAAGTTCAGTGGCACTTTAAAAATGGGACTGTTTAGTTATTTGTGTTTTATTTAAGGCAAGTGTCTGAGCTGAAACAAGAGAATGAAGAACTAAAGAAGCCACTTTCTCAGAGGAGGGTGAGAGTTTCTTATTGCATGTCTCATGATTCCCTTCTAATTTCCGTTCTTTGGATGCTATCATTTTTCTTTTCTCCACACAGACTTCTCCTGGGATTTTCAATTAATGGGTAAATGCTTATAATTGTCTTAATATAATATAATATATATAGATTTGTAATATATTCTTTCCATATACAGAGGAACTCCAAGGATGATTCTTCCCGTAGCTGTCACATCACCAGGTAGCATGTTTCGTAGCTTGAGACAGAAACTTCATCTTCTAGACTGAAACACTGTATATATTGTTCTCATCACATTGGATTTCCCATTACATTTCCACAGTCACACCTCGCTCTAGAGCTATCAGGTAGCTTGCATTCTATCATGTCAATTATTTTTTATTGTAGATTTGCTTTCCCCCAAATAATTTATTCAATTCTGTTTGTTGTGCTAGTTCGGGTGACACTTTGGAGAGGTTTAGACATTCCAGACTTGGCATGACAGTGAGTTAGCTTCTCTACTATATTCTAGTATACTGTATGGTTTGTTTAGTTTAATATAGTCAGTTATCAAGACATATGGAAATAAGAAATTGTCATGTGACTGTTTCACTTCTAATCTGTTCTAGACACCCCCAGGGTCATCTATCTCTATGGCAAGCATGAGTTCAGTACATGAACATGGTTTCAGTAAGTGATGTAATACATTGA
Source organism: Gymnocypris eckloni scoliostomus (assembly GCA_027564155.1). Classification (NCBI taxonomy): domain Eukaryota; kingdom Metazoa; phylum Chordata; class Actinopteri; order Cypriniformes; family Cyprinidae; genus Gymnocypris; species Gymnocypris eckloni. The sequence continues at coordinate 9,552,556 of CM050422.1, forward strand.
CATATCTCTCAGATATCATTATTTGAGTTAATAAAATAACGATAATGTCAAGGTAGACAATCTACTGTTTAGACTCATTGTATGCGTATGTTCTCTTTTTATCTTAAAGGGACACCCAGCTCAGTTAACACTCCCACAAGGTAACGTTTTATGCATTTACCAAGACTAAACTTTTGAATGCCCTAAATTGAAAGTTTTCACACTAAGCAATTGCACTGTCCATCTTCCCTTCTCATAATTTGTAGGTCCCAACATACAACCCCAAACAGTTTTCAGTTCCAGCTTCTGGCTAGGCCTGCACTCCAGTCCCCAAGGCCATAGCCAATAATCATTTGTAGCTAATTCAGGTCATTAGAAAGCCACCTCATCACTAATTCATCCACATCACCTAAAAGATGAGTGATTTAATTTGTCCATCATTCATATCATTAGATACAATTATATTGACATTAATTTATTTGAAAAATGCTATTTTTAGTTTGATTAAAGATGGGACAAATAAAGGCTGTATGGGCCATACATGTTTTTCATTTACATTGGTCTCTCAGTATCACAAGTATTTTGTTATTGTTAGAATTGAAATTACATATACAACATGTAACTTGCTTTCATTTTTCAATGGAAATGTAATTGAATTTGCAAATTAAAAGAGAAAATTATTAAATGTGATAATCAAAAATAACATATCAAAATGTTTTCAACGTATAATTTTTTTAAGATGGGTCCAGTTACAACAACAAAAATGAAATAAATCAGTCAAACAAATTGCCTTTTTTTCTATTTATTATAACAGAAAACATGAAACAGCTACAGTAGGCACAAAAGCTTGATTTTACACTGGAACTTGCGCAAAAATCCCTTTATAAATCCCAGTCAGGGGAAGATCCTGCATCTCCTCCCCGAAATCTATATGGAGCTTACAACGCCTAGTTTTACTATGCATGACCTCATCTGCATATCATTTCCATGCATATTCCCATCCACGTGACACCACGTTTAACACTGTCAAAGGTACAAGACATTAAGGAAATATGAGATACGGACTATAAATGCCATTTGTGCCACTTTTTGTTTTTGTTTTTTTGCTAAGTCATTTTGCCAATATCCTTATGTTTTAGAATAAACATATACAAATATTTATAACAAACAAAACTGTTTAAAATAGTTATCAAATAAATATTTTTGAATAATTTTATAAAGAGTAAAGTTGATCTCATTCTTTTACACTGGCTATTTAGTGGAAACAGCCAGTGCAATTCTTACCATTTACTTCCAGTTGTATCCTTCAAATACAGTGGTATTTTTCATAATGTTGTGGAGATGCCTTCACACCAGTGTTGGGGGTAACGCATTACAATTAACGCAAGTTACGTAATAATATTACTTTTTTCAAGTAACTAGTAAAGTAATGCATTCATTTTTAATTTACAGGAAAATATCTGTTACTTTTTACCCATTTATTGACTGACAGTGCGCTGTGTGAACATGATCTTACTGTAGTTTTAGACTAAATGTGAATGTGCATTAATTCATCCCACTCAAAACAGATTCAGTATTCATCAAAATGAATTAAAACAGTGAAATGCAAACTCAGAATATGACGCAAGCCTGCAATAATTAAATATGTTAAACAACACAAATATATCTAAACACATTTTATTAACCAATGTGTTTTCTGCTGACCTTTGATGATCAAGTTCAACCATACTAATAAGCAAAAATGACTTCAGATAAACTAACAATGGTGCTTCATTGTTTTTTTAATTGCTGAAGAGTGTTGAATCTTCTCCTGCGTTCTACTGTACAGACGTGATTTACTCTTCCTTCAGCCTGAGGTTTATTCATTACACTTTTTGGTGTGAAAGGGCTATAAATATAACTTCTTGTATTAAAAACAAACAATCAAGCCCTGCTCATATTTAAAAAGTAATGTGAAAGTAACGCAAAATTAACGTAATGCATTACTTTACATAAAAAGTAACTAAGTAACGTAATTAGTTACTTTTTAATGGGGGTAACGCAATATTGTAATGCATTACTTTTAAAAGTAACTTTCCCCAACACTGATTAACACCTCCGTGTAGCTGCGGTTATACAGTAAGTATCATTATCATTGGACCTATTCAAACTGGACAAACCGTTCGGCCACCGAATGTCCGGAAATCGACCGAAATCGAAGTGCGCATCATTGATCATTGTTCTTGCTAAAAATATTTTCTCATTTTCTTATTGAGTATTTTTGTCGTATTTCAAGAACAAATATAAAAAAATTCTTAATATGCATTCTATAGATGAAAAATTATATTTAGTTTAACTTTCCTTTTAAGTGCATTTTACATAAAACATGTAAAATTGTCTGCTATAGGGTAAGAAAAATAATCTTAATGCAAATGGAAACAAGAATAATTTTAATTGCTTCTTACCCCATTACCCCATAAGAAGAATGCATCTTAACATCGGAGATGCGCAGCACATTATAAGTCCACTGTATGCAGATTTTAAGGAAAGTGTGCGTCGCCCTCACAATAATTCAGATAATTTTTTCCTGGGCACAAATCAATTTACAGGACTGTACAGTAAGTAGAAATCGTTTTCTGTGACCTCTGCCGTAACCACAGTTGATAAATAAACACAAATTATTCATTTTTTTTTGGTCATCTTTATTTCCTACAAATGCAAAAGCTGTTATTCTTTTTCCTTTTGGATTTTTTTAATTGTTCTAATAATTGACCATCATCTCTTCATTTGTCAGTGGCACTGGTGCAGATTCTGCCCCTTATCACAAGCCTCTGCCTTCTTGCTGTTGACTGAGTACAAGTCAGTAGTTAATTTTATTACTCTGATTAAGAAATGTAACAGGTTGGATTAGAGAATATTTAATTATGTGAAAAGAGTGTTAGACTATGTGGAAAAATCTGCAGCGCATTGAAATAGACATTGAATGATATTTAATGTAAAATGTTTGTAAAGTCATTTAGCCCACACTCATGAACCTTTCAAAGCTTTACCTTGATTGAATTGTGTTTTTATACTTCACTTCTAGCTGCTCTCACGTTCTTATTTGTATTTATTTTTCTGGCAATAGGATACCATTAAAATTAATATTAGTTCAATAATTTACAGTTTTCACCTCTGATATTATAACAGTTAAGTTATTGACAGTTATTAAGAATCAAAGTTACGCATTGACTTGGAAGTACGCGAATGTCTTTTTGGCGGGAGCTGTTGCCGTGGTGAATCTCAGAGTCAACCTACTCAGAGTTAACTTGTCTAAACTAACACAATTAAGCCGTTCTGAAACCAAAAACTCTTTTTCCCATGGAGTTTCCCATCTCAGGGTAAGTCAACTCAGAGTTCAAGTTTAAACTCAGAGTTGGCTGAACCTCTTCATTGAAACGGGCCCCTGCAGTTTAAAGATAAATTATTGTGCACCTATAGCATCGCTGTCATTAAAACATACTGTAGCATGCCACAGTAAAAGTGATCAAACGCATCCACTACAAATGTTTTATATAGCCTAATTTTTGTTTAACTTCTGTAATGACTTTGTAATTTCAGTGCTTATTTACATTATGATAGTGGAATATTTAATGTAAACATGTATATCGACATGAAAACAGAGTTTAAAATTGTTTAGTTAATACATTTTCTCACTCAATCATTTGTATGTATGGGTCAGAATTTCCCGTCAAGGTTGTTTTTGTAATTCCCACCTTTTGCGTAGGAAGTGGCATACGCCTCTTTCAGGGCAGGTTTTGTGCATACGCAACGGTTATAAATGAGGCCCCTGGGCTGCGTTTCTCAAAAGCATCGTGAGCCAAGTAGATTGTAGTCAGCATTGTGTTCATATTGATGGTTCTTGTTTTACTGTGCTTTTGGGAAATGCAGTCATGAACTGTCAGAGGGTTTTTCTGTTACAGGACTCACTGCATCTTTGTTGATGAAAGTGAAATACTGATGAATTTAAACCATATGTTAATGCTAAATATAGTTCTACTTAAATTATGTGATGGGTTTACAATTAATACCATATTTTCCTAATGCAAATATGGTAACAATGGTATTCATCATTATTCACACATCTTTTGATGAGACATCTTTGACATGATTGATGTCAAGAGGTTAACTGAACAGAATGCAACAGTGAGTTAAACATAATCAGTCATGTTTTATTTCAATGCAATGTTTTGCCTCCCTGAAACACAAATTTACAGACCATAAGGCACAAGATTTTACAAAAACCATGGCTTTTGTTGTCTTTTCACTGCAGTGGAGTAGGGATGTATTCAAATGAAATGTTTATACACAATGAAATAGCATTGATGGATCCATAAACCTCTAAGTGCGGAATGTTAAAGATAATTGGAGGGCAATATATAATATATGACAAATTTAAGGTTAATTAGTTTGTAAGGGAATCAATATACAGTGCCATATGGATCTTAAATGAGTTCAACTAAAAATGTACAAAAACATACCCTCACATTGCTAAAGTTACTGGTCCAAAAATACTAAACTACAGTACCTAATAGATAACCAAGCCAAAGTTTTGGGAAATCTAAACCGTTTGAATATCATATCAGTTCTAAAAGCAGAAATTAAGACTCTAAACAATTACTAACAAAAATACCAACAACACAAACATAGGAAACTGGAGGAACAGCCAGTGTACAGATGAATCCCAGAGCATCACAGAAACATTACTTAGTATTTGATAAAGACCAAAAATATATTTTAACTTTCAATACTGCCTGTCGTTTAACAAATCATGTAGTGGGTGTTTAAAAAGAAAACACTTCATATTGCTATTAGGTTTTGTTTTACATAGAGGGCATTGCATGAAGTGACTTTATACTGTGCCTTCAGAGGGGTTTTTCCTGATTACAGGACTCACAGCAGATTAACAGATATGAGCACAGACAGTTTTCATTCTTATATTAAATCAATCAATAACAGCGATCTCTGTGTCCAGTGTTGTACTGTCTTTAGATGCAAACCAGTCTCGGACCTGTTGATAACTCATTTTTGTCTACAGAATCTGTTGCAGACTTCTGCATTTTTGATGTGCTGTTCCCTTGTGCCTTACGTTTCTTGTTGCCTTCACTTCCTGGGGTCCCAGTGACATCGACTCCACTTTGTAACAATGCTATCTCAGCAAGCACTTGGTCACGTACATCAGCATGCACCCAGCGTACATGGCCATTTTTTACAGCATAACGCGTGTCCCCAAACCACTGGATAATGTCAGCACGAGGCAACGATGTTATTTCCACTATCTGCGAGTATACATCACTTTTTGGCCATGGGCAGCGCTGGAAGTATTCCTTTAGGACAGCCAGTTGCTCCTTTGTTTTCCTTGGTCGTCCAGCCACTGTTAACACTGAAGAAGGTGAAGTGTTGTCCGAGGAGTTTAGGGAGTTGTTCAAAGCATTTGCTTTGACAGAGCGTGCAGATTTCGATGACCTGCCTGAGTGTTTTTTAGATGGGGTGATTGATGGAGAAGAAGAGGAGGAAGTGGTGCAGCTGGCTCTGGGGGTGTCAAACAACGTCCCTCACTTTCCTGTTCACTTCCAGCTTCATTATTCTGAATCTCACTTTCCTCTGAACATTTATCCTCGTCCACAACTAATGCTTCTTCTTCAAATGCCTCAAGCGTGTTAGATAGGAAAAGCTGGAAAAACTGAGAGTTCTTTGGTCGATTCTTTCGTGATCCTTTCACGCTAACCTTTTCCTTGCCTTCATCATCATCATGCTCTATTGTTTGCTTTTTAGTAGTAAGAGGTAGAGGCTGAACCTCCTGAGATGATAGACTGCAGTTGGGTTCGTTTTTTTCTCCTTGAGTAGCGGACAAGGATGTTGACAACCCTCTACCATTTCGCAGCTGGTAGCGACTGTCACTAAACCATTTTCGAATCTCATTACGAGTTAGGCCTGTCTCTTGTAGGCGCTGAAGCTCTGTCTCATCAGGCCAATTTTCCCGTAGAAAACTCTTACGCAAAGCAGTTAACTGGGCTTTCGACTTTTTGTAGCGCCCATGCCGTGGCTGCTTAGATCCAACAGGAAGACTCTGTAGAAGTAGGTGGAGTGGCTGCTTGAGGTGTTTCTGGGATTTCTATTGGCTGTCGGTAGTAGTAAGAATCCTGGGGAGGTGGGAGAGATGAACGGAAATGTGAGGGAGCAGGAAATAGCTTTGCTGGTTCTGTGCTTTCAATTTTATGTCTTTTACGAGGCACTTGTGGACTTTGCGCTAGATCTTCTACATGATCTTCTGTTTCTTTTAAATCATTGACTCCATTTTCCTCTTTATACTGCTCTCTTTGTGTTCAGTTTCACTTGTTTGCACTGGTCTAGCCAGCTTGAGTCGCGTCTCTTCAATGTCTTCCGAGGCCCAGCTAATTCCATACTTGATGCGTTGCACCATGAACCACACTTTGACTTTATCTAGGGGAAGAGAGCAGACATGGGCAAGGGTGCTGACTTCTTGAGATGTTGGATAGGGGAAGATGTTGAAGGCCTGAACAAGTTCAGGGATACCATCCAGCTCACGTGTTTGATCAGACTGTGTCCACACTAGCTTTAGTCCTTCAGATACCAAAGGAAGACATACTACGGAGTTATTATTAGTGCTAAAGCTTACTGCAGCACTGCTCTCTCTTGGTCTGCGATTAGAGAGGCTTGCATGTTCCTTTCCATCAAAATTGTGGTGATATGGTGATTTTTGCTGCCGTGGACTGTTGAGGCTTCCATTTTGTCTTCTTGCTGCAACCACTCTCGGAGAGATAACTTTCAAGTCATGGACACTGTGCATCGCCATCAGAGACGTCATAGCTCTATTGCAGCAGACTGTAAGGATAACAAAGAAACAGTGTCAGTTGAGAATAAATACAGAATAGTAGACCATGTGAGATACCCACAATGCATTTTTTGCCTTTTGAACGGATAATTTTTGGTAACAGTTAAAATCCTGTTTGTTAGCCGGATTTGTGAGGGGTGAAAAGGTTGGGCTGTTGCTGGCTGATGGGTGCTAGGATGGTACTCTGGGGAGAGGGGTTAATGGGTGGGGTTCCGGTCATTCTTTGGTAGGTCAGATCTTCAAAAGAATTCATTCAGATCATTTGCAAGATACAGCAAACTTAACTTGAGAAAATCTGAAATTATCGATCTCCATCCAGAGATGCAAAGTGACTTACTTGTGAGATTTTCGAGAAACACGGTTCATCAAACTCCCTGAAATTCATTAAACTGGGACTTTACGGTCAACTCTACAGTCCAGCCATTGACTTTCCTCTCTAAAGTTGAAAGGAGGACAGATGTCCCCCCCTTCCCCCTGCTGTTCTCTTCCACACATTAGCCTTTTATTAAAGCCTGTCGTATACTCTACTCGAATGCACACCCAACCCCCACTATGGCAGACTTGGGCAAAAAAGAGATGGGGGCCCTGCCCTTCACAGCTCCCTTGCCCCATTCCGGTGCATGTAATGGTCCACTTCCCCCATTTGTTTAACCCTGGAGAACCGTATAGAAGTTCGTTTAACCTTCCAACAGATGGCCAAGAGATAGTAAATCTCGGTTAAATAAAGGTAACAGAAGTTGCAATTTGTCAACTTGGTTTGTTTTGTCCAGTTTGCCTACCCAGCACATGTTGGTCATCTCAAACTTGGTGTGTGCTCAAAATCAAAACGTTTAGAGTTTTACTTTGAAATCTAATCATGACAATTTTTCAGTTTGTCCTGACTAGGACACCTTATTTATGGTCATCGATTTGTAAATCAGCAAGAGTACCTTTTCAGTTTTAGCTTTATGCAGCATCCTATGACTTTAATGAACACAAAACTGAACTGTGAACCACAGAACTAAATTTACCAGTAGTCTACGTGAGCGGTGTTAGGCAATCCTGCTTGGAAAAGCTTTGCCAATATTAGGCAATTTACCACTACACGCAATGAGCAGGCAAGTCATCTACAAAACAACCTGGAGGTGAACTTGACAGGATAAATTCCCGACCGCCTGTGGTGACCTCATTTATCAGATGATGACTTGGAATGACTCGTAAGCGTAAAGTCCCTTGGAGTCAGAGTAGCTTTTGTTTAGCGGGGTTATTTGTACATTTGTGTGTAATATATTAAGTTGTGTATGAATGTATATATAATTTACTGAACATTAATTTCTATACAGTCTGTGAAACAGAAATACAATGCTGTTTAGACTAAATAAACTTAGACTTGTTGGAAATTGCGTCAGTGGTCGATGTTGTCCATGGCCTCTATTATAATCAGCTTATGTGGGGAACTTTTGAAGCAGGTCGTAGGATGCGAGATGAGATCACTACAGTATGTGTTCACCCAACAAACATTAAGCAGGTGTAAGGGTCATCATAAACCGAATGCTTCAGCAATATACAAAGGTTTATGCCATAACAGTTCTTGTACACTAGCCCTTTTGTGGCGCAGAATCCGCTCACGCTTCAGTAACACACATAAACAAACTCCCGTTGTCCCATTTAACTACACATTCCCGTTGAACGTTGTTCGAAACAAATGCTTCAAATAATGTGAACACGACGCGACGTAAGACAAAATCGCCTGACTCCTCGCGTGGCTTTTAGGACGCAACAACAAGCTTCGAGAGCCTTAATACCGTCTCAGCTGTGCTTTAAACACTCTACACACGTAAACTGTAAAGTAGTTCGCGTGAAACAACAACTCACCGCTTGAAATTCTCTCAAGACTGTATGTAGATACGACACTCCAGCTGGTTTGTACTGTCCGTGGTCGCTTTTGTTCTGGAAATCCCGAAGTGTTTTTCGCCTGTCCGGTCAGACCGAGGCTAGACCGAGAGGATCAGCAAACTCTCGGACCAGCCCCCTCTTTCTCATGCAATGACGGTGCCGTGGCCATGCAGGTCCAATCCGGGAAGAAGAGTAATGGGAGGAGGAGCACAGCTGAAACTTGGCCCCGTGAATGCACTTTCCAGCTGGGATGTAATTACCATGTGAATTGTGCCACATGATACGTTTTAGGAGTCTGCAGGTAAGGATGCATATCATTATTCTTTGATCAGACATGTAAGAGGTAACTTTATGAATGTTTGAGTTTAGAAAACAGAATTTAATTGAATCTACGAATTAGTAAGTAATAATAAAACACGATTTGCATAAGGGTCCTGATCACCCCGTCAGGGTTTATTTTGACTGTATATTATCCTGCATAATACATGGCTACCCATCAAATATATTAATATAGGTGAATTATTAATTTGAGTTAAATCATTTTAATGTGAGCAGAAAAAATATCTCCAGGAAAACTAATCAAGCTGTGTTTGTTTTGTGTTAACGACAGACTGACTAGTCATTATCCAACTTATTACTTAACAATTCACATTAAAAATATTGATTTGCGTTAAAATACTTTAATTGGTGTACTTGTAGAGACTGCAGAGACATAAGAACCACTGTTTTCCCAGATAAGAGGACAATTGTGCAATGTTGCACAGGTGTTTGACCAATCAGAATGAAGGGTTCAAGATATCAATCCAAGTATCAATAATACAAAAGACTGTAGTAAAGTGTCAGTATTTAATGCAATAACTCGTTTGGTATGTATACAATCATCTACAACAGGGTTAATTAATCCATTTCAAGTTAAAAACGGTATGTTAAAATACAAGCATTTATTATACTTTTTTTCATTTAAGAAAAGAGTTGTTACAATACTAATTCTGCACATGAATTGAGCATTAAGTGTCTTCCAGACTCAGCTACTGGGATTTTAATCAGTGCTTTACTTGTTTGTAAAAATGGACATAGCAGTCATTTTGAAAAAAAAATTAATGACCAGATTAAAAAATAGACATGGTCTCTTCACTGAGACATATTAGGTTTTTCCACTGGCAAGGCTCAGAATGGAACGAGGCACTCTGATGAATGAAGGAGTGAATACGGACAGCCAGGACACATAGGGTACCTGGGAAACGACAAACTTCAGAGAGGTGTAGTCCACGACACTGCGACCTGAAACAACAAGGAGCACATAAAAAACAATGCGTAGGATTTCATTTTGTAACATCTAAATCTAATTATGTTAATCATAACTGGAAAACTATTGCTCCTGCATAAACATTTGTCACCATACCATCAACATCCTTGAGTCCATAGCGGCGAGCGAGGTCACAGGTCATCAACACTTGCCCGGTCATTGACATTAGACTTTTATCTGTTTGTCACAAAGAAGCAGAAAATATTTAATATAGAGCTTCGAGACAATTAATTTCTCACCAATTACTTTCATTTTAATTCATAACCATGTTAACTTCAGTCTTAAAAAAAATCCAACCTTTGGCCAGCTCAACTATGCATCGTCCACTAAACTCTGTCGTCTCGCCCTTATTAAATACTTCCTTGAGCTGAGAAAAATAGATTGTAAATGTTTAGGAAGATAAGTTTATTTTTTTTCCATGAACTTAAAAAACAATTATGATTAAGGGCTGGTACAAATAAAAAGGCTTACTTTTGGATCAAATCCAGGAGGAGCCTCATCGTGAGATGTATACTGATTCATTAACTCAGTCTGAACGGCCCCTGGCCAGAGGCTTACAGAAACAACACCTTTCTTCTTCAGCTCTACTGCCATGTCTGCTGCCATTCTGTCACACTGAAGAACATAACCAGATTAAAGTTGGAGCATAAATAAATACATTGAGAATAATGAAGGAATAGTCTACAAACAGAAAGAATGAATGTGGAATTCTGTGCACGGACTCACTGCAGCTTTGCCGACCCCATAGGATACATTAAAGAGATAGCGCAGACCACCCATGGATGATATGAACACAATCAAGCCTTTGCCCTGCGCCACCATCATCCGTGCAGCATACACTGAGCAGAAATAGTGACCCCTGTGAAAACAGTGAACATAATCTCTGAAATGGCTCCGAAAGGCCAAAGAAAATTAATTGCTATGAATATTTTCAACTATACAGCCTTTATTCATTGCTTTTTCAATTTAATAATTGCATTGTCATATAATCTCTATTTAATTAAATGATTTTCTTTACAGGGTCAAGTAAGTTCCATGTGGTTAGGTACAAGTTGTCATGCACTACCATTCAAAAGTTTGAAATATTTAAACAATGAAAAAAGAAAGAACGTTTAAGAACATAAATACATTTATTCATACATTTTAAAAATATTTTATATATATATATATATATATTTATACAAAATATATATTTATATTTTAACATTTCACAATATTACTGTTTTACTATATTTTCTCAAATAAATGCCAGCCTTGGTGAGCATAAGAGACTTCTTTAAAAACTACCCCCAAATGGCCAGTCTCAGATGTGACGAGAAGTCTTCAAATTCATTCAAAATTATTTGTGTACATCTCTGCATAATACTTGTCACTTGTAGTCACCTCCAGATTTGTACATTACCTGAGTCCAGTGTTGTTGATTGTGTCCCAAACATCTGGATCCACCTCCCAGAAATTCTTGTTCATGTTGTCAAAAATAGCCTAACACACAGACATAAACACAACAATAGTAAAAGTTATTTTATGAAACTTTCAAAAGTAAAAAATAATTCAAATGAAGAAAAACTGTGTTCCTGTGGCTCAGTGGTAGAGCATTGCATTAGCAGAGCAAAGGTTGTGGGTTCAATTCCCAGGGAACACACATGCTGACAAAACATGTATAACCTGAATGTACTGTAAGTCGCTTTGGATAAAAGCGTCTGATAAATGCATAAATGTAAATGTAACTGCATATTTGTTCCATAGTTAGCTGTGACTGACCTGTACACCCGCATAGGCATTATTCACCAATAAGTCAAGTCACCACACAGATCCATCCTGATAGTGCCATCTGACAAACACACACAAACATAAATCGATGCCAGAATTAGATCATTGAACTGATTTACACAATCAGTATAAACGGTAAAAGAAAATGCTACTATGCTTTACTATACTATGCTTTTATGGTTTATATATAATAAAATATATATTTATAGTTTATATATATATATATATATATATATATATATATATATATTACTTTTTGTCATTTAGCAGATACTTTTATCCAAAGCGACTTACAAATAAGAAAAAGTTACTGAAACTATAAGTTAAAAGTCTATAAATACTATATATATACACATTTAAGGACATAAAGAAATCAAATAAAAATGACTAATGCATACAACAACATTTCAAATCTAAATATTTAAATGAAAACAAAAAAGCTAAAAACTATTCAAAATATTAAAACAACAAAAGGTATGAGTATTATAATAATAATGATTCTAACATAACACTAAGCCAAACAAGTGAAACAAGTAACTTTAAGGAAAAATAAAAAGCGATACTTAGTATATATATATATATATATATATATATATTTTTTATTTTATATGTATTATAGCATTTCCTGATAGCATTAAAACATGAAAACCCGTTTATGTATATAAATAGAGAGAGAGAGAGAGAGAGATGTGCCAAGCCAGGACGTCAGAGACACGCGATGACGTAATTACGTAAAGGCGCAAAGAACTACCGAATCATGTTGTAATCGGTTCTTTAAAACTGTTCCTAAAGAACCGATTCGTGGAAATGACTCACTAGTCAGTAACAGTCAGACAAGTGAGCAAAAAAAGCATGCCACCCTGTGGTCACATTTATCCATTGCAACCGTCTTCACAACGACATTTAATTGGTCAGGACTCAGGAGTAAGTTTATACATCACAATTATTTACCTTAGCGTGCAGATGGAAACGTAAACTTGAATAAATTGTGCCTCTCGTGTTACACATTCGACTTGTTTCGTATTTGATTAAAGTGATGGATAGAAGATATTATTGCCGTATGATATTATAATGAAAAACTTACCTGAGACCAATTATGTTGTATTTAGGCTATGTTAGCGTAACACGTAGGCCTACCTGTTTAACTCCGTGGTTTACCCTCCGTTGAATGGTAATCGTCTCGTAGGAGCTCTTGCTTGAAATATCCAACAACAGGCAAAGTGTGGTGAAATAAACTCGCACACATATAACGCGCAGATAAGACAGTCATGTTTATGGCATTTCTTCCCACTCCCGTAATACGTCTAATATAAAGCCAGTGAGTTTTGCGAATGTATCAGAATGAGCTATATTATTGGCCAGGTGTTTACAATGTAAACGATGCTTTTAAAACATCCACCCATTGAACACGAGCATATGCTAATGCTGTCCATTCCATATCACATAGAGCAGAAAATCCATTACCTTGGTAAAATATTTTGGTTTACATAAGTTTAGGTTTCTGCCAACTATGTTGATGTCTATTAGTCTAAACTGTTCCCATGAGTGAGTATCTGCAGTGTTTATACAGTCTATTCAAGCAATATAGCTGTTCCCCCCTATATGTAGGCATTTCTCATTAGTCTTTTTCTTCTCAAGTAGGCTACTTTTTCAATTTTTATTGAGAGTCAAAATGAGAGGAGAGTCTGAAATCACATAAATTTTTTTGCCTACTTTGCAACCATTAAACAAGGCAGTAGTCATACGGTAGTCTACAATTCGTGTACTCTTTTTCAAATACTGTGTATTCAGACACACTTCTGGTGTATGGCTTTTTGCATTCTGCAGGGCTCTCTGCAACTTCCCTGCAGAGTTAATACAAACCTCAATCAAACTCACACAGTCACTTTCTAGTAATCCTGAAGACCTTGGTTAGCTTGTTCAGGTATGCTTGATTAGAGTTGGAGATAAATTCTGCAGGAAAGTGGACTTCGAGGGCCAGAGTTGAGAACCCCTGGCATACTATGTAGTAGAGATGTGGGCATATTAAGATGCAGCAGGGGACCAGGATGTGAAACCAGCAAAAACCAAGTTCTCCTGAAGAGTGCAATATATCTGATAATAACAATGGTCAATTCATTGCATTAAATTGACAACATGGCCCTACAGCAGCATCACTCCCCCATATTGTAATCACTGAATTGTTTAGTCATTTACCCAGAAGAGCTTGGATTTATGATTGTGGGGCTCTTGGTCACCAAAGGACCTTGGCCGCAATGATACATTGTGTACTTTGCCATTCACCAATCCAGATAACCTCTGCACTAAATCTACTTTGATGCCTCTCTGCAGAGTCGCCACTGCTTGCATCAAACCATCATTAGAAAATTAAAAACCAATGTCCACAACATGCCACCATACGCAAGGCCACTTGTCCTTTCATTTGTAATAGTTTGTAGCATCACAAATAATCTCCCAGTAACACCTTCTTGCTGTTTTTAAGGTGCACCGTTCACATGATTACATATTAAGTTAATCAATGGACTGTTCCCCTCACAAAGATAAAGCTTTAATAAAAAGTTTTAAAAGGTTTAATTTCAGTAATAAAAACTAAGTGGCAAACCACATTCAGAGAAATGTTAATTGGTCTGTTCAGTGACAAGCATCATAATTTGAGCAAATGGACTGGCAGAGGCCTCGCTGTCATATATTTTGTTACAGTATACACCACCAAATAGTCAGCTTTTAAAGTTGAGAAAGCCTTTGAATAGATCTTCCTCAGTAGCTGATACTCAAAACATTGGTGACTTGCATGATCAGAATGACAGTTTTGTATAGTTCAGTTTTGTTTTTTTGCAACCCAAATAATACCCTATTGTAAATGCTTTGATGTCACAAAATATTAAAAGTTTTATTCACAATTTGACATTTTCAGTAGTATTTGATCTCAAAATGCTGAAATATGTCAGATTTCAGTGTTATGGGCAGATTCTATGTTCCTTCCATTTTATTTTTTAAACGTGTTTGGTTAACTGTTCAGGAATTTGCATTGCAAATAAAAGTGACCATGTCATTGACATTTGCCACACTCAAAACTACCCTGTTATCAATAAACTCAGGGCTGGGTGTGTCTTATACACATATTTTCCTCTTGTGCAATGCAAATTATTTTTGCAGTGAAGATCACTGTCAGTATTACTGAAATGAGATGACATTTTCTTTCTGACACAAATAGTAAATATACTGAAAAGTATGATTTTTTTCACACCCAAACATTGTGGCGTATATATGCTGGGGGTATTTTTATTTAATAGTTTTTAATTAGCAACAGTAGCAAGAAATGAATGACAATTTTACAGCCAGCTAAATGACTTTATCTTGGTGGCATATTTAAAACAACAAAGTAAAGAACACATGTACATGATAAACATATGTAAAAAGCATTTGCATCAGTTGGTCCCAAACACTTTCTCTGGCACTAGGTCATTCTTCTGGTCAAGTCCTGTCTAAGATCACATAAGGAGTTAGTCAGAACTACACTAAGTCAGTCTATCATTGTGTTCTTGTTACATGAGATGTAAAAGTGAGAGTTGGGCAATAACGGACTGGTGTGCTATTCATATATAAAGCACACAAGCTGATGAGCTCCAGTGTTACTGTGAGATTACGTTCACACACAGTAATGAAGTGGATAGAGAATCTCCAGATTTGTTCTTTCTTTGTGTCAGTTTACCTGCTAACACAGGCTGAATGTGGTGAGAGCAGCATTGCTTTGAAGGCTCTGTCTGTCCTCTTTCTGATAAGAGAAGGAATTATTGTATGACATGATATTTTGATTGTGATTTAGGTCTTGTGGAGGAGTAATAAAATGAGTAATACAAAATATGCTGATTGTGGTAGGGTTCATGTGCAATGGTTAAACAGACATGCTTTTCATAGTATCTTAATATTGATTTGAGATATTTTAGTATATACTTAAATGAATATACAGTTACACTATTGATCAAACATTCGGGGCCGTTAAGATTTTAACTTGTTTTTTAAAGAAGTCTCTTATGCATCAATTTGATCAAAAATACTGTAAAATATTATTACACAATTGAAAATTGCTATGAGTTTTGACAACAATAATCCTCTGATGAATTGTGCAATTAGTGTCTTCCAGACTTTACTGGAATTTTAATCAGCACTTCGTTTCTTTGTAAAAATTTGTCATTACAATAATCTTAGAAACACCTATTTGTTTTAAGAAAATGACAGGATTACCAAAAAATAGCCACAGTCTTTGCACCGAGACGTGTTAGAATTTGCCAAGGCTCAGAATGGAACGAGGCACTCTGATGAATGAAGGAGTGAATACGGACAGCCAGGACACATAGGGCACCTGGGAAATGAGGAACTTCAGAGAGGTGTAGTCCACGACACTGCGACCTGAAACGACCAGGAGCACATAAAAAACAATGTGTAGGATTTCATTTTGGAAACAGGTACATAAAAAAAATTTGAATATCGTGACAAATCAACATTTTTCTTGTAACTTATTTCAAAAAGTGAAACTTTCATATATTTGAGATTCATTACATGTAAAGTAAAACATTTCAAACGTATTTTTATTTTGATGATTAGAGGTTACAGCTAATGAAAGTAAAAAAATCTAAATATCTCATATCTAATATGAGATCTAATATCTGAAAATATTAGAATATTTACATTTGAGTTTCAATAAATGACCATCCATACAGTATAAATTGTGGGTATCTCTTGTTCTTTGAAACCACAATAATGGGGAACACTTCTGACTTGGCAATGGTCCAGAAGACGATCATTGACACCCTCCATAAAGAGGGAAAGTCACAGAGGGTCATTACTGAAAGGGGTGGCTGTTCAATGAGTGCTGTATCAACGCATATTAAATGCAAAGTTGACTGGAAGGAAGAAATTGGATAGGAAAAGGTGCAAAAGCAACAGGCATGACTGCAAGCTTGAGAATACTGTCAAGCAAAGCTGATTCAAACACTTGGGAGAGCTTACATTTACATTTAGTCATTTTGCAGACGCTTTTATCCAAAGCAACTTACAATTTACAATAATCGTAAAGCAATTAATCTTAAAGAGGCAAATAGACAGAGGAAGTGCCCCTAACACCAAGTCTTAGGCATTGTTCAAATAAATACAAGCTAGCAAGGGAAGGAGAGAAAGATAAAGAGAAAGTTTTTAAAGTTTTTTAAGTTTTTTTTATGATGATGATGAAGTCAAGTAGTGTTGAAAGAGATGAGTTTCCATTTGTTGCTTGAAGATTGACAGGGATCCAGCAATCCGGATAGGGGTAGGAAGGTCATTCCACCAGCCAGGAATGGTGAACGAGAATGTTCTGGAAAGTGATTTTGAGCCTCTCTGTGATGGTACCACGAGGCGTCGCTCACTAGCGGATCTCTGACTTCTGGAGGGGATGTAAATTCGTAATAGTGAGTGGAAGTATAGGTGAGTGCTGACCCTGTGGTTGATTTATATGCAAGCATCAGTGTCTTGAACTGGATGCGAGCTGCAACTGGTAGCCAGTGCAAGGAGACAAAGAGAGGTGTGACATGTGCTCTTTTGGGCTCTTTGAAGACCAGTCGTGCCGCTGCATTCTGAATCATTTGTAGAGGTTTGATTGTGTTTGATGGAAGTCCAGCCAGAAGAGCATTGCAGTAGTCCAGCCTAGAAATGACAAGGGCCTGGACAAGAAGTTGTGCAGCATGCTCTGTCAGAAAGTGCCTGATCTTTCTGATGTTGTGAAGTGCAAACCTGCAAGATCGAGCAGTCTTCGCAATGTGCTCTTTGAAGGTCAGCTGATCATCAAAGATTACACCAAGATTTCTGACCGAAGCTGATGGGGTAATTGTTGATGAACCTAACTGAATCGTGAAATCATGCTGAGTTGGAGTGGCAGGGAAGACAAGAAGCTCAGTCTTTGCCAGGTTGAGCTGTAGGTGATGTTCTTTCATCCATGCCGAGATGTCTGCCAAGCAGCCTGAGATCCGTGCAGCTACCGTTGGATCATCTGGTCGAAATGAGAGATAGAGCTGTGTGTCATCAGCGTAGAAAAACGCTGCTTCACAAGTGGCACTTTTCCACTGCATGGTACGGTACGGCATGGTACGGTTCACTTTTGGGGGGATTTTCCACTGGGTACAGTACCAGGTACCTTTTGCATTTCATTTGGAAATCAAGGTCCCAGAGTCTGGAGGAAGAGAAGAGGCACAGAATCCATGTTGCTTGAAGTCCAGTGTGAAGTTTCCACAGTCAGTGATGATTTGGGCTGCCATGTCATCTGCTGGTGTTGGCCCACTGTGTTTTCTGAAGTCCACAGTCAAAGCAGCCATCTACCAGGAAATTTTAGAGCATTTCATGCTTCCTTCTGCTGACAAGCTTTATGGAGATGCTGATTTCATTTTCCAGCAGGACTTGGCACCTGCCCACACTGCCAAAGGTACCAAAAGTTGGTTCAATGACCATGGTGTTACTGTGCTTGATTGGCCCACAAGAGAATCTATGGGGTATTGTCAAAAGGAAGATGAGACACCAGACCCAACAAAGCAGATGACCTGAAGGCCGCTATCAAAGCAACCTGGGCTTCCATTACACCTGAGCAGTGCCACAGGATGATTGTCTCCATGCCACGCCACATTGATGCAGTAATTCATGCAAAAGAAGGCCCAGCCAAGTATTGAGTGCATAGAAATGAACGTACTTTCAGAAGCCTGACATTTCTGTTTCAAATATCCTTTTTTATAGATCTTATGTAATATTCTAATTTTCTGAGACACTGCATTTTGGGATTTCATTATCTTTAAGCCATAATCATCAAAATTTCAAGAAAAATAAAGGCTTGAAATATTTCACTAAGTGTAATGAATCTATATGATATATGGGTTTCACTTTCTGAAACGAGTGACAAAATATTGACCTTTTTCATGATATTCAAATTCTTTTAGATGTACCTGTATATGTAAGTATAATTTATCATAACAGGAAGCACCATCACTCCTAAATAAATGTTAGTCACCATACCATCAACATCCTTGAATCCATAGCGGTGAGCGAGCTCACAGGTCATCAACACTTGCCCGGTCATTGACATCAGATTTGTATCTGTTTGTCACCAAGAAGCAGAAGGTAACACATCAGCAAGGGCCTCCAGACAAATCAGAATAATGCATAAACCTTTTACCTTTAAATTAAGAGTTCATTATCAAAAAAGTTTTCATATTCAATTTTCCTATTAAACACAAAAGAATGCACTTGAAGAATTTTGGTAACCACACCGTTTCTGGTAGCCATTGACGTCCGTAGTATTTTTTCTATACTATGGAAGTCAGTGGTTACCAGCAACTGTTTGATACCAACATTCATCAAAATATTAGTTTTTTTGTTCAACAGAAGAAAAAACTCTTACAGGTTTTGAACAACTTGTAAATGACAGAATTTTCATTTTTGGGTGAACTATTCCTTTAAGTACTCATTCAGTCTTTTAAAAATCCAACCTTTGGCCAGCTCAACTATGCATCGTCCACTACACTCGGTTGTTTCACCCTTGCTGAACATTTCCTTGAACTGAGAAAGATAGATTGTAATCAGATATTTAGGAAAATTTATTTGTATCATATTAACAATTGTTCTTCGTGAACTTACAAAGCAATGATGATGATACAAATAAAAAGGCTTACTTTTGGATCAAATCCTGGAGGAGCCTCATCACTAGATATATACTGATTAATTAACTCAGTCTGAACGGCCCCTGGCCAGAGGCTTACAGAAACAACACCTTTCTTCTTCAGCTCTACTGCCATGTCCGCTGCCATTCTGTCACACTGAAGAACCAAAAGAAAGTTTAAACCATAAATGAACAATGAAGATAAAGGAATAGTCTACGAACAAATTAACAATGGATGTGGCATTCTGTGCAACTGAATTGAAGCATCTTTCAAATATGTTACACTGAAAATTACTTCAGATACAGATTCTGTAATGCTGTGTGCACGGACTCACTGCAGCTTTGCCGACCCCATAGGATACATTAAAGAGATAGCGCAGACCACCCATGGATGATATGACCACAATCAAGCCTTTGCCCTGCGCCACCATCATCCGTGCAGCATACACTGAGCAGAAATAGTGACCCCTACCGAAAGGCCAAAGAAAATTAATTGCAATAAATATTTTCAATTATTCACAGCTTTTTTCTTTAATTAAATAATTAGATCTAATTAATTGTGATCAAATAAGTAAAACATTGATATGGTATTAATGTTTAGGTAATGAGGTTGTTATACGCAACTTCAACTTTTATTCATGTATATATTTTAAATAATATTAAAATATAAGTTATTTTAAAGTTATTTGATTTCACAGTATTACTGTTTTTCTGTATTTGTATCAAATAAATGTAGTCTGATAAATGAAAAAGTTTTAAAATTTATTCAGAATTATTTATTTTACGTATATTTCTTCATAAAATTTAACTGTGTTATTTGGGTCACTTCCTGATTTGTTCTGTACTGTACCGGAGTCCAGTATTGTTGATTGTGTCCCAAATATCTGGATCCACCTCCCAGAACTTTTTGTTCAAGTTGTTCATAATAGCCTAACACACAGACATAAACACAATAATAGTAAATGTATAGAAAAACTGCATATTTGTTCCATAGTTAGCTGTGACTGACCTGTACACCCGCATAGGCATTATTCACCAATAAGTCAAGTCTGCCATTTTGCTCACGCTGGACACGTTCGAACAGCTCCTTGATTTCATCCTCTTTAGATGAGTCACAGACCACTGGGAGACACCGGCCACCTCTCTCTGTCACCTGTTCTCATGAAAATAAAAGCATGAAATCAATATCACCTTCTCTAAGTTGAGGGTTATTAATAATACAACCAGGAGCTAGTTTCCACACCTCAGCTGCTGTCTGCTTCAGAGTTTTCTCCTGTCGACCAGTGATGTACACTGTAGCGCCCGCCTCAGATAACTGAAGGGCAATACCTCTTCCAATTCCTCTGGAAGCACCAGTCACCACACAGATCCATCCTGATAGTGCCATCTGACAAACACACACAGACATAAATCGATGCAAGTAATAACAATGTAATAAAGTGTTCAATAAAAAGCTTTAAATATAATCACATTGCACTTGAATAAAGTTAAAGGTGTAATCTGCTGACTGTCCTGCAGGGGACCTCATAATTCTTACGATGCACGTACGGCTTAACGATTAGGCTACTCCAGAGCACTCGTAGATAGATCTACGAAGATTTTTCAAGTGCTACTTAAGTTACGATGGTTTTGGGATACGGTCAGCAAGTCTCGTTTTTAAGACCAACTTAAGCGTACGATGCTTTTGGGAAACGCAGCCCTGCTAGTCCAGTTATTCGGTCACGCCAACAGTTAAGGCAAAGGCACATGAGGGTTTTTGTTGTTGTTGTTGTTGAGCAGCGCATATATACATGTATTCTGTAAATGTTACATTCGTAGTTCACTTCACCTGCATCTTTTCTTATGAGATAAAAACGGTCTGACTCAACCGAGCGAATATGTAGCCTACTTATGCGCATTTTTAGAATTGATATGCGTCCATCCAACGTTTTTATGCAGTATCCCAAAAATCTGTACTAAAATAGGTTGGTAGAAACATATAACTAATGACATTGGCACAGAAAGAAAGTTGTGCAACAGCGATGCGTCATCGCCTTTATTTACCAAAGCGTCATGCAGATTGAAACGTAAACTTAATTATCTTGTCCCACTCGTTTGAAATCTTCGACTTCGACACTTGCCAATGTGTTTTATGAGATGGTTAGACGATAGGCTATCATATAAATTAAAGGCTATATGTTTAATGAAAAACGTACTTGCGACCTTCTTCATGGCTAGGCTACATGTAAACGCAACACAGTCTACCTGATAAACGCTGCGGTTAAACCTTCGACGAACTGTCTCTCAGGAACTCTTGCCTGGACTTGAATCAGCAAACAACAAGCAAAGTTTGGTGAAATTATTTGGATTTCTTGCAGATAAGATCGTTCTGTTTGTGACCATCCTCCTATTCCCGTAATACGTCTAATATAAAGGCAATACGTTTGGTAATGTGCTTATAAAAATTTAAACCATATAAAAATCCAATCACCCGCACCCTAAACACAAATGTATACGCTAAAACCGACCTTTTCCCATTTGTTCATATTTACCTAATAATTACACCGAGGGGAAAATCCAGGACCTTGATTAAACATTTTGGTTCCTCAGTTCTGCCAACTAGCCTCATGTTTAATGGACTAAATTGGTTTGACGATCTGCAATGTTTATACAGAATATTCAACCAATAACCATAGCCACAAAATAGGATTCTACTTTTCCCTAGTAGCCGTTTATTGTTGGTTTTCTTTCCAGGTACTTTTTCCATTTTTATTTAGAGACAAATAGAAAGAAGCACAGTTTTTTTTTAATACTAGACATACTACTCTTCTGACGTACTGCTTTTTGCATACTGTGTAGTAGAGAAGCATATTCATAACCAGTGAATGGACCAGGATGTGAACACAGCAAGAAAACAAGATCTCCTCAAAAGCACAATATATATCTGAGGACAATGGTCATTTCATTGCATTAAAATGACAGCATGGCCCAACAACAACATCACGCATATAGTGGTAATATCTGAATTATTCAGTCACTGTATTTACCCAGCTTAGGTTTATGAGCACTTGGGCACCAAAGGACCTCGGCCACAATTACATATTGTATACTTTCCATCCATCAATCCAGATAACCTTTGTGCTAAATCTACTTTGATGCCTCTCTGCAGAGTCAGCTTACGTGTTACCAATTAAAAACATGTCGGAAAACATGAATAACCAAGGCCCTCGCATTTCCATTTGTAACAGTTTGTAGCATCACATAGTCTCCCCTAACCCCTTTCTTTGCTCTTTCTTTAAGCTGCCAACAAGTTTTTAGTTCTAATTAATGCACTCTCACACAGATGAAGCCTAAATAAAAAAGATAGAGGTTTAATCTCAGTAATAAAAAGCAGTAAACTATGACATTCATCATCATTTGAGTGATACTGGCAGAGGCCTCGCTGTCATATATCTTACTCTTACAGTACACACCAAACAATCAATTGATGGCTTGGAAGAAATTGTTTATTAATAGTCTTTTATAGCCAAACCTCAAACATAAAAAGTCAAGAAAGCCTTTGAATACTTCTTCATCACTAGCTGATAATCAAAACATTGGTTACTTGCATGATCATTTTTATTTTATGTTTTTATTGCAACCCTAATAATTCCAAATTGTGAGTGTTCCAATGTTCTAAAATATTAAACATTTTAATATAAATTAAACTATTTGATATGAAATTGACATTTTAAGTTGTATTTGAAGTCAAAATAATACAATATTTTTGGAAACAAGTTTTTAGTTAACTGTTGATGAATTTTCATTTCAAATAAAAGTGACCAAGTCATTGACATTTACAAAACCACCCCGTTATCAACAAGCTCAAGGCTGGGTGTGTCTTATACACATATTTTCCTCTTTCGCAATGTGAATTATTTTTGCAATGAAGGTCACTGTCAGTATTTCCACAATAAGCTGAAATTTGTTCTGATAAAAATAGTTAGTGTAATGAAAATTTGTTTTGGACAGCATATTTTTTAATGCTCAAACTTTGTGGCTTATACATTTCATATACTGGAGGGGGGGGGTCTTCATATTTTTTTTATTCGTTTTTAATTAGCAACAGAAGCAACAAATTAAATCGCTTTAAAATTCACAAACAGTTATGACAATATTGTAGCCAGCTACATTAATTGATCTTTGTGGCATATTTAAAACAGCAGAGTAAAAATGCATGTATACATGATCAACACAATGTAATGACAGTGCAGATTAAAAATGAATAAATGGCAAAAAAAAACTAAAACATTTGCATCAGTTGGTCCCAAACACTTTCTCTGGCACTAGGTCATTCTTCTGGTCAAGTCCTGTCTAAGATCACATAAGGAGTTAGTCAGAACTACACTAAGTCAGTCTATCATTGTGTTCTTCTGGCATGAGATGTCAAATAACCATGTAAAAGTGAGAGTTGGGCAATAACGGACTGGTGTGCTATTCATATATAAAGCACACAAGCTGATGAGCTCCAGTGTTACTGTGAGATTACGTTCACACACAGTAATGAAGTGGATAGAGAATCTCCAGATTTGTTCTTTCTTTGTGTCAGTTTACCTGCTAACACAGGCTGAATGTGGTGAGAGCAGCATTGCTTTGAAGCTCTGTCTTCTTTCTGACAAGAGAAGGAATGATTGTATGACATGATATTTTGATTGTGATTTAGGTCTTGTGGATGCAGCCTCAGCTAGGAGCGATGAAGAAGATGCTCAGATTATGGTAGGTTTCATGTACATTTCATTGTGGTAAGTTTCCGACATAATTTTTTCAGATATGACTACTCATATATCTGTACATTTTAAAATACAGACTACATATCAGTGCATTTTTATGTACTGATTTGGTGCTCAAAAAACATGTCTTATTATTATCATTGTTGAAAACTTTTTTTGTGTGCAAATCATTAGAGGCCTATATGTTTTTCAGGATTCTTGGTTGAATAGAAAGGATTCACAGTATTCGTTTGAAATAAAAATCTTGCAATGCTTGCTAAATAATCATACTCATAATAAATGATAAGTTTAACTTGTGTTTCTAAATCAAAACTGTGCAGCTTTGATTAATTAAGCTGAATAATTAATCATTAGAAAATTGAATATTTCTGTACTTAAATTGTAACGTCTTTCACAGTGAAAAACTCTAAAGTGAATTTGTCCACACATTTTAGGCACATATGGATTTCACAAGAGAAAGAAGAGCCATAGAGGTGTGACTGTTTTTTATCTTTATTGTTTTTTTGTGTGTGTTTTTCACATACCATTTTCATTTTACATGCATGCACTGTTAAATGTACTTAATGTTGTTTTCTAATTCATTTACGTTATCTTTCTGTAATCTACTAAAGGACTGTTCAGGTATGTGAATTATATTTTTCTTTACTATATTTTATTCAGAACCATTTTAATCATATGTGACCCTGGACCACAAAACCAGTCATGGGTATATTTGTGGCAATAGCCAACACACTGTATGGGTCAAACATTTTATGATTTTTCTTTTATGCCAAATATCATTAGGATGTTAAGTATCACTTAAGGTTAAGGATCATGTTCCATGAAGATACTTTGCACAAAAAAACCTATATACTTATATACTTTAATAATATGCATTGCTTAAGGACTTAATGTGGACCACTTTAAAGGCGATTTTTCTCAGTATGATCATAATCTTTACTTCTTTAGGCTTCCGGAAAGATCTTGATGAGATGAAGATTAAATGTAAGGATTCTTATAAAATAGCCAAGAACAATATTGATGGTGAGTCCACCCATCTTCATTCCACACAAATCTCAAAGTATATATATTAACCATGCAGTTCCATCCTAGACTCATATTCATCACAAATATTTATATTGGTGGACATGTTTGCAGGTCTTAAAAGTGAGCTGAATGGTCTTTTTAAACAAGTCAGTACCAGTCCAGCCAAGGATGGTATGTGGAAAATAATGATACTGGTGAACATAGCTGTAAAATATTATTATCGATTAGCAAAAAGACAAAGGTTGACACTTTTCACCCTTGTCTTCCTCCCATTCAGTCTTAAACATTCTCCAGAAAGTCATCGACCTACAGGAGCTGGACGCGATAATAAGCACTGAGAGAGATGCCACAAAGATTGAAAGTGTGTTGCAACAATATTACCTTTATTATTAAAATTGAATATTATCTCAATATCCCATGTATATTCACACAGGTTTTATCTAAAATTCGACAGGGCTGGACAAGCGTCGAAAGGATGCAGAGAGAGAGTTAGCAGGGATGAAGACAGAATTTTCAGGAAGTGTTGAAATGTTCAAGCGGGCAGGTATTGATACACCCCTGTGCATGGAGCAACACTGACACTGCATTTTGAGCCATTGCTCAATTCTTAACCAAAGGAAACTGAAGTAATTGTTTGTCCATTTTTCTTCATCTAGTTTTAAAGATAAGCACAGAGACGTTGAAAAGCGATAAGGCAACCTCAACAGCTCTTAATGGTGTGTATGACCAAAACAGGTCACTATTGATTTATATCATCTAAAGCCTCATCATCAGTGAATAGCCTACATAAAATAATGAATTAAACCCAAAACTGACTACAATGCACGTGTTTTATATTTGATCTGATCTACAGTATTAAAGAAATATCTGGAAGACAAGCTCAAACAACCAGGGGAACAAGGTGGCATTGCAGACCAGGGTGAGTTCAATGAGCATGAGAGCAGTGCATCACAGATATTTTAGTAGTGATTGTGGATGAAGTTTTGAAAGGTTTTGAACATTTGTCATTGCAGTTTGATTGTTTTCCACGATAGAATACAATTTGTTTTGTTTTTAGTGCTGCAGATTGTTATATTGCAAATTAAAGCAATGGAACTGAAGACTCATATCTCTGGTCAATTTATGACGCAAGCGCAGATGGACGGTGAGTGTTCATTATTGATGCTTACAAAATCCTTATCAGGCCAGGAAGTTATGAAGTTGCAGTTTTGAGATGGTTTTGACAAGTTTATTTTTAGTTATGTATCTCTTTTTGAATGTTTGATAGCAATTATAAGCAAACTGGAGTATAAAAATGGCCTTCTATCAGATCTGAAAGAGGAGCGAGAAGCGAGGAGAGAACAGAGAGAAAAAATTGGTATGGTTTGTTTTACAGGTTTTGTATTGTATTTTTTTATGCCATCTATAATCCATGTTGTGTGACAAATAAGAGGTTCCTGATAACTGCAGTATATCCTTTTTCTGTTTTCCGTTTTGTGTTCACAGATATACTCATAGCAGCACTGGAGAAAGAAATATTAGATCTGAACGCCGAATTATCAGCTCTTAAACAAACACTTGTTCAGCTTGATGGTACTGCAATCAGACTAGAAATGCGTTTTATATTTAGATGTGCGAATCACTACTTCATCCTGCCAATCATTTGTATCTTGTAGAACAGACAAATGAATTCGATGGGAAAAGAGTAGAAATAATGGACAAAATTGCCAAATTTAAGGGAAAAGATGAGATAAGTAAGTTTCTTTCATTTAAACACACCCGATTCTAATTTCTCGTGAATGATTGTTTCTAGTGTCACTGTTTTTGACACTAAATCATTGGTATAATTTGTAATACTTGTTCAACTTTTAGTTTCTAGAATTGTTAAACTCCAGTTTGAGTTTATGGAGGCATTAATTACGGGACAGGCACAAAGGAAAGCAGACGAATTTAAGATAAATGGTGAGATCTGAGCGGCTTTAAATCATTATTATTATCTTTTTTTATTTATATGTATAGTTTTATATTCCTATTTTTTGCCAGTCTTAAGAAGCTTTAATAATCGTGATGTTTATGTAATTTGGGGTTATTCCCTCTTAGATCTCCAGAAAGAGCTTGGAAAGGAACAGGACAGGGCATTGTATCTGGATGTTGACAACAAAAGTAAGATTGATATATTGTCTTGTAATTACTTAGAGTGCAATATGGATGCTCGTGGATGCTTAACACTTTTCTGTAAATGTTACTATGCATTCATTTATTTAGTGGATACTTTTGCCCAATTCAACTTACAAATGAGAAAAATAACACACAATTTTGTCATAGTATTCACAATATGCAATGTTAACATTCGCCTTGTTCTTCATCCCAAATGGAACATTCATTGTTAATTTATCTGGAATTTCTTCTACACCCAGGTTTGCGCAAAAAGCTGTTTGTCCAGACAGAACAGTGCAAAGACCTGATGGATCTGTACATGAGTGAGACATTTTACTCTTCTTGACTCCCAGCAAGCGGCCATATGAAGGCTTTGTTCTCACCAAAGCAACAGGAGAATTATTTTATTATTATTATTAATATTTATGAAATGTTATTTGCAGATTCTGCTAAAAAATGGAGGTTCATCTTACTATTATTGTGTTTCAATCATCATTATTTATGTATTGTATTTTCCAGATGCAGAAGCAGAACTGGATATTCAAGTAAATAATGTACTTGATAAAACCTCAAAGGCAGGTTAGTTGAATGAAATTTTAGACACATAAAATATAATAATTTTTTTACATGCATTAGTTGCATTTAATTTAACATGCATGGCAACATTTCCATTCCACAGCTCTCCAGATTATTTTGCTAGGCTTCGAAATAGACCAAATAATGAAGCAAATTAAAGCATCCTCATCTAATAATGGTATGTCTGTTTTTTGTACTTTTTATGATTCGGTTTGAAAAACAATCAGCATTCATCAGGTATAGGATAACAATTGAAACCAATTCATAAATTGTTCTGTACTGCGATTCAAGAACCGTTTTTTTCCAGTTTTCACATACAAATGTAATATTTAGTCTTTTGTACATTTATAATAGATTTGAAGCGAATACGGGATGAAAAACTCAAAGAACTGACATTGAAAAAGGAGGAACTTCAGAAAAGTGACGCTAGCTCTGAAAAAAGTGTGACTCTTATAATTAATATCTACCATAAATATTTGTCTTTTGACTCCATCTAAGCATGTTTTTGTCTCTGCTTTCAGTTCTTAAAGTTATATCGCTTATGGAGGAAATCTGGAAGATACAGAGTGAAGATCCAGACACCTTAAATAAAATCAGCAGTGAGTATTTAGTGCAGTACACATGCGGTAGATATGCTAATGGGAAAAATCGATAGTAAAGTCCAATTCAGACCACACCGACAAACATGTTTTGTCTAATCAGTGTGTTTCTGTTAGAGGTGCATGTTTTCGATGATTTAACATGTTGAATCAGTGTTTGTTGGGTCTTGGAATGTCTGAGAAGTGACGTAATGTACTCGATTTGGTGGAAATTGACCTTACGGTTTCAACACACGTTCTGTTTTGGTTTCAGATCTGCAGAAGGATCTCCTGAACTTGATAAGCAAATTAGATGATACAATGGCTTCAAAACCAAGTGAGTGGGGAGTTGATGGTCCTTGTTTGGAACTAAGGCTCATGCTATTTGCAGTTATGTTCATAGATAGTTCAAATATTACACTTTCAAATGCCGTATGAGTATTACACAAGCTCAAATCAGTTCATCTCTGTACCAAATTCATTATTCGTTCATACATTTTTGGCAAAACAATCAATTGACTTTATTTTTGTTTGTCTCAGTGCTGAAAATCATTGCTCTCCAGTCTGATGTGACCTGGATCAGAGAAATGCTGAAAACTGTGACTGCACAGGCTGAGATCCAGAAATCTGGTTAGCATTGATACTTTTCAATACTTTAAAAAAGGGAAAAATAATGGCGTAACATTTCTTAATATTGCGATATTTACACTGGCTTCTGGCAGAGCTTCAAAAGGCACTGGATGACGTAAAACATTTGCTGGATGAAAAAAACAAAGAGCTGGCTGCTGCGACCGGTGACGTCAGTCAGATACGTGAGTGAAACCTTTAGTTTTCAGAGCTCAAACAATAACTGAAATGGCAATCTTAGCTGTCATTAACATGCTCGGTTTACAGAAAAAGATATTGCTGCACTGAAGAAAGAAATTATGACATTGAAAATTCAAAAAGACACAATTTGAAAGGAGTGCAATGCAGAAGATTACAGGTATAGCACATTCATTCAGCAGCAAACCATAAATTGATTTTCATGATTATTTTTCTTTGATTAAAACAATTTAATAGAATTGTTTTCTCTTTAACAGATCTTCAAGATAAACTAAAACAGAGTACTGAGGCATTGCATGATGCCAATAAATCAATAAAAGAGAAAAACACCACACTATCACAACAAAGTAAGTTACTGAAGAGATTCACCAGATCAGAAAGTGATGTCTGGTTGCTATAAATAATCAGGACTGGAAGATATGACTGCCAATGTCCAGTCAGACCATTGCTATATAACGTTTTAATCTGATGTCCCCTTAGTTACAAAGATCAACAATCTCTTAGACGAAGTGAGGACATTGAAACAACAAGTGCAAGAAAAAGAATCCCAAATAAATACTAGAATAGCTGGTGAGTTTCATTCAATCCATCCATCAGCTACAATCTCTTTCACTCGTTTAACAGCAAAGCACCTCGACAGAGCTCTCCATTAATTCAAGAACATAACTTGCTGCTGTTCTTTTTAGATCTTAAAAGGAGCCTAACGATGAAGGAGGAGGAAAATGCCCAAATTCGTGCTGAGAATGAAAGTAAAACAACATATTACTGCAGTCTTCAGTAATATAGGATACTTACGTCATTATCTAAAGAAGAGTTCCTCATCTTGCCTATTCTGTCTCTTTCTAGAGCTGAGAAAAGATTGCGTGGACACTGCTGAATGCCCTGAACTCCAGAAAAAATATAATGGTATCGTATCTTTCTATCTGTGTAAAAAGACATTTTGCAAACAGGATTTGGACAGTTGTGTAAATAGGATACTTGGTGGCTGTGTTACAGAAATGCGGGCTGAATATAACGATACCATTTCTAAGCTGAACAATGACATTCTTAAGAAGGGTGAGTGAAGTCATAATTAAACTGGTTTATAATTAAATTGATGACAAATGTAATCACAAAATAGCATAAATAATGCCATGAATACACAATAAAACATCTTGTGTTAAACCCAAAGTCGATATCTACTTCACTCTTTTATACTGTCACATAATTCTCTCTGTTCACTGTCGTTGTTTTCAGCTTATTTCATTAAAAGTCTAATAGATGAAGTTCAGTACCTGGATGAGCAAACTTCACAAGGATTTCCAGGTAATGAAGGTGTATGTCCATTGATTCTGCTGCACTTTTAGACATACACACAAAAAGCAAATTCAACCAGTGTACAATCAGTAATGTTTTTAAAAGAAGTCTCTTATGCTCAACAAACATAAAGTAATAACACTTAAGATACGTGATTTCTATTTAAATATATTTTGACAGTGTTTATTTTTGTGATGGCAAAGCTGAATTATCCCTTCGTTAGTGTAACATGATTCTTCAGAAATCATTCCAATTTGGTGCTCAAGAATCCATCATCATCATTATTATTATTATTATCCGTGCTTAATATTTTTTGTTTAAACCGTAAAACTTGTAACAAGCTAACATTTGTTTTTTTTACTTTATTTATTTACACAAACTCTTGAATGTCACATTTCCTGCTTTGATTCGACATCACATGTTGAAGGGGTAAAACTTTCTGTAGTTTGATGTGCTTTTCAATTTATGGTTATCTGCTTCTTAGAACTGAGGCTAGAACTGGAAGAAAAGAAAAGAGAATTGGAGGAGGCAAAGAAGAAATTGCATGCAGAGGGATCCATATCAGCCAAAAGTGAGTCCAACGCCATTTTATCCATTTTATCTAAAGAGAGACTATTGCACACTTACACAATGCTTTGTTACAGCTCTGGATGTGCTTGAGTTATTAACTAATATAGGAAAGCTGCAAGAAAATCCAACTGAAGACAATTCAGAAAAGATTCGCAGTAAGTTTAAACAAATCCATTCATGTACTCCCGTAATCATTTTCATTTCTTCCTTTAAAAAACATTGAATCCATTATCTTGCGATTGGTGACGTTCTTCTCTCCATTTAGAACTGGAAGCCCAATTGAATGGTTTGCTGGCTGAGTTGCAAAACTCTGGAGAGAAAGGGCTTGGGCTGGGTGAGTTCAACCAGTAGACTAGCAATGCCAAGATCATGGGTTTGATTCTCCGGGAACACATAAACAGATTAAATGTATAGCTTGCCATTGTTAAAGTGTCTGCCAAATGTGTTTATGTAACTCTTTTACTCTTTTATACAGCCTTGAAAATAATGTCTATAAAGGAATCAATGTCTAAACTAAAACAAGCACAAGCACAAATGCAAGAGAAATATGCAAAGGAAACAAATGGTAAGTCAATCTTCAATGCATCATTATGAGAAGATTGTTGATTATTTGTTTGAGTAATAGTGGAAAAAAGACTACAAAACAGATATTCTTGTTGTTGGTCAGGACTAAAGAATCAAATAGAGGACAAAGAAAAAGAGATTTTGCTGTTGCGGGCTAACTGCGATCTGTCAGATAAGCTGAGTAAGTAAATGAGAAAAGAATATTTTTGAAAGGGATTTTACCCATCCTTTACAGGGATGGTTCACCGAAAAAACTTACACTCAAGGAGTTTGAAACCTGTATGAGTTTCTTTCTTTTGTTGAACATAAAAGTAGATATTTTGAAGAATGTGGGTAACTAAACCGTTTTTGGTCCCCATACCATGGAAGTCAATGGAGACCAGCAAATGTTTGGTTACCCACATTCTTCAAAATATCTACTTTTATGTTCACCATTTCCTACCAGATATGTACTCTGCATTTTAACCCAATATGTTGTTACTAAGACATGCTCCTTCTTTTTGCATAAACAGAGGCCAGGATACACAAACTAGAAAAGGAGCTAGAAGGAAGCAAACTCAATTTAAAAAAACTGAAACAAGAATCAAATGATAAGATTGCATGTAAGTTTCAGAGAAAATGCATTCTGTTGTGATGATACCATCACAATTAACTTTTATTTTTTTAAATTATGCATTTTAAACATATACACAGCTTTCTGTTTTCAAATATTATCATGTCATTTTTCTCAGTACTACAGAAACAAATTAATTCAAAGGACCAGCAGCTTGCTAACACTGAAGATCAACTGCAAAAGACAAATGCTGAAAATGCTGCTTTGAGTAAGAAATTCTAGTTCTGAATAAAGACAATAACATTGCAAAATTAATCAACCCCACATTTATGTTTGATTCCATATTGTCACCTTTGCATGGTTGGTCATTCCAAGAATTTCAGTTTTGTGTCTTTTGTTTCAGTCAAACAGCTGAACAATCTGAATGATGACTTGAAGAAACTCAAAGAAGAGAAAAATAAGGCACTGCAGATTGCAAAAGAAGAAATTAATGGTATGACCACACTGTCAAAACACCAAAGACACGTGCTTGAATAATTATCAAGTTCACTTTTCCAATACTATATAAGATTTCTGGAGTGATTAGACATGTTGGTCTTGATAAATGTATGAAAAAGCAATGATAAGAAACAAACTGACAAATGTACCATGATGATGACATACTTCTATCTTTAACCCCAAAATTTGACCCATTAGTAGAATCAATCTGACCATTTCTCTTTTTTTTTTTTTTTTACTAACTGCATTTTTGTGATCAGGTTTAAAAGACAAATTGCAAAAACAGGAAAAAGCACTTACTGACAAGGATTTGTACCTGAGGGAGAAGAATGAAATCATTGCTGAATTGAAAAAGCAACAGGCTAATATGACGGGCAAGCTTGAAAAAGAAAATAACAAAAACAGAGGTCAGTGAAAAGGTCATGCTCTGCTTAAAATCAGAGGAATATTTGTTCAAAAATGGGAAAATTCAGACTACTGTCAATCAGATTTGCTACAGACAAAATGTACACAATGAATGTTACTCTTACTCGATATTAACTTTTTTTGTCCAGAGCTAGAGACAGAGCTTAAAAAAAAGGACCAGCAACTTGCCGAAAGTGAAGTCAAACTAAAGGAAATAAATGCTGAAAATCAAGACTTGGGTAAGAATAAAATCATTGAATAATGAATGACAGAATTGATGATTGTGTAAAATTGTCAATTAATTTTTTTTCTACATTTAATCACATATTATGCATACAGTAATTTAATTATTTCATGCCCTTTGTTTTAGTTCACAAGCAGAAGAAACTAGAAAAGGAACTACAAAAAATTACAGGGGAGAAAAATGAATTACAGAAAGAAATGTCTGGTATGACAATACAGTCAAAATACCACAGATGCAAAAACACAGTCTCCACTTCATGATAGAGTTCACGTGTCCAGTATTTTTTGTACATGCTTTTATTGCCCAATCAGCAGATGTAAATGTGCTCTGCAGCTTTACATTTTATAATTTGATATATTGTATTGTATTCAAAACTCAAATTGTTCATTTGAATTTTTCTAAGCCTAATAATACGTTTTTTTCATCCCTTTTATCAGATCTAGAAAAGACATTGGAAGCAAAAAAACAAGAATTTGCTAAGAAGGACCAGAAACTCAAGGAGAAGGACAAAGAAGTTGCTACACTGCAAAAGGAAAATGCTAAAACAAAGGCCGAGCTTAAAGAAGAGAAGAACAAAATAAATGGTGAGTGGGGTGCTATAACCTTTCAGTATAAAGTGAATACAAATGAAATTTGGCCTGGGACCAAATATCTTTTGCAGGCATCTGTGAAAGGTAATCTGACAGGTTTTAATATTTTCACAATATTTATAGGTGTGATCAATGAGAACGAGAAACTTAGACAAAACCTGGATGAGACTAAAAAGAAAGTAGAGGAACTTAAGGGTGAGATATTCCTTATATCTAAATGAGAAGTTACATATATTTTACTAGCTTCATTTTCACAATTAACAAAGTTTTATTTATTTTATAACTCTTTCTTTAGAAATTATAAGTGAAAAAAAAGAACCTCCTAAGAGTGGTAAGTTTGTGATCTCAGTCTGGTTATAATACACATCTAAATGCAATCAAACAAAAACAAATGTCTGTCTGTGTGCCCACCTCAGAATGGCCGAGGTTCGATGCAAACACTGCCCACCGCAGACTCATGTTGTCACAGGATGAGAAAGAAGCACGTACCTCTTTATTCCCTCAGCCTGTACCTGACACTCCAGAGCGCTACGACACAGCTATTGCAGCTCTGGGAAAAGACGGATTTGATTCTGGAAAGCATTACTGGGAAATAGGGGTGATTGGGAGAAATTGTTATGTTGTGGGTGCAGCCAGGGCGTCCGCTCAGAGAAAAGGTATTCTGAGATATGGCCCTTCAGCTGGTTATTGGGTGATTCAGAAGAATAGAGGTTCAAAACTTTTTGCCAATGCTGACGCTCCTTCAGTAATTGGAGTCCAGTTGGATTTTAAAAATAATAAGGTCATTTTTTATGATGCAGTAAAGAAGCTTGAAATCTTTAGCTTCACTGGCAATGAGCTGCAGGGGAAAATCCATCCATATGTTGAAACCTGCAGTGATACTAATTTAAATCCTCCCTTGATCTTAAAGAAACCTCAATCCACCGATTGGCTCAAGCAGTGATCTCCATGTATTATGAGTCGTTGTTTTGCATCCAAAGCTTTCGGCTTTGATAATTCAGCTTATTGCTACTCTTAACTGCATGCTTGAATGACATCTTTCATTTTTATAAATCAGCTATATTTGAAAAACATAAACATTGATCTAATATGTTGGTCTTTTTTAACATTTAAAAGGATGATTCATGCAGAAATGAAAAGTCTGTCAGCATTTACTCACCCTCATATTGACTTGCTCTCTTACACTGAATATTAAAGAGGATAGTTTGCTAAATGTCTCAGTGTTTTTATTGTTCATACAGTGGTATAAAGGAGACAACGGTAGTCAGATGTGTTGCTTATCAACATTCTTCAAAATATCTTATTTTCTGCAAAACACACACAGGACTGGAATGACATGAGGGTCAGTAAAAAAATGACAAAATGTTAATCTCTTCAAAATCAAGAGAGAATATCAGTGAAGCTTGGAGAAACAAATCCATGTAGAGGAAACAAATAGTGAAGGGGGGCATTTATTTTAGAAAAAATAACTTGAACAATATTTTGTTTTTGCATTTAAACAAAACATTTTGAGGGTTAAAAGTGCTTGAAAAGTACTTGCACATCAAGCATAGCTTTAACAGCAGAATAGTCCATAGGAGACTTGATTTCAGTTTAATTTTGAAGAGTGAAAAAAAAAAAAAACATTGTATGAAGAGCCTCAATCTCTGCCTGCTGTTCCAGCAACCTGACTATAGAAGTACGCAACAAAGCTTGGATCCTTTTCCTCTAAGCTGTTCAAAAAGTAATTTCTCTCCTCTTCACTCCACGAATCAAACCACTGAGTCCACAGTCTGAACTGGCATTCAAAAATGTTGGGTGGGCAATCGTTCACCTGAAATGCAGAGAAAAGGAAGATACCTATGTTATCATACAGATGAACCTGCTTAGCATTATTTATGTCAAATAAATAAGATACATTACCTACATACATACATCAACAGATGTTAAAAGCTGATCACAACTATCCATAAGTATCAACACAACTTAAGTCCATCAATTAACGCCTTGTGAAGCTAAAATTAGGTTTAAAATAAACAAATTCATTATGACGATGTTTTTAACTTCAACCTGTTGCTTATAGTTAAAATATGAGTCCATGATAATAAAGTTATTGATCTGAAGTGAACAAAAAAAGTGAAAATAGTCCAGAACAGTTCTAAACAAATTTGTTGGTGGATTTTGATGTGGGAAGACAACAGGAGATGGACTTTTACACTGGATGATCCTATAATTAAGGATTATAGACTAGTATTTTGTCTGAAAGTGATGGATAAAAGTTAAAACACTGTAATAATGATTTAGTTTCTTAGAAATATGCACCTTTTAATTCACAAGACTGATGTGAATTACTCGGCTGTGGATAATTGTGATGTTTTATGAACATTGTCTGAACGCTCATTCTGACGGCACCCATTCACTGAAGAGGATGCTTTGGTGAGCAAGTAATTTAATGCTAAATTTCTCAAAGTCTGTGCTGATGAAGGAACAAGCTTATTTACATCTGCATGAAGTTTCACATAAATTAATAGAATAAAACAAAACACCTGCAGTGTGTTGAATTGGTCTAATAAACTGGACACCTTTCCAGGCACTGCCTTTGAAATCAGATCTTCCAGAAAGCGTTGCTTCTGGACAGCGCTCCATTTTAAAACCAACTTAGAACACATCGTTGCTCCTGAAGCGTCACGAAAGACAGCGGCACAGAGTCTTCTCTGGAGCCCATGTTGAGGGATGTGCAGGACAGTGCATCCAGACGTTGGGGAACGATGCCTCCTGAAGCAGGCGGAAAGTCTGTGATGGAAACTGTACGAAGTGTTGACCAACCTTGTCCAGCAGACATCCCTAACTGTGTAATGGTGTGCTCGGAGACCTGTGTATCGGACAGATCTTCCACTGTAGGGGGCATCATGGATCCATCTGGCTGGCCCGAGCCCTGTAAAGCCTGGTGAAACCAAGCCATTTCTAATAAAGACAGAAAAAGGATTTCAGAGGGATTATCATTGATGGTACTAAACAAAACTATAGCGTTGAAAGAAACGCTTGATTTAATGTTTTTGAGCATTTTTATGTACACAATCTGAAACCACGTTCATGCATTTTAACATACATCATAACCTCGATTTAAAGGCTTCGTGAAAGGTTAGTTTTGTTGTGCATCGTACCATGTAGGCTACACTTATATTTACTTCCTTGTTAAGACATATGCTTGCTAACGATGGCGCTAGCTGATCAAAACAAACGAGTGATCCCGTTTTTAACTTGAATCAAAATATCATTTTAAATTAAATGTTACCCGTTTCTTAGTTGAACGTTTCACCTCTCGTCGAAAACAGCATGTTGCTACTTTCAACGTAACGTAGGTAACCAGAGGCAAAATAATCTCGACTGGGCCGAGAAGCTCCAACGGAGACGCTCGCTGTTTTCAATAAATAAACCGCTTGCATCGGCTCCTCTGACACGGGGGTGGGGGACTAGACCTAGACCAGTGAAGAAATGAACTAGACCAGTAAAGGCAGTTGTTGAGAGTCGGCTCTTTTCTTCTTCTGGCTTTTTCTGGTGGTTGGCAAACAAACAGAATGGTGCATTCCTGCCACCTACTGAGCTGGAGTGTGGATCATTGCTGGAATAAGAAGAAAGACTAAACTAAGAAAATAAAAGAGAAAAAAATAAATAATTAATAAATTGGTTTCTAAATCCTATTAAACAGATGTACCTTTCTTATATATTTCATTACTTTATATAATCTATAATTTTCCAAGCCAAATTCCAATACAATAGTTTTTAAGAATAATATCTCCGATCCCCATTTCTTTGAACTCTTCCACCAGAAATGTCCTTTCGTTTCGATAAGCAGAGCAATATATTAATACATGCTCTACAGTTTCTGCTAATCTACATAGACTGTAATTCCCAGACTCATGTTTGTTAATTCTTTACAGGGAATAATTAAGAGCTGTATGCCCAAGGCGAAGTCTAGTCATGACTGTCTACTGCCTCGACTAGTCGGCTCTTTTAAACATGTCCGATTCATATAAAGAATGTTAATGAAGTATGTTACTTTAATAACCTAATAGCAGAAATATTATAAATAAAACAGTTTTCAGCAAAGATTGTAACTGAATTTATTTTAAACTGATTTTTAAAACTGATTCACTAAAACAAAATGTTCGAAACAACCAATTCCCTAAATTTAATCGTGCTTTGCCTTGTCGTACGCAAAATCGGTATTTATTATTTTTAATTGTATATATATATATATATATATAAAAATTTATAGTGGCACTTGTGGTTTTACCTACAACGTGGGACATCATAAACGTGGATTAATTTATTCAGAATTACAGACATTATGCACAAAATATAGTAGACAACATTTGAAGTGGATAAAAAAAGTTGATCAAAGTTGTCCTAAAACAAGAAAGCATTTTGGTTTTAGGTCAATTGTGATGAAAGGTTTTGATCCACTTCCAATGTTGATTACTGTATATCCAGAATATAACAGCATGAGTTTAATATCTGTTTTAATTAGAAAATGCTTAATGCTTCAGCTAGCATTGCATTCACAGCATAAACAGCTTGAATACTGGACTGGCTTTAATGATTGCATATTTGTTCGCCTTTGCAATGGTTTTATGATGAAACGGAAAAATACATGAAGCAATTATATCATGTCCAATGTGGTTTGAGTCCACCAATACATTCTTCTTCTTCTTGTCCATAGACTGTAAAAAAAATATACATGTTAACAGCCTGTTACTTTGTGAAATATCAAACATCTTCGAAGTCCTCTCTGTGTGCTTCCACTCCGCCTCTTCCGGAAGCGCTCATGGCGCGATGACGTCGGTGAGGAAGGCGTTGCGGTCCGCGTGAGCTACAGAACGAGCAAAGGGAATCAAGATGGCGGACCTCGAAGACGTTACTCTGGACGGGAGGCCGCTCCATTCGCTCCGGGTAGCGGATTTGAAGGCGGCATTGGAAGAGAGAGGGCTTCCGAAAAGCGGACAGAAGACTGCTCTCATCAAGAGGCTCAAAGGGGTGAGTAGGAGTTGCAGGTTTCTCGACTCCGCAGAGTCCGAAGGCCGAGATTCGGAGGCCGAGCGTCGGTGGTCTCTCGCTAGCTGCTAGCGCGCACTAGCTGGGGTGCTCATCCAGTGTGTCATCATGTCCCCCCACTGTTGCCTGTTTGTGTGTATGTGTGTGACGTGCAAAAGCGCCGTTTATTTTCCATGCATGTGAGTCTTGGGAGGGCGCAGACGTGGTGGAGGGTTCGGGGCGATGCGGTTGTGTTTACAAGTCTCTGGATGGATGGGAACGGAGAGGTTTTTTTAACTTGTCGGCGGGCTCGCGCTTTGTTAGTGCATAAGGTGTTAGGGGTGGGGGTTATGAAACAGGGACACGCTTACTAAAAGTCTCTAAAAAAACACGTTTTTGAAAGATTAAACTCCTCTTACCCCTTGAATGTCATGTGCTTTTGCTGAAATAAACACTGAAGTCACATCGCGGTTGCTTTGCGTCGGTGGGAGGATTTGATTGATTGATTGATGTGCCGCGCGCCGCAGCTGCTTTGAAGTTTGAGCTGAAGTAAGTTACATAGATGCAAACTCCTGCCCTTTTGGTGAAAACTCACCTTTTGAAGATCAAAATAGGTCACCTACGAGATTTGCGTAGATCCAATGAGAAAGTGTTTGTGGTGGTGGTGGTAGGGGGTGGTCTTTTACAGTAACAATTCATATCTGTACCCACTTGTAGTCAACCACATTTACATTTATGCATTTAGCTGACGCTTTTATCCAAAGCGACTTACAGTACATTCAGTTTGTCCATTTTATTTTGTCAGTATGTTTTTTTTTTGTCTTTTAAACTCTCCTGTGTATTTTTCCGTGCATGCTCTGGTTTCGAATGACAAAACCACACATTTATTTACATGTTTTTGCAGCATTGAGTATTGTAGCCAATCACAGGCATCTCTGTTGAAAGCAATGGCCAGTCAGAGGTGTTTTCTGTGGGTTAATTAGAAGAATCCCCTCTGAACTAATTTTGTATTTTATTAAGTTTACAGTGTTTTCTGTGGGTTACTTAGAAGAATCCCCTCTGAACTAATTTGGTATTTTATTAAGTTTACAGAGTTCTAGACGCTTGCAGATTTACCTAATACACTGTAACAAAATATTATGCCCGTTGTACTCAATATAAATGAGGCAACTATTTGCATCAGTTTTTAAGTATTTTGAACTAATTTTATTCTTGTTTGTTCTGTTAGACTTAACATGTTTACAACTTGAACTCTTAAGTAATGGCAACTCAATGTTTGCAATTGACAAAACTATAGTTTTAAATTCATCAAACATAAACCTTGTTGTTTTTAAAAGTAATATGTATCAGTTTATCCTTACAAGCCACATTTTTTTTATTTTAAAGATTTATTCAATCTGTATTTAAATATTTCATAAACATTTCTACAATAGTGCAATGAAACAGTAAACAGGTTTCTCAAAGCAAAACATTTATTCACTTTACAATGTTACAACATTGCAAAAATACACATGATAGAGTATCATTTACACTACTGGTAACACTTTAGTTTAGAGCCCAATTCTCACTATTAACTTGCTTATTAGCATGTATATTGACTGTTACTTATAAAGCACATATTAATGCATT
The DNA here is from genome assembly GCA_027564155.1 of Gymnocypris eckloni scoliostomus. Lineage (NCBI taxonomy): Eukaryota > Metazoa > Chordata > Actinopteri > Cypriniformes > Cyprinidae > Gymnocypris > Gymnocypris eckloni. The sequence goes on from CM050422.1 coordinate 9,593,286, forward strand.
AACATATGAACAACCTCATACCTACACTTTACAAAAACTTTATTAATTTGATTGATGGAAAACTCATAGTTAATGTGTTCCCTAATTCTAAAGTGACCACGCATCCTTTTCAGATGAATGTATTCACCTTTACATAAAGCTATTTACAGGCTTCATAAAAATAAAAACCACAAAAACAATAAAAAACAGCTAGTTTATAAGATGGACTCACTCAGAATAATAATGTATATAGTGTTTTGAACATTGTTATAAATTAAGTACATCATCATTGTTATAAATATCAAATTCAATTAAAAATAACCTTACATCAGCAAATAAAAATGAGTAGCATTCAAATTCTGTCATCATTTACTCACCGATGAAGATACATTTAATGAAATCTGAGAGGTGTCTGGACCGGAGTCCGGACTTTGTGAAGCGCTGGCGTAGCTTGTCAGTTAACTACGGTGTATTAACTGCCGCTCCATTTGAAAGTAGGTGATGGCGATTTAGTGCCAATCACAGAACCGGCTTTAATGACGAGATGCGCATGAGAATCGCATGCGATTAATTGCACAGCCATATTCAGCTGCCTAACCCCCCTGTCAGTCGTTAAAGTAGACATTTTACTTAAATAGATCTCTGAAAGGCACACATCTAAAAAGCCTTGTCAATATTATACATGCAAAATTTCATTGTAAAAAACACGTTTACAACAAATTTATATTAAATTTGTTACTCAAATTTTCAAAGTAAATCACCATAAATTGTATTTATTGAAACTATTGAAGTGTTCTTGTTACAATTACAACTCCATTGAGTAATTTTTATCAGTGTATACTCAGAGAGAGACGAAACGTATACACTCGGTGTAAATAAGAGATTGATCGTGTAGTTAGTCTTTGATTTATCAGGAGATTTACGTGAGTACGCTTGGTCAGTTGTGCTACAAGAGCTTTGCTCTGTTTCTCTAGAATCTCTACATAATCCATTGACAATTTGAAGAAAAGTTTTGTTTGTCTAAGAGGACCGAACGTCCACGTATACGGTTGCGTGTCACCTTTTTCACCCATGATGCGTTTGCATCCCTGAAGTTACTGGATGTAACTTAATTAACAGATGTAATCAAATCTCTCTCTATCACAGTCTTGATTAGGTTCTTTTTAGTGCACTTGCTTGTTTCATATATAATGAAACTATCATGTTCCTGTGGCTCAGTGGTAGAGCATTGCGTTAGCAACGCAAAAGGTTGTGGGTTCAATTCCCAGGTAACACACATACTGATAAAAAAATGTATAGCCTGAATGCACTGTAAGTCGCTTTGTAATAAAGCAGATGCTTTTTTACATAAATGTACATTTAATCAGGAGTAAATCCATATGTATGTTTCAATTATGATCACCAAATAATCAATAAGTACATGTTTTTTAAATGTGACCCTGGACCACAAAACCAGTCAGTAGCACAGGTAAATTTGTAGCAAAAGCCAACAATACATTGTATGTGTCAAAATTATCTATCTTTTTAATGCCAAAAGTCATTAGGTTATTAATGTTCCATGAAGATATTTTGTTAATTTCCTACCGTAAATTTATCGAAACTTCATTTTGGAATAGTAATATGCTTGGACCTTCATTTGGACAACTTTTTCTCAATATTTTGATTGTTTTTCACCATCATATTCCAGATTTTCAAATACTTGTATCTCAGACAGATATTGTCAGGTAAAATCTAAATTAAAAAAAAATGTACCCATATGACTGGTTTTGTGGTCCTGGGTCACATATGTACGCTTATTCATTTTGTACTATTCTCTCTGATCCATACAAACATGAAATATGAATGAATACTTTTCATGTTAGCATCTATTAAGTTAAGTAATATAATCAACGCTGTCTACTGTCCAGTTCCAGTTACTTCACTTACCAAAAGTATGTTTAAGTATTTGGTGTAGATAATGAAGTATGTGTTTCTGTCATTCTGCATGTGCAACAGGCTCTAATGTTGGAGAACCTTCAGAAAACCTCCACTCATCACATTGGCCTGCAGCCTAACTCTCGGGTGAGCTGAGCTGCAATGTTTTACAGTAGGAATAAGCGTGTTACTGTGTGTTCTTGTGTGGATGGCTTAACTGCTCTAAACTATCTGTACCATTTTGGATTAAATGTGTGTTTATTTAGATTGGGGAGGAAATGAGTCAGAACAGCTTCATTAAACAGTACCTGGCCAAACAGCAAGAGCTTCTGAGGCAGCGTTTGGAGAAGGAAGCACGAGAGGCAGCTGAGACTGATGGTGAGTATCAGATGATAGTGCAAATTGTGTTTGTATTTTTTTTTTACTGAATGTGTGTAATGTTGTTAACCAGCAAAAATTCTGCGTCCTTGTGTAAATAGTAGTACAATTTATTCGGTCTTCTCGCTTATTTGGCCGAAAACCGAAAGAGCTATTTTTATTTTTTTGCTATTTTCGGTTGGCAAATTCCTAGTAGGCATATTTCTTTTATTTAATGGTCTGTAACACCGAAATAATAATGTGTGGTTGAAAAGACTGTGTTGCTCTTTCTGAACCAGCAGCAGCATGAATGCAGATTTGAATCTCTGTAACACTGTTTCACATCATAAGCGTTGCGTGTTTTGTCACCGCCCATATCAGTGAATGACAGCATTCACACATGGGCAGCTTCAAAACGTGCAATTTTTTAATGATTAATGGTGCAGCTCTAATGTAAACACTGCAAAATGTTTTGGGAAGAGATATCGTCACGTTCTCGCGAGACCAGTCGGATCTCCCGAGACAAATCGGATCAATGAATGAATACGCTAGTATGCATCAATGAATGAAACCGTTTTGACTGTCATGGTGTGCGCATAAACAAGTCTGAAATACTTGATTACGTTGCTTATTCCGATCACTTATATTGGGCACTTTTTTTGCATTTAAATTCTGACTGTTGACATTGAAAATGATGCATGTTTTTTCGAGGGTATCGCTTAATTTATTGATTGCCGTTTTGACAGTGTCTGCTTGCATATTTTAATCATATTTGGTAGGGAGGGAGAAAATATGTTCCATCAATGCATCGCGATTCTCTCTCCAACGATTCTGGATTGTTTCTGAGAATTTCAGAATCGATTCTGAGCTTAGTTTTTAACCAGATGTGGGATGGGGCTGAGTTTGCTTTTTGCCGTATTCTGCTTGTTTCCAATTCCTCACACACATACACCATTCGAACCTTCAGTAAAATAATCTTTCATAAAGTTCGGAAAGCGTTTTATTTCTCTTCAAACTAGCTGTGTCCGTGAGTCTACGCTCTCCTCCCGCATATAAGGTGCATTTGAAAAAGCAGCACACGCCAAACATCTTCCCTTAATGACTTACAATGAGAAGCGTTTCTTTATTCAGTTACAGCCATAGCTGGATGCTTTTGTGCATAAAAATAGGATTTCTGGAGTGGCGTCAGTTCTTTTGCTTGTGTATGTGGATTTTCTGCACGAGGGCGCCCTCTGGCTTCCGCCCCCCCGGGTGGTACTCAAAAATATTTTCCAAGGTTGGCAGGTCTGATCTTATTTTCTCACAACTTTCTTTACATTTTACATTTTCTGACCCACTTCAGGTCTTAAAGTCTCCACGAATAAGCAGACGAATTGAATCGGGTGTGTTAGATGAGGGGCACAGACACACAGTGCTGAGGTGCCTCAGGACAGTTTTTAAAACAATTTCAGAGACTTGCTCTTAAATGTGACGCATATATAACATATTGCATGCAAGCACACAGTTTTAAGGCAGCTTTAAGTGCCTTTTTGATAACATGCCTTAACTGACGGCACAACTAGGACATTGCATGCACGTAGTTTCTTTCACTGTTTGATATGAAATGATACACAGACTACAGCACGCGCCGGCACCTTTGTACTCCATTTGAAGAGCGCGCACTAGCGCAGAGGTGAAGTTAGAGTGCGCGTCTGAAACGTCTCCTGTTTGATTTGGGAATAAAGACTTTCGTTTTTCAAGAAAAAAGATACTGATGCAGCTGTTGTGAATGGGGTGGCAAACCCTAGCCCCACCTCTGCGTTAATTGCGGTAAATATTTTTAACGCGTTAATCTGAAAAAATTATCTCCTGCATTAATGCGCTAATTTTGACACCACTAATAAATATATATACACATATATATAATTTTTTTTTTTGGGAATTTAAATTAAAGTGCTATTTAGTCTGTAAACATGTCTGTTGTCATGGTTTATATATTATATTTATTTATTTTTAAGGAACGGACCATGAAGACCACACAGAGGCCAATGACAGTATTTGTTCTGCCCCTAACCAGGTTAGAAATAATATCAATCCTTTGCTTCTACAGTGTGTGTTCTGGGCTGGACCACAAATTCTTACAAAATGAGTATTTTATTTTTAGGTAAGGCTAAATGTTATTTATTTAGATATTTTTTGCATTCTCCTGATTGTTTACTTTGGATAAAAAAATGACCTTTTGGGGAATAAAATTAACCTAACACATGTATCTCCACCAGGATGTTGCTCCCTCCTTAGTTGACCAACACAAAGGAGGTACAGGAGTGGCTGGGGGATTCGGGGTAACTGCGAGTGAGAGTGATGAGCTCAGAGAAAAAGAAATGCCTGGGCAGCCGTCCCCCTCTGCACCTGCCCAGCCTGGCGCAATAGCCTCTTTGTCGGTGCGGGTTGTTGGTGAAAGAGGGCCAACATCAAGCCATGTACCGGCTGACAGTGATGATGACAGTGAAGGCGGGGATGACAATGATGACGAGGAGGAGGAGTGGAATGCCAGTGCTACACGGAGTCGTCGAGCACAGCCTTCAAAAAGCCAACCGGTGAGGGAAAGATCTGGTGGCTCGCAGCAACAGCAGCCGCCGCCCCCTCAACACATACCTTTACTATCACAACAGCTCAGACAGCCCACTCCTCCCCCATCCCCTCCTCCTGAACTCTCTTTTCCACTCCCAGACACCCCTAAACAGAGCCCCCCTAGTCCCGGAGAGCCCCCACCTAGGCAGCGTATATCTAGCTCTTCAAGCTCTGGTAGTTCCAGTAGTGACAGTCGTAGCAGTAGTCCTGAACCAGCAGGAGACTCCACAGAACGCAGACCAGGCCCACTGACTTTACTGGCACGCAAGATGGCATCTGAGGGAGCTTTCTCTGGGGCAGGAAAGCGTGTTAGGGAGGGAATGGATGGACAGCGAAGCCACCATGAGGGAGTTGTGTCTGCAATTACCCACACAGCTAATGCAGCATCAGTTTTGTCATACTCTAGTTCCGTGATCTCCAACCAAGGTGTTAGTGTCGTTAGAACTGCGGTGGTGGAAGAGAGGGTAGCATGAAGCAGGATGAGGGTAGCCATCTTTTATGGGAGCAAGAAAATGAAAAGAGGAAAAGGCACCGAGACCAAGAGATGCTGAAAGTCCTAGAAAAGGAGAGAGAGGAAAAGAAGGCATTGGAAGAAGAGCGAGCACGAGTTTTGGAACAGGAAAGACAGGAACGAGAAGAAGTTCTTGCACGGGAGAGGGAGAGGGCTTTACAGCGAGAAAGGGAAGAGAAAGAAAAGGCTTTACAGCGGGAGAGGGAGAAGCTTGAAAGAGAACAAGTATTGGAAAGAGAACGACTCGAGAGAGAACAAGCTCTGGAACGAGAGAGGCAAGAAAAGGAGAGACTGGAAAGAGAGAGGCAGGAAGTTTTAGAGCGGGAGAGATTGGAGAGAGAGCGGCTGGAGAAAGAAAGACAAGAAAGAGAAAAAGCCTTAGAGAGGAAAAGACTCGAGAAAGAAAGACAAGAACGAGAACAAGCTCTAGAGAGGGAGAGATTAGAGCGAGAGAGGCTTGAGAAGGAAAGGCTAGAAAAAGAACAAACTCTAGAGAGGGAGAGATTGGAGAGAGAGCGTCTTGAGAAAGAAAGACTAGAACGAGAACTAGCTCTAGAAAGGGAAAGGTTGGAGAAAGCAAGGCTTGAGAAAGAAAGACAAGAACAAGCTCTAGAGAGGGAAAGGTTGGAGAGGGAGAAGCTTGAGAAAGAAAGACAAGAACGAGAACAAGCTCTAGAGAGGGAAAGGTTGGATAGAGAGAGGCTTGAGAAAGAAAGACAAGAACGAGAACAAGCTCTAGAGAGGGAAAGGTTGGAGAAACAGAGGCTTGAGAAAGAAAGACAAGAACGAGAACAAGCTCTAGAGAGGGAAAGGTTGGAGAAACAGAGGCTTGAGAAAGAAAGACAAGAACGAGAACAAGCTCTAGAGAGGGAAAGGTTGGAGAAACAGAGGCTTGAGAAAGAAAGACAAGAACGAGAACAAGCTCTAGAGAGGGAGAGATTGGAAAGAGAGCAGCTTGAGAAAGAAAGACAAGAACGAGAACAAGCTTTAGAGAGGGAGAGATTGGAAAAAGAGCGGCTTAAAAAGGAAAGGCAGGAGCAAGAGAGGCAAGAAAAGGAACAAGCTCTAGAGAGGGAGAGGCAGGAGAAAAAAAGGCTAGAAAAAGAGCAAGCTTTGGATAAAGAGAGACTGGAAAAGGAAAGGGCCAAAGAACAGCAAAGGCTGGAGAAAGAGAGGGCTGAAGAAGAAAGAGAAGCAGCTCTGGAACGCAAGAGGCAAGAACAAGAAAGGCTTGAGAAAGAGAAAGCTTTGGAAGAGGAACGGTTGCAGAAAGAACAAGCTCTTGAGCGTGAGAGAGAAGCACAGAGAAAAGCAGAGGAGGAACGAAAGCGAGCTTTGGAAAAAGAGGAGCAGGAGAGGGCTTTAAAAGAAAAGCAGCGGAGAGCCTTGGAGGAAAGGGAAAGAGTTTTGGAGCAAAAAAGAGTGCAAGAGGAAAAAGAAAAGGCTTTGAAACTTAAAAAAGAGGAGGAATACGAGAAAGAAAGAGAAAGCCGTCTGTCTCCGTGGAAGCGTGGTCGTGATATCAGTGGTCTCTCCTATCCAGCGGTCCATCCTGCTTCTCTGAAGAGTCCAACGGAGAAGCCCGACAAAAGTGAGACTGGTGATCCTCAGAGCGCTAGCAAAGATGCTCGATCTACAGAGCCTGTCCTACAAGAGTCACCCATGCTTGCAACACCACTATCCCCTCAATCTTCTTCAAAGAAGTCCCGCTTCCTCAGAGATGCTCTTGTGATAACTCCTCTCCCTTCCTCTCCGACGTCTGTGCTGAAGAGACCTCGTACTTTCTCAGACAGCCCCATGCCACAAGCCCCTTCAATTCCATTAACATCTAAGCCTGAGAAAAAAGATGCCTCTCAAGCTCCTCAAACATCAGTCCTTGCTTCAGCCCCCAGTGAGCTTGAGAGCAAGACCCCCGAGGTGCCTGCCAAACTGCATGCACCACAAGAGGAAGAGAAGATTGAAACAGAGTATAGTGAGGCAAGCAAAGACACTAAACATAAAACACTCAGAAGAGTGGAGGATGAGGAGAAACCTTCAGAGGAGAAGAAAAGAGGAAGAGAAAGGGAAAAGAAAGAGGTGGAGAAGAAAGAAAGAAAATCATCTTCCTCCAGTGACTCCTCCTCATCCGACTCAGATTCTGGGTCTTCATCCTCCTCACGGTCCTCTAGTTCATCATCGGAGGAGGAGAAAAGTCATTCCACTTCAGGTAGTAGGAAGGTGAGTAGTTCAACATTTTTCAGATTTCATGACTCTACCTTGCCAGTTCTTTTTTTGCATGTGTAAATTACTTTACTTTTAGTCATTTAGCAGACGCTTTTATCCAAAGCGACTTACAAATAAGAAAAAGTAACTTAAGATTTTAATTTAAAACTATAAATATTATATATACACATTTAAGAAGATAAAGAAATTAAATAAAAATGACAAATGCATGCAACAACATTTCAAAACTAAACATTTAGTTTAAAACAAAAAATAAAGCTAAAACCAAGTCAAAATATTAAATCAAGAAAAGGTATAAGTATAATAATGATTCTAACGTAACACTAAAGGCCTAAGTATACTTCTTTTTTACATAGTAAGAATTGGTTATAAAAAAAACAGAAGTGAAACAAGGAGTAGGAAAGAGGATAAATAAAAACCGATACTTATATCCCTTGCTGGTGTCCCTGCCCGGTGGAGTCGCACGGTAGAGTCGATGGTCTTTACACTCTTCGGTCTTCTCACGAGGAGGGCTTCACACGATGGCTGCCGCGGTATATTAACCTTTTTTAAACCCATCTAACAAATCACTATTTGAATTCAGCTGCAGACACTGACAAGAGACGCGATATAGTACGAGACCAAACGCGATTTCAGCAAGTCTCAACACATTGATCGAATTACAAATTATTATTACAAATTACATCAAACGCTCAACACTTTGTTCATTTTGCGAGATGTTAAACTTCAACAACTGAGTGAATTCTAAACTAAAGCACTACAGTGGTGGGTGAACCATTAAAAGGAATGTTCCAGGTTCTGTTATCACAATGCATACAAACAAATATCCATTTATAATGGTAGTCTATGGGGCCAATTTGGGGCATGTTGCCCCATAGACTTGCATTATAAGCATGTCTATATTATGCTAATTAAGTAAAGAGTTGAAATAGGCTTTTGATTTGATACAATTTCACTAATTGTTTATAATTCACTTATTTTTTTCACATACTGTTATACCTGCATCTAAGGCTGTGCAATTAATCGAACTCGTCAGTAATGCCGGCTCCGTGATTGGCTGTAAATCTCCATCACCTGTTTTCAGATAGAGCGGCAGTTAATACACAGAGCCGTGTTTTACTGTCGAGATGTGCTTGTTAATCGAATTCTATTAATTGCACAGCCTTATCTGCATCTCTCTTTTACATGGCCAAATTTTTAAGCTTAATTTACTTTCTATCTTCCTCAGTCTAAAGAGGTCCAGAAAGAGTCTTCATCTCAGGCCTCTAAAAAAGTTGTGGCTGAAAAGCCTCCTACAGCCCAACGCAAAAACCGAGTCTTCACCGAGCAAGAGAAAAAAGACATGGGCAATGAGGATGTCATCCAAACCAAGGTTAGCAAGCAGCCAAAAACGTGAATTAAAAAAATAATTGCATTTGGTTCTAACACCCTGAATAGTCACAGTATTTATTACCTTGTGCTACTTACTTTGGCATTTAATAGGCTCAGTCTGTGGAAGACACTGAACAAACACTTTTATATACTCTACTTTTCTGTACATTTTAGAAACCCTGCCTTGAACTACAAGATAAGAAGGTAACAAGGGGAAGAAAGGACGATATTGAAGATGACACTAACAAAGACACTACCAGGTCTGTCTATATTCTACTTTGATTATATTTGTTCACCAGAAATCAGGGATTGAATGAAAACATTACTAATGAAGTTAAAAAGAGATGGAAATCCAAACAGGGATAAAATAGATTTGATACAATTTCACTAATTGTTTATAATTCATATTTTTCACATACTGTTATACCTGCATCTAAGGCTGTGCAATTAATCGAACTCGTCAGTAATGGGCTCCGTGATTGGCTGTAAATCTCCATCACCTGTTTTCAGATAGGCGGCAGTTAATACAAGAGCCGTGTTTTACTGTCGAGATAAACGTTAATAATTCTATTAATTGCACAGCCTTACCATGCATCTCTTTTACATGGCCAAATTTTTAAGCTTAATTTACTTTCTATCTTCCTCAGTCTAAAGAGGTCCAGAAAGAGTCTTCATCTCAGGCCTCTAAAAGTTGGCTGAAAAGCCTCCTACAGCAACGAAAAAACCAAGTCTTCACCGAGCAGAGAAAAAGACATGGGCAATGAGGATGTCATAAACAAGGTTAGCAAGCAGCCAAAAGCGTGAATTAAAAAATAATTGCATTTGGTTCTAACACCCTGAATAGTCACAGTATTTATTACCTTGTGCTACTTACTTTGTGGCATTTAAAGGCTCAGTCTGTGGAAGACACTGAACAAACACTTTTATATACTCTACTTTTCTGTACATTTTAGAAACCCTGCCTTGAACTACAAGATAAGAAGGTAACAAGGGGAAGAAAGGACGATATTGAAGATGACACTAACAAAGACACTACCAGGTCTGTCTATATTCTACTTTGATTATATTTGTTCACCAGAAATCAGGGATTGAATGAAAACATTACTAATGAAGTTAAAAAGAGATGGAAATCCAAACAGGGATAAAATATGGTGATTTATAGTAGGTTAAGATGGAAGCATTTGATTGACAATTTTAAGGTTTTCATGTAAAATGTGAAATTAGTAAAATTTTGGCTGCCTTTGTCGTTGTATAGTCAATTTTTTTAACCAAGGATACAAATTTCATCCTGTAATTTGGAATTAAAGGGGTCATATGACGTTGCAAAAAAAGAACATTATTTGGTGTAATGCAATGTTTATGTGGTTTAAGGTAAAAAAAAAAGCATTATTTTCCACATACTGTACACTATTGTTGCTCCTCTATGCTCTGCCTTTCTGAAACGTGTAGATTTTTTACAAAGCTCATCGTTCTGAGAAGCGAGACGTGCTCTGATTGGCCAGCTGTCCCGTGCGTTGTGATTGGCTGAATACCTCAAGCGCGAGATGGAAATTTTACGCCCCTCACCCTATTGTGATGCCGTGTCCTGGAAGGCGCGATGACACAAAAACAATAAACCCATTATAAACAAGGCATTTGTTGCATTCAGTGGGGACATAATTACTGATTATTATGACTTTTGTTAAGGAAATTAATGGTCTGGTTTCTAAAACTTACCATTTAGGAGAAACAAAAACTACTTTACACTGCTGAAAGAAATAAAGTTTGAATTTATCAGTAGTAAATTCTTTAAATAGGAAAAAGTACTTACAGGCTGTGAGTCAGAAGTGCCAAACTGTCCTTGCAAAGTTTGAATTGCCCCACTTTATAGAAACAGCCTTTGTGCAAGCCAGCATTGTAGGCTACTCTCCCAGGTTCAGGAAATAGTCCTCCATAAAATGCACTGCACACACTCTAATATTTGGGTTGAACTGTTCTGGAACAGTGTTGTAAACACAATTTAATCACTGATTTCTAATTGTGTCCTCTTTTGGAAGCCCAAACAAAGTACTTTCGCTTTCACAATGAAACACAGCATCTCCACGACAGCAGCAACAATATTACAGCGAAGAATAATAGTTCCACCTTTCTTTGCGTATACATTTGGACGGTGTTTTACAAATCTTCCCACACAGTGACGTCGGCGTGGGGGCGTGTTTAAACAAGGTGTTTTAGGAGGACATTGATCTAGTCTTAACTTTTATAAAGAATATCTCTTTAGTTTTTAGTCTTTGCAACTTCAGGGATCGTATCTATGCACAAGCAGCTTGTAACACTCCAAAGAGAAAGGAAAACTTGAAATCGCATCATATGACTCCTTTCAAGCAGTCCCTCCAGTATTTTCCGATTCTGCGATCGCTGAATTTATTGCAAACTCCGCAATTTGCTGCAGATTTTGAGCTTAGACGTGTCCCGTGACATAATCACAACGCGCATTCAATCAAAGAAAAGTTGTCTCAGTTTGAAAAATTGAATGAACAGCCTTGTGTTCTCATCATGATCGATTTACAAGAGCTACATTGGACAAAAGAACAGAAAGTGGAACGAATCTGTGCTACTCGTTTGGGCTACACGGCGCAGACTGCTTATCTGCTTGGCTGCTCTCGATCACGCGACACCGTTATACACAGCGCTGGGTGATACAGTGAAAGTGGTCAAATTTGCTGCAGAATCAATTACATTTGTCAAATCTTGTGAGAAGCATTCAAATTCTGTTAAAGCTACAGATATCAGAACACACGCTACTGATGTGGAAACCAGGAAAAACATTATTCAATAACCACAAATCTCCACCATTCACCATGAATTTAACATAACTTAACTACAGGAACAACTTGTGGCAGAAATGGTCTAAGTGTTTTCGAGTGTTTTTAAATGCTTCACACAACATTTCCCAGCACTTCAAAGCTTTAAGTATTAGCCTAACTAATTTGAAAATTATTTTTAATGTGATTACATTATTTGTTCATCCTTCATAGGTTGCCTCCATTTATAAAAACTAAAATTTTCATAATGTAGGAAAGCAAACACTTATTTAAAAATAAAAAGTACATTCAATTACCACTATTTGCCTGCAGAGACTTATAGGCTTATTAGCCATTTCCACTCCATATATATATTTATTTTATTTATCAAATTATATTTAGACATTATGGATGACAGAAATAAAAGTTAATTGTATCTGCATTTCATCTACCCAGACAGCACAAGTAAATCTGTAAGACGTCTGCTAAATATCTGGGAAACATCAGCTGTGTAATCTGATAAACCTCTCAGAATGCATTCTAATTAATCTCTATTTGACAGCTGACAGAAAGTATCTTAGAGACATATTGTAGATGAGCAAACACCCTAAAAATACGTCTTGCATATGTAAATGCAGATATTAAATACACATCTCTGAGATGTACATGTGCGATTAGGCTGAGTGCTTTACTGTCAGGTGCTGGTTCTGTAGAACTTGATGGCACTGGTGTCCTCAAATGTTTGTCTGGAGCCCTACGATGGTTCTCGAAGCCAGAAAAGTCATAACAATGTTAGAAGAATGTTGTCCATTGTATATTTTCACTGAAAAACAATAAGAAAGGCCGCAAATATCACTGCAGATTTTAAGAAAAGCCGCAACAAAATCAGTCATTTTAGGCCGCAAAAATCAGAAAAAAGACCCGCGAAATCCTGTAGGGACTGGTCAAGGAGGCCAGTATGACAGCCTCCTAACAGCAATGTGTTAATATGCTATCCATGCTACAAATAGTTTACTTTGTTCATTAAGCTGAGATGGGATAGATAGTGTTTTACAGTTACATGCATCACATTTAAATAGCTGTGAGGCAATACAAAATTGGATGGAAGTTGTATTTGCTGTCATCACAGTTATGCATGTTGCCAAAATATAGGTTATTGGTGTCTTGTTGGTTGCAAGCTGCTTTGCCTCTTTTCCATATGGCTGACTGTTCTGCTCCATTCAGATATTAAAAAATTTAGCCTTCATTAGCCCAGAAAATATAATGAAACTTGATTTTAGCCTTCAGAATTGCGTCAGAACTGAATATATAATGGACCAATGAACGATAACAATAATTTTGAACTGCTTGTAATGTCGCATGCACTAACTGAATATATAATGACAATCAACTGATCTCGGCGAATAACTGAACATGCTTTGTTTTGACATATTCGAACAGGTGGCCCGTTCAGATTGCCTCTAAAGCGAATTCGTGCTTTTCACCCTCGATGATGATGCTCAACATGTCACTGCTTGACCAATACTCGGCGGGAGGAAAGACAGATGATGCTCAGCGCTTTGTAGTCATCCCACAATGCGGCGGAGCGTGCGTTTATGTGTCGATATGTTAGTATCAGAGGAATCAGTGCGGCTGCCTCTCTCAGCCCGGTGAACGATCTAAAAGGGAATGAAACAGTGACGCTCAGGCGCACGCTGTGTCACTCCGATCTGAACATGTGCTGCATGTAGCTTTGTGTTTGACCAATGAACCTGGAGCTCAATGTTATTGATGGCACATTAGCTTTGTGTAGCTGTTGTTTAGAGATGATTGATTGGTCTCTGTTTGTAGATGTGATTGATTGGTCTCTGTACTTTTGGATAAGGGATCTAAAACATATTGTGTGTGTTTTGGGATACACTGTTTGTTGTAAATTATAGTAAAGTAAATAGTATGTAAATTGTTCCTTTTTCTCCCGTTTTGGATTGTTATATGAATCTGGCTGACCATATTAGCCTTGGGTTCATTTGAAAGTGTAATTTCAATAGGTCCCTCAATAGGCTTTGACTGTAGCTATAGCAAATTGTGACTAATTATTTTTACATTCTCCCCTCTTTTTTCTGCATTTTTGCTCCTGTCTTTCTTAGTAGTGAGGTGAAGGAGGCTGTCATGGCGGAGCCTGACAAGGTTTCAGAGAGCAGTGAGGAGGTAAGAAACAGAGGAGTGCTGGGCTGACCTAACTCTACCATTCACTACATATCCTCCACGTAAAGTGGCAAACAACGTTTTATAAATGGCTGTCATCCTTCCCCCTATATTTTTCTATACAGGTGCATTATTATTACAGGTACATGCAGACATTACTAATTATGTTTAATTGTACATAAGCTAATTTAGCAGCTCTGTGTATTGTTTGCAATTTTTGTGGTCACAGATGATGTTGTGTGAACCTTTGCTGAAGCTGTCCTAGACAGAAGCAGCAGGGGGCACTCTCTCATTTTGGCTGATGTTTAAAACCCCCTTGATTGCTTTGTTGTAAAGGTGCTCATGCCTCTTCCTTTGCCCTTATTGGTACCTGCATACAACTACTTCCACTACCACTACTTCTACTGCAGCATCTGTTCCACTGTCTCCAAGCGCCATGGCTTTACCCGATAGGCCCTTGAGTCTGCTCTGCAGTGCAACACACCAGACAACAATGGCCACATTTCCTCAATGGCTTTGGCTGGAAGCACCTGTTGATTGGACTGATAATGAAAGGCTGAGTAATGTGGGTGTGACGTTTTGCCTAGTGTCAGTTTGGCTCAAGATGGCAACAAGGGTGAAAATCAGATTGCCAAAAACCATGAGCAAATGAATGGATATCTTCAGGACTGTTCAATGTGACTTTTTTTATTAATGGGAGACATTTCCAGTGATTGTCCCAGTTGTTTGCTATATAATGGGACTAGTTTCTCTCTCTATCCTGCAGAAAAACCTTGATGTGTTTTCTTAATTTCCAAGGAAATTTTGAACTGTTTTCATTGCACTTTAATACAACAACTGGCTCTACTGGATTCTACAGCTTTCTAATTTTTCTCTGGACTATTATGATCGAACCGAACAGATAGTTTGAAAATGGACTTTATCCGTTTCGTTGTTTTGTGGCTGCTTGAAAGCAGTGTAACTGCTTCTTTCAACCTGAACCGACATAAACCTTGTGCAGTCTCCCTCATAACATGGACATCTTCACAAATACATCTGACGTGAGTGTGAAGTGACTCAGTCTTCTGAAAGGTTTCTCAACAGTTTGTTTGAAAGACGTTCCATTTTCATGCCTATATGATGGACTTAAAAAAATGACACCCGAGCCTCTCAAACTCCACCCACATTGTTCTACATAAGAGTTCTTCTGCCAGCCTGCTCTCAGATCTGTGCCCAAACTTCCCAGCCTTCTTTGATTGGACAGTTGTTGCCTAGATACAGTACATGCAGACGTGCGATTGGGCCATTTCCAACCCAGTGAAGAACATGTCAATGGTACCAGGAAATAAGTAGTCATTCTCCATTGTGTGTGTGTATATATATATATGTATGTATGTATATGTGTGTGTGTAACTACCTCAAAGGATATTTCAACATGAGGGGCTACTTATTGTGATCGATAACTGTAGCAAAGTCTATAAAAAAAAATGTTTGTAGGAGAGGACAAGACCACATCTTCAGAGCAGAAATAGTTCTTTGAAATTGTCAAATTCCAACTACATGAAGAACATGCACACACTGTGTGTGTGTGTGTACATGCTCTGACTGAAGAGGCGGTCTTTTCTAATAGATTTCCTTTCATATCTCTTTATCCAACTCCTTGTTGATGACTCACTCTATTTTGGTCTCTATTTGTCATTCAGTTTTATCTCCTTCATACATGCACATACATTTTCCCACTCTGAACCCTATGCTTTCTTTCTGTATATACTGTCTCACCTTTTCCCATGGCTTGGGTGTGTTTTTTTCTCTTTCAGAGCACCATGCCAAAGACCTTCTCTGCCCGAAGGATTTCTCTTGGCAGTGAGTATCTCTACATTTCCCCTTAAGTAATTAATTTGGAGAGGTCATTCACTGTGCAATACTAGTAAGACGTTTCAGCAGCATTGTTCCAGACTTCAGCATCACATGGTCCTTCAGAAATAATTTAATAATATGACAGTAATATTTATTTTTATGACAGTTTTGACCAGTTTTATTCATCCATGCTGAATAAATTCTTATTCATATATAAATAAAGTATAAAGTAATCTAATCAATAAAGTATTAGATGGATAGTTCACGCAAAAATGAAAATTGTCATTAATTACTCAACATCATGTTGTTCCAAATCCGTAAGACCTTCGTTCATCTTTATAACACAAATTAATATATTTTTGATGAAATCTGAGAGCTTTCTGACCCTCCATAGACAGCAAGGGTACTGCCACGGTCAAGGCCTCAAAATGTAGTAAGGACATCGTTAAAATAGACCATGTGATATCAGCGGTTCAAATGTAATTTTAAAAAGCTATGGGAATACTTTTTGTGCACAAAAATACTAAAATAATTTTGGAGTACCTGCGCATGCATCGTGATACTCTCCAGAATGGTGCTTGGGGGAAACTACTAAGAATTGTTGCAAAAAGTCGTTATTGTAGTCTTTTTGTACACAAAAAGTATTCTCGTAGCTTCATAAAATAGCAGTTGAACCGCTGATGTCACATGGACTATTTGGTGGATGTTCTTGGTATCTTTCTGGGCCTTGAACATGGTAGGATCCTTGCAGTTTATGGAGGGAAAGAAAGCTCTCAGATTTCATCAAATATAGTAATTTGTGTTTTGACAAAGAAACAAAGGCATTACAGGTTTGGAACAACATGAGGGTGAGTAATTAAAGACAGCGTTTTCATTTTTGGGTGAACTAGCCATTTTAATAAAAAAAATCTCATTGACCTGCAAACGCTTTAGTAGTGTATTTTTGTAGTCTTAAGACACCGTGTTGTTAAGTTGGAAATCCAAAAGAAGATGATGCTTTAAAATCAAGATTTCAACTATTGCCATATGCTGTCTGTCCTCAGGCAGCAAACAGTCTCCTGGGGTGGTGAGTTCGGAGGGGGAAGCGGAGGCCGCAAGCAGTGCTGGCGCTGGCAGGAAGAGGAGATGGGGCTCCAGTACAGCAGTCACTGCCAAGAAACCCTCCATCAGTATCACCACAGACTCTTTGAAGGTCAGATAAAATATGAAATAAAAATTAGCTAAAAAGATGTCACTATTCCTGTCCTCCGTCATCTGATGAACAGTACCATAATGCATTCCTCACTCTTTACAGTCTTTAATACCAGACATCAAGCCTGCCTTGGGTCAGGATGCTGTGTTAGACCTGCATCCAGAGGAAATGAGGAATATCTCTGGGGAGGAGGAAGGAGGAGAGCGGGGCGACCAAGACCTGAAAATTAGACGAACTGTAACACAGGTGCATGTTATTCCTCGACTAGAAGCAAAAGTCTGTGTTTGATTATTTGCATGTGTTTGGTAAAATATCCATTGCTCCCCCTTAACTGAACAGGTTGTGCCCTCTGACACACAAGAGAATGGACAGAAAGAATCTAAAAGAAGTGAACATGAGGATGAGGAAGAAAGAAGTGAAGGGCAGGATAGACTTAGCCAGGAGGACAAAATGGAAGGCTCGATTCAGGTTTCCATGGAGACGGAGCCGTCGTCCCCTGGGCGAGATGTTATGAAGACAGGTGAGAGTTACAAAAGGAACAAATACAATTTTTCTGTGCAATAGTGTGAAACTTACGTAGCTAAGTTTTAAATAGAAAATCTGACATTGAGGTTAGTGTGATCTCACGCACTGCTTTGTTGCTTTGTTTCCTGCCTAAAGTTACTCCCAGTGACACACTGATTCGGCGTTCCATTAGCCAGCAGAAGTCGGGTGTGAGTATCACCATTGATGACCCGGTCCGCACAGCCAAACAGCCGACACCTCCTCGTGGCAAGCTGTCTAACGTTGTCCATGTCTGCAACCTGGTATGTATATACATATAGATCATTGATAAAATATCAATGCTACATGATAAAATATCAATGCTACATGCAAAGGATTTCTTGTCGCAGGTTGAGTGACCACAGACTTGTTTTGTAATGTTTCTAAGGTGAGGCCGTTTACCCTGGGGCAGTTGAAGGAGCTGTTGAACCGCACAGGAACTGTAGTGGAGGAAAGTTTCTGGATTGACAAGATTAAATCTCACTGTTACGTTACAGTAAGTATCTTCCCTTCATCCCTCTGGATCTTTTTATTTGCAAATTTCTTTGTTTCTTACCCTCTGACTATCTATACTTTCCCTCAGTACTCTAGTGCAGAAGAGGCGATGGCCACTCGTACAGCACTACATGGGGTTAAGTGGCCCCAGAGTAACCCTAAGTTCCTCAGTGTTGATTTCTGCATGCAAGAGGAGGTAAGGATTTGATTTGACATTAATGTTGAGATGTATTCAGTTTTTTTTTTATTAAAACAAATTTTCTCTCAATCCTGGTGCATCCCCATCAGTTGGACTTCCACAGGGGTTTGGGTCCAGCAGGAGAAAAGCCAACAGAGGAGCCTCATGGGGCAGCAGCCGCTGGGCCTGTCCGTCCAGTACCCCCGCCTCTCCTTCCAGAGCGCGGTCAATGGACAGAACGAGAAAGGGAAATGGAAAGGAGGGAGAGAACGCGTGCAGAAAGGGAATGGGACAGAGATAAAGTGAAGGACTTTAGCAAACCTGGAGAGGAGCGGGAAGCTGGTGCCAGAAGATCGCGTTCACGAGATCGCGAAAGGCGGCGCAAGGAAAGAGGAAAGAGCAAAGAGAGGAAAACGGATAAAAAGGGTGAGAAATTTGAAAGTCATCATATTTGAGTTTAATATTTGCATTATTATTACTACTACTATTTGTTCACTTTTATTGATATTTAAATTCAATTTAATTTGTCTTTATATATACATTTGTTATAAATCATTTCTTATTAGTTTTTAAACTTTTAATGTTTAAATTGTATATTTTGTTTTCTTATTTTTAAATATGACATATGAATATTTGATGTATACATGTACATATTTAAAATGTAACTTGTCAAAATATTTAAATAGTATTTGTTTTTTATGTTCAATAATTTCCGTATATTTTATTATAATTCTGGTAAATATGAATGTGATCCTGGAGTACAAAACCATAAGTAAGTAGCACGTTTTTATTTGTAGCAATAGCCAACAATACGTTGTATGGGTCAAAATCTTTTATGCCAAAAAAAAATATTAAGATATTAAGTAAAGATCTTGTTCCATGATGATATTTTGTAAATTTCCTATCGTAAATATATCAAAACTTAATTTTTGATTATTAATATGCTTTGCTAAGGAGTTAATTTGAACAATTAAAGGTGATTTTCTCAATATTTAAAAAAAATTGCACCCTCAGATTGCAGATTTTCAAATAGTTGTATCTGTCAAATATTGTCCTGTCTTTACAAAACCATACATCAATGGAAATCTTATTTATTGTGCTTTCAGATGATGTATCTCCGATCATATATCTCAATAAAAAATAATTACTCATGGCTATTACTATAAATATATTATAACAATATTTATTGGCTTTTTTTGTGTGTCTTTTTAGAAAAAGGACCAGAGGATCCACCTGCTAAACTGCTGGATGACCTCTTCCGCAAAACCAAAGCGGCTCCGTGCATATACTGGCTCCCCCTGTCTGAGGAGCAGGTATGTTTCTTTCCACATTTTAGTTACTTATTAGCAATGTTTGCTAAGGAAAACATTTTCTGTTTTATGATGTTATGCCAGTGCTCATTACCCATCGCACTTTGCATTGCAGGCAGCACAGAGGGTAGCGGCTCGTGCCGAGCGCATGAGGGAAAGAGAGAAAAGGAGGAAGGAGATGGAAGAGGAGGATAAGAAACGTGAGGAGGAGCGGCGAGAGAGGATGAAGACCGGCGGGGCCACCGGAGGGGAAGGTGAGAGAGACCGAGACAGAGGTCGGGAAAGGGAGCGAGAGGGGGATAAACGGAAGGAAGGATTCCGCAGGCCTGGCGGAAACAGTGCAAGCGGGAGCAGGAGGTCACGAAGCCGCAGCGACCCTCCGCCCAGAGATCGACGACACTAATGGAAGTCTGGAACTGTCCAGTTTGTGACCCCTGTTCCTGTATGTGCTGTAACAACTCTATGCCTACCTTCCTGAGGACCAACTCAGACTTTATAAAAACACACACATGCACGCACACACACACTCTGCGTAAAGACACACGGGTGCACACACACACACACATTGGGACCACAGTGGTACTGTGTCTCCATGTAGACTCTTCTCGTTGTCTCTTGACTGGGCTTTAAGACTCCTGGTGTTCATTTCCCACCACAGTGTTAATGGACTTCTGGCATTAATGGGTCAAACACATCCTCCTGGTGTGATGACATTCTCTTTCTCCTTCAGTGTAGTGTCAACACATTTCTGAAAGAGTGAAGCTGGGATTAGAAAGAGATGCTCTGAAAGCCTTGGCGTGATTTAAGTCCTGATCACTACTTTACGTTCGCCTCTTGTTTTTCTCACATTCCTTGTACCTTTTTGTCCAGTATTGTCTGCCTTTTACCACCCCTTTGCTGTTAGCAGGTTGCCATGGAGAATGGGATACATATTTAACCTTTTCACATTTGGTTTAAATTTTTTTATTTTAGCATAAATGCTGATATTGTTTTCTTTTAAATGTTTTGTTTACTCCTGTAAGTGCTGAATGTACAAATAATAAAAAGGTTACATCTAAGAACTGAAAACAAAAAGTCTTGGTTAATTTAGGAGATCAGCTGGAGTCATGCTGGAGTCACAGGTTTGTGTTGCGTCTGCATTGCTCTGTTTATAATCAGCTGTGCATTTGGCACCTAATGCACGGATGCTGTTGACAGTTGTCCTACCTTTATTTTCAAGCTTATTCATCCACTTTATATTCCTGGTTCATAAATGGGTCTGTGAGTTTTATTTCTTACATCAAAGCAAGTAGGTGATGCTTTTAGTTTTGGCCTGCTATTTAAAATCATTTTATTTTCAACTATAAAATTGTTATCTTAAAGGGTTTTGGATGCCCATTTTACACAAAAATGGATATGATCCTTATGTCTATAACATACTTTGGTTAAAATTTCTCATTGGTAGTGTAAAACAACACCCTTTTTACCCTGTCAAAATCAGCTCTGTTTACAGCAACCCATTTTGGTTGCATGGCCCTTTTAATGCTAATGAGCTCTCCTCACCCCATCCTTCTCCCTCCATGGGGTGACGCGCAGTTCTCTGAGAGACTGTAAACTTTAGCCGCATTCATCGTGTAACTTGCACATTATTAGGAAAGGCGATATGCAAAGATTCATAAAACGTATACTTAAATCTTCTGTAGGTGAAAGCTAGATCATGAATGATTCATACGAACATAGATACATTTAGGTAGAGCAGGGCGCATTCTCTTCCAAATCAAAGGGAGTCCACTGCGTCTTCAGCAGCTCAGATGTCGGGAGTAAAGGTTGACTGTTCATTATTACATCCAACAACAAAACACCTCAATAGCTATGGAGACATTCTTGTCTATACATACAATTGTGGGAGCGGCCTGGGTATGTGACGTCACGCATCCAAGAATCTGAGAACGGCTTGATTTAAGAAAGGGGTTATCAGGATAAGAAAAAAAAAACTGGGAGGATTTTTTTATCATTATTCAATGGTTTCAATCACGTGATTTTTTTGTTGTTGCGGCTGCTGTCTTTAGGGTCTTGCATAGCCTCTCCCTACACTCGGGCCGGCTTCAGGTACTTTTTCACCTGCTAGAGACTTGTCCATCGGTCCGGATCCATCTACCGCACCCGGCCTGGATGCATGTGTACTCTCTTTCAGATTCTGGGCCGAATCAACCGGACCAGATGCGACCGCCACAGCCGTAACTTACCGACACCAAGCCGGACTTGGACCGTTGCGCACTGCGCAGCACACCAGACTTAGCCCAGTTTAATTTCTATATCTACTGTACTGTTCATTAATATTCATTTTAAAATTGATAATGTTACCTAGACAACACGTTTACTTTGAATTTAATTACATAGATTATAATACATAAATAACATGACTGTATCTATACATCTATAAACATCTCATTATGAGAGCAATTTTAAAGTCCATTAAAGAACTAGCTTGTCCACTGCTCGGTGTTCACATGTGTCTGAGGAACTTCTGCGATGACACTTCTCTTGGTTACTACAAAACAGGTTAAAAGAAATGTGTGGCACATTTAAGATAAATATTCAGTTATTCCTGTCTGTATGTTTCTACATGCTAAGCGAAGAAGCAACTAAAGCAGCAATAAAACTGATTCTGTGTTTAGTTGTAGTCAGTGACGTGTTTTGGTTGGTGACCTCTACATATACGTCTGCTTACATAGCAACTGTAAAAGCTACTGCCGATTATCTCAGACATATTGATGCATATACATTTTATTTCAGTACATTGTCATTGTAAAAATCCCTGCAACTAGCTTATATATGTAGTTAAGTGAGATATTTAAGAACGTTCTTCTATAGAATTATAATACCAATAGTACAAACAAATCCTCATCACTCTAACATCCTTGAAGTAGTTACATCCAGTTACAGTCACAAATAAGAATGTACAAACCTTTCTCCTTGTATGTTTTGATATTTACTATTTTTACTCCCTGGCAGCAGTCTAAAACACCATCATTGTTCACATACCACAAGGAGGCAGACTTTCCACAAATCTAAATGTACAAGTCACATGCTTCTGTCTCTCAGTCTGCCCTTTTAGTCAAGATGAAGGTTATAAAAAGCAACTCCTTTATCTCATCCAATTTTAAGCAACAAAACCTTACTAATGTCTTTTTTGCATATCTGTATAGGCAGATTATGTTCCATGGTTGAATGAAGAGGAAGGTAATTTGTTATAGTTCCAGACTCATTATCTCTAAAAACCTATTGTTGGCTGGTTACGTATTGCATATGAGCAGGTAACTATAATGCCTCAGAAAATGTTCACACCCTGTCTGTGTCTCAACTCCCACCCTTCTATTTTTACAGCTTTGTTAGCTGTTAAGTGCCCTCTTCCTCTCTTCACTGCTTTGTCTACCTTCTCTCTCTCTCTTGCCTCGTTCCCTCCATCTCCATGCTTGGTCTTTGACGTCCTTTCTGTCGAGCTCAGCATAGCTCCTCTGTAATTAGTGCCCTGGTGGCTGAGTGGAGCATTTTTCCGGCCTGATGCAACATGCTCTGCATAGGGCAGCTGAACTGGGTCAACCCTCCCATGTCCACACACAGCCCAACCCTGCACCGCTTCTGTGACTGATAGTTTCTTCTCAGAAGCTCGGACACTAGAAGCTGTCAGAGGAAGTACTCAAGTCTGTTGCAGTTCTTGATAAAAAAGCTTGTGTCTGTGTGTGTCAGACAGATCGGAGAATCTGGGATTAGGCAGAACTTGTTGCATCATTCTTTTCAGAAGTGGATCTGAGTCACTTTTTTAACCAAAATAAAAGTTATTCAGAAGTTGTGTTTTTTTTTTTTTTAACATTGCAGCTGATGTACAGTAATTCACATATAAAGGGCACATGGAGTGTATCTTAAAGGAATATTCCAGGTTCACAAGCTGTCGACAGCATCCATGGCACAGGGTCGATTTCCACATAATTAATTTGGCTTGCCTCTTACTTTATAAAAACAAGCAAAAATTGGGTTGTAATGCGTTGACAATAGAGGTCTGCGAAACTGGGATACATGCTACAATACTTTATCTCTTTGTACAAAGTGTGTTATTGTAACCCTTTCTTACGCTCTGCATAGGGCATCTGAACTGGGTTGACCCACCCTAGCCCACACACAGCCCAACCCAACACCGCTTCTGTGACCAACAGTTTCTTCTCAGAAACTCGGACATTCGATGCTATCAAAGGAAGTGCTCAAGTCTGTTGCAGCTCTTGGTGAAAAGTCACTTTTAGTACTTTAAACTTTTATAAGGATGCTTCTCGAAATCCATTACCCAGAGTTAATTTTTTGCAGGGAGCCCACGTGTGTCTGTGTCCCAGACAGATTGGAGACTCTGGGATTCGGCAGCATTAGTTGCATCATTCTTGTCAGAAGAGTATCTGAGTAAATTTGTTGGCCAACTTAGAAGTTCTTCAGAAGATGGTTTGTTTATCATTGCAGTTGATGTACAGTAATTCACAAACCGCATATAAAGGGCGCATGGGAACATATCTTAAAGGAATATTTCGGAATATATATAAGTTCAGAATAACATGAGGGTGAACAAATAATGGCAGAATTTTCATTTTTGGGTGAACTTCCCCTTTAAATTTGTATGAACCTGGAAAAAAAAAAATTGTATACAGGGAGAACAACAACAACTGTGCTTTTGTCTTAAATCTTGTCCAGGTTGGGTAATGTAAGGATAACCTACTCCCCCACTGCCCCGGCCCTCAGATCATGCTATACTACCACATCCTGCCATTCCTGTGATAACTGCTGATGAATGAGCAGTGTAGTTTCTTCTCAGAAGCTCGGACACTAGAAGCTGTCAGAGGAAGTACTCAAGTCTGTTGCAGTTCTTGATAAAAAAGCTTGTGTTTGTGTTTGTCAGACAGATCGGAGACTCTGGGATTAGGCAGAACTTGTTGCATCATTCTTTTCAGAAGTGGACCTGAGTCACTTTTTTGACCAAAATAAAAGTTCTTCAGAAGTTGTGTTTTTTTTTTTTTTTTAACATTGCAGCTGATGTACATTAATTCACAAACCGCATATAAAGGGCAAATGGGAGTGTATCTTAAAGGAATATTCCAGGTTCACAAGCTGTCGACAGCATCCATGGCATAGGGTCGATTTCCACATAATTAATTTGGCTTGCCTCTTACTTTATAAAAACAAGCAAAAATTGGGTTGTAATGCGTTGACAATAGAGGTCTGTGAAACTGGGATACATGCTACAATACTTTATCTCTTCTGTACGTGTGTTATTTTAACCCTTTCTTACGCTCTGCATAGGGCATCTGAACTGGGTTGACCCACCCTAGCCCACACACAGCCCAACCCAACACCGCTTCTGTGACCAACAGTTTCTTCTCAGAAACTCGGACATTCGATGCTATCAAAGGAAGTGCTCAAGTCTGTTGCAGCTCTTGGTGAAAAGTCACTTTTAGTACTTTAAACTTTTATAAGGATGCTTCTCGAAATCCATTACCCAGAGTTTATTTTTTGCAGGGAGCCCACGTGTGTCTGTGTCCCAGACAGATTGGAGACTCTGGGATTCGGCAGCATTAGTTGCATCATTCTTGTCAGAAGAGTATCTGAGTACATTTTTTGGCCAACTTAGAAGTTCTTCAGAAGATGGTTTGTTTATCATTGCAGCTGATGTACAGTAATTCACAAACTGCATATAAAGGGCGCATGGGAACATATCTTAAAGGAATATTTCGGAATATATACGTTCGGAATAACATGAGGGTGAACAAATAATGGCAGAATTTTCATTTTTGGGTGAACTTCCCCTTTAAATTTGTATGAACCTGGAAAAAAAATGTATACAGGGAGAACAACAACAACTGTGCTTTTGTCTTAAATCTTGTCCAGGTTGGGTAATGTAAGGATAACCTACTCCCCCACTGCCCCGGCCCTCAGATCATGCTATACTACCACATCCTGCCATTCCTGTGATAACTGCTGATGAATGAGCAGTGTAAACAGATTTTAAGCAATCTTCAGCAGATGCCCCCTTCCCACCACACTGCCTTTTGTGTCCAGCAGTTAGAGAAACTAACCACACGTATTCTTTTTCAAAGCCCTCCTCTGATGTGGCATCTCAGAACTCTTTCTAACCCCATTTCTTTCTTTCGCTACCCCCAAACCACTTGGTTCAAGCTGTAAAAACCTAAAATCCTCTTGCAAAAGTTATGCTTACAGCACAAAATCTACAAACCGCTGCTTTTCAGACATTTTACAAACATTCAGAAGGATGTAAACTTGAGTGTATTTGTGCATCGTGTTTCTCATCCGTTTCCTTGGCTTTGAGTTAGACTTTGATGACATGGATTTATATATGAGAACCATATGTGCTTTATTGTTGGAGGAGGGGTGAAGAATCTAATGCAACTCAACTTGATGAGAATCGAGGGAGTACTGAGGGGAAAAAGGCAAACATTAGAGACAGACAAGGAGGGGAACATATACCTCATGCATCTGATGTGGCAGTCCAGTCATTAAAGTCATAAGGTGAAGAAAGAGTCCAGTTAACTGTTGCAGGCCTGAGCTGAAGCAGGGGGGTTTCCTGGAGGATGTGACTGGGTCAGAGTGAGGGTAGCTGGGTTTGGTGCAGTAAGCAGGGGGAGGGTAGAAAGACTGATTCAGCAGCTCCTGGTGGGGAGTCTTTTCCTGCCCACTTTGGAAGTGTATACCTTTTAAACAAGGAGGGAAAGAACCAACACTGTGCGTTTAGAGATGCTGATTGTTTTACTTCCTAAAACCTGTTTCCCCCCCACACACACAATCTCTTGTCTGGAACAGTGGAAAAAACCTGCTCCGCTCACACCACACCCTGTCTAAGAGTAGATGGCATGTTTCCCATAGCTCAACGCATCAATGCAGGTGCCTCTTTTCTTTTATGTGTACTTCTAGCAAACTCAGCATTACCTAACTAGATTTATTCTGTACAGGCATGTTACAAAATGCAAACTCTCATGCCAATATGTATAATGTGTTTGAGTACCAGAACACATGTGAAGTGGAATAATAGTGGAATATTATGTTTTAGTAAATTCGGGAAAAAAATCTAATGAATTAATAAAAACAGGTGACAGGCAGTTCCCAATGGGGATATTCATACAAAACACGTTCTTTATGGATCCCTAAAGAGAACTAATCCCTAAAGAACACAAACTGTAAATAAACTATGTACATACATGTGAACATATGAATGCAATACGTTTAGATTTTTTTAAATGTTTTACAATTATATTTTAAAACGTTATTTAAATTAGAATTTTCCGTGATGGCAAAACTGAATTTTCTGCAGGCTTCGGTGTCACATGATCATTCAGAAATCATTCTAATATGCTAAATTGGTGCTCAAGAAAAACAACTTTTAATCAATTGTGCAAGCAGTTGTGCTGCCTAAGGTTTTTTTAATATATAATTCGGACATTCTTTTGTTCAGTACGTGGACAGATCGTTCAGAAATACATATTTATTTGTATTTATTAATTAATTTTTACTATCACCTTTGATCAATTCAATTTGTCCTTGCTGAACAAGAGTATTATTTTTTTAATGTATGGAATACATATGGAAATGTATTTAGAGAGATTGCCAAATTTCATTGTTACTATTGCTTGTAGGTGTTACAAAGCCCATTGGAACAGTATATGATTTCTGATTCACTGTTTTATCGCTTGAAACAAAAACCATATGTGTCCTACATTAAGACTTGTTTTTACTTTGCATTATTTATGGTAATTTACATCCCATACAGGCTGTGGAAAACATGTGTTTGCATTTAGGAGCATCACGCTCGCATGCCTAATGTTCATTCCACATATAATTGTTATTTCTTTATATTGGAATCGTTTTTCCCCATTAACAGATCATTTTAATTTTTAAAACATTCACAAGAGCATATCTACCTGATAAATATATGGTAGTGTTCACTAGCTAACTCCCCAAAACAGTTAGCAAAATGGCTGAAAATAATTTGGGCTAATCGCTGAAGTGATGGTCCAAGTTAGATTTTGTGCATTTTTTGTGCATTTTATATCATCCTTTGCTATTGTATAAAAACAATGTTTTATTACGTGCATGTAGCTCGGTGGTTAGTAAATAAACATATTTGAAAGATGGCTTTTTCCATCATATTCTTTGAATCTGTTTTACTTGACACTTCAAAGTCTATTCTTTTTCCCATTAGGCTTGAAAAAACAGGAATTATCTCCATATTGAAAGAAGTGGAGACTGTCAAGTAGAGGTGCTAAATAACATGTGACTGACTTCACTTGAACAAGCAGAGCAGCATGAAGACGTAAAATGGATCACAAAGAGCAGGCAAGTCTCTTCTTTGCCCAGAGACCTTCAAAAAAAGATAGAATGTGTTTTAAGAGAGACACTTGAAATGTTTGTGGTGCTGCTAATGTTTTCAGTTAAGCCTTGTTTAAGAAAAAAAGTGAGTCACTTAGCAGAAACTGAGGAAACTCAACTCTACTTGCCTGGGGAAAAAGAGAGAGAAATGGAGGGACTTGTGGGCAGAGCAGAAAGTGCTGAGGTTGTTGTTCATACTGCAGAATCAGCTGGGAAAAGATTGAACTTGTTTAAAATGTGCACAGAGTGAAAAAGATGGAGTACTTGTGTAGCGGGATACGCTCTGACTGAAATACATACAATACGTAGGAACAACAAAGCAGTCCTTGAAGGGCTATCGTTGCGTATCATGTTGGCTTGCACTGCACTTTTATGTTTAGACAAATGTCTGATCAAGTTACAGGTTGTATAATTTGTATTACATCAACAGTATGTGCACAGATAAGCTGTGTTTTCCTCCCTCTCTCATGCAGTGTGCTGGTATTGAGGCAGTTTGTATTCCAGATGTTGTTGATGGAATTCTCCTTGATCGTTGGCCTCTGAACGTCCGCCCCCCTCGCTTCCCTAAAGCCTCGTGACTGGATCCAGAGTGCCAAAACATTATCCATCTCCAGCTGCTTATTCCAAAAAGCAAGTACATTCGGCTGTCTCCATTAAAAAGGATACAAACACACAAATGAGTATCATCTCTCACTTACACATATGTTTGTGCCTCAATCAGTATCTGAAAGTTGAATAATTTTCAAAAGCGCGCACACACTCGCATTATAACAGAGATATGTTTCCTGGTGGACCATGCCAAAAGGGTTTGCAGAATTATAATCATTCTTGGTTTCACTTAATCCTTGGACCTAGCCTGCTTTTTCCGTCCCATTTATATGGCCAAGTGTTTCCGAGTGCCAGCAAAAGAGAGGAGAGAGAATTATGGACAGAAATGACAAGAAAAAAAGCAATTCTATGCAAAAGACATAAGCTTATGTGGGGCATTGTAATTTACAGTCTTAAAATTAAAGGTGCTTCACGATGCCATAAAGAACCTTTAACATCTGAAGAACCTTTCTGTTTCACAAAAGGTTCTTTGTGGTGAAAGGTTCTTCAGATTATAAAAGGTAAGGAAGAGAACCTTTGACTGAATGGAACCAAAAATGGTTCTTCTATGGCATTGCTTGAAGAACCTTTTGAAGCACCTTTATTTTTAAGAGTGTATGTGTGAAAGTGCAGGGTGTTTGTCTTATTGTGTGGTCATGAGGAACAGGAGAGATATGCTTCTTACAGGGGACTCTGGGAGATAACAAGCAGTTCGGAAAATATGGCCAAAGAAGGCAAGACGTCTTGGACTTGGATGCAGGTTAAGAGGAGCAGCTGGAGATTAGGACAGAGAACTGTTTTTTCTTTCACCTCGCTGATGTGCAGGAGAGTGAGTGGGCTAAACAAACACGTTAAAGGGATAGTTCACCCAAAAATAGAAATGATGTCATTGTTTACTCACCCTTAGTGTCCAAATGTGACTTCCTTTCTTTTACATTTCACAAAAAAATATATTATGGACAAAAACACAGACATTTCTCAAAATATCTTCTTTTGTGTTCCTTCATACAGGTTTAAAACGACACGGGGTGAGTGAATAATGACAGAATTGTCCTTTTTGGATGAGCTATCCCTTTAAATGTTTTCTAAATGTTTTATAATGTTTGGTAGACACAGAAAGTCAAAAAAAAGAAACAGCAAAGAAAACTTACAAAATATTTTATTTTTGACTTAAACATTAAAAAAGGTTTGAAACGAGCACAATTTATTTCTAGATAATGATCATCATCATTTAAATATTATTATCATTATTGTTTTTATTCAAACTTTAGATTCCCATTTTTAAAAAGCACCACAAGTTTCCAATAATTGTAAACACAGTGAAAATATCATTTATATATTTAAAATTTATTTGTTCAAAAATACAAATCCACCCATTCACTTTTCCCCAAATTAAGGCCATTTCATAAGACATACATTATTGCCTGTCCAGCAGGACATATTTAATGACAATTGTTAAAATAAAATTAAAAAACACATTCTTGACATAGAGAACAATAACAATAATAATAATCATAATGATAATTACATCATCATTATCAATAATAGTAATTATTAAAAATACAGTACGATATAAAGCCACACTACTGGAGGACACAGACAGACACCACAGCTTTGCAGGCATGGTTAGTGGGATAAGTATCAATTATCTTTGGAATGGCACATGACTTTGGTTTCTTAACCTGAGTTGGGAGTTGCATGGGGTGGGAGCGGAACCCTGTGTTGCTTTAGTAAAATAATTACCTTTCATGAGCCAATGCAAATAATTTTTATGATATCTGGTAACATTGTGCATAGGAGAACACATCAAAAGTACTATGGTGGTCCCATGGTTCAGCGATGGCAATACCATGGTACGGAATGATTACGATTTTCATGCACAAAGGTATTTATATAGTACTAGAGAGAATACCATGGTACTGTGGCACCTTCTGACCGACTTATCTAGTTCATGCATCCTTAAATAATTAAAACATTTACTGAAACTACACTCACAAAAAGCAATTTCTGACTAGAAAAATGTAAATCTAGTTTAATCTGTTTGTATGAATTTTCACAAAAGTTGAACAATTTCAAATTTCCCCCCCAGGTTTTTTCATCACTGAACATCATAAAATGCCATAACATGGCATGACATTCAAAAACCATGGTAGTATGGTTTTGTTATAAAAGTTGCATGAGGCTGCTGGAAATGTGATAAGCATTGGCCGCAACCTGAGATAAGTACAAAGTCTTCTGATTGTGACAAACGTTGTTTTTGATAGAGAGTAAGAATTCACAATGAGTCAGACATACAACAACAATCACAACTTTAAAATGACATTTACAAAAGGCTAAACAAACAGCGATGAGCTGGCGTCATTGGCTACACCAGAAGGGAAAGAAGAGAAAGACATTGAGAGAAGAGGGGAGAGATGAGGGGGAAAAACAAGTACCGTATGCCTTTATGCAGCGTGCGGGAAGAACTTGACACAGGTGTGAAAGCAAAATGTTCAAAACCACTAATTACTAAATATAAAAATGCAAAGATTTGTTTGAGTGGCATCATTTCTAAAGTAAACAACAAAGGGTCCCTTTTTGACCAAAACCATTTTTTTAGACGTGCTTTTCTCATTTTGGTTTTGCTTTGCTAGTAAGTCCCCTTCTTCCATATTCTCAATTCTCTCCTCCCCTCCCCTTTCTTCCATAATCCCTTCTTAATCATTTAAACCTTGTCCAGTAGGGAGCGTTGGCAGTAGAGCAAGCGTCTTGGTGTGCCGTACCTGCGGAAGAAGAGAAGTGCTCCGAGCGTAAGGATCACGCAGACCAGCAACATGAGTGGCACCACGACGGCAGCCACTCCTCCTCCGCTGCTGGGTGTGTCTTCGACCTCGATTATGATCACCTCTGTCTCCTCCTTTTTGCCCTTATCTTCAGTCTTGTCTTCCTCACGTGTGCGGTCACGTTCACGCTCTCGTTCACGTTCTCTTTCCCGCTCCCTTTCACGTTCTCTTTCGCGCTCACGATCACGGTCACTTCCTCCGCCTCCACCCCCTGTATTGGAGTCCTCATTGGGACAGCCCATCCAATCCCTAAGCGCAGACTTGGGGTATCCAGGCTCCACTCTTAATAACTGGTTGTTAAACTTCCAGTACTTGTTGGCTTTGTAGAAGTAGGTATAACCTGTAAAATGTAAGAGCGGAAAGGTCAGGACTATACAATGGCAGCAATCTTTGGCCCAAAGCTTTCATCCTGACTTTGTTTCAATAAAACTTATATTAGAATATGGGAGGGAATGGGGGTCAGGAAATGACACAGGCCAGATTTATGTCCTAACCATGCACAACGCCACCAATGATTTATGCTATATAAATAAATAAAAATATGATATATGTGCATGTGTGTCTATTATATTAATATTACCAATGGGGTAATATTAATTTCTTTTATAAAAATATATATATAGTAAAAACAATAATACTGTAAAATATTATTACAATACCTTTTTTATATATATTATTATATTTCAAAATGTTATTTATCCATCACAGGCGATGCTGAATTTTCAGCAGCCATGCAGATTTTGGTGCTCAGCATTTCTTATTTTTAGGATTCTTTGTTGAATAGAAAGCTCAAAAGAACATAATTTGTTTGACTTTTGTGACATTATAAATGTTTAATGCATCCTTACTGAATTATAATATTGATTTCTATCAAAACAATATGAGTGAACTGAAAACGTAAAACTAATTGGCTGTGATTTTATCATATTACAGTGTTTTTACTTTTAGAATGAACAGACAAATGCTTAGAATAACTGGAAATGTGTTGTGTATTATTATCACATAGTAAATGGTTGCGAATAGGTGTTTTCTTGTGTTAATGAATAATTCTGTGTGCATATGTCACACGACTGACAATGTACTATGCTGTAGAATGGACAAAGAACAACCATGTCAGAATGAGAAGGCTTATTATTATGAAAGACTGGAGGTTAATTTAAAAATCAGAAGGTCGGTGAAAGGCTTACTTTGATCTCGACTCATGAAGGCAGCCTTTATGTTGTCTGGAACGCCTTGCCATGTACTCATTGGTTTGGGGTAGTCTGGATCCACTGACTGCGTGTCTTCATTGTAGCGATAATATCTGATTGAATATAAGAAATAGTTTCAGATCTAAGCTCCCTTTGTTCTCATGCCTTGCATTATGGGATATCAAAGCTACTGACTTGCTTCCTCTGAAGAAGTAGGTGTTGCCTGTAGGGGTGTACAGAAGGGCTGCGTCCAGTTTGTCCTTTGGAAGACCGTTCCCCATTTCTCTCAGAGTCTTCGGGTAACCTGACTCCAAGTTTGATTCAGTGAACACCCAGTGCCTGTCCCCTGCAAACCAGAGATGATATTAATTCTGAAGCAATAAGCAGGCCTGTTAAAGCCAAAGAACAAAATCCCACTTTTTCTCCATTGAAATCATACGATCGAAGAGGACAAGTACCTTTAAAGAAGACAAATTTCCCATCTTCTCTTTCATAGGCAGCATTAATATCTGTAGGTAGACCTCTCCAGAAATGTCCGATTGGCATAGGGTAATTTTCCATAACCTGATTATTACGAAGGCGCCAAAACCACTTATCCTAAAACACAGGGACAGGAATTGTGATGAACACACATACCACATGATCTCCAACTCCAAGCCAATGCGTACACACATATTCCATCCGTACCTTAAACACAAACATTTCTCCTCTGAAAATGCCAATGGTGTCAAAATGGCCTGCGCAGATGTCAGGACCAAAGCTAGGTCCTCCGGGCCTGTATGGTGTGGGATATGGAGTGTGGTGGGGGGTCTGCGGGGTGACAGGTGGTCTCGGACGGCCTCCGGTGTTTGGTCCTACACAGCGCAAAAATTCATTTTTGTGAATTAGTTCATTCGCATCGGTTGATTCGTAAATGATTAACTGATTAAACAAATAGTCTTCACTATATTTTTGACTCTGTAACATAAATTATGGTTTTATTAGTTGTACTTATTGTATAATGTTCAATTTAATGTTCAGTTAGCTTTATTCATCAAGCAGATTTTTTTATCCAAATCGAATAAGGTTTGAAAAGCAAACCAGAATAATTTGCTAATGCTAATTTGGTTTGTTTTTCTGCAGAATTAAATAGTATGATAGTGCAAGTGATTTATAAATACATTGTAAATATATAATTTTAGCTTTAGTTAATGATAACCCTGCCTTGAACAGAACTACGGTGTGGTTTAGCAATTCAAGTTGCAGTGATATTGATTGTTTTACCATAAAGCTGCTGAATGCCTTTACGGTCGTCTTCAGGAAGCTCAAAGTTCTCGGTGTCCATCCACTGGTAGAAGGGAGCCATGATGGCGGAGGGGTCATTTGAATGTTCCAATCCCAGGGCGTGACCCAATTCATGCACAGCCACCAGGAACACATCATTACCTGAATGAAAGTAAGAGATTACCAAGTCAGCACAGGTTAGATTTGGCAAACCTTAAGTAGCATGTTGTATAATTGTGCAGCACACATTAAAAACAACTATTTTGAGACGCTAAGAATAGATAGAACATAATGACAGCTGAGAGCTATTATTCTGTTCTTTCAGAGCTTGTTTTGGGGCATTCAGTTCACAGCAGGGATACGTCAAAGAAAAGCTTTTCGGAAGGAGATGTTCCAAACATTACCATGAAAAGGTAAGGTTGATTCAACCCAATTCAATGAAAGTGTGCACAAACACAATTTGCCTGGACTTGCCTCACTCGTTCTATCACACAAATATTCAAACCCAACAAGTCTGAGTTTTTCTGATCTCACTTATTCATGTGTAAACAAGAACCGCCATACATACTGACAAAAGCAAGTGAGATCCTTGGGAGGTCTAGAATATTTTAGCTAACTTCTGGGGTTTTAAACTCCTTACCCAAAAGGTCACTGTTGCCAATGGTCCAAGGTTCTGCTGCGTCAAAGTGTGTATCTCCTCCAATGCCATTGCCTGGGAAGTAAGCATGAGCCAAAAATCCTCCTTCGCCGTCAAACGGACTGGCGTCGCCGTGAAAACCATCGGCGAAGAAGAGCATGATGTCAGCAAACTCTTCAATCTTGTCTCTGATGTCACTGTAAGGGATCTCTCGGAATCGCAAAGGGGTAATTCTTTCCCACACTTTGAAGGCTTTTCTGATTGCCTCAAACGTTTCGTATTCCCCAACTTTTGGTGTGTAGTTCTGTATGCTGTGAAGAGATAAGAAAGGATGAATTGGAGAGGAAAGTAGGGCATAGGAAAAAGAGGAATATATGATGGAAAGGGGGAGAGAAAGTGATTTACATTACAGACAAGTCACACAGGAATTTTGGCCGTGGCTGTAGTGGAGCAGAATCATATAGTAGGCCAAAGATGACTTTTCCATAAGTGTGGTGCATATTTAGTAAAGCATAGCCACAGCCATATTAAACATTTATGACAGCAAACCTCAATTAATTGGTAATGGTTTGGATGGGAGTTTTGTGCCTAAAATGACCTAAATACAGTTATTAATATTGATCCAGCAGAATGGAGTTAAAGTTGTCTCTTACCAGAATGTGATCTCATTTTTATCCCATTTGAGTCCCTGGATTGCGTAGCGCTTCTTTCTCAGGTTGCTTTTCAGTTCGGCTCCAAACTTGTCTGGGACGCCGCAGCGGGGCTTCTTCATTGACCTGGCAATCACCATTCAATACGTTAGATCATCCACCGCACAACAGATTTAATTTCAGTGATTTTGGACAGGATGGCCGTTAATTTCTGTCCTCATAAATCATCCGTGCCTCATTGCAAACCAGTGGAGGATTGCTGACACAATGCTCTAGTTTTCCTATTCTTCTCCTTCCATGATTAACAACCACATAACTGATGGGCCAAAATAATTCCAGAGATATCTCTAAGCTCTTGAATCTCTTGAACTAGCCACAGGTGTTCAAAAAATGCAAAACGGATTCCATGGAGAGAAAATCATCTAGACCCATTTTTTTGTTATTAACTGGACATGGAAGCACTAAATACACTTCACATTAATAGACTGCTGCATGAATCATGTGGGCAGTTGTCTTACTCAAGAGTTGCAGGATCTATGTTGCCGGTGACTTTCAGGCCGTAGAATCTCTGCATGGCAGCAATGGCAGAGGAGACGGATTGAGGAGAGCGGGCCGTATGTGTGCGGAGATCACCGGGTGGCAAGTAACCATATTGCTGTAGCCATGCCTAGAACAAGAGAGAAAGAGAGACAAAGGTACTTGTTATTGGACACAAACCTTTTGTTAATTTTCAGATATATTAAAATGTTTTCTGTTTTTAAGTTGAGGTGCATGGGTATATACTGTTATGTAGATGTAGAGGTTAGTTAGTTCTGACTATGGCATTAAACTCTATATAAAAAAATTCTCCTTTTATCTGTTTTTTAGAGGTATCTGCAAAAGAACAACAACAACAACCCTGTGTTGTCTTTTTAGCAATTGTTACAATTTAACAAAAAAAACACCTTGCTTTTTACTAGGGATGTGCAACAGCGATCGAGTACTCGGCCGTGACAGCGATGATCGATCATAAAAACGATGATCATGGGGAAAAAACATTCTGATTGGTTATAGCAGCGCTTTGGGCGGCACCCTGAGCTCTGATTGTTTTGCATGCAAGAGAAGAGAGAGAGAGAAGCTTGGCTTTGAAGTCACGTAGTGATGTCTGGGATAGCTACATACATATCTGATTCATCTAATATAGGATGCTTTGGGATATTTTTCTTATAGAATTAGAAAGCATCACAGCCCTTTTCAACAAGAGGCCTTTCTTGAGTACCAAATCAGCATATTTCTGAAGGATCGTATGATACTGAGGAGTAATGGCTTGACCATTGCAGGAAGATTTTACATTTTGAAATATTTGAAAGATAGAAAACACTTAAGTATTGTATTGCAACATAATATCATTGTTTACTTTTTATTTTTTTTATTTTATTTGGTGCCTTAGTGAGCAAAAACAAAAATATTACTGTAATTTTTCTTACCACAGTTTTTAACTGAAAAAATTTGATAGATTCATCAATGAAACAAGAAAAAATAATTGCCAACAAGGTAAGAAAATGTTATGTAAATTGTATGTGGATATAATTCTTATTTTATGCAATTTTGCTTCTCAAATACACTCTATATTGTTTTAACAATGCTAATTATTACTGGAAAACTAGGCAAATAATTTATCAAGAAGATGATTTTTTTGGGGAATTGGCTGGAATACAGTTGACAAGAATTAATTTAGTGGGTAGGAGACTCACAAACCCATGGGATTGGGCAGAGTTCTTTTCCACAGTTCATGACACAAATCACTTATTGCAATGGCTAATTATTACTGGAAAACTAGGCAAATAATTGATCAAGAAGATGATTTTTTTTTTTGGGAATTGGCTGGAATACAGTTGACAAGAATTAATTTAGTGGGTAGGAGACTCACAAACCCATGGGATTGGGCAGAGTTCTTTTCCACAGTTCATGACACAAATCACTTATTGCAATGGCTTGTATTCAAAATTCACTTAAACAAATACTTCTAAACAAATGTATATCTTATGTGTCTAGACTGGTTTATGACCTTGCTTTCCTTTAAGGCAAAAGAAAGAAGCTGCATTTTCTCTATCTTGAAACTGAGTCAGTGATGCCACAAACACATTTCTGTTTGTGCGAATATAGGATGATAGATGAGATAATGAAAGGTGAAATGTTATCTGTCTGTGACTCCCTCAGGGAGACCGATACTGTCTACAGTTAAACCAAACTGTCAGCCAGTAATTTCCCAGGGAATTTCTGGTTAATACCATTGAAACCTCAGAGACAGAGCCCTTATCCTGTAATCTCTCTTTCCCTACCCCCTCCAGCATTCTCTCTCTCACACACTACTGCAGGAATGAAGGGCAACAATGTAGACGGACTCAGCACACCCTCGTTCAGCTGTAGCTCATACAGAGAAAAACACGTGCATCACATGATTTGGCTGTTGTAGCTTGTGCGGTCTTTGTGAGTAAAGTGTCAACAGAAAGAGGTTCCTCAGCATGATCAGCATGTTTTATGTTTATAATGGCTGAATGTGTTTTTGACTGTGTCTTGGCAGCAGATGTGATTACGTCCACAGTCAGATGCTTCAAAGCATGTATTCCAAGTTGATGTAATCCTGGACATTTTGTTTTTAAGAACTTCCTGTTTTCTTGTACTTTTATTCCTCAGTTTTTTTCTTTTGCCTACGGTATAGTGATTTTTCTAAACTTCCACAAAAGTTCTTCTCCATTCCTTTATATCATCAGACATTGTGAGTCTGTGACTCACTCTCAGTCCTTCACAGCACAAACAAAGTTTCAGTGTGTTATATCCATATGAGGAAAAAAGGCTGTTAATGGGATATGGATTGTCAGGGGATAGCTGAGATTGTGATAGATGAACGTGTCCCCTATGCAATCCAGTGGCTAAAATTGGATACAATTGAAATCCCATTCTTGTAAGAGAAACCTTAACTCCATTCTGCTTGATTAATAACATGTAGTGAATTGAAAAAGGACAAACATCACGAGTGATGTCTTTGCAGTTGCGCAACATTTCTTGCATCTCTCAAAAACAAGTTTGAAATTAGAACTCAAGCACATCCCGGCAGTCAGAGTCTACCTCTTTTGCTAGTACTTCCTGTCTTTTCCACAAAAAAGATTTTTTTAATTTTCACAGAAAAGTTAACTCATTATTCACCAAAGTTATAAGATTTACTGGAATTACTGTCATCCATCACTTCTGTTGTATGCTAAAATTGTGCTGCAAGGTCATCGATGATCGGTCTATGATTATGTCATTATACTAAAATACAAGACCACATACTGGGAAACATCTACGTCAAAAATTGCAATTTTTTTACCATTTGAAATGAATAATCAGGTGATCTCATATCCACCCAGACCTATTTCAATAACCAATTTCTAGTTTTAATCTAAAATCTAACCAGTTTTAATCTAAAGAAAAAGATGAACACCTTTCACACATTGAGGTGGTTGTGGGTAGGTGTTATTCACATTCAATTCAAAGGAAAACTGAAAAAGTCATGACTTTTTATTAAATTATCTGTCAACCTTCTTCAGGCATTTTAGCTTGAGATATACCTGAAAATTTAGTTTTGCAAGATTTGACAAGTGTACAAGACTTTTTCTATGTTCATAAAGGAGCAATAGGCTCCATATTGTGTTTGAGCGCATATGGACATTCAAATCAGAGAGACTTGAGAGAAAGACATGCAATTTTAATGGAAAATGAGTCACAACTTCCATTCTCTCTGGGCCAATGGAATAACACAGAATCTGGGTGAGCGTGTGGTGAATCCAAATCCAATGAAGCCAAATCATAAAAATGCAGTTCAACTGCTCAGCTTATGCTAATGAACGTCAACAGCTGGCTAAATGTATCAACACCGTTACATCAACACAAGATCCATTGGAGTTTACACTACCACAAGTTTACCACTGAAGTATACCTATCACGAAAACAAAGTTTACTCTGCAAATTCATGCACTATGAAGTCCCTAAATTCCATGTATTTCATTTAAACTTGGAATAAATTGATCAGTGGCCAGTCATTCATGCATTCATTTATTCG
This sequence comes from Gymnocypris eckloni scoliostomus, assembly GCA_027564155.1. Lineage (NCBI taxonomy): Eukaryota > Metazoa > Chordata > Actinopteri > Cypriniformes > Cyprinidae > Gymnocypris > Gymnocypris eckloni. The sequence goes on from CM050422.1 coordinate 9,632,400, forward strand.
AAATTGGATGCTTGGTGGAAAAAGTCTGAAGTTACTAGTTATAATCATCTTTCCATGTATTTTATAGATCAGTGGATCAGATTTTTATGCCTGAGGCACTTGGCTGTTTGATAAAAATATTTTTTCAAATGGAAAGTGCAAAATAGGATCATCATTATTAAATAGGAAAGGATGTTGGAATTAATTTTCCAGTACTTTTTCAGACCTACTGCAAAGGTCCGTGGTTGATTGGCTTAAGTGACAGAGGAACTGGACAATTTGTAGTTCAATTCAGCCTTTCATTTTCCTGTTATTCTCTTGCTTCTGAAATTACATCACTTTTCAGCCTACAATAAGTTCTATTCTTTATGCAGACTTGCATCATTCACACCCCACCACATTTCCTGCCTAAAAAGATCCCCATCTCTTTGTGTCTCTTTTCTGTAACATGCCACCCCCTTCCACCTCCCACTTCCTTCCTTACGCTTTGACACTACATCACTAACTGCTGGCATCATCTCACATCTGTTCTAAAGCCATGTGGTCAAGGCCGAATGGAAAAATCCCCTGGCCATTTCCTTTGGTTCTGTCCTATAAAGGATGTGACTAGCCAATAGCCATATGTGGCCAATTGCACATCCCAATAAAGTACTATGATGCAAAGCTCCATAGAAGTTCTTCAGGTGATTTATTCATGACCACTGCTGTCAATGACGAGAAGCGTACTAAAAATAGCATGTCATGGTTTGTGTGGGAGTATATGACTTTCACAACAAAAGGACGTAGATATTGACACTAATATTGTCTAAAACCACAGGTGTGCATGAGTCTGTAACTTAAGGATATCCTTAAGGAACTAGGAGAACTTCCAGCAGGATTGGGATGACTTCCTGTTAGCCAAAGTGGAGAAAGAGAGGAAGAAAGGAGCCCATATGGAGTTTTCCGCCCTTTCTAAATCTCTTTCTCCTCTCTTCTTTGACTGTAACTAAGGACAGATGTCATCCATTAAATTCCGCAGCTTATAGGAGCAGAACCCCCATCTCATCTTCAGCATACCCATCAACAATCTGACCACAACATTGCAGGCATGACTTTTCCTGTTCTCTTGTGGTAATTGGTCGTTCTTTTTGCATCCTCAGCATCTTTCATTCTCTGCGGTCTCTTACTTGACCTTAACTCAGAATCCTTCACTCCTCTTCTATTTTCCAAGTGTTTGCTTTGATCAGAGAGATCAGAGATTCTTAAAGCTAAACATATGTGACTGAATAGTGCTAATGACTGGCAGCTGATAAAAGCTTTCCCATATGAAAATTTTATTTTAAAACCTCACAATGGTAATAACATCCATAGTATAATCATTTCACTCATTTCACTCATCTTTTCAAAGTTAAATTGGAAATTAGTGTGATATAATTTAAGATTAAATATACAATTAAATCTTTTAATTCTAAATGTATAATTAGAAAAATCTCTTGAAAATGTCACGTTATATTTTTAATTAAGATGAAAATGAAGCCTATTTTAAATGGTACATAAAGTTGTTTTGCATCATGACATTATTTTCATGACATTTAAGCACATCCTCCTGAAATGTTTGGATGTTTTACTTGTATCTGTTTTATTGGTAATTCCTATTATTTAGAAAATGACTGTAATATTTTATGATTATTGTTTAAATCAAACAAAATTAAAGATGAGGGGTGAAATAAGACTCAGACGTGTACAAATCCATGAGAATAAGAAAACATTTTCTGTGCTTCAAAAATGAAATTGTACATGAAAATGTGTTTAATGTCAATGCAAAAAGGCTTTATTTTTTATGCCAATAAGAATTTATTTCCAGATTTTGTAGTGAAATATCACCCCGCCTGTTCTTGACAGGTATTGTGAGAGTCACACTATTAAGACTTTAAATTAAGCACCACTCATTTTCAGTCTTCCTAAATCTGTACAGCAGGAGTCTCATATCATACAGTCTTTTGATTGACAAGAAATGACCCAGTTCAGTGAAAGTCACACGTGCTTTGACATGCATGTACTAAAGTATAGTAGGCTAACTATTGCCATATATATATATATATATATATATATATGTGTGTGTGTGTGTGTGTGTATCATATTTTACGTAGTTCATTTATATGGATTTTAGTACATAGGCTAATTGTGTGATATAGAATGCAATATTTTTTATATTTAATTTGTTATTTATATATTATTATTATGCAGAGGTGATATTCATACCTTCACACAAAGTAAAGAATCTGCCACCGCACAATAGATCAAGATGTTTTTATCATTAATACAGACATCTCGAGAAAAATGCAGGATACTCACCTCAGGTTTCGTGTCTTGTCTTGAGGACGATCTGTGCGCGCACACAAATATTAGGAGCAACAGCTCCGTTAACCGGCTCCAAATCATTCTTCTGTCGATGAGTCCTTTTGGGAAACACGTTTATTAATTTAATAAAGTTTGGCTGCCGTTGCAACTGTCAAAACATAACCGCGCTTTAAAAAACTAGCGTCTGCAACTTTTGTGGTACGAAATAGACGAGAACTTTGACTTCTCCAGGAGAAAGGGAGACTGCTTAAGTTTATAAAAATGTAAACAGTTGCTGCAATAAATTACTAGTGCATCGCAGTGACTGGTACTCTATAGTGCTAAAATCATACTGCTAAACTAAGCGCTGAAAATGTTGCATCGAGAGAACCCGCTATGAAGATGAACAGTTTTCCTTGCGAAATTTCTCTTTGTCTTATTTCTCTGTCATTGCGCTAGTTGGTTCAAATCTTCATATGCACAGCAGCCCCTTTCTCCGGGCTGTAGACGTGGTCGCTCGATAGGTGTTGCCAAAAAACTGATCCTGAAAAGCCAAAGCCCTCCCTCCGCAACATTAGCCCATCCCGTTCCCTTCAACTGCTCGAACTTAATGGCCTTGCTGACGACCTTCTTCTGCTTTGCTTGGCTTGACCTTGTGGACAGAGAAAATACTTCATCTGCTATAGTTTTTTTCCACTTTAACTAGGCTATTGTTCAGCTTTTGCCAGTTTAATTCATGATTTTGCTTAACATTCGTTTGGTGTTTGCCATCTGTCTGTTTGCGGTACTTCAATGACTGGTCAAAACATGCTAAAGCAATAATCAAGCATGACAAAATGTATAATTTCAACTGATTGAATGGAAACATATGCGCATAATGCCAGGGCATTAATTTAAATTAAATGGCATTTTTAATGTTATTGTTTATGTTATTATGACAGCTGTAGAATTAAAAATAGGTGTGAATATGCAAGTCATTGAAAAGTCCCCCACCATGGTATAAAAGTGTAGGCTATTCCCTTTAACTCTAATTTATTGAATTTAATAATACATTTTTTAGATTGGGACAATTTTAAATAATTTTACATTTGAAAACGTTTACAGTGGTGTATTTTATCCAGGCTGACTTACAATTCATTTATAATTTAACAGCATTTCAGTGGCAAACTGATGTACAGTATACTTTCTTGTTTGTCAAAAAAACAGGTTTTGTCTTCAGCCTATAAGAGCTACACTGCCTCACAGTGGTGAGATTCTGTCATTGCATGCTTTCTTACATAAGGGAAAAATATACACTGAACAAAATTATAAACGCAACACTTTTGTTTTTGCCCCCATTTTTCATGAGCTGAACTCAAAAATCTAAGAATTTTTTATGCACACAAAAGGCCTATTTCTCACAAATATTGTTCACAAATCTGTCTAAATCTGTGTTAGTGTGGACTTGTCCTTTGTCGAGATAATCCATCCACCTCACAGGTGTGGCACATCAAGATTCTGATTAGACAGCATGATTATTGCACAGGTGTGCCTTAGGCTGGCCACAATAAAAGGCCACTCTAAATAGCATTAATACATAGATTTAAATAGCACTATCTTGTACCATAATGATGTAAAAAAAAAATGCAAAGAGTAAGAAAACTTGTTCCATTCACTGTAATTTACGACATGAAGTGCATTAAACATTATATTACATCAAGGTTTCCCAAACTAGGGTTTGTAAAGGAAATGCAGGGGGGTTGTGAGTTTAATGAAAAGCTGACAATTAATTTAGAGGAAAGTCTCTTCACTCGGTGGCCATATTGAAACCCTTCTTAAACCTGAATTTTTTTGTAAATCCAGTGGTCAAATGCTGTCGCCACACGACTAATGACTGATCTTTGCGTGAATGTCCACAAAACTGGACTTTATATACATACATAATATGTATATAATCGGTAGGCCATTTTAGGAAAAGAGAAATTTAGGAGAATCAATGACTTATGAATAATTTATTGCTATTGTGTGAATAATATGTAATCATGTAATCCATAAAAATGAACTGTAGTCTGAATACTTACGAGTATTTGAAAATGTAATTTACTCTAATTACAAGTACTTAATTTTTGGAATCTGATTACGTAATCCAGATTACATGTAATCAGTTACTACCCAGCTCTGCTAACAAGGAGCTTTCCTTTAACTTTTAGAAGAGATTCCATCCTTGTTGCGTGGATGAGGTTTATTTCCCTCTGCGGGGTTGTCATGGTGCAAGAGATTAGAGGCCAGTCCTCAGACAGATTGTCAACGCTTCCTCCAGTTTCTCCCTCACTACGCTTGATGTGGCACACACAGAAGCAGTGCAGAGGAGTTTGATTGTGTTAGGGAGTGAACAGATTAGGGATGCCTATATGTTTCCCCTTAGACCACCAAGGAAGAATAAAATCACTGTAGATGAGATTTATACTCTAAACAACAACAACAAAGATTGTGTGATTAAAAGAAATGCATATTCTGGTTCTTGTCATGAATACACTGTTTTTTATTTCCTTTTTTATCTTTTAGCTGTACCGTGAAATTACAAGTCACAGTCAGACTCATACACCCAATTCATTTCTATGGAAAGTACATGTAAAAGTATCCAGACAAAGAACAAACATCACCAAAGAAACAAACATTTACACCAAGAAATATAGAAAGGGTTACCTTTTAAGCTACATAGTGGTTCATCTCAGAATCAGTCAATTTATGTATATGTTTTTCAATAGCTACTCTGACTGACAATAATAAAGTAACAGGAGCTTACACTGACATTCAGGCTTGTTAAACAATCTTACCCCTCTTTAGTCTAGTTGGTGTTAAGAGCAGTATATTGTCTAATACTGTACAGCTGGACAGGACAAACATGGACACAATGGACATAGGTTGAGAGTCATATTTACAGTTTGGTATTTTGGTAAACTGTTAAGTGAAATCCTGAAGATTTAGTACAAGTCAAGAATATTTATTGTGAATTTACATAATGTAAATTTTATGAAGTGTTTAAAATATCAGCTTGTTAAAAGCAGTTGTTCACAGTTGGTTTGCCCTAAGAAAACAATGCAACATTTACTTCCTCTTGGCTCCAGCTGTACTGTCTGTATTACGTTTTTTGATTAGGGCATATTTTTACACATTTGAGCTTATTATGAAAACTGATATGAGCTTGAATTTTTGACCAAAGATTGATAACAATCATTTGTGCATGGCTGCCCTGGAACAAGGTATTGACAAGGAGCGTTTTAAGTAAGTAATTAGTATATTTCTTCATTTGAAATGCACACCCTCCAAATTATACCATTCTTTATGGATTTTGATCAAAAACACAGCATGTTTCTAAAATGTTTTTTTTAAGAATAAAGAAATGGTATACCAATATAATAAATTGAGGAAATGATCAATTATGTCATCATTGGCTTAGTAAATTTTGGTCTGTTCCTCACCCAAAGCTACTGTTCAAATCCTTAGCAACCTTAAGACCTTAACTTTGGAAAAGTAAATGAATCCATCTTAGCTTACACAGACAACATACTTTACATTTATCTAAAAGAACATCACACAATATTCAAGGAAGTACTATAAGATATTTAGACATCATTACATATATTAAAATACACAATGCAGGTATTTTAATATAAAGGATCTGGGTTAAAGATCATGGACATTTTTTAAAAGAAAAGAAATAACCCTCTATGTGTGGGGTTGTGGTTTTTTCAGTCTAGAGTCATAGTTCCATAATATCCTTCAGGTTTCTTCCCTTTTGTCAGCTATTAAATTCATCTTAATACATTATTTCTGATTCTTGTAACAGGGTCGAGGGGAGAGCATTATGATGCTTGCTGATGTTTCTGGAGGGCTTGGTTCAAAAAACTCACTGATGTCCTGGTGGCAGGAAGGTTGCAAGGTGGTGAGTTTGTGAACGCTCATGATGCAAAACTCTCTCTGGGCCCTTGGTCTTTCCTAGAGCTCGGGGTGCCTTGACAAATCCTCCATGGTGCTTCATGTGTCCCTAGAAGTTATAGTAAGAGATGTTCTTTAATTGTCATGTAACTTTCGAATTGCACCGAGACAAGAATGAAAATCGCTTGCATAACTAACTTTGTACCATGTTAAACTGTATGTTCACACTGTATGATAATAATTATTTAGCTTAATGAATTCAGAATGCCACTCACCTTAAGTCCACTGCGACTTGCATACTCTTTTCCACATTCAGAACAGTGGTAGATTTTTTTCTCTGGCATTGGAGGTGGAAGACTGGGAGTCAGTGATATGCATACAGTTGATTCTGTTCTGTCCATTTCAGTTGCTGTTGTATCTGCTTTATCCTTTGCAGTTGAACTACAGTGAGCTTCCTTTATGGTCTTCTGCACACGTGTGTCACGATCCTCAGTCTCATCCTCATTTGTTTTGTTTACAGAGTCTGATACCATATCTGCATTAATACTCAAATCTGGAGGTGTCCTTTGTCCATTATTTGGTGTTTTATGTATTTTATCTTCCATCTTTTCTTCCTTAGGGAACTCTTGGGGGATTAATTTGGATGTTTGGAGACAGCTATGGTCAGGCTCCTCTAGGCGTACTGTATGAGAAGACGCACTCTCAGATCTCATCACAAGGAGAGAAGGTGGTGTTGATTCCTTATATGGTGGAGGAACTATGGATGCATTATGAGCTTGCATACTAAGAAGATCCTCCAGATTTGTTCTGGATTCAGAGCAAGGAATAGGTGAGACAGATCTATTTTCACTGTGTTCACAGTCATTTATTTGCGGACTATCTTTCATCAGAGCAGGGGAGCTTAGAATCTTCTTATCTTCCAAGAAGGCAGTGTTGCTGGAAAGGTCAAAAGATAGTTCATCAGAGGCATCAGGACAAGTTGTTTGCTGACGCTGTTTGGGTGGCATGGGGGACAAGGGAGGGTGCAGAATCCACTGAAGAAGGTACAATCAGAGAGAGTTCAGGTGGATCAACTCTGAATGTTGGAGGTGAATGGGGCGTTGGATTCAGGGATGGGTCAGGGCTTAGGTCTAAAGGTGTTATAGGATCCGAGCTAAAAGAAGCAGGTAGGCTGGAGGTTATGCCACATGCTGTGAGAGGAGTACTGACAGCCAGGGATTCAGTATGTCTAGAATCCGTAATGGTTTGCAGATCATTTAGTAACTGAACATCTGTAGCACTAGGGCTCATCTCTGAAGCAGGGAGCTCAATAGACTCAGAATGGGACAAAGTATCACATTCTGTTGAGGTATCTGGCATGTGCTCTGGTGGTAGTTGTCCTCCTAAGTGCATGCGGATATGATGTTGTAGCACAAGAGCATTGGTAAACTTCCGTTGACACAAGGGGCAAGAATTCTGGGCACGACTGTTTGGTGGGCGGGCACGGTGGGTGGCAAGGTGTGCTCGAAGGCTTCCTTTAGTTGAAAAGGAACGACCACATAGCTTGCAGGGGAAGGGTCGCTCACCTAAATGAGTAGCCTGGTGCAAACGTAATGCTCTTGGGCAACTTAGCACCCGCAGACACACACTACACTGATTAGGAGCAAGTGTCCCAGCAGAGTGCATAAGTCCCAGGTAGGGTGACTCCTTGCTGAAGAGGGATGGTATTTGGATCATAGATGATGGAAGTGAGGTGACCACATTTGTACTTGTGCTTGTGCTCGTGCTCATTAAACCACTGCTGCTATAGCTTAATGCTCCTCCTACAGTATGTCTGCTGGTAGAAGTCTCCCCAATAGATGAAACCCAATGTGACTGACCATGTGGTTCTTTCTCTAACTTCTCCACCAGTCTCTGCAGCTTCGATGTGTCTGAGGTTGGGGTTGAGATGGATGGGATAGTGGTTGAGGCTGTGAACGGAATGTGATGTGTTGTTGTGGGGATGGCAGGAAGGATCCAGATGGAGTTGTCGGCCTGAGAAACCCATGGCCTCCATGATGCTGAGCTGAAGATGTAGGGAAGAATATTTTGTTTAAATTGGCAAGCTGTGAGTAAGCAGAATGGGGGAGCAGAGAAGGTGTTGGTGGGGTGTTCTCATCAAAGCGTTTCACTCCTTTATACACCCCAGCAATGGAGGAGGTGGATGAGGCAGGGGCTGAGAGAAGGGTAGAGGCCAGATTGGAAGGTGATGCAGATGCGATTGAGGAGGTAGTGGATGTTGAGGCTGCAGCAGCCGCAGCAGCAGCGGCGCGATTGAGTTGAAGGAGAGAGTGTGCAGTGGTTAGCAGGGCCAAATCAATACTAGGAGGAAGAGATGAGCTTGTGGCACGTGTTGAGGCAGTAGTTCCTTCAAGACTGTCACCACGCAGATCATCCTCTTGCTGTTTTTGATGCCTCTGAGTAGCATTTGTATTGGTGGAGGTGATTTGTGCATTTGGTTGCATTTGTGCTGACCCTCCCATCGATCCCCCAGTTACAGATGCAAAAAGTGAACAGGGAAACAATGAAAAAGAGAGTTCAGGGTTTTGCTCACGATGCCGCAAGAAGTGGACTTTGAGATTCCCTCGTGTGGTGAATCGACTAAAACATACAGGACACTGGTAAGGACGCTCCCCCGTGTGTGAGCGCAAGTGTATTTGCAGGGATGAATCACCGCTGAAGAGTTTTCTACAAAATCGGCATGCATGCTGCATACGCCCTGACGATGAGACAGTCATACCTCCTTGAGCAGAGAGTTTTGGATCCTGTGAGGGGGCTGACGGGACAGCAGCTGCTGGTATGGATTGGTTTGGGAAGGTCACACCACTATGTCCACTAGCTCCTGTGGTGGATGATTTTTGGGATGGAAGGCCAAGAGAAAGTGTGAGTGGATAGTTTGAGGCAGCAGCTGTAGACATTGATGAGGATGTGGAAGCACTTGTGTGACTGGTGAAGCTTGCTGGAGTAACTACGTCGCTGTCGTACTGTGCTTTATGGGGGCGTAAGACATTCAAGAGAGGGTGGGTATGTTTGGAGGACTTGGTCTGAGGGGGTAGCAGGGATGAGAAACAGGCCAAAAGAGGAGCCACAGAGGTGGGGGGAGGTGATGACTTTGGTCGGGAAGCTCTGGGGTTGTTAACAAAACCTTTTAAACAGAGCTGGGGCAGAGATGGTAGTGTAAATGGTTTTGAATCCACTTCACAAGATTCTCCTCCCAATCTCAGTACTTGCCTACAAATTTCTTCAGTCATCTGCATCTGATGAATTTGCCTCTGCTGCAGCACACGTAGCTCCTCCAAGATGAAAGCAATACTGACGGGTGCACATGCTGGGGCTGAGGGGACTGTGCTTGGGCTGGAAGAGGGTGTAACTGGACTTGGAGGACCCTGAGGCACAGAACTAGGGCTTCTAGGGTGTGGAGGCACACAGAGAGAAGCAGCAGCCGAGGAGGATGAACAGGAGGTTGTGGTTGCTGACACACCTAACTTTGGAGAAGCCATGGGTAAGTGAGTGTGGTTGTGGGTAGAGAGCACAGTTGGTGCAGTGGGACACTGATTAGCAGAATGGGATGGGATGTTAGAAATTTGGAAAAGGTGAGACTCTTTGAGGTTTGAAGGAAATTGTATGGGCTGGCTAGGGATGTGAAAAATAGGATGGATGGCTCTAGTCAGAGAAGGTGTTGTGAGCCTCTCAATTGGTGCACTTGGATTTAAGGAAGTTTGGTGGCGTTGAGTTGTTGAGTGTGAGGAAGAGCAGGAAGAGTTCTTTAAAAGAGTAGAGGTGAAGGACTTCACTGCCAACTGCTCCTCTAAGAAATCAGAGAGAAACTATTTATGCAACAATTTATGCCATGCAAATAATTGATTATTATGGTACTTCTGATACTGCTAGTCTAATGTTTATAAAGCAAGTTCAATAAGGTGCAAGGAAAAAAAGGAATCTATTCAGGAATTTCTTTGATATTAAACAGATTGTTATATATTTATGCACAACATTATTTTAATGCAGATTCGACCAATAAAGGTAGCCACAACAATATTTATATATGCATATAGTTGTCAGTAGAATGTACTGTTTAAACAGTCATTCTAAATGTATTATTTTAATATAATTAATACAATTAATGTATTACATTGAGTAATTTAAATTAGTGATTAGGATTTGAGTGAAAATAAAATACTGTAAAATAAATTATTTTAAACAATTTCCTTTAGGTTGTTGTCATTATTATTGCTTTTCAATTATTTCTACTCACTGCTTGCACAAGCATCACCAAGGAAACAACATATGGAGAGTTTACCTCTGGCTGACCTTGTTAGAAACACTGTATTTGTATTAAAGACAACCCAAAATGTAGTATTGCTCTTCTAACAAAGGCTCTCATAAATGCCACCTACTGTGCCACTTAACCTCTTATTATCACCCATCGACAACATCCTTTTATAATTAATAAATGTATCTATTATTATATCTCATAAAATATAAAGAACATAATGTGTACTGTTAATGTTCACCTCTTTTTTTAGCTAGTCTTGTACATTGCTGTCTCCTCCTAGATTACTCTCTATCACCTCACTCCCTCTGATCTGAAATCCCATCCCTCAACCAGCACCGCTAACAGCCAACCGCTTGCACCGCTAACAACCAACTTTGTTTCCACAGCAACAATGAACATGGACAATGAACCTCACCACAAAAAAATGTGTATATATGCTATTACATCTCATATATTAAAACAAATCTTCAGTTTTAACTCAGCGAAGCCTGAAAGGTCAGTGAGCCTTAGTGCCATTGTCAACCACTGAAAAAAGCTAGATTCCTTAAAATAAGTGACCTTCAGCATCAGAGCTATCCAAAAGATGTAACAGCATGAATACAAATGAATTAGCAATACATACACACGCATATGCTAGGGAGAGATGCATAAAGTTCCCTGTACATCAAGAACTCTAGAATTTTAAGTCACAGATCAACACACTGTTATACATGTACTTCCTGGCAGTTCATGCCTGAGTGCACGACCACAAAGCCTCACGGAGACAATGAAGTCTCATGCCATTCCCGTTAAGGCACTCAAGTGTCTCCTTCTTTTTCAGCGTTGTCCACCTTTTTCCACAACCTATTTCTAATCCTCTTTTCAAAATCCAGTTCAGCATATTACACATCCCTGTTCCTTTTATGTCCGCTTTGCTAGTTGTTATTCTTTTTTTAAACATTCTCAATAGCCATACATATAATATCGTGGGTGGTCTAAATTCCAAGCTTGGGTCTGAATACGAAAAGTACTAATTGGACATTCAGTTGCGATGTCCAAATATTACAGAAATTCCTTTTATTTTTACTTTTGTAAATATCTTGAATGACATTTTCAAGACAGCTCACTTGCAGAAACAATGGAGCTCTCTTACTAAACAGTAAAACATTTCTCACCATGTTGAAGTAGCCACGACGTGTTGAGGATGGGGCTGAAAAAGTGCTGAGGTCTTTTCTGTTTCCGGCGTGACATGATGCAGGGGAAAGTCAATGGCTAATTGGCCCATGGGTTGAAACAGATTGAAAATCTTTCTCTTTGAGCTAAATTACAGTAAATCTCATTGCATCAGTTCTGAGAAACAATCAAAATCCATGTTTCATTTATATAGAGAGCTACAAGGCCAAATGCCAAGTGCATACATGAGCAAGCAATGTCTCAAAAGTGAACTAAGCACTTGGCAAACTAAATCTGTGTCTATTCAGTGTCTAACTAAAATCCAAAGACAACTCTCCACCTCCTTTTCCCCCGTTTCTCTCTCAAACACAGTCTCGGCTTGTTCTCTCAGCATTTGCATTCAAATAACGCAGAACACCACCTACTCATGCATACACCCCTCCTTTCCCTTACACCCCCAAGTTTTAAGGCGTTCCCCTGACCCTTTGAAGTCTCAGTAGTATTTAATAATAAGATACTCACCAGGTAAGCGCATGAAGGGCTGAGATAAAGTATAAAGTACAATTTGGTAAACACTGATTTGCATTTTTTTATTTCATATATTTTGTATAGCTAATTGCAAAAAAATCTGTCAGGGGACCACATGTATTCATAGTTACCATATATTGATTTATGTTTGTTTTATAATGTCATATTCTAACTTTAACTTTAAAGTCATGCATTCAACAGGCCGGCATTAACTTAGAACTTAAAAGGGCTTGCAGAGGTTATCTTATTTCAGTGGCATCACTATTTTAATACAGTTAAGGCCTAATAATAGAGTTTGAAACAGTCTATATTTTGACTGTCTGTAATACAGATGTGTCCTGTTTTCAGAGGAGTTTACAGTAGCATAGTCTGTAAAGTAATGGTATTTAATTTAGAAAACCAGCATTATACATCCTTGCACTCAACATTATGTATTTCATTTATACACAATTTTCTTTCTTTCTTTTATTGTATTATTTATTTTATTGTTATTTTTTATATATTATATAATATATTATTATATAATTTGTGTAAAAACCTAAGATGACAAGGGAACACCATTTCTGAAAACGCCTATAAAACTCAAAGACATTTTTATTAAAATAATATTCATGCCAAAAGACAATGAAGTGTTTAGCTTGCATGTCAATATATGCTATAACACACCTCGTAAAATTCTTGTACAAATGTCAAAATTACGTCAGCCAAATGCACGCGGAACTACAGCTCTACTGTACGCGCGACCTGTTGCGTCCTCCGGCGCGCTCTATGATCATCATAACCAATTATGATTCATATTTCTTATGACTATATGAAATACTTGGACCTCTCTGACATTTTGAGTGTACGGATTGTAAATGATATAAACACTTACCAGCAGACGATAATCTTTCACGGCTGTTTTCAAAATTAGGATAGATTACGTCGTACAGTTTCTGGGTCGTAAGATCATCATTGCTGTTCCGGCATTTTGCCGCCGTGATGCGCAGTCGGCTTTGACAGCAGGCAGCTCGACATCTAAATTATTTATTTGCTCTACTGTCGTTACACTGTATATTCTGATGCAGTCGTGACTGGTCACTTCTCACCCATTATTCAGTGTTTGGTTTGATGGAACTTTGCGATTTCGTAAAGAGATATTTCGCTATTCCTGTCATTCCCACAGTCCTCCCCTCCCTCGCTGCTCTGCTTCCTTTGTATTTGGTAAAATGGCCCTCTCCCCGGCCTGAGCCTTTGTTGAGCACACTAGCTGCAGCATCGACGGATGTCTGTCTGTGAGTCTGTCGGTCCAATCCGGGCTCTGTCTCTGCAGAGTAATTAACGAGCCATTACGAGTCATGTTTGTCTTTAACTGCCTAAAGAGCGAGGCCTTTACGCTTCGTTTTCTTTTTAGATTACGTAATTTTACTTTTTTTAATAGAAGATTATTCTATTTTATTCTTACAAGAAAAATGCAATTTAAACGAGTATGGTGTAGGTACATAAATGTCCGGTTTGTTCTCGTTGTATTTCACATCTTTTAGATATAAAATTGGAGTTGTTAATTGTTACAAAGTTACAGCAAGAGAGCTGTTCGGTTTACAGTTGCCTTTTAAAACACTGTGGCTACGAGTGGCTACGTCGCTAACAAGTTGCTAAATAAGGACTACAACTACCACAGGGATGTGAGTTTACGTGTTTGATGACTTGGACAACAGTTGTAGTCCTGTGTTTAGAAAACAGTCTTTCACATGTGCAATTTATGGTGAAGAACAAAGAATACATTATTATTTTTGTTTACCACAAACCTTATTTTATTAATAAACCAAATGTCAGGACAGCTTATCACTGAACAGCTCTAATTATGTAGGCTACTGTAGCCTATAGCCTATTTAAAAAAAAAAAGTGGAGTTTGGTGTTAAATAATAAAGCTAAATAAAAAACTGCTAGCCTATTATAATTGTCAGAAATGCAATTTTTATTTCTGGCTTAGCAAGCACTCCCCATACAAAGATGTTCACATCACAAAGCAATGCCATGTATTCAGGTGAGGAGATTGTTTAATCTGAAGAAGATATCCTGTATTTCAGGGTGTTGGAGGTTGTGGCTCTTTTAAAATAAAACAGCAGAACAATGTTTGCAAGTAGAAAGATAAACCTATCATCTAGGAAAGCCTTAGACAACTTATATTCAATCTGGTAGTGTAGTATGTAACAATGTTTTGTGAAAAACGCTATAAAGATACATATTACTTTTTTGGCCAACTTAACATGAAATAATAGCTCAATATGTTTTAAAAGTATTTAAAAGTATGTTTTTATTAGTAGCAAAAATGTATTTGATTACTACTGATACATAAGGCATCCGAATTAAATGTAATGGGAAAAGAACAGACACGATTATTATCAGATCAATTATTATTTATTGTTTCAGATCACATATAGTACAGATGTGAACCTAATATTACCATCACCATCTAAACAATTATGGATTAACATACAGTTAGGATGTAAATACTTTTAACATTTACTTTGTTTCCTATTAAGAAAAATATATAAATGTCCAGCATTAACGCAAATATAAGCTCACACACAAGCTATTATCAATCAATAATGCAGTTTTGAGCAAGAGAGGTGTGTGATTATTGCAACCCATATGAGTAGATTTGTCATGATGTTGAGCTGATGGTATAAATAAATACAATTACAGAATTCAATGTAAAAGTTTAAACTGCTTTCAGTTTCATTACTTAGCTATACATATGAGTATACAATGAGTACTAATGAACAGTCTTGTCATTGTTGCCCACTACATAAAGAAATTAGATTATTTGTAAAGCTTTATGAACCAACTTGGTAATTCGTGTTTTCATTATATTGTACCAATTATGTAAGACTGTCTACAGAAAATAAATACAATTATATTTAACTGAAAGTTCAATGGTGCTTTAGTGAAAAAAGACATCAAATTATTGATTTAGCCTGTTCTCTCAAGTGAACTGTATTAGGAACTTTAACTTTATTAGAATGCAAGCTGGCTTTTTTATGGAGTTTTGTTTCAGGGAAACCATAAGCAAAAAATATATTTGTCATACATAAAAGCATTACACAATGTCCTTGCTGTATTAGAAAAGACTTTAAACAAAAGTAAAGGACTCGAGAGTCATTTCCTGTTTGCTCTTCTGCATGTAAAGTGAAGTGAAGTGACATACGGCCATACTCTGAATTTGTGCTCTGCAGTGAGCACACACCCGGAGCAGTGGGCAGCCGGTGCCCTGGGAGCAGTCGGGGGTTCGGTGCCTTGCTCAAGGGCACCTCAGTCGTGGTATTGAAGGTGGAGAGAGAGCGCTGGACATTTACTCCCCCCACCTACAATTCCTGCAGGACCGAGACTCAAACTCGCAACTTTTCGATTACAAGTCCAATTCTCTAACCATTAAGCCACGACTTCCCCATCTGTCGTGTAATACATCTGTCTTCATCTTACTGTTCTCGTTCATGAATATTTCCTTTAAAATAGTGATGACAGTTGCAGAAAATATCCAGCCTGGTTATATATCAGAGAATTCAGTTATATAAACACACTCAAGATATTTTTTTATTCATTACAGCTATTTTAATGAATTACACCAAAGAAAATATATATGAATGAAACGAATGGAATGGCAATTTTATGAATGGGAAAATATATATACATTTTTTTCATTCACAAATACATGGCACAAAACCTACTTTACAAAGTGAACCATTATGAACGAAGAAACAACAACAGTGATGACAGGTGTTATGCAAATACATTTCTTTGTAAGTTTGTAGATTTTGCAGAATACACTCAATCACATTTTTTTCTGGCTTTGTTTGAATAAGAATTTATTTGAATAAGAAAGAACAAATCTCCAAAACTCCACTGGAGCAAATATGTAGACATTCACATATACACTATGCGTATTATCACAACAATTATCACATTTGTATGCCCTGTGATTATTACAGAAACAATATGAAAAGAACTGTCATGAGGTGGAGCTGATTACAAAAGTAAAGCCCATTTGCAATTTAAAACAAAACTTAGTTCTGCAAGTAAATCATTTTATTGTTCATGTCTGCATGAAAACACTACATTGTATTTACCTCTGAAAACATCAGTGATTTTCATTTAGTGTGACATCTACTGAAATGTCTTTTGAAAAGTTTAATAAGGTCCTGAAGTCAGACACAATTTCTGTGTTTTCAAGCCATTTTGAAACGTATTCTTCATGCACTATTGGAAGAAATTTTTAAAATTAATCAAACTTTGTATAAACGTTTTACTGACTGACGGTAGCCAAATTATTGTTAAAGTGAGTTTGTCAGGCTACTTACTTTCAGGGGGATCCAGATTAAAGCTTCCTCTCTCTAACTTGTCTTGCTCTGACCAGTTAGATCCCCAGCCACTGTCACTCTCTTCCATTGCTGCTTCTACAGGTGTAAGCAGCTCTGTGTTTCCTCTGGCCATCATTTCCACTTTCTCCATCAACTCTGTGACCTGTTTCCTATCATCCTGCTCCATGTAGTTCAGTACATGATACCTGTTTCCGCATTTATTGATCAGCCACTGCAGAGCTTCTCCTTCACTCTCAATGTGTTCTTCAATAGTGTGAGTGACCATCCAGTCTCCCCTGGTGAACACCACTATACCGTACTTCCAGACATTTCTACCCAGGAGCTCCATGTGCTCCTTGACAGACCTCTTATGTGCTTCAGTGAAGGAAACACCAGACTGCAGAACCAGCAAAACTGCATGAGGTCCTGGTGGACACATACTAACACTTGACTTGATCTCTTGCCTGACTGACTCTGAAGTCTCCTTTACAGATGCGTACGGCCACCATCCAGGTGTGTCAATTAAAATGACTTTACTCTCGTCAACCTCTCCTTCGCTCATCACACACTTTTTTGTCAGGTTCTTTGTTTGTTTCTTTTTTAAGATGGTGTTCGCCACGGACGTCTTTCCAACAATATTGCCACCCATCAAGACAATCCTTAATTCTGAGAAAAGTTTGTCTGCCAGAAAGAACATGAAAGTTCATTAAGAGTGCTCATTGTTCAGTTGGAATCATATAACCTATAGAATTCCAACTTTCTATGAATTATGCAAAATTGTTAACCGTTGTTTTAAAAGATGCACTATACCTGTTAGATGTTCTTTGAAGGTTTGCATCTTTGCTTTTACTTGAATCTCTCTCTCCTCTGCTTGTTTTTTCACAATTCTTCTCTTTTCCTCCATATCTTCAAACAGATTGCTGTCAATTTTAAAGCACTGTCCTTCATGGCCTGCTACCAGTCTCTCTATCGTATGAAATAGTTTTTGTACATTTATCCCCTTGCTGTCAGTATAATTGAAAACATGAACTCTGTTTCCACATTTTTGTATTAGAATATCAAGCTCTGTCCCTGCTTTCTCAATTAGCTGCTTGCTATCTGCATTTCTCTGCTCTTTGTTTCCATACATGAGCAGAACGATGGTGTGGTTCCAGATCTGCTCACCAAGAATCTCCATGTGTTCAACCACACTGTTTAAGTGCATGTTTGTGAATAGTTTGTGTAGATTGATGACTAGAAGGAAGGCATGTGGAGCAGGACACAGTTTTAAACTGTCCACAATTTCCATCTTTAAATACTTTGCGCTCTCTGCCAGTGTGAAGCTCCTCCACCATCCTGGTGCCATTACCAAAGTGACAGACCTGTTCTGAACTGTACTCTGTTTCATCTCACTCTTGACTATCTCTTCACCCACTTTACAGTCTTCCTCACCAAGAATGGTATTAGCTGCACTGCGTTTGTATTCTGCTTTACTGCCTATTATAATGGCCTTTATCTCAGGAAGAGCTGGACAATCTGCAAAAGAAAATTAAGGAACCTGTAATTATCAATTGTAGTTAGCAAACTTTAACAAATTTATTATCCTATTTTAGGTGTATAGTCAAATTTATAAATTGTATACTTTGCATGTGCATTTAGCTTATGTATGCAATTAGTAATATTAAAACAAATGCATTTTCTGCAGTTTGACTTGCATTGTTGTGCTTGCTTTTAGGTGAAAAATCAAATTACATTATTACATACATTTAACCAGATTACAAAGTTTTCCAGCTTAGCTTTGTATCATTAGCTTTTGTACAGTTATCTTAACATCCATTATAAGGACCTTGGGGTCCATATGACCCCAATCAAATTGTCTTTTCTTCACACACACACACACACACACACACACACACACACACACACACACACACACACACACACGTGTGACTGCAACAAAGATAATTTTTATAGAAATTGTCAAATAAAATAAATAAATTCGGCATAAATCTGAAAATGTCCCCCAAAAATTTAAAGCATGATACTAGAGCACAAATGCAATGTGGAACGGGCATATCCAATCACGTACGCACACACACATGCACACACACACTCTCTCTTACACAAATACCCATTCATATCTGCTTATTGCACTTGTTGTTTTTTTAGTTTAGTTTAGTTTTTTGTTAATATTTTTGTATTTGTATTGGTTTTATTTACATTTATGTAAAATACATTTGTTTTTATTTTATTTTTTCGATTGAAACAAATATGTACCTGCAATCAAGTTTTAGTGACAGCTTGTGTGGCATTTCTGCGAATTTATGCGGCATTATTGCAAAATTGGGAACTTCAAAATACATCAAACAACAAAAACAAATTCTAACCTTTGAGAAAAATACTGTTTTCAATGTATTTTATAATGTTTCAATATATACTTACAAAATATATATCAGAAAAATTGTGAGAGGAGCAGTTGACCACTTCCAGAAAATGAATGGATCTCTATAATGACACTATTCTCATCAAAAACTGTGATTGCAAAAAAGTTTTTCTTTAACCACCAGATGGCAAAATTTTAAACCTATCACCTAGATCATTATCCAGAAACAATTTAAATAAAATTTAGATCATCATTTAAGAGCACATTTTTCATAAAAATGTAATATTTCACGTGCAAGCTAATGGTGAAGTTGAGGATTTTTGTGGTAAACTGGTACAAAAGTACTTATCTCCAAAAACACAGCATTGATGTATAGATATTATTTGTATCATCAAAAATGTATACATTTTTTACAATTACTCTATTAATATCATATTGACCCCAAATACCTTAAGTGTAAACAGGAAACGAGGACCTTATGAGGGTTAAAGACATTGTAAAGTTGTTGCTTTGAAACGATGGAAACTTCTAGGTTTTACTTTCACTTCAATGAGATCTCTCGCATTTGTATTAAAAGGTTTTAGCCTTATAATATTGCAAATATTTTATCCTTAAATCCATGTATAACCCTAGTGATGTTTATAAAACAATGTTTATAAGTTTATAAAACAACAATGTATACATAGTGACGTTGTATATAAATTGTTCAATTCTTCTAATTTAAGATATAAGAGAAGATATTTTGAAGACTTTTATGTAAGATGATCAACTGTTCAAACGTATATTATAGAGGTTTGTGTCAAACTTTTAAGCACATATATACAGCATGAGGAAAACTTACTGTCAGGACGATCAGATTTCTCTCCTGCCTCCATCATGCGTCACAGACCGTCAGTTTGAAGTTCTTGAAGTTTGCTTCAATATCTTCTGTCTCTCCTTTTTTCTTACTCCCAGTGTCCTGTTTCTTAGTTCTCAGTAGTTTCTCTATTTTATACAATTAAAAACAATGAATCTTCAAGCATTTTCTCTCTGTTTTAGTTGTGCATGTACTAAATGTGTCTCTACACTTGAAGAACTGGTTTATCAGCTTCCCAATGAAAAGTAAGTGCCACACCTGTGATTGCTTTGCAAGGGTTTTTAGACAAGGAAGTTTGAGTCACAAGCATTTTTTTCACCTTAAGTTTTTTCTAATTGAACTGTCTATATTAAAATGAAAAGAACACTTACATTTACATTTATCAGATGCTTTTACATTTACACTTAACTTGAAGTAACAAAATAAAAAGACAATGGATGTCAGTTTTATTGTGTTTTGTAACCATAATATCTAGTATATATCAGAATATTATATCTTGATTTATTTTACATAGCAATAAGTGTTATTTAAACAGTTACCAGTTGAAATTAACTTGCTTCCATTTCTTTCCTCCACTCACCTCATAATTGCTTCTGTAAAGAACAGGTCATGTGATGGCTTAGCCGTTCTCTGTGTTGAGAGATCACTCAATCTGATTAAGAAGACATTGCAGGATAAGCCAGCTGCCCCACACGCACCACACACACACACACACACACACACACACACACACACACACTCACACGCTCTCTTTCTCTCCCTCACTCTCTCTCTCTCTTTCTCTTACATGTACATTTGGGTTGTGTTTCTGTATGAAATCATCCTTCACACAAGGCTGCAGGACAAAAAAGGTAAGCCTTTTCAGTTTTATAGGTTATGCATCCCTCTATGCCAACCATGTAATTGTAATATATTCCTTCAAATCAAAAGCCACTGAGAAGTTTATATCTTGTTAGTTGCCTGGGTCGGTTATTGATTGCAAGGAAAATGCACAGGGACAAATCTGTTATAAATTTTAGTGTCATTTCTGTGCGATCGGTGTTGCCAAACAGAATTGCAAAAATAATGACATGCAGAAACAGTTTCCCAAACGCTCCTCTGCACTACGTGCATGAACCCCTAAATATCACATTTTATATGATAATTTAATGACTTCAATAGAGACTCATGGGAGATTACCTCATTTATCCGGTAGTCAAATGGAACAGCTTTCTAAAAATAGTTGATTAGGAGACAGATTAACTAAATAGTAGAGCTTAGTTTGTACCAAATAGGTCTGTATTAATCCGTGTAGCATTTGACTTCTTATGAGTGACCAGTCATTACCTTTCAGTAAGTGCACACTTTTTTGTTGTATTGTCATGCATATTTTATGCACTGAGAGTAAATGGATTTAGAAGCTCTTTTAGGAGCAGACATCAATAAAATTGTATAAAACAAATAAAAATATATATATATAACCATCCAAAATGTATTGATTGAGTCAGTGTAGCTGTGTTGGGCTGGTTGGTATATGCAAACTTCACTGTTTTGGTAAAATATAAAAAAATATTAGAATCTTACATTCAATTTGTTTACATTTTTAAAATACATTTGCAGCTGCTGTGGGCTCCATGGAGGAAGAGCACACTTGTCCCATGTGTCGTGACCTTTTTGGTCGATCTCAACCCTTTCCCTGTGGCCACAGCTTTTGCCTGGCCTGTGCGCAAGAGGCCTGGAGCCAGAGTACCGGCTGTGGCAAGCAAAGATTTGTATGCCCACAGTGCCTGGAGGAGCAGAGTGTGGTGGTATGTGACTGCTGTCCGGAAGACGAGGGTAACGAGGCCCAAGCTGCAGTGAAGACCTGCCTGCGATGTGAGATCTCTCTGTGTGAGCAGCATCTGCGGCCACATCTGCAGCGTCCTGCTTACAGCACTCACCTGTTGGTGGAGCCACTGATGGATGTATCCTGCCGCAGGTGCCCTGCCCATCAGGAGGTATTCCGGTATTACTGCATGGATGATAGGGAGTATGTCTGCTCAGACTGCATTTTGGAAGGACGGCATGCTCAACACCAAGTCAAAGGGGTGAGAAAAGTGGAGGAGGAATACAAAGTAAGTCTTTAGATCTATTATACTGTTTGTTGTTTAAGAAAAAGCCCTGCTGTGGAATTTATTATTTATAATGACATCAAAGAGTGGACCCGGGCATTTTAATTTGCATGTGCGTTGTTTGCTTATTTTAATTCATTTTCATAATCATATACACTTGTAGCGCAGTTTTAACATTTACTGCACTTTTGTTATTCTTCGGTCATGTACCTATAGTGGAAGTCTCGCACATTCACAGGAAATAACTTAGGCTAATTTAAAAAGCTCTTCTGTAATGTGTATAGGTCAAATTACAGAGCCTGTTTGAGAAAGCAGAACAGAAAGTAAAGCAAGGTGAAAAGATGCTTCAAGAACATCAGAAAGCTTGTCGCAGCATCATAGTAAGTTTAAGCATCTTTGGTATATCATATTTAATCAAACTAAATATTCCCAACCTGAAATATTAGGACTGGTTCTCATAGCTGAACACAGCATGCATGCATTATATTATGTGTGTGTGTGTGTGTGTGTGTGTGTGTGTGTGTGTGTGTGTGTGTGTGTGTGTGTGTGTGTGTGTGTGTGTGTGTGTGTGTGTGTGTGTGTGTGTGTGTGTGTGTGTGTGTGTGTGTGTGTGTGTGTGTGTGTGTGTGTGTGTGTGTGTGTGTGTGTGTGTGTGTTTTCAGGAGGACTCCTCTGTGAGTGATGTCTCCCAGGTGTTACAGATGGGTTCAGCCCTGCAGGCTCAGGTGGGCCGACTGGTGTCAGCCATGATAAAAATCACAGAGAAGGAGAGACAGCAGGCCATGGAGAGGGTGCAGGAAGAATGTAGCAGAGTAAGAGAAGATCTGAACCAAACTGAGAGCATCCACCGCTTCTTTGGCTCCCTGCTGGATGAGAGCGACCCCTTCCTGCTAATCTGGGTATGAGGATATACTTTAAAATGTTCTAGATTAAAGACTTTTTATCTGTCAGTTTGATCTGATAATAGCTGTTGTAACATGACTTGCTAGAACGAGCACTGCAAGACAGTTTATGACCAAAACCAACATAATACAAGATTTAATTAATATGGCCTCATAAGTCTTTTTAATGCATCCACGAGACTTTGTTGAATACTTTCTCTGACTGTATAAAACATGCAGTTTTATTTAGAATCTTTACAGGTGTAATTTAGAATAAATAGATTAAAATCCTAACTTTTCACAGGTATTCCAAACAGAGGATTCACAGTAAGTCTGTAGATAAACCGTGATTGTTTTAGTGAATCTTGTGATTTGTGAGTGCAGTTGTATGTTATGGCGTAAGTGTGTGTGAATCTTTTACTGTATTAGTTGCTCTATTCTTCTTTGTAGGATGATAGCAGATCTCAGCTCACCTCTGTTCACACCACCTCAGCCCAGCATGGATAAGAAACGTGTATTAGAGAATGTGGAAAATAAATATAGAGAATTCATTGCTGAAACCCTGCGCTGCTTAATTGAACTCAAGAGAGATCTCTGTAAGTAAGGCTATTAATATTAATATAGTCCATTATGGGCGCTGATCCCACATTTAGATTTTCTAAGTAATATAATTCTTATTATTGATACTCAGCTAACCTAAACATGAACCGAATCAATATTTTCAGTTTTTGTAATTTGCCTTGTTTAATAGTGCCATCTAGTGGCTACATTTCTAATGGCTGTTTCTCTTGTTATTAAGTAAGCAGCCCATTAACCTTGGACAAAAACTCAGCCCATCCTCTCCTAAACATCTCTGAAGACTTACGGACAGTGATGAGGGTCAAAAACCGCTTGTCTGTCCCTAAGCATCCTGACCGCTTTGACCACTGGTCTCAGGTGGTCTCCTGTCAGATATTGTCTTCAGGAACCCATTACTGGGAGCTGGAGGTGGAGGGTTTCTGGGATATAGCAGTGACCTACCACACTATTGGGAGAAAATCAAAGGAAGGCACAGCCTTTGGCTGCAACAAGGTAGATTGTGACCCTAATACAGACTTGTGGATGCCAAATATGATGATCCCTCTGCGACCAAATTCTTAAAATATAAATTCACCCATGTGTTTTTAATACATAAAGACCCATATATATACTGTGAAAAACAGAATATAATTGTAAAAATACAATCATAATTATTTGTTATTTTTATTACATTGATGTGTTTTTGTGTGTGATGATAAAATAAAAAAGTGATTAATCTAATTATTTTTGTATTAAGTATTTAGAAAGCAGAATGAAATGATAATAGTCAAATTTAACCAAATTTTAATAATAAATATTTGTAGTAGTACTACTAGTAGTATTTAATTATTAAAATATGTGACCCTGGACCAGTCACAAAACCAGTCATAAGTAGCACTGGAATATTTGTTGCAATATCCTACAATACATTGTATGTGTCAAAATGATCGATTTTTCCTTTATGCCAAAAATCATTAGGATATTAAGTAAAGATTATGTTCCATGAAGATATTTTGTAAATTTCAAACTGTGAATATATCAAAACTTATATTTTGATTGATTAGTAATATGCATTGTTAAGAACTTCATTAGGACAACTTTAAAGGTGATTTTATCAATATTTTACTTTTTTTGTATCCCCAGATTCCGGATTTTCAAAAAAAACATCAATGGAAAGCTTATTTATTCAGCTTTCAGAATATGTATAAATCTTTTTTTTTTTTTTATTGATGCTTATGACTGGTTTTGTGGCTCGGGGTGACATATATATATTTTTGGCACACATTTTTTGTTTCTCTGTACATTTATAAAAACTGAGTTTGTTTATTATTCTATTTAAATCATATCAGATGCCTAGGCTAGCCTGTTTTATATTTTAATCCATTATGTCCCATGCATTATGATTTCTTTTATCTATCTTATTCAGATATCTTGGAGCCTGACACAGCAGCATGACAGAAAACTTGCTGCCTGGCACAACCGAAAGAAAACCCACCTCTCTGCAAAAATGTCTGGCAACCATTTGGCAGTCACTCTGGACTATGATTCTGGCTCCATCACCTTTTCAGAAGTAGGTTCGTCATCCACCCTGCTCCCTCTGCACAATTTCAGCACCAGATTCACCCAGCCCATCTGTCTAGGCTTTGGCCTCTACAAACCAGAGCTGAACAGCAGGGTCACCATCCTCAAGAAAATATGACGGCATTTACATCTCGGGTTTGGGTGAAGACAGGAACTGACAGTGCTGTTGAAATTTTTATTTCATAAAGAGTTATATGTTTCTTGAAGTATATATGATACTCTGGCTGAAAAAAAATATACTTTATTTTTCAAGAATCAACAAATGGTCCAAATATGTACATGGTCGAAGATTTATTTTTTAGCATTTTTAGAAATTTTAGCATTTCATTGTTTTAAATAATCAGTGTCAAATCTTTATCACTATGTATTTCATCTTGATGCTTTCACTGTAATTTTAAGGGGAACTGAGATCCAATGCATCTTTCTCCAATAACTGATATTCAAAATTAGCAAAATATAAATGTCAAATATTTCCTTTTAGTTTGGTGGATATATTGCCAGTGCCCATATTTTGAAGGCTCTTAAATGCATAAAAGTGTAATTTAAAACATTGAATATTTTTCATGTCAGCAGCCTTTCTCATCACAGCTCAGGAAAGACATTATAGTGAAGGGATTGGGATCAGCCAATCAGCAGTGTCAGCTGTTATGTACAGTTCATGTGGCTCAAAAAGTTCCTTGTTTCTGTGAGCAAAAATAAATTAATAAAGTTACATATATAAATATAAATATATATATATATAAAATACAATAAATCATGTACTGTCCAGATGTCCTGCACCAGCTGATAAACCATCATTTAGATAATCTGTTATTATAGACCTCACTGTTGGCAGCCCTGTTTGTTCAGGTATCCTTACCATAGCAGTGCAGCCATTACTTAGTTTTTAAAATATCTGCACAATTTTACAAATACCCCCTTAATGGACTGTCACTGGCCATCCGTTCAGGGTTTTCCAGCCTTTGACCCAAGACGCTGACAGGTTCCAGCACGGTTGGAGTGGTTGGAGAACAAATGGACAGATCAAATTTGACAAAATATAAACACAGTTCACTCTTCTTTAATTTATTGGTTTTATTTCTTATGATGTTCAAAAATAAAAAGTATTTTGTGTGTTTGAGAAATTGGAAATTTGTATTTTATTGTATTATCCTTTGTGCCCTTTGATGCTTATGATCCTTGTGGATCACTCATGTTTTGTGGGACACTGGGTCAAGTTATGGTTCTTGTTTTCTTCTATATGCTTTCTACTGACTGTTGGCTATCATTTACAGCTACAAATGCCAGATTGGCCATGCTGTTTACATCAGAGAAAGATTCCATGGATTATTAGAGAAAGTGAGAGAGAGGGAGAGAGAGGTGAAGCCGGTGGAGTGGGTGGGAAGGGGAGGGTCTTGTGAGACAGGATGAGAACAGGAAGATCTGTAAGCTGTCACATTCAGTGTTTCTCTACAGAAGCTTAGACACTTCACATCAATACACCTGGGAACCGCGGGACAGCCCACTAAATCAGGTAATTTAGATTTGTTTCTTACTAAAATACAAAAGAACTTCGTGTCATCTTGTTACTTCAGAGGAAAGAAGCTTTAGTAAAAAAAAAAAACTATTCTTGTAAATTCATCATTTTTTATTACATTTATTCTTTTATAAAAGATTAAGGTAATAAACTTTAAATTAATAAATAAAATAAAGTCTTTATAAAAGATAATAATAATAAAGGATATTTAGGTTAATATTATTCGTATTAGTGTGTAAGGTAATTTGGAGTTAGGTAAGTGCTGTATGCAGATTTGAAATAACCTAAAGTTATTATAAAATGTTTATAAATAATGTGTTAAATTTTGAGAGAGTGAAGTTTTGTGAAGGAAATAAAGCTATTGCCTTGTGAAAAGAGTGGATAGCATTCAAGGACAGCACTGAGAAGGATTAGTTGTTAAAAGCGCACAAAAATTGAGGTTTCACTCAAGTCCAGACGCAAAGAAAGCTGACCTTTGTAAATGTCATTGCTTCATAAAGACTATAAACATGCCTTGAATAGTAAATTAATGTGGTGAGTTGTGCCACTGAAGACCTGATATAGACCTGATATAGACATCTCAAATTCCGAGATGTACATTCTTGGGTTTCAGGACTTTGTATATAGTAGCCGTTTTAGTGCGCCAAGGCACTGAGGAGAGAGAGGAGGTTCGGCCAATAAGCACCAGCAAAGGAGAGAGGGCTAGAGGATCTGCGTAGGGGAGAGCGGTCCTGCATGTTGTGGAACGTCAGGAGGGAAGTGAGAGCGTGTTAAAGACAGATGGTCTCTCAGCGGAGTTGTTCTTTTTTCTCTCTCTTGTTCTCACTCTCTCCTGGATGCTGCTCCCCTCATCTGAAAGAGATCCAAAGTGTTACCTCATGATCTTCATCCTTCACTGCTCCTCTTCCTCCTCCTCCACACAAGCATACCTGTTGGCTTGCACAGCTCTTCTTATCCTCTCCCTCTCTCTTTGTCTCCTCACAGGTTGGCTATGATGATGGATTTTTTTCAGGATGATGAGAAACCTCTAAGTGTCCTTGCCTTTGGTCCCCTACAGGCAATTTAACAAGTACAGAAGTAGCTCTTCTTCCGGAAACTGTGACAGACAGGAGGGTGACGACAAAATAGTGTGAGAGAGAGAGAGAGTAAAATAGTAAGTGAAGCTAAAAGACAGAACCAAGGAATTAAAGATCTATAACTTTTACAATAGCTCACAACTTCACCGTTTTTGAGGATCCTTCACTTATTTTTCCCCGGTTTTCAGAAGACGACCTACTTGATTCAATTTTAGGGAACATTTGCACCTAATTTCATCTGAGATATTACAAGCTGCAATAATAAGACAATGCTAATTCTAGCTACACTTCTGCTAATCGGCCCTCTAGTGGTCAGAGGGCAAAATGACACGGAGCCCATAGTCCTGGAAGGTAAATGCCTGGTGGTCTGTGACTCCACACCCTCTTCAGAACCAGCAGGTAATGCACTGGGGATGTCTGTGCGTTCAGGTACTGGTCGTGTGGCCTTCTCTGCCACACGACAAACCAACCATGAGCCCACAGACATGAGCAATCGCACCATGATCATCTATTTTGACCAGGTAAGTAATCTATTCACAGTAAAATACTTGTATGTAGATTTGCTCTGTTTAATCGGTCAGTTTTTGTCAGATCTTGGTGAACGTTGGCAGTCATTTTGACCAAGAAAGCAGTGTCTTCCTTGCTCCGAGACGAGGGGTGTACAGCTTCAATTTCCATGTGGTGAAGGCATACAACAGGCAAACCATACAGGTACATACTACATATCACTTTAAAAATAAAGCTTCTTTATTGACATCTATTTGGTTCCATGAAGAACTGTAACATCCATGGAACCTACCATTTTACACAAAAGACACAAATTATCATTCATAATGGAAAAAGTTTCTCTCTTTGATGAAATTGTTATTTTAAGAATTGTTCACTGAAAGGTTCTTTAAGGGACCAAAAATGGCTCTTCTATGGCATTGCTGTGAACACTTTTTTTCTTATTCACAGGTGAGTTTGATGTTGAACGGATGGCCGATGATCTCAGCCTTTGCTGGAGACCAGGATGTGACACGAGAAGCAGCCACAAATGCTGGGCTTGTGATCATGGAAAGAGGAGACAAGGCTTACCTCAAGCTAGAAAGGGGCAACCTAATGGGAGGCTGGAAGTACTCTACGTTTTCAGGCTTCCTGGTCTTCCCTTTATAAAGGAGTCGGTTGACCGAGTGAACAGATGGGAGATGAGGAGGAGAGAGGGTGACATGCTCTCTGGGGATTTTTATTTTCAGAAAATGGAAGTCACAGAAAAGGTCATATTTGTTCTTCCTCTTTTTTGGTGGCAGAGCAGAGATAATGAAGAAAATTAGATGTTAAATATTATAATTAAATATTATTTATATTTTATTATTTAAAAATATAATTTAATATTATTGAGATTTGAAAATCACTAAAAAGGCACTAAAATTAGTGTAATTTTCTTTTTTGTAATGTATTTCAGGTAATATGCTAATGTGTATGGTTAAGCTGAAAAATGGCATTTGGGAAAATATGATGAGACTATCATAATAATGAATAGTATTTGAAATTATGTATTTCAGACTTTTTTTAAACATAATTCAATTTCTGAAATCGCTTTTAATTCAAATATAGCTTATCAACTCTATGTGAGATTTCTGTTTCTTATATTTTTGCCTGCTTATGGAGCTGTGTGTGTATATTATAAAGCTTTGTCCAAATAAATCTCACTAAATCGAACCCCTTGACTAGATCTAAATTCCTTGTTCTGTGTGAAATGAAATATGACTTGTCCTCAACCTGTGTAACTTCTCTGAATGGGGTGTTTTACCTCTTGCAACAGCTGTTAGTAAATATAGCTCTCAGCATCAGCTGGCACGGTTGACCAGGAATCATCACAGATAGCAGCATAGGCATAATGGATAACGGATACGAACTACAGTGGCACCGGTCGAGCAAAGGCATATGGGGTTTTTGGCAGGGAGACGTGCAAGTGTACACTGGACTCCTATGGACCATGCAGGGTGGGCTGTCACAGTCAATAAGTTACGCTGCATTGCTTTAAAGACACACTTATTCACACATACGGAACAAGGAAAGAGAGCAGGAAAGAAATAAGCGGAGAGAAAATGAAACAGCAAGAAAAGAAAGAATCACTGATGCTTACACAGTATTCATTTATTTTTGTATGAAAGACCACAGCATGCTAAGTAAGGTAAAATTTTAATCAAAGCCTGCTGTTCGTGATGTTTAAAAAATAATAATGTTAAATAAGTTATGTGGATATAAGTTATTTATCATTAATTTGTCCTAACTCACATAATTCAGTATATAGTGCACAGTAACATGAATAATACATGTATTAAAAAAATAATTAATAAATATATATTATACAAAATTTGCTATATTTGTTAAAACACAAACATATTTGAGATAAATATGTGTTTGAATCACTAGACTAATAATAATTGGAATATTATTGAAAGTGTTTTTAAGATCGTCCATAAAGCCTTTTGTTTGTGTTTTAAACATGCTAAATAATGTATCATTAATTTGTTCAAGCATGCCTGATCCAGTGTGCAGTGGAAATATGAATAAATGCTTTATATATGCAATATTATTATGTACATTTTGTTTTAATAGCAACAACTAATAATAACAATAATGGGAATATTATTTAAAGTGCTGGCGTGATGGCATTTAGATTATATTTTATTTGTAATGTGTTTTTTGCATTGCAAAATTTATAGACCTCTCTTATAAAACAGCAACAAATCCGTCAACTAAATTCAAAAACACGTTTGTATCCCTACTACAAATAAATGATATATTATATTATACAATGCGAACATCATTGTTTCATTAGGAGCATTCACAAGCTTTATTGGAAAATTTGGATACATTTGAAAAAATGCGTAAAGCTATGGAAAAACTGATTTCGTAAACATACAATTTTAATATTTTCTATTCCCTTAAATAGTCATAATAAATAACTTAATCTCCGTTTAAATTCTAACAAGCGAGCATCTCGAACCCCGGTGATAACAAGTAGGCCGCATTTAGTGCAGCCTCAACCGAACTACCCATACGACCGATACCCATTAATGTCTCCCGCCCTGTAATTCCGCACAACGGAATGATAGACAACTTCTTCCACCAATGGAAGGGTTGCGTTTTGACAGCCCCTCTGAGGATGGACCAATCAGCGGACAGCAGATGAGATCGGGGGCTGCGCGTTCGACCTAGCTCTGGCAAGAAGTTAGTTCCTGCTCTACGCTGGCCGTTTCCTGTAATCGTACAGTGTTGTGAGACGGAGAAAGCCATGTGTGTCAATGCAAAGGTAAATTTAGCACCCCGAAATTATTGCGGGGAAAGTCGGGGTAGTGGATGGCTGGGTTATTAGGGCATATTTTAGTAGAAAATACGCCCTGGCCAAGTCGAAACAGCTTTGCGGCCTTGTCCATGTCTGTTCGTAGTCGGGCTATGGGTTTTTGTAGCACGTTGCCTTTGGTTTGGTCCGGTTTGTTGATGAGAGAGATTGAAAGAGAGTCCGAACGAGAGACTGTGAGATGTATTATGAATGATGAAGGATCACTGATACAGTTTAAATCGGCAGTCAGAGAGAAACAAAATGATCGAGCACATATTTAGCATTTATAGCAATAGGAATCGCCATTGTGAACATTGATGGGGTTTGTCGAGGATCTGCTTTAGGACTGTTGTTCCACATTGATGGCAAGGCAAGGAAGGCAGTGTTGATTTCGGTTAGCTAAACATAAATTATATGATTTCCGATAGACTAGAAAGAATATGATATTACTGGTAATTGAAATTTGCGCTATTTGACTTTTAAAAACAACGCTATGATACTCGCCAAGTGACATACAAGTCAGTCAGACATGATGCCATGTGAAGTGATGGCACTGCCATTCAGTGAGATGCAACAACTATATACTTTAAATGATGAAATTAATATGTTTCTTTTCTTTTCCAGGGCATCAGGACACACATTTATTGATGGATCGCTTAGAGTTCACTCCAACCAGAGAAGCAAAAAGTAACTCCAGAGAGTAGGAGAGTATAGAGGGAGGAAGAGAGAGAGTAAAGAAGGGTGAACCGGTGGACTCTCTCTTTTCCTTTTCCCCACTCCCTAATAATTCATTTCAGGTAAGTTCACCTGTCAATCAGGAGACTTTAATACACTGGAGTTTACATACTAGCTGTGTTCATTGTAAACTTGATAGTGATGTAGGGTATCTTTAACTTGATGAAGGTGCTTGTAGAATTTGGGATTTTTTTTCTCCAGTATTTATTTACACACACACATATGTATGTATATATATATATATATATATATATTGCATAACAGTACTGACCTATAGATATATACAGATACTTATCTAATTGGTATATATAATTATGATTTCATTTACTATATGCATGTGTGTGTGTTTTGTATTTAGTATGATAATACATTTATTTATTTTTCTATTTCCTTTACATTTTTGACAGATGTAAACAATGTCCATTGATTTTATTTATCTATTTATTTAAGCCCAGTTACTTGATTAATTATGGCTGCATA
The DNA here is from genome assembly GCA_027564155.1 of Gymnocypris eckloni scoliostomus. Classification (NCBI taxonomy): domain Eukaryota; kingdom Metazoa; phylum Chordata; class Actinopteri; order Cypriniformes; family Cyprinidae; genus Gymnocypris; species Gymnocypris eckloni. Next base: position 9,664,396 of record CM050422.1, read on the forward strand.
AATGAAATCCAGTAACTGTCTTTAATTTATTGTTATTTATTACTTCATTAATGTATGGGAAGAAATACTTGGTGAAGATGATTACAGTTTTCTCTCTCTCTCTCTTTCTCTCTCTCTCGCTTTTTTCCTTCAACAGCATAATTGCAAAATCTCTTCAGATTTGTTGGATGTTTTTGTACCGACACTGGATATCACACATTCTTTTCTTTTTTTCACAAATTATTTGACAATATGGCAGACCCAATTATGGACCTCTTTGATGACACACCACTGTTCAATTTGGATTCCCTACCGGAGGATGCATTCTCCCAGGGCTCCTCAGACCCAGTCGAGGAGGCGCTGAAGTTGGCACTGGGACATGTGGACCCACCTATGGACCCTACACCGGATCCTGGTGTCCCTGTGCTCAGTGATGTTGTCACAGATCCAGCTCTAATCCCAACACCCCTCGCAGCTCCTGTCTCCGTCCCACTGCAGACCCTTCAAACACAGCAGCCCACCCAGATGTCCCATGAGGTTTCTGTTTCCCCGGCTTCAATTTCCATTCAGCCCTCTCTCTCGGTGGCCAGTAATAGCAGTGGGGCAGCAACAGTCCTGCTGAGCTCCCATCTTGGAGTACCTGTGTCAGGGGCTCAAGTCGGCACCCAGCAAATCGCTGTTACGCAACAGACAGCAGGGCAGTCGGCTCCAAAAATTGTAATTTTCAAAGGCCCTCAGGGTCAGACTCAAGTGCTACAGGGTGTCACAGGAGCCACAGGCTCTCCAGGCAAAGTCACCCTGGCTAGAGTTCTGACAGGGACCCCGCTTAGGCCAGGGATGACGGTGGTTTCCGGGGGAACAGTGTTAAATGCAACATCTCCTGGGCAGGGACAGGTAAAATTAGGCACTGGAGTTCAAAGGCTGGTTCAGACTTCAAATGGCCCAATGAAGCAGGTGTTACTGACCTCGGTGCCTCAGACTCAACCGCAGGTTCAGACGCAGCCGGTCCAGGTGCAGATACATGCGCAGACGCAGCTCCAGTCACCATCACAGCCAGCACAGGTCCAGGTGCAGCCTCAGATGCAGGTGGCATTACAAACACAGGACCAAGCACCGGCTACTACATCCCCTGGAATGACAGCAGCGGCCGTCCGACCTCAAGGTGTCACACTTTCAGCAATGCCACAGCAGGTCAGTCTCTGCCAGGTTTATTATCATTAATTAAAACAAAAATCAGTTAAAAACAATAGTTTGGTTGCTTGAAATAAAATAAGTTAACCTGAATAAAATATTTAATTTAAATACAAATATATTATAAACATTTAGCGATGTTAATTGTAACCGTTTACCTGACCGAAAATTATTTTGACCGATTAATACAATCAGTTAAATGGTTTAAAGTTTATTTAATTTTTTCAGTAATTTATAAAAATATTTTAGAAGTTTTTCTGCATGGTTAAAATAAGCTACATGTATAAAAATTAGTTTTTTTTAGAGAGAGAGAAACATAAGTAGCTTATAAGTAGCAATTTATTATTTCCTTCAGAAATAGGCCGACACAAATTACAAACATTATAATAAACACTGTAAACATAGCTGGGCTATTTTAGTTCCCCTCACTCCACAACAAATCTAAGACTATTGTAACAAATATAAGACAACAAAGGCTATTAAGAAAAGAACAAGAATTACAAATGTAAGAACGCTATATAAATGACAAACCAAAACCAAATTAATTTAGGCTAAACGAAACCGAAACAAATGTTTGGTCTCTCGTTCAACACAAAATCAAATGTTTCTGTATTCGTGATTTGAATGACAAAATAGTAGGCTATTTATTGTTTATGTAGGCTCACTCGCGTTCCAATATCCACGTAAAAATTTTTTTGCATAACTTCATGGTGGTACGGTGATAACGCTTACTAATTTTAGTCATGAAGATAATCGGAATTGTAAAAGGTTTGCTTTTATTTGTGTACATACACTATAAAAACAAATATTTGCGCTTTTGTAAAATAAGCCTAGAAAAATAGGATGCCGCATTCTGCCGCCTGGTTTCCTTTCACGCAGCACAAAAATGAACAAACTCTGCATACAAGGCTACTTGTTGCAGTTTTTCTTTCGTTTTCTTAAGTGAAAATATATTTATAGTATAGGCTTATTTATTCATTATAATATATAGCGCCTAGCTTTAGTTTTTCTCCGCTCGCAGAAGCGCTGCAGGTGCGTGATGTGATACTATGATGACCATGTGAATCCTCATGTTCTGTTGTTTGGTGCTTTTTGCGCATGTACAATGAATCCCCGGAAAACAAATGTTAGTATTTTTAACGGGTCACAGACATTTATTCTTTCTGATTTTATTTAGTTCTAATTTAAAATAATCTTGTCGGTTAACAGTTAATAATCGGTTAATGAGCGTCGGTTGTCAGTTAGGAAAAATTACCGAAATGAACATCCCTATAAAAATGATATAATAATTCTTAAATTAATATGCAAGTATTATACATTTTATGTAAAAATATTTCAGATAGTTTCCAATGCAGCATTTCTAAAGTACTAAAATAACTAAGACTTCATTTATAAAAATTATAATAACTTAAAAAGAGAACATCCAAATAAATTAACTTTAACTACAATTAAAATAAAAACAAAATATTAAAATTTAAACAAATTCAAAATATTAAAAAAATTATAGTATATCAGTGATACTGAAATAACACTTGTCTTTATGCTGTTTTTACAAAACTTTTTGCTTTTAGAATCATAAAAGCCCTTTTATCTCTATTCAGGGGGAAGCAAAGAGGATCACTCTGGTGCTACAGCAGCCCTCGCAAGGTGGAGTGGCCCAGGCTGGGACATTGACAGTAGGGGGAACTGCAGGGACGGGTCAGCAGGGCCAGCAACACAGGCTGGTGTTGGGCTCTCTGCCAGGGAAGTTGTTCCTGCAGGGAGGCCAGCTGGCAGCTCTCGCCCAAGCCAGGACGGGTCAAACGGGTACACAGCCGAAAGTGCTCACCATTCAGCTGCAAGTTCAACAGCAGCCCAACCAACAGGGAGCCAAGGTGAGTGAAAGGACAGGTCGTGTGTGTTGGAAGATATGCCATTTCTTGTAACTTGGTGGTGACGGAAAGCTTTTTCTCTGTGTGCAACAGTTTCAATTGATTTCTGGGGCAGCTAATGCTGGTGGCAGCCCTCAGGTGCTGCAGATAACTCAAGGCCAAGGAGGACAAAGACTAGCAGTGCCTCTTAAACTACTGCTGCAGCCACAGGTAGGACAATCCATACATCTGTTTTATGGCTCTGTGATGTTCATTGGTGTACGCTGAGCCATTAAGTAACACATTGCATTCTATTATTTCTGTTCCACTTGGAATCTGAAGAATATTAAGTATTGTTTTAACGTTAATTAAAGATGTTTTATAAAATGTATACTCTTTTTAATATAATTTTTCTGGTTTAATTCCTTATGATGACTCTTATTTCTAAATGGGTCCATTAATGATTCATTTAGTACCTAAAAGGACAAAATGCTTGGTTAAAGGAGATGCATTTCATTGCCAAATTATGAGAAATTTGAGTAGCTAAATATAAATAGTTGTTGCTGAAGGTACATTTACACAGACTTAAAAAAAACTTTAACAAATATTTGTTTTATAATAATGGCCAGTTATTTGATTACATTTTGCTGCATAATTTGAATAAAATAACTTCCAATAATTGTGTAAATTAAGATCTTTAAAAAAAATACTAAACAAAAATGTGTAGTGAAATTGCACTAAAGTTTGTAACAACCAACGCTTTGCCAAATGAACAACCATCCAGTAATTAGACTGGTTTAAGTGTCACAGTTAGTTTGTTAGCTTTATATAACTCATTAGTCAACCAAATGTTATTTGGCTCCAATATTCTAAAAGATGGGATTCTTTGTTCCCAAACATTGTTTTTACAAGGTCACAAAGTACAGTTCTCTGAATAAACGGTCACTTTTCTGCAGTCAAGCACTGCTTCCAGTGCTGGTGGGACCGTTTCTGTGGTTAAAGTTATCAGTACCTCGGCTGCCAGCTCTGCGTCCTGCACCACCACTACAGCCACGTCTTCCGGTGTGCGTTTGGTGAAGATCCAGGAGCCCGTGCGAAGAGTGGAGACCCTGTGCAAACAGGAGAAAGCAAATCGCATTGTTGCTGAGGCCATCGCACGGGCCAAAGCCAGGGGTGAAAGGAACATCCCCCGTGTGCTCAACCAGAACGAATTGCCTGCCGGACAGACCTCTGCAGACCTAGAAGGTGCCGCTGGAGGAGCCAAAAAGAAAGGAGTAGGGGGAGGTAATGGTGGTGGAGGGAGCAAGAAGAAAAGCCCATGTGCGGGAGGAGGGAAAGTGGTGGTCGGTGGAGACAAGAAATCCAAGGCAAAGACTCCAGGAGTGGTTTCTGGAGGTGGATGCAGTAAAAGTAAATGCAAAACAAAGCTCAAGTAAGTTATGATTTCTTATCCTCTTTGGATGAGTTTGACTCATTTATGTTTTTGCTTCTGCCTGTTTTTGTTCTCACACTTTATTCCCTTTCCATAGCACCATCACTCTAGTGGGTGGGAAGAAAAGAAAAAGAAATGGATCCTCTGACCATTCAGATATAGATCTAAGCCCACCTGTTTCACCCCGCACACTGGAGGAGGAAATGTCACAGGTATTACGTGCTTACGCATTTACTTGTTCCTGATCTAAAATCAGTCATGCAGTTAGTGATTCATAGCAGCCATTGAAGTATTGCACATGTTGGCAGGCATTAGTGCTATTTTATGTGACACAATTTTGAATATAGAGAATCTGAACAATGCCATAAACCTTATTCATTGACTCTACTGTGATCCTGTTCTCCCAACAGAAGCGTCGTTCTAACCGTCAGGTGAAGCGGAAGAAGTACACAGAGGATTTGGACATTAAAATCACTGATGATGAAGATGAAATGGATGCGGATGTTGACGTAACCACAACTCCTGTGTCTAGTGCAGGGCGTCTGCTGTCTATGGGAGCAGAACTCCAGCAGGAACTGGATGGGGATGGCCTTCAAAGCATGCAGTTTTTTGTGGTGCGTCAGCAGTCTAGTCATAGCGGGTCGGACGTTTGTGGTGTTTCCTTTTTATTACTGGTTTTGTCAGAAGTTTAGCTGTTTACAGTTGGCACAGTGCCACCAGTAATACAATAATGTTGATCTGTGTGGGCATGTTTCTGATTTATTTCAGGAGAACCCAAGTGAGGAGGATGCTGCTATTGTGGATAAAATATTGTCTATGCGGGTGACCAAAAAGGAGGCAAGTTTACGTTCATGCTAATTACCTTGTGAAATCTTGCCCTAGTCTGTTCTGACTAAACCTTCATGGCATTTCCTTGTCCTAATGCAGGTGTCTCCAGGGCAGTATACTAATGTGGAGGAATTTTTTGTCAAATATAAAAACTAGTAAGTCATCACTTGTTTTCCCAGGCCTTTTTTGTGAAAATAGAACAGATTTAGTTTTAGACTTTTTTTTTTTTATCTGACAAATTTGAATAAAAAATACTTTTTAAGTCTTTTTACAAAAAGTAATTTAAATAAAAAAAAATCTTGAGAATGTTCATTTATGATGTGTTTCTAGCTCGTACATGCACTGTGAATGGGCCAGTCTTGAGCAGCTGGAAAGAGATAAGAGAATCCATCAGAAGCTGAAGAGATTCAAGACAAAACAGGCACAGATGAGGAACCTATTCCAGGAGGTAAGACCCTGGCCGTTTCTCAATGCTTTGTCATCATTAATATATGATGTATGTCATCATTAACCGTCGAAGTTCTATTCCAATACTCAAGAATGCAAGTACAGAGGACTCATATAAGTGCCCGGATGTGTTCTCGAAATTGAGGATGCATCAAATGCAGATTTGAGAGAATCGAACCATTAGCAATACCATTAGACGCTGAGGGCAGATGACTTACAGAAGCCTGTAAGCTTTAAACTTCTCGTTCTCGATTAAAAGACTCCCACTGCAAGCGTGCAAATTCGAGACCGCTCGTGAAAGTAAACATTTTTAGTTTTGTTTTGCATAATTTTAATGAAGAGAGAGAGCCTGTCATACTTTTTATTGCCATATTAAAAAGAATATGTAACAATATACATAGCCTAGTCATTTTACAAATACATGTTAAAAAGCTATAAAATAATATGAAAAAATTATACTAAAATGAAATAAATGTTTTAAAAGCGGGGTTAGAGTTAGGTTGGGCAGTTATGGCATTTGTTTGGGATGTTATTGTGCATTGCGTGCTGTTTTCTCGCTCCTTATAACCTGCTGGGACTCTTGAGCAGCAAGATAACAGCGCATCTTAATTCTCACAAGGATGCGCTGTGTTCTCGCGTCCTTCTGAATTCGTTCTATCAAGGTAGCCTGGCAAGACCGGTCTCCACGAGAACACAAGACCATTCTTTGCGTTCTTGGAATTGCGAAACAGCCCCAATACATTTTTAATTAGGCAAACATGCCATGTTTTGTTTGGCAGTGTAAGTCATATGGCTTTAGAAAATCTCACTAATTTTGTTCTTGAGGATTTGTAAGCATATCTTGAATGCTTCCCTGTGCTTTAGGATGAGGAACCTTTCAATCCAGACTATATGGAGGCTGATCGTATTTTGGATGAATCTCACAGTGTCGATAAAGACAATGGGGAGGTAAGAATTCATCGACCATAGACAACATTTTTAACTGTCAAATAAGAGTGTGTATTCAAACTGATATTACATGCAGTTGTGAGTCTATTTGACTGATTAGTTAAAAAGAGTAATTTGTTCTTGACTGCACTGATATACTGTGCACAACCAGCATGGACAAAGTGATTTTAGCAAGATGTTTGGTATTATATTTGTTGTAGTATTTATGTACCGAGTCATATTTAATCACATTTAAATCCAACTGCACCCTGCCAAAGCACTGGTTCTGAGTGTTGTTTTTCCTCTTACAGCCATTAGTGTACTACCTAGTAAAGTGGAGCTCTCTGCCCTATGAAGATGCTACGTGGGAGCTGAAGGAAGATGTTGATGAAGCAAAAGTGGAAGAATTCAGGAAGATTGAAAGCCGCCCGGCCCGAATCAAGAGAACTGTGAGATACTGCCATGCTCATCCACTGCACACTGTGTTTTAGCTGCCTCTTCCTTCTCTCCTCTTAGTGCCTAGTCACCAGAGCATTTTTACCCTGTCTATTCTTTAGTTTTCATTAGAAACAGGCGAGACAGTGGTTAATTATTAACAAGACTTGCTCTTCCATCAGCCTCGACCTGCTGCAAGTGCCTGGAAGAAGATTGATGAGTCCAGAGAGTATAACAATGGGAACCAGCTCCGAGAGTACCAGCTGGAGGGAGTCAACTGGCTGCTCTTCAACTGGTACAACAGGTAAACACTCTACTAATACACTAAGATGTGATGACATTTGAAGCTCATAAATATAAAAGGGGTTTTAAATACATCCACAACTTTTCTGCACATTTTAAAGACCTTTCTTTCCACATTGGGAAATGTTAAAAGACCACTTGAATTTTTATTTTTGTGCATTTTAGTCCATGTGCTTTAGCTTTAAGAAAATAAACATATATAATTTTTTTTAAATGTATATGCTTTTTCTTCCAGAAAATTTAACCAAAAATGTTAAAAGGTTAGTTCACCCAAAAATGAAAATGATGTCATTTATTACTCACCCTGATGTCTTTCCAAACCCGTAAGTCCTCCTTTCATCGTCTGAACACAAATTAAGATGTTTTTGTTTGAGAGCTTTCAGACCCTCTATAGACAGCAACTTAACTGAAATGTTCCCATGTCCATGCGCAAGGAAAACATTTTCGTCTCCTGTTTCTCTTATGGGCGTGCGTTCAATACAGTACATTACGCAAGCATGTTCAACGTCATCACGCTGGATCTGGATAAGTGCTTGTGCCACCACATGCTTGCGTCATGTAATGTCGTGAACACACGTCCACAAGAGAAACAGGAGACGAAAATGTGAAATCTCGTGGCTTCTGTAAAATTACGGTTGAACCCCTGATGTTACATGGATTATTTTACCGATCTCCTTGCTACGTTTCTGGACATGGGAACATTTCAGTTGTGTTGCTGTCTATGGAGGGTCTAAAAGCTGTCAAATTCAAACAAAAACATCTTAATTCATCTTAAGGTCTTATGGGTTTGGAACGACATCAGGGTGAGTAATTAATTACATCATTTTCATTTTTGGGTGAACTAGCCCATTAATGATTCATTCCCTGCTCAGGGGTGCATACAAATGTGCTCTAGAATGATATAGTTCCCTCCCCCTCAATGACAAATACCACCTGCCACTGATCCAATGCTACAGCAGTGAACAGACAGTAGCTCTGTGATATAAAACCATAAGTAAATAATTTGACAGCCTACTATTTGTACACATCAGCAGCCTCCTGATGATGATCGTGGGCGTTCTTATCAGAACAGTCACCCTGGAATATTTGTTTGAATTGTTATGGCCTTACTCAAATAACAAATGCAGGCTCATTTCTTCTTTATTACTGTCTGATTCTAGCAGGACTGCAGGCATAGGTGAAAATGGTGCAGAGAAATGGTCTTAATTGATTTTGTCCACAGTACAACTATTTCACAGGGTCAATAATAGTTATTTCAGTACTGAGGTTAAATGGATTGACAAAAAAGTAGGCTAAAAGTTCGTTTTTTGTTTTTTTGTCAAGTCACCTTTATTTATATAGCGCTTTTAATACTACAGTTTTACAGTATCAAATAGGAAGATAGTGTGTGTCAGTAATGCTAAAGGACAATATTAAACACTAAATTTTAAGTTAAAGGCAGTTCATCATTGAATTCAGTGATGTCATCGTCCAGCTCAGTTCAGTTTAAATAGTATTTGTGTCGACGATATCACTTGAAATTAAGTGTCCCCAACTAAGCAAGCCAGAGGCGACAGCGGCAAGGAACGAAACTTCCATCGGTGACAGAATAAAGAAAAAAAACCTTGGGAGAAACCAGGCTCAGTAGGGGGGCCAGTTCTCCTCTGGCCAGACGCAACAGCAGGTTGTTCCATGCTGCAGAAAAGTCAGATTGTGCAGAGGACTCATCTGGTTCCCATGCTCTTGTCCCTATGGCTATCTAGGAGACAAGGTCTTCACTGGGGATCTGTCTCTGGGGCTCATCTAGTTGTCCTGGTCTCCGCTGACTAATTGAAAAGAAAAGAAAATTGTTGTTGTTCTTTGTCCATTTCTTACACATTCTCTTCTGTATTCATGACTGCCCACACAGGCAAAACTGCATCCTGGCAGATGAAATGGGTCTGGGGAAGACCATTCAGTCCATAGCCCTGCTGTCAGAGATGTTTGCTGCAGGGGTCCATGGGCCGATCCTTATCATTGCCCCTCTGTCCACTATCACAAACTGGGAGAGAGAGTTTTCCACCTGGACAGATATGAATGCTATTGTTTACCACGGCAGTCTGGCCAGTAGACAGATGATCCAGCAGTATGAAATGTACTGCAAAGATGACAAGGTTGGTATAGATGTGTGCATTGTGTTTCTGTCTCATCAGTTTGATTGCTACTAAACACAGGGATTTAAGTTTTCTGTCGCTACGACGGATTTCAGTCAATTTGGAAAAAGTGAGGGTCAAAGAAACATGTAGCGCATTGTTGTTGGCGTTTTGCCGGCACACCAAAAATCATCCCCGCTGCAGCTTCTCAGTGACAACATAGTGATGCTGCTCGCATCGTTCACAGTCGGGTTATTAGCAGAGAACACAGAGCAGAACTTGAATGTCGGCGTGAGATTGCGGCTATTAATAACAATTCTACAAATTCCCGCAGCTTCTACGCTTATAATGTGATGACAGATGATGACGGAGCATACATCGAGTCTTGAGAACTCACTCTTCTCACTCTCTTTTCTGTGCGCCCACAGATTGCGTTAAGAAGAGTGACAGCTTTTAATAATTAAGGGAGTTTGCAAATGTGATATTGATTTAATACAACAGGTTCAATACAATCAAAATGTTCTGTATTCAAATATTGTTATATTTAAAACATTAATCTCCACATTAATTTAATTGCCAAATAGTTAATGGCTAATTTTATATCAGAATTTTTTATTGATTCGAAGCTTCTCCTAAACTTTTTAAATTAGGAGGACAAGCGCTTCTAATTACAAGAAAAAACTGCTCTTAAACAGTCAAAACTTGTTTTTTGCTTTAACAGTTGTAAACAGCAGTGCTGTTATTTTTAACTAAAACTGTCATTTAAATAAGTCTGAAATGAAAGTATATACATATTAGAAACATATTTATTTCAATTAGTTGCCAAGGCAGAATTCCTGACTTTCATTTAAGCTGAAATAAAGCTCAATGGAAATGTACAAAATATACAATTACAAAAACTTAAAATATTAAATTTGAGGGGGAAAAGCTACTAATGAAAGCTAATTTTAAACATGAATAAATACTATAGTAAAAAAAAGTAGCAAGTTGTTTATTCTAGTAGTATATTCTGATAGCCCCATTCTGACTTCCTCTCTTGCTTGCCCTGTTTTGTTTATTTTGTCTTCTCTAGGGACACTTGATACCAGGGGCCTATAAATTTGATGCTCTGATCACAACCTTTGAGATGATTCTATCAGACTGCCCAGAGCTGAGGGAGATTTCATGGCGCTGTGTAATTATTGATGAAGCTCACCGTTTGAAGAACAGAAACTGCAAACTACTTGACAGCCTCAAGATGCTTGACCTTGTAAGTGATTCATATTTCTATTTTTTTGCTTTCCTTAAGAGAAACTGAATGTATTAATGTGTTAATTACTATAAAAAAATAATTGTGATTCATTAATTGAAAGTTCTTTTTTTCTGTTTTCAGGAGCATAAAGTGTTATTAACAGGCACTCCACTTCAAAACACAGTAGAGGAGCTGTTCAGTTTGCTGCACTTTCTGGAGCCGGCCCAGTTCCCCTCGGAGATAGAGTTTTTGCGTGAGTTTGGAGATCTTAAAACAGAGGAGCAGGTAGGAAAAACTTGGAAACATTTTGGCAAATAACAATCTCTGTTAAAAACATCAGCTGTTTCCAACACGGTTCACTGTCTTTGATTATCAGGTCCAGAAACTGCAATCAATTCTAAAGCCCATGATGCTGCGTAGACTGAAAGAAGATGTAGAAAAGAACCTCGCCCCAAAACAAGAGACCATTATTGAGGTATGAACTGTTTCTAGCATAAGGACTGTTTCTTGACTATTACTCTCTTTGCTTTTGTAAGTTCTGAGTGCATCATTTTCTGTGGTCCCCAGGTGGAGTTGACTGATGTACAGAAGAAGTATTACCGTGCTATTCTAGAACGTAACTTCAGCTTCCTCAGCATGGGAGCCACACATAACAGCAATGTACCCAATCTCCTCAACACAATGATGGAACTTCGAAAGTGCTGCAACCACCCTTACCTCATTACAGGTACTGTATTTATGGCTGTTCCCTTGTAGTGTCTCTGATTGTAATTTTAGCCTTGCAGTCTTTGTTTACATGTTGCTGAGCATAACTGGTTTTGCTTCAAACCAGGACCACTTTGGTCCTGTTGCACACACACAAAAAATGTTGCTTGTCACATCAACTTTTTGTTTAATTAAAATGTTTCATTGTTTGGGAATTGAGGGGTGTGCCTGAAGCGGAAATTCTATGGAGCAACTAAAAGGTTAGTCGCTTGCTAGCGGTAGCCTGTTGCATTACAGCACATGGATGTTCACTTCCCACATACAGAGTAAGGACAAATGTCTGAAAGCACGATGGTGAATGATTTGCAGATCCTGAGCACCAATGACAAACATCTAATCTTGTAAAATGTGTGGCAAGTACTGCTGCTCCATAGTATAGGCTAGATCGCGAATCTCAAAAGTGAAAGTAAAATGAGAGCGCGCATTCGAAAGCGGTTTAAATATGCCCTGCATATTAAATAGCTGCCTGCAATTTATATACAGTAGACTATAATTACCCAATGATATAATTTTGCCTCTGTCCCAACTTTTTTGGAGTGTGTTGCAGCCAACAAAATCAAAATGTGTTTGTATTTACAAAATACATTTAAGTTAACACATGTCTTTGGAAATCTTTTATTTGTACTATTGTTAATTAAATAAAAGTTAGAGTATTAACAAATCACAGATTCTTGATTTTATTGCATTTTACAAAACATCCCAACATCTGAAATTGGGGTTGTAGTTCTTTTTAATATTGCTAATCTTTTTGTTGTCCACTTTTCTGCATTTTGTCTCTCTGTGCAGGTGCTGAGGAGAAGATAGTGGCTGAGCTGAGGCAGATGTATGATCCTCTGGCTCTAGACTTTCATCTCCAGGCCCTGGTGCGCTCTGCAGGGAAACTTGTCTTGCTGGATAAGCTGCTTCCTCGCCTTAAGGCTGGCGGGCACAAGGTGCTCATCTTCTCACAGATGGTGCGATGCCTTGACATCCTTGAGGACTACCTCATACACAAGAGGTATAGCTTTAGAAGTGTAAACTGTGAAATGGAAATGTGTGATTTTATAAGGCAACTGCAGCCAAAGAATTTTAATTTTGCCATCTGGTTTGTTAGATGGATCTAAAATTAGGTGTTCTCTCTTATTAGATACCTGTATGAGCGCATTGACGGACGGGTCAGAGGAAACCTGCGACAAGCGGCCATTGATCGCTTTTGTAAACCCGATTCAGACCGGTTTGTCTTCCTGCTTTGTACCCGGGCTGGAGGTTTGGGCATTAATCTGACTGCTGCTGATACCTGTGTCATTTTCGACTCTGACTGGAACCCACAGAATGATCTTCAAGTGAGCATCTCACTTTTTTCATAGTGATTTCAATTCATTAAAGATGATACAGGGGTTCAGTTTAATCATTTGTCTTCACTTCCACACAGGCTCAGGCACGTTGTCATCGTATTGGTCAATCTAAAGCGGTGAAGGTTTATCGTCTCATTACCAGAAACTCCTATGAGAGGGAGATGTTGGACAAAGCGAGTCTTAAACTGGGACTTGATCGAGCTGTTCTACAAAGCATGAGTGGAAATAAGGACAGCAGTGTTAATGGGGTAAGAATGAAAGAAATCCTATTGCTGTGTTAAAATGATAGTACACAAAATGAAATATGTGTTTTGTTGAATTATTACTATAAAGTCAAGTTCAACACAGAAGTCACTTTGTGATAGATTATCACTCTGGTATGCTATTAACGTTCCTCAGATTCAGCAGTTCTCAAAGAAGGAGATAGAGGATTTGCTTCGTAAAGGTGCTTATGCAGCTATTATGGATGAGAATGACGAGGGCAGCCGTTTCTGTGAGGAGGACATTGATCAGATTCTTCAGAGAAGAGCAACTACCATCACTATAGAGAGTGAAGGCAAAGGATCCACCTTTTCAAAGGCCAGCTTTGTGGCATCTGAGAACCGAACAGATATTGCTCTGGATGATCCCGAGTTCTGGCAAAAGTGGGCCAAGAAAGCTGACCTAGACATGGACTCTTTCAACAGGAAGGTACAGTAGCATTTGGTTACTGTATTCTTTATTTTCTGCAAGTCTATTCTTTTATTCATTAATCTCTTGTTTTCTTTCATGCAAACTCTTTACAGAATACTCTTGTGATTGACACACCGAGAATAAGAAAGCAAACGCGTCAGTATTCCAGCCTGCGTGGAGAGGGTGGGGATCTGTCTGATTTGGAAAGCGATGATGACTACCCACCCCATAATTCCCGACAATCTCGGGTCTCTCGACGCTCAGACCGGCATTCTGGTAGTGGTTATGGGCGCACAGACTGCTTCAGAGTGGAAAAACACCTTCTTGTTTATGGGTTTGTGGCCTTATTTCTTCCTGATCGTGTTTTAGGTTGTGCTGGTTTTAATTCATCGCTTCATCTCATGAGTGTGAAACTTTATGTGGGTTATGATTTCATACTTTTTAAATTTCAACATGACTGTCTATACAGGTGGGGCCGTTGGCGGGATATCCTGTCTCATGCTCGCTGTAAGCGGCGTCTCAGTGAACGTGACGTGGAAACCATCTGCCGTGTCATCCTGGTTTTCTGTCTGATACATTACCGTGGAGATGAGAACATCAAGAGCTTCATCTGGGAGCTAATCACCCCTCCAGAGAATGGACGAGAACCGCAGGCTCTGCTTAATCACTCTGGTATGACTTTCTCTCATTATAATCTTTTTTTATTAGTACTTGATTCTTCCAGCAAGGAGCCTCAGGTGGTGTTCCATCAGGTCTTCAGTTCTTCATGGTCAATATTATCTAGCCACCTTTCATCTATCTCTGACATTCCTGTATGATTGTTGCATTCCTAACTTTCAAATTGGTTGTGAAGCAGCCATTACTTTCTGCTTATTCATCATGGAAAAATTGAGAGTAAACAATGTATGAATACATATATATATATACACAAAACGGATGCCCCCCAATATGACTTTTTATGAAAGAAGAGACTAGTCTAGACTCTATATATTGGGGTGAAATAGAGCATTAGCTTCATGCTAAACAAGCTTAAAGGTTTTACAAGTGCTCATAATGGTGCTCTCCTTTCCTTTAGGTCTGTCCATCCCTGTCCCTCGTGGCAGGAAGGGCAAACGAGTCAAGGCTCAGAGCTCTTTTGATGTGCACAAAGTTGAGTGGATCCGAAAGTATAATCCTGACAGTCTTCTGCTTGATGACAGTTACCGAAAACACCTCAAACACCAGTGCAACAAGTATGTTAGAACCATCAGGAACACTATTTAATTATATGCCACAAAATGCTAGCTCAATTCACTGTCCCCTTTTTTTTTTTAGAGTGTTGCTGAGAGTACGTATGCTGTATTACCTGAAGCAGGAGGTCATTGGAGAACATGCTGATTCTGTATTGAGAGGAGCTGATGCAAGGTATAGCTATCATCTAATTTCATTGCTGTAGATAAAATTATCATCACTTTGGATGAAAGCATACGATAAATGCGTAAATGTAAATTTTATTAACGACTGTTCGTGTCACCAATATCATTAAATCTTACATTCTGTAATCTTTATGCCTTGTAAACATAAATATTAGGGTTTCTTTGATGTATTGCATCGA
This sequence comes from Gymnocypris eckloni scoliostomus, assembly GCA_027564155.1. Taxonomy (NCBI): domain Eukaryota; kingdom Metazoa; phylum Chordata; class Actinopteri; order Cypriniformes; family Cyprinidae; genus Gymnocypris; species Gymnocypris eckloni. The sequence goes on from CM050422.1 coordinate 9,679,495, forward strand.
TCAGATTTAAATTGAAAACTCTTTTAAATTCCTTTACTGATGCTAGTGTGTTTCCTTGCAGGGATATTGATATCTGGTTGCCTGAAATGGAGCAGCAGGATGTTCCGTCTGGATGGTGGGACAAAGAAGCCGACCGATGCTTGCTTATCGGTGTCTTTAAGCATGGTATGTGGAGGCTTTGTTAAGGTCATGTCATCTTCAAGGGTGTCCCATTTATATAAGACGAACTTCAAGTTGTTAGATCTTAGGAGATTTGACCTAGATTCAAGAGTTACAAGTCATTCTGATATGCCCCACGGACTAAAATATATAGTTTTACAGATCCTTGATGTGTTTATCCATCTGTATCTTGCCATTTCAGGATATGAGATGTACACCACTATGCGTGCGGACCCCTGCTTGTGTTTTGTTGAGCAATGTGGCCGTCCAAATGAGCAGGACATTAATGCGGAGCAGCAAGCAGCAGACCCTGAGCTTGGGGAGGGGTCAGTTTCAAACAGATCTGGGCTTTGTTTCTCAGAAGCATTGTGAGCAAAATTGATCACAGAGATCCTTGGTGATAATGGTTTCTTCGATCTACTTAGGCTTACAATGCTTTTTAGGAAACGCAGCCCTGATCTCTAACACCTGCTTTATAATCTTCCAGCTTATATGATTGACTGGTATTTTTCTTGTAAACTTATGTTTTTATTGTGTTTTAGAGGGGACTATGACAAGTACTCAGAAGATCCCGAATTTAAACCTGCGACAAGACACACCAAGGAGGTATATGAAGAGGTAAACGTCTTTTGAATCACATTTTTTCCCTTGTAATCTTTAAAGTGTAATTGCACATTTATCTTGTGGAGTTAAGTGTTTAAATTGAATAGAAAGTATGGATAATGTGCTCCTCAGGGTGATTCAGTGAATGCAGACGGAGAGATATGTGTGGAGGATCGCTCTGACCCTGTGCAGGTTGAGGGGCCATCTTCGGGATCGTCAGATTTGTGTTACTGGCCAACAAGCTCGTCGCTCACAGCCAGACTACGCCGTCTTATCACAGCCTACCAACGCAGTTACAGACGAGAGCAGCTTAAGATAGAGGCAGCAGAGAAGGGCGACCGTAGACGTAGACGCTGTGAACAAGCCACAAAGCTCAAAGAGATAGCCCGACAAGAACGACAACAAAGGTATGTTCCTTCAGTAAACCGTTACAAAAGCTTCCTTTTTGGTCTCGATGTCCAGTGTTCTCATAAGCCTCTCTGTTTCAGGTGGACTCGTAGGGAGGAGTCTGATTTTTACAGGGTGGTATCAACCTTTGGGATCGAAAGGATAAAGAAAGAAGCTGATGCTCCAGAAGGGGACGAGCATCATATGGACTGGAATCACTTCCGTTCTTTTGCTCGCCTTGAAAAGAAAACCGACGAGAGCTTGGCGCGTTACTTCAAATGCTTTATGTCCATGTGTCGGAAAGTGTGTCAACTTCGGCCAGCACGTGGAGAAGGTACATTATACTTCAATTTTTTTATGTACTTTAACTGGAAGTCAATGCGAAGAAGTGTTTTATATTCATCTACTCGTATAATATGACCGTTTTTTTAAGTGAAAATGGATATCGAATAAGAACCTGCTTGGAAATTGTTTTAAATTAATCATTTAAATCTTTTAAAAATCATTTTCAGTAGTTGAAATAGAAATATTAGATTAAAACCTTAAACTTGAAGCTGCCTCATTAAATAAGAAATGTTGTCTTGGAAGCTAAATTAAATAAGCTGTAAGTACTAAAATTACTAAAACGGAAATAAACATATTAAAATATATAATTCCATGTAGCTTTATATAAACATTGTCTACTGTTATCCCTTCCTCTGCTATTAGAATCTCAAGATTTGTCCCAGTCTCTGGCCCCCATCACAGAAGAACGAGCCTCACGCACACTCTACAGGGTCAGCTTGCTGTGCCGGTTACGTGAGCGCGTTCTTCCCCACCCCTCCCTGGAGGAACGCCTCAGTCTGGCACCACTCTCCTCTGATCTTCCCAACTGGTGGAGCATCCCACAGCACGACCACGAGCTGCTCTTAGCTGCCGCTAGACATGGTGTCAGCCGCACTGAACTCTCAATCTTCTCTGACCCACAGTACTCATTCAGTCAGGCCCGCCTCGACTACCTCCAGAACCAGCAAGCCCAAGCTGCTTCGCAGATTCACGCGTTAAATCAGTCACTGGATCCGACCAGTATCAAAGAGGAGAGCCTAGATGATGAGTCCCGGCTGCTGGGGGTGGAGGCCCTCTGTCCGTCAGACTCCCCAGCCATGCTCCTCACCCATTCTGAGGGGAAAGTTGAAGTTCCGGCTGGATGGGGCTGGAAGAAGATCAAAAACAGTGGGCCCAATGAGAAAAAAGGAGGAAGAGAGCGGGGTGAAGGGCCTTCGGACTCCGATTCTGATTCAGACTCGGGGTCGTCTTCCTCCTCCCGTCATTCTGGCAGCTCAGATGATAGCGGTGACAGTGATGCTGAGAGAGAACAAGGTGAGGAGACTGTTGCATTTAAATTATTTATGGTAAACCGAAGCAGTATAGCTTAAAATATTATTTCTAATTGTTTTAGCCTTATGCTCAGTGTGCAACTCAATTTGATACATATATTCGCTCTTAAATTACTTTTCTTAAATCCAGACAAACCATTGTTGCTCAATTTAAACTCAATTTTTAATTCAAGTAAAATACAGTATAATACAAATACAATCTTTGTTTTGACGAATCCTGAAGAAAAATAGCACAATTTCCATATGCATTTTAATGAAATATTTCTTGGTTTGTATTTATCTAAAATATTTGAATGCATGAAAAGTGCCATGTAGGGAGTTAACATTTTTGAGTGACTCAATTTGCTGAATCAGATTTTTTTTAAATCCATTTCATTGAAAATTCATTGAATCTTTGATAATTTTCATGATTTTAAAAGGTTTTGCAAAAAGTTAAACCTGACTTTGTCTTCCATTGAACAAAAATTAATGCTTTGTTTTTTTTTTCATGCATAAATGTTTTACAATTGGTTCTTTAGACAACTGTAATAGTTGATTTGATTTAATTTGGGTTAACTTGAATGTGATTTGTTACTAGAATGATTGTGATTTCTTAGCAGCAGTTCTTAAGATGTGTGACGGCGATGAAGAAAACAGCATCCTCTCGCTCACACCATCTCAAGAAGGTGCCCCACCGAGTCCCTCACTGACCCTCTGAGAGTTGATTGGCCCAAAGACCGCATGTTGATAAACCGAATAGACAACCTCTGCTCGCTGGTTCTAACGGGGCACTGGCCGTCAGGTCGACGCTACGTCTCTGACATACAGCTCAATACTCCATCAGAAGAGCATGACCTCGGAGGTGACCTAGGTTACCCCCGAGTGGTACGCAAAAGCAACAGTGCCCTGTCTGCAGAAGCTCTTGAAGGCCAAGAATCAGAGTTCACAGTAAAACTCCTAAAGGTGAGGTAGTGTTCAGACGTTTATGAACCTCGTCTGTCTCTTAAATTTCTGCTTTTTTTGCATGGTTTCGTTTTCTTTAGGAGGAGGGGCTGAAGTTGACTTTTTCTAAGCAGGCTCTCATGCCAAACGGTGAAGGGAGTGCGCGAAAAAAGAGAAAGGACCATGAGGTACAGAAATAGTCTTATAAATTTGCCCAACTCCGTTTTAGGGAAAAACTAACCTTTCAGTTTACATTGATGCATTATAAGTATCAGAGGTGGGTAGTAACAAGTTCAATTTAATTTGTTACATTTACTTGAGTAAATTTTTTGGGTAACTAATACTTTTAGAGTATGTTTAAAAATGGGTACTTTTACTCTTTCTTGAGTACATTTTTAGTGAAAAAATGTACTTTTACTTCATTACTGTGGGTGACGCTCCTCACGTTACTTTATCTTAATGCAATACAAGTAAAAAAAATGCTTCAATTTATTCCAAACGTGCAGTCTACTTTTCTCTGAGCAATGAGCATTTACACGATGATTCATTCTCTTGAGTCAATTCTGTTCAAAGGCTTGAGCAAACCAGTGAATCGGTTCGGGAATCAGTTTGAATGATTCGTTCAGTTCTTCTGAAGCGGTTCTCACTCAGAGTTGTAACAGAAAGTTTAGGAACATCAAGAGCGTTGAGTGCAGCGGCGTGTGACCTGTTCCAGGAGGAATGCCTTTGTCAGACACAATTAATATTGATATTTTCACAATATTTACGCTTGCAGAAATATAGACTACATTTTGCAGAACAGACGGAAGAAGATCTGTCAATGTGCATTTGTTTTGTTATGTTCAGATGTTCGGTAGCGGTCATGGGAGGAGTTTTCACTCTTCTCCATGTCAGAGGTTATATATAATTAATATACTTTGAAATAATTTAATTCAGTGATGCAACTCAAGTTTTCATCAGCTGTTACTCCGGTTTTCAGAGTCATATGATCCTTCAGAAATCATTCCAATATATTGGTTTATTACCAGTGTTGGGAACAGTTTTGCTGTTTAATATTTTTTGGAACCTGTGACATTTTGTTCAGGATTATTTGATGAATAGAAAGGTAAAAGAACAGCATTGATAATAAATCAACATGTTGTTTTTGGGTACTCTACCCACCTCTGATAAGTATTTGCAGCTATATAATGTTTGTTTTCTGGCATTTAGCTGGTAGATGCCGAAGGGGTTCTCCATGCTCCCCGCAGGAGGGACCTTCCTAACTGGCTCAAAGAAAACCCAGATTATGAAGTGGAGGGAGACATGTTAGAAGTAAATGCAGAACTCAGGTTGAACTTTCTATTCTGAGTTCTGCTTTGACTGACATAGCTGATAAGTATTTCTATATAATGTTTTTATTATGCTCAAGTAACCCAAAAGGAAGAGGAGGAGGAAGAGGGTCGAGAAAGGAGCAGCACTTACCGGCAGTGAGAGAGTGAAGGTCATGGACATAAGGACAGGCAAGAAGGTGAGGGAAGAGCTAAATGTGACACTGCTAAAAAGTACTTTTTTTAAATCAAGTAAATGATTTGCTGAGCATTAGAGACTTGTTTCAACAAAACCTTACTGACTGATCTTTTTAATGGTAGTGTAAGCCATTTTATGAAACAATAGTCTACATTGTTCTACATGGGACAGTTACTGTTATTGATATATTTTGCAGTTGGTCTTATACCGTTTTATGCTCTTTTCAGTTTGGTGGAATATACGGGCCTTTATTACAGGACCTGAGAGAGCACCTGGAGGAGAATCCTGACCACGTTGTAGCACCAGAATGGTCTGAGACTGTTCGCAACTCGGTTAGTGTCTCGTGTTAGCTCATTGTGTTTATGTTGATCATCCTTATCTACCGTGGTTGTGTTGTGTATTTTAGGTCAATCGTAGTTGGTGGTTCTTTTTCTGCAATTTAATCTGATCCTTCTCTTCAATCTCAGGGCTTCTTGCCTGAGAGTTTATTCCACAGACTGTTGAGTCCCCACGCTTCAATCCCCAAAAAGAATCAACATTACCTCTCCACCTCTTCGATCCAGACTGAAGACCCTCTCCTGGGAGGCGGCGAAGGCGAGATGTTAGTTTCCGACGGCGCATACATGATGGACGACGAGGACCTGGAGGACGGCAGTCACATCACATCATCTCACCACTTCCTTACTCCAGCCTACGATGTGAAGATGGAGCCGAGCGCTCTTGATATGGACGGAGGTGACAGTTTGTCGCAAGGTGGCTATGATAGCTCAGACAGGGAGGCCATTTTGGATGATGTCATAATGGCACCGAAGAATTCAGACACTTCCTCGAGCTCCGAGGATTGACCAAATCTCACATTAGATGTAGTAAACCGAGATCATGACAGTCTTTTATTTTATTATATTCTGCCTTCATTATTTTTATAATTATTATTGATGTTATTGGTTAAAATATGGAGTTACAGATTTTTTTTTTCTTGGGTTGGATTTGTACTTGACTGTTTGGTGTAGGAAAGATATAGGCACCTTTTTTCTTTACACCTTATTCAGCACATTGTGCAAAATCTTAATTCCAGATGGACGAAATATATGAATTTCATGTCTCACGTACCCACGGTAAGCCCCTTTCATCCTTTATTGGCTGGGAAAGGAGCTGTTTGTCTCACTTCCGCTGGCTGAACTGTTTTAACAGTGTGCTGGAGGATCCATGGTCATGCACTGAGCTGAGTGCCTCGGTCTGGTGAAGAACGTGGAGTTTTTGTTGGATGTATATCATTTTTTGTGTGTGTGTTTGGGAGGGGTGGGGATGGATAGGGTTTGGGGTTAAGGGTTAGTTACTGAAACAATGTTAGACAGATGATGGCTGTATTGTACAAATTAGAGTTGGTCCTATGCCTGCAATGATGCAAAAATTATGCGTTTATTCCCGTTTCAATAACTGACTCCAACTGTCTCTGTGATATAAATATGAATAGCAGTCTACAGTGGGAACTGATGTCTGTTGAATTATTTTCATCAAGTGTTGATATTTTTTTGAATAATGACTACTCAAGGCCCTTTTTATTTACTTCTTGGAATACAGGCTAAGCATTTTCTTTCATATTTCATACATGGATGAGGTATTATAAAATGTCAGTCTTCAGTGATTGTGTTCTGATTAAATTAGTTGACACTAAATCACCAATTTTGAATAGTTTAAAGTTGACTAAATAGACCTAATAGAGAATAAAAAAAAATCATAGACACTCAGTATGTACAGTTACGGTCAAGTATGGTGACACACATACTCGGAATTTGTGCTCTGCATTTAACCCATCCAAGTGCACACACACACGCAGTGGGCAGCCATTTACGTTGCGGCGCCCGGAGCAGTTTGGGGTTCGGTGCCTTGCTCAAGGGCACCTCAGTCGTGATATTGAGAGTGGTGAGAGTGCTGTGCATTCACTCCCCCACCTACAACGAGACTCGGACTCACAACCTTTCGATTACGAGTCCAACTCTCTAACCATTGGGCGACGACTGACAAACGACTGTCTTTTTTTGTCCCACAAACGACTGAGGGACTGGCTGACATGAGTCATTTTAGGCATTTTTCAAATAATTTACGATTTTGTCTATCAGGATGGATTGTTTTAAAGGGACACGCTAAATATTATAAACCATGTTTTATGTTGTTTTACCCATCAAAAATGTTACTTCCAGTGGGATATTGCACAAGTGTATAGAATTCACAGAATAACAAGTGAAAATTAGAACATAGGAGAGACTTAATTCATTAAAAACGTTATTCATTAAACACACGAAAAAAAATGCTGCTTTTAAAACATTTTTCGATAAGAATAATGCAAAGCACCTAGCTAGGGACATGGCAAAAATGGAAATCTCAAGCCCTTATTTCACTTCAAAATGAAAAAGAAACCGTAATGATGTCAGTATTTAAAAAGTATGAGTGTAATTTTAAGCAGTAGGACGTATATGAAGGAGACAAAGAAAATTGATTGAAATACACATTAAGAATAGGCCTAAAAAGATGTATGCCCCATAGTGGGCACCAGGTGGGCACATGGGGTAGGTTCAAGGTTCTTTATTATTCGTCACATACACAATCATACAGGGTATAATCAGTAGTGAAATGTAAGTCAAGACAGGTCCGTTCAATGGAAAGTGCAAAAAATAAATAAAAATAAAACAATGAAACATAACACGAGAATATATATAAATATAGGTGAGAATAAAAATGAAAATAGGAACAAATAATACAATTAAATGAGTACAATGTGCAATACAGTATACTGTGGATTAATAAATATTAATATAAACACGGATGTGCAAGAGGAATGTGCAAATAGGTTGTACCGGGTATGTACACATAGCAGCAATGCGGATGATGGAGAATAATGGATGTTTACAGTTTATTAAATTGAGTCCTGTAGATCTTATGATGTTATATAGATGTTATGAGACTGAGTTTAGGAGCCTGATGGCCTGAGGGAAGAAGCTCCTCCTCAGTCTCTCAGTTTTTGCCATCATGCTCCTGAAGCGCTTGCCAGATGGCAGTGAAATTAAAAAATGGTTACCAGGGTGATTCGAGTCCTTGATGATTTTAGCAGCTCTGCTTTTGCAGCGTTTGAGGTAGATGTCCTGCAGATAACATGGATCCTTTTAGAGATGCATTCAAATTGAACAATGCTTGGATTAAAAATGATTAAATAAGATTCCTTCTCCAGTAATCATAAACGACCGTGATTGGTGCACCTGTATCATGGCTGATAAAAGTAACAGCTGTCACGTGACAATAGCGGCAGCGTAGAAAATACATTGTATAAGCTACTGAATTGTAAATACATTAAGAAAAATAATACATATATAGTGTTTTACCAGTTACAAACAACGTTTGAGCTACATAAAATATTTTCAGCAATTTTCTTTTCTTTTTGGCCTGATCGGAGTGCGATTAATCAGACTTGTGAATGCAAACAGACAAACGTAGCAGAGTAACGATCGAATCGGTCCATTTTTAGCACTTGCAGCAACTGTGTGCTAGTGCTACTCTAAAACAAACGTTGTTCATTACATTTGAATATGTATTAAGAATATATAGTGTAATTTAATAAGACGTTGGATATTACACCTAGAAAATACCAGAAGTCTTTCTCCGCGAGGCCTATGATATGTATGAAACCTCATGTTGGGTTTAACAGCAACACATCTGTGAATTAGCACCATTTAGCCAGTTAACGTTAGCTGCTGCAGGCTGGCTGAATTGGTAAGCCTTTATCTACCACTCTTACGTAACATTTTTCTATATATATATATAAACAAATCTGGTTATACTTGCGCCGCGTGTTGGATCGCCTGATTCGGTTTATTGGCATTATTCAATCGAGCAACACATACCATAGGCTGGACAATACCGAGAACATGGTGCTGCGTTTCTTGGTTCTTTTCTTTTGGTGAATAGCATTTTTTTTCTTAGATGACTTGGGCCATTGATTTTTTGTTATTTGTTGCTCTTGGATTGTAACAAGCTCAGCCACTCCTCTGATATCAGGGGATCTTCAGACTATCCTCATGGATTTGAATTTTTACGCGGATCTCTCTGACGGGACTGATCAACAAGTTGATTCCGAGTACATGGATAACTCGTCTTACAATGGATATGATCCAGTGAACAAGGTAAATCTGTCACCTTTGTGTAGTAAAATATCATTGCATTGTTTATTATTACAGTCATTAATGTATCTTTGTTTCCGTTGCATGCAGTTAATACACATTTTAACTTCTGTTTATTAGTTCTCAGGTGGCAATGATTCATACCTGACCATCAGTGGACCTGGTCATCATTGGTCATCTGAGGTAGTGCTACACAAACTTCAAGTAACTGTTCCATATTCTAAATTATAGAATTCTGTTCTATATTCTGAACTCTCTCTCTTTATAGAAATCTGCATATAATATGAAACACAAAACATTATATTGATTATTATAAATACCAGTTTATATTAACTTTTTATTTTTTTATTTTAGAAAACATTCCATACACCCTGTCTGGGTGATGAAGAGTTTGAAATCCCACCGATCTCCTGGATCCAGATTCTGCGCTCACCATAGAGGATGTGGAAGCCCATTTCGGAGAGCTGGCTGAACAAGCCGAGAGCTCAAGTGCTTCTGGAGTTGGAAATAGTCTTGCCAGTAATCCCGTGGTAGGGGGGAATGATCCCTCTTTTGCTTCTGCTTTCATGAATCCATCATCTCAGGGCATAGAGCACCTGAGTATGGGTGTGATTAACCAGTCGGGGGGAAGTGCACTACTGAGCTCAACTCTGGGTGTGGTAAGCCTTTCTTTTTCTTTCAGTGATAATTCATGTACATGCTTTTAGCGTGTACGTTTTGGCATTTGAAATGCTGCCGATCTGGAGTAAAGTGTAGACTGTTCTTTTTTTTAAGGATCTTGGGCATTCAGTGGGCTCCCATTTCAACAGTTCCTCTTCCATGACTATTGACGTTCCAATAAACGACATGAACCACAGTCTCTTAACACACAGCCAGCTTACCACCATAGACCATTCAGACCTAAGTGCTCATTTAGGGCTCAGCCTTGGTGGTGTAGCCAGTGTGTCAAAGTCTCCTGACCAACCGCTGTCAACCACACCATCCCCTGCTGGCTCATTGCAGGATGAAGACATGGAGGATTTCAGACAAGTGAGTCTTTAGTTTATGGGTGGCACATTTTCTATCTTTGTTCTATCTTGTAACCTCTCCTCATTTGTGTTTTAGAAAACTTTGCTGGTGGACCCATCCTCAGCCTCTCCGGGGATCATTTCTCACATCCCCAACTTGACGGGTTCCACCCAGCTCTCTTCTGCTCCTCCAGCTGTGGTAAGGAGGGTGGGCGGTAAGCCGGCCATGGTGCCTCTGACTGTAGTGGACACAGGAGCAACACTCGGAGGCAAAAAAGGAAAAAAGAAGAAAGATCCTAATGAACCACAGAAGCCAGTGTCAGCCTATGCTCTGTTCTTCAGAGACACCCAGGCAGCCATTAAAGGCCAGAACCCCAATGCCACATTCGGTGAGGTGTCAAAGATAGTGGCTTCCATGTGGGACAGTCTTGGAGAGGAGCAAAAACAGGTGGAGTATAGTTTTTCAATGGCTAAAAATGCAATCTATTACAAATATACACTACTATTTAAGTGGAACCAGTATTTTGTTAAGAAGTTGTTGTTTTTTTTCAATTATGTTTTTATAGAGGATTCATTACATTAATTAAAAGTGGCATTAACTAAATTTATAATGTTACAAAAGTTGTCTATTTAAAATAAATCTTACAGGTTGATTTATAACGCCCAAACTGACGCCATTGGCCAATTTATACTTAAGGCCAATTATTGAAATGCAGCTATGTCTAACTATGCAGCAAAGTCATTAAAGATTGTGCCAGAATTGTATTCCTTTGTTGTTGTTTTTACCTTATTTCAGAAGTTGGCAATAGAATTGTAGCCTGGTAATACCAAACTCTGCTACTTCGCTTCGCTTCGTTGACAGAGTCTGGAAGGGCACAATTGACAAGTGTTTACTTTCTCGTAGGGGGGGCGCTTGTCTGAAGTTTAAAATCATTGGTGTACCGGTAAGCCAATCACATAGCGTTGGGTTATAACGTATGTTATGCGCCGGCTCAGCCGCTCGAACTGAGCTGATATTGAAATAAATTAACTTGAAGTTAATAACCAAACCTGTGTATGCAAACTCACCATTTGTATATGACAATGGCTGTATAGGGTTGATGCCAACATAGCTCGCCATTTTGGATTGAGAATCCAGGATTCGGGGCTACCAAAAATAAGGCTGAAATTCCCCTCCAAGATTTCTCGATCATTGTGCATGCCAAGCTGCACAATGAGGCACTTAGCCTCTACATCACGGCTGTCAGCCCGTCCTCTGTTCGTTGGATGGACGGTTGGTGCGGAGCTGGAGATAATCTGGGAGCTGGTTTGCTATATCAGACTGAGTACAGAAGCAAACTGAAATTGAGCGGAAGTATGAAGCCTGACGTAGTCAGGCTAATATAATTGCATCGTCTTTTCCCAAATATTTGTTATCTAGAAGTTTTAAAAGAATGAATTGTATCTGGAAACGTATGATTCCTATAATTAAATGCATTTGTGTAATTCTGAGTTTTTATGAATATTTCAGGTTTACAAAAGGAAAACGGAGGCAGCCAAAAGAGTATCTGAAAGCGTTAGCAGCCTACAGAGCATATCAACTCTCAAAAGTAAGTGAATTGTTTCTGGTTCGTCCTCTGTGAGTTTTTGATTCCCAGTCTTATTTCTTTCTTTCTTTCCTTTGTTTCTCATTAGTCATCTACTGAGGTGGAGGATAGTGCTCCTTCCACTCCACCCTCTGTCCCCTGTCCCGCACCCGTCACTGCTCCTGCTGCCCCTGCCCGTCCACGGCTGACGCCCATCACCGAGCAGAACACCATCACCAACATCTGCGCCTCCAATATCATCCTCGATGGGCCTCAAGTCACCACCCGTTCCCGCACAGGCTCTCTACCCATTGCCATCGGCCAGCCCCTGCCCCTTACCCCCAGCCCGACCCCCACTGTCACAAAAATCATCATCTCCAAACAGATGCTGCAGGGAGGTTCTCAGATCCACCAGATCCCCACGTCCATAGTGACGGTGATTCCGGCAGGATTGCGAGCTGTGCAGCCGGCTGCTGCTGGACGACAGCCTCCACCTCTGCTGCAGATGCAAGGCACCCCACCGCTACCACGTCTGCAGCAGATGGTACAAACCCAAGCCCCGCCTCCGCTTCAGGCCAAGCCCCGTGGAGGGCCAGGATGTTCCGTGGCTGTCACGCCTACACCTCCTCCTCCTCTTCAGATAAAGATTGTGCCTGCTACTTTACACTCCGACTTGTCCACACCGATTATTGTTACTACAGCTACAAGTGCTAATCCTGCCCCTGTTATTGCCTCAACCACCATCTCAGCTTCAGCACATCTCGCCCCTGTTGAGGTGCAAGTTGAAAAGCCCAGAGAGGAGTTGGTCACGGGGACAGATGAGGCTGTGACGGAAGAACCCGAAGAGGTTTGTTTTTTCCTTAAAGGGATAGTCCACCTAAATTAAAATTGTCATATGTTGTTTCAAAACTTTTTCCGAAAGAGTTGTTACCCAACTATGGTTTCTGTGTTTCCATAGTTCAAATTAACATGTGCCTACTCCCCTTGCCATAATCGCAAGATTCAGCTTTCAAAGTAAATATAAAGACATTTAGTAATGTCGTTAGTTTTACCATAATTTCAAGCCCGAAAGAGAAACAGTCGCGTGACCGAAACAGTGATGATGCTCGTATTTGCACAGAAGCCGCTGTTAAGACTGCTGACTCCACTGTGATGTGACACACACACACAACGCATTACTCTATACTGCGCAAAACTCCGCATTTGAACAGTCAATAGCAAATACATAAAAGGTGCCATCGAATGCATTAATACAATATTTTAAATTGTTCTCTGATATCTACATAGAAGGTAAGGGCAAAAATTCTCCAGAAACAGTTTTACATGTCCATTTATAACCCTATGATTTCTCCATAGAATGAAACGTCTGTTATTGGCTTATTTGGCAGGGTCATGAATAATAATGTTGAACTCTGCTCTGATTGGCTGTTTCACAGTATGGCTCAATGTTGAGCTCTGCTCTGATTGGCTGTTTCACAGTGTGGCTCAATGTTGAGCTCTGCTCTGATTGGCTGTTTCACAGTGTGGCTCATTTCAGTAGCTCACAGGAAGGAAACACAGGGAACATATATATTTCAATACTTTCTCGTGCAGTTATATATATATATATTTTATTTTCACTTTCGAGATTCTCGATCGCACGTACTCTTTGTACTATGGAGTGGCAGTACTTACGACACATTTTCCAACAGGGATACTCAAATCTGGCTCACGAGATTAGCTTTAGAAGAGTTTAGCTCTATCCCTAATCAAACATACCCGAGCATGCTAATCAATTTCTTCAGGATCATAAGAAAATCACAGGTAGGCGAGTTTGATCAGGGTTGGAGCTAAACTCTGCAGGAAAGTGGATCTCGCGAGCCAGATTTGAGTATCACTGTTTTACAAGATCAGATGCTTGTCAGTGGTGCTCAGGATCTGTACATCCTGGCTACAGCTAGCAAGGAGCTAACCATGTCCCTTTAGTGGCTCGTATTATTTTATTAGAACGCGTTATTTGCTTTCCTTTCTGAAAACAGACACCAACCCATCTCTGCACTTCACATCCCTGCACAGCCTGGAACATTACATTTATTTCCATGATCTGCCATTTTCGCTGTCGTCCTCGCTTGTTGTCCGGCAGATTGTCATAGCAAAGTCGGAATTAACATTTTTATTTAATTTGTTTATACAAAACTGTCATCCATAAAATGCGTTGCACAAATTTGAACATCTGGGCTGTTCTGGTGTAAACAAATCTTAACATTGATTCCTAACTGCATCTACTTTCAGAAGGCCAAATAAAGTGCCTTTTGCGTTCGCACAGAAACACAGCGTCTTCCTGACACGGCAGCATCAACACTACTGCGGTTACTGAAACTACACCTTCCTTTGCGTGAACATTTGGGGGCATTACTCAAGCCCGGTCTGGATCAGCCTTCTCTTTTAGATAGAATAAATCCTTTTGTTGGGGACTTTGAGCTTTTTAACTCTGCAGATCGTATACATGCACAAACAGCTACGTAACACACTTAAGAAAAGGAAAAATAGAAATCGCATCATATGACCCCTTTAATGACAGTCCTATATTGTTCAACCCACATGGTTTAAACAACCATTTTAAAACCGTTTCAGGAGACAGATCCGAGTAGTTGATTAATTTCTTCAACGATGCTTCACACTATGGTAGGAAGTTACCCCTGTGTGACCCCTGTATCACTCCACAGTATGACTTTTTTTCTAATTTGGAACATAATAAAAGATGTTTTAAAGAACTGTGGTCACTGAACAGTTTCAGTTCCCACTTCATACAAACTTCTTCTGTATGGACCGAAAATACAATGGAAGTCATTATTTTTGGATGACTATTCTCTTACTATTAAGAGCTAGTATAATTGAACTTATTACTAACAGCCATACGTGAAAAGATTAAAAGATCAAACAAGTTATGCACACAGCAAAGAGTTCTTCAGAGATGTTTTATCCTTCTCTTTCAGATGGAGATGGAGGTAAGTGTTGCTTCTGAGGCCTCCTCTTCAGCTCCTTCTACGAATCTCTGCGTCCGTGCTGGATGCACAAACCCTGCCGTGGAGAGTCGAGACTGGGATAAAGAGTATTGCAGCAATGAATGTGTGGCAACACACTGCAGGTTTGTTTTTTCTGTGCATGTGCTTGTGTAATTTTTTTCATTTGTAAGGTGTTTTTTGTGTGGTAGATTACCATGCTAATTGCACTGTTTACTCTCTTAACAGAGATATTTTCATGGCCTGGTGTTCAATCAAGAGTCAGAACTCAGCCACCGTCAAATAAATGAGAATCCTCCTGTTTCTGGGCCTTAACATGCCTGGATGTGTCTTTTTATAAGTGAACACAACATCATTTTATGAGTGAAGGTGTAGTGTTTTTGTTGTAAATAGCTAAGGCATGAAAAAATCACGGTTGAAAATGTTTGTTACAACTGTTGGAGGTATTAGTGAATATACTGCAAACCCCAAACTTGTTTGTTTTCCATTGAAATAGTCAGAAAAGGACCTATGTGATTATAGTACTTTATTTGTAGCATATTATTTTTCCATTTGGTTTTGGTCCAGTGATTTATTTTTTGTGTATCTAGTGATTTGTGTTTAAGTGGGACAAAATCCAAACCTTTGTATTGTTTTCAAATATAGTAGTTTTGATTATGATATAACATTTGAGGAAGTGAATCTCAAGTAATACAATCAACTTGATTTTGTTTTAATGCAATTTACTCATAGATCAGTGTTCAGAAGTGCTCTCATGTATAATCTTTTTTCCTATAATTTTTTTTAGATTGTGTTACAGAAAATGATTAAAGTATTAATAAAAGGCAGCCAAACTGTTTTTTAAGTTTCTAAAGTCATTGCTGACAGACCACTTGGAAATGTGTTTTCAGTGCACTATAAAAAGTGTCTTTGTGTTCTGATGACTATTCAAATATATATAAAGATTTAATTATTAGCATTTCATCAACATTCTTCATAAACCCCAGGATAGGAACCCTGAACTAGATAAACAGTTCAAGTACAAGGCTACTTTTAATGATGGATAAAAAAGCATTTGTATTTGTGCCTTCAAAGATCCCCCTAAAAATGTTCTCCTTAGATACAGTTCTATTACTTCTGGAACTATTTCTCATCAGTAAAAGTTCTCAATTGAGATCACTGTCCATACTGGGCTCACATCAAGTTGTATTAGATGGCAAGAAATTATATATAGTTACTCCTTTCAAACATAAAAAAACAGCCCAGTAAACAAATACAAGGTTATCGTTTATTCAAAAACAAACTATATACGTTTGCCAATGGCTATGAAGAAAACAGAAAGTATAGTGAAACCATCTCTTATGTTGGCTAAAAACTCACAAATCTAAAGTTACAACATGTTTGTTTTTTATATAAAACTAAAAATAAATGATTGACAAAGCATAGCTGGTTAAAAAAAAACTAAGAATAAAAAATTCAATTTTATATAAACAAAAAATCTCCAGCAATTTCAGATTTAAAGAAAAATGTTTGCTTGGTCCAAACAAATGTCACGTGAAATGTAAGAAAGTACATCTAAAAGACATAATAATGGAAAAATGCGAGCAGTAGTTTAGCAATTTTTTTATCAGCTTAAAGTGAACAAAGCGTGCTAAGAAAGTGAACTTTTAAAAATCTTTGTAAAGTACAAATCGCTTCAAAAATGATTACAAGGACTATAAAGCCCTGTGAATCCTGCGGCATCCAATCACCTCCAGTGTTCAACCACACATTAGCCCACTCGAATGGGTCCAGACAAGCAAGTTAAAAGGCTTAGGTTGTTAAAACAGTTATGACAGAAGATAGTCATTCTTTGAAAAATAAAAAGTTTAAAAGCATCCTAGAACTATAATTTTAGTATTTACATCAAACAATCATCAGTCAGACTGCGCCCTGTAGTGCCCTGGATGTGTTTCACTTTACACTTAGAGCAAGAACCTAATGAAGAACAAAAAGTTTGTATAGTATTAGTACAGATGCAGTCGGGGGCAAAGATTACAATAGAAGAAAACTGTCCAAATACATTTGCAACATGACATAACGGAGAAAAAATGAACACAAAATGAGTTGCCCTGACGTTCTTACTGCCATTGTGTGCTATATTTACCGGCTGGATACAGTGGTTCTGATGTGAGGTAGAAATATGGCGTTTGGTTTAGGTCACACACAATGTTTGTCAGTTATTGGAGAGTTCGAAAGCTAACTGGCGCCGTGTGAGTGAGCTTGTGTTTCTCAAGGTTCTTGTGGATCCTAAAACCCTTCGAGCACAAATTGCAAATGAAGGGCTTTTCACCTGTGTGAAAGCGCAGATGAGCCTTCAAATTGTTTTTGAGACGGAAGGATTTCCTGCAGTGCGGGCAGACGTGAGGTCTCTCTCCAGTGTGGAAGCGCTCGTGTCTTCGCAAGCTTTTCCTCAGGGCAAATGTCTTTTTACAGCTCCTGCATGAATACGGCTTTTCACCTGTATGAAATCGCTCGTGTCTCTTCAGGATCTTCTTGCGTTTGAACTTCTTGCCGCAGATCTTGCAGGCATAAGCATGTCCGCGTGTGAGAACACCCTGCAGGCGCCAAATGCCATTCCCGCACTCTTTAAAGCAGCACAGCCGACGTCCCGTATGGACACGCTGATGGGTTCGCAGGTCTTTGGGTGTAGAGAAGCATTTTCCGTGGGAACCGTTCGGTTTGTGCGGACTTGACAGCATCAGGAGATTCACAAGCTGCACAGAGCAAGGCCGTAACAGTTTGCAATCGAACAGCGTTTGGCTTAGCTGGAAGCGCACCTTCTTGTCATTCTCAGAACTATTATCTGAGTTATTGTCTAGTTCAGCGGCCTCTGCTGGGGTTTTGCTGGACTGCGGAGGTTCTGTGAGTGGTGACTTTTCAACAGACGACAAAGAACTGACTTCCATAAGACCAAGGTCCCACTGGCTCATAGTGTCAGTGGAAAGGTCTGCACTGGGAATGCTACCTAAAACAGAACTGAACAGATGAGACTCTGGATCGACTACAGAGAGTGAAGAGGATTCTTCAAGTCCCTGAAGACCTAAAAAGAAAAAAAGGGGGGTGAAATGTATTCATTTATTAGTATTTGTTTGTAAATAAAACATTACATTACTGGAGCATCAAAGGGTATACTGAATGTATATATATATGAATATATTACAAAGGAAAAACTAAAATTTACACACTTAACTCATGTAGTTTAGTATAGTTGGTTAGCTTTGTACAATACAACACTTAAATATAAATGAATAAGAATCAAGCATGTCTGGTTTATTCATACCATTTTCCTGAGTTGTCTCTGGTGTCTTTAAGTCTTCTGTCCATGGGACTTCATTAATTAAGGCGTCTCGTCTACCAATCTCCTAAAACAGTAAATAATACACGTGACTTGGTCAGTAAGGCAAAAGAAGCAGAAATTACAAAATTAACATACTACAACATTTACATTTATATTAATCATGTCATTGCTCCCAAATGGGGTTTTGTGAGGAAACTGCAGCAGGTTTATGAGGTTATGAAAATATTTTAATAAATTACATTCAATATAAATAAAAAATAAATAAAGGGGATTGCACAATAATCACAATATAGATTTATGTTTCTTAAATTAAAGTCTTTGACTTAATTATATAACTGTAAGGTCTTACGCGCTGCTTGTTTCAGAGTAAAGCACAGGCGAATCGTAATCAAGTGTTTTCAGAGTCTCGGTTCAAATTAAATGCACTGAACTCGATCTCTGCATGTTCTGTAAGTTTAATGTACATTTGGAAATGCAACATGAGCTAGGTTTACTTTATTTACACACTCCCAACATTTTTGTAGAGAGAAGTTTAAAGCATTTCACCAACATTTTGCCAAAATAAAAGCATGAGAATTAAAAATTGTAAATAACCAGATGGGTTGAATGTTTGAAATTGAAGAATTTAAAGACAAATATTAGTCCTGAAAACTGTAGTTTAAAACAAATTATTTTAATTATTATAAAATACAATTTTATTTTACAGCACTTTTGTCATTTATAACAGTAATGGTTCTGTCTTCATTTTTAGAATTAGCTACAATAATAATAATAACAACAATTAATAAATATAGCTTCAAGCTGAAATTAAGGGGCCAAGCACTACAGCGGCAAAATAGCATGGAGCATCAGACCAAATGCAACAATGAGTACTAAAAGCAATTTTAGGATGATTTCAATTGAAATGGCTGAAAAATCATAAATACAACCTTTAGTAATATGATTAAATGGCTTATCCCATTTTATTATCAGGTGGCGCTGCAATCAGATCATTGTGGTGTGTTCTGTGTGAGGTGACAATGGCACACACAAAGTTTGTTGTCATTATGTCAAAGCTTTGCAGAGATATTGCCTCAGAGTCATTTTGGCACCATGCCTAAAATTTGTAGTGGCACTGTGAGAAAACTGTTTTGTCTATCAACACAAAATCCATAACATTTTGTCAGCATGGTCTGAAGATTATCCGATTCGATTTTGGTGAAAATCGGACCAAAGGTTTAGGAGGAAAAAGTAGTTTTTTAAAGAAAATCAAAATGGCGGACAGGAAGTTTGGCTGACTATGGCAATGTTGGTATCACTGTTCTCACCATGACCCAAGGAATCTATTAATACCAGTCTGATTACAATAGGCAAAATACACAGAAAGCTATTAGCATTTATTTGAAATTTCATAGTAGTCAAAGGCAATTTTATGTTTTGTTCAATTATAGCGCCACCAAGAGGCACAATCCTACAGAATGTTTTATGTGTCCTTAGAGTGTGTCCATACATGTACATTTTGGTGAAAAGATCTCATTTTGTTTTGGAGTTATAGATATTTTTATATACGAGGAGAAAAAAATGGCTGACTGTCGACTTTGTTTGCATTTTTGTGCCACTTACTATCAAAATTTTGGCAATTGGCCATTAATGAATAGCCGGCATGCTATGTTTTCAAATTTCCTACGATGGTTTTGTGTCGATCGGAGTAACGGTTTCTAAGATACTGGCAATTGTTTTTTTAAGCGCTACAATGCAACATTGCACAACCCATAAGTCAAAACCTGGCAAGTTTGGTATCGCTGGACTCGAAAAGGATGCAGGAGTCTAAAAAGGTGACTCCCGTGAAAGTAAGTCAACCCCACCCAAAGTTAGAAACATTAGAGCTGTGTATCGCCAGCAAAGTCACGATACGATAGTATCACGATACAGAGGCCACGATACGATACGGGATATAGGTAATGCATATGTTTATTGTTAACATTGGGCATTCCCCACCAGGTACAATATTCTGAATGTAGAGAATATGTTTTTAAGCCCATAAATAATATATAATTTATATTGTAATGTACTCCTATTAATATATTATAAAATCATCGTAACATTGCTGAAAGGTTATCATTACACAAATTAAAGCACTCTCGACATTTAAAAAATAAAAATACAAATTAGAAGAGTTCTAAACTAATGCGCTGTCTTCACTGAATCTCACTCACACACACACACACACACACACACACACACGCTCAGTCACTCACACACATGCGCTCAGTCTAGGGCTGCCACTAACGACTATTTTTATTTTTATTAATTTATCGACTAATCTAAACGATTCATTTCCCGCAAAAAAATCAACAATTTTACTTAAGAAAATTTTATTAAATCAAATGAAATCAAAATTTCTATGAAATCCTTTTTTAAATCAAAATTAACGTGCAACATTGAGTGCAAGAAGCAAGTGTCCATCTCATAGTCCAAATCACTGAAATCAGTTCAGTATCAGTAAGAAAATACAGAATTTCCAGAAAATTATTGGAAACCAGAATTTGGTAAAGATAAAACTCAATTAATTAGACTGGCTTTTTATTAATACGATTTAATTTAACTATTAAAGCAGAGTATAGAAAATCAAAATGTAAAAATACGTACAAAAAAAAAAACGAAATCTGAACAGGACGGAAAATGGTTAAAAAAATGTAAAAGGTAATTGGCTACTTTTTATCTAACAATTCTGACTTTTTTTTCTCGCAATTGCAAGGTTATATCTCACAATTCCCAGAAAAAAGTCTGAATTGTGAGATAAAAAAAAAAAATCACAATAACCTTTTTATATATTTTATTCAGTGGCGGAAACGGGCTTCCATAGAAACATGTCAAATGTCATGAAACAAATAATCTGAACAATGTCTTGATATGTGTAATTGTGACTCCAGGGCAGGCTGTTAAAATTATTAGAGAAATAATGCACTACCTAATATCTAATATACCTAATAATAATTACAAGTGTAAGTGTTTGGACTGAGACTCAAAGGTTTGTGAAAGCAAAATATGTTTGAGTCAACTTTAAAGTCCAGTCCAAAAAAGATCAAATATTTTACCCATTTACTTGCATGTCATATTTAAAACCAATAAATGACAGAAAACTGTGAACATGCAAAAGGTTTTGTAAAAAAAACATTGATTTATATTGATTAATTAATTAACATTTCAGGTTTGAAATCTAAAATGTGTAATGAATATATTATTTCATCAAAGTTGAACATTTCATTTAAACATAAGATAAAGTAAAAAATCAGCGCCACCTACAGTTTCTTTGAAGATAGAGCATGGAAGGTCAACCATGCATTGCAAATCCACAGCTTCTGGAGACTCCTCGCAGAGAGCTTCAGAGGGAGAAAGCCCCTCCTCTCCACTGGATTCCTGCAGACAAATCTGGTCTCTTTCTGTGGACATGCGCTGATCTGAATGGGGTTTGGGGGTGGGAAAGAATTCAATGTTACAATTCAGAAACACGAGAAACCTGGTCTGTGTTTCTTAAAGCACATTATTTAGGGTTTATGTATTTTTACATTGTCCTTTCAAAATCATTTGATTTTTTGAATTTGAAAGGTGCCTGAGTCTGAGAATCTGCTCAGCATTACACGGACAAGTGAATAAAAATAAAAACAAACATGTTTATCAATTTTGTTTTGCCAAAACATTTAAAAATCTTATATCATGAGGATTAGTTATTACTCGTTTTAAGAAAGGTCACATTCACAAATTACTGTAGTTTTGCATTAAAACTAAGTAATGGTCTTCACAATATTAACTGTTGCAAAAATGGACTTTAACCTTGAAATATCAGTCAACAGACCCGTGCAACTACTTAAAAAAATATGGCAAATGATTTTAACCTTAACATTAAACAGTACTTATTTTTACTTTCATTTATTTACTCATGTCATTCAGTTTAGAATATAACATGAATCAGCATATTACATAGTCCTAATAAAGATAGCCAAGATATTACTAATTTAATTGATACGGATAGAAAAACTGCAAGAGAGAAACGTTTGGCTTGAATTCACACTATAACAAATCAATACGCATTAACTCACTTCATTGCAGGATTGCACCAACATTTAGTATATCACTATTCAGAAATGTTACTGAAAATATCAGTTCAGTAAGTTTAATATTTACTACAAGTAAGAGTTACAAGTAATAAAGTACTATGTCGGTTTTCTAGCCTAATAAGTTGTAACTAAATGAATAGAGACTAATAGCAAAAGAAGATGAAAATACTATCTAATAAACATTTACTGGAAAAAGAAACTATACCAGCCACTGAAATATTAATAATAAAATAATAAATACCAGTAACATAAAATAGACACTAGTTCATTTTATGGAATATGTAATTCAACGGCTTGCCACATAGAATTGACCCTACTTCCGGTCCACTCCTGTTGAATTCAACTAGTGTGGAAGTAAAAGCAAGCTACATGCACAGCTAAAGTGGCTGTTGTGTACACCGACAATCATACCCTGATGGTGGGACAGCAGTGTCTCTCCTACTTGCACACCGACGCTACACACCATCTTGTTAGAGAGCTTAGTCAATGCACTTCCCATATGAGCCCTGATGTCAGAGACACACACTAGATTTTGCTTGATCTGAGCTTCTCCATCGACCGTGCAGCCATGGCAATCCAAAGCGCGTCCTTCGAAAACTTTCGTTATCTCCACGACGGCCACCTTCAGCAACACCTCCATAACGGCCGCCACCTCGGCTTGAAACCTGGACACGGACTCGGACATTTTGCTCGCGGTCTGAACATGCACAATATTAGTTACAATGCATAAACAAACGGATCGGTTGTGCAGTCTTTGCTAAGCATCAAGGAAGGAAGGCTGGACAATCCCTTCTCTGTCACATAAGGTCACATCCTGTCTTAACAAAGAAAGAAAGTATGACGAATGACCTTGAGGAAAAGCCTGCTTAGCACCTTTAGGTCCTATCACAGTGGGACAAACAATCCATCCACATATGAGTACAAATCGCTGACACATCACAAGTCACAATTTTACTGATGGATTTACACTTCAATACCATCGCCGCCATCGCCTCTGTCTCATGTTTCATCATCAGGATACATTTTTATCAAAGTCAGGTCCTCATTCAATCATGCCTAGATCGAACGTTAGCTCTGCCAACACAGTTTGTCAATGAGCGAAAAGCTCATCAACTGTTGGCATACATCTTTTGCTAATTATTTTGGTTTTAGAAGTGATGTCAACATTTGTAAGTGAATATCTGAAGGTGTAAAGCGTGGTCTCGATAGACAAACACACAGCAGTCCAATCGTGAGTGAATGATGAATCAACCTCCTATAGATGGGTGAGGAAGGTCAAATGTCGCATGTCTTCTCCCAATAGGGACAACACATGCAGGACACAGAAGGTACTCATCACTGTTTATCAGTTGATGATCTCAGAACAACATGGCAATTAAACAGACTTTCTTCTGGATAATACAAAGACATGGTTACATTTAATAATAGTCATCGTCGATCCAGACGTGCATCATCGATTGTCATTGTTATTCTGCCACCTCATCATTTCAAGGAATTCAACAAACCATCTGAAACCATCAGCACCAGACGTGTCATGTCATAGTTTTAAAATGCAATATCAGCCTAATAAAAGATCTCATACTGGTCATCTCCTCAGCAAAAGTGGGCACATCATGTCAACTATCAAATGCATCCTCCTCAGTCATGATGGTTACAGTACATGATCAGGAAAGATCTTAAGTAATCTGTACTACTACAATGAGTTCATCATCATCGAATACTCTGTCATCATCACACCCAGAATATAATATCGATTTTAGTTTCACAGATCCTCAGCAATCACAATAGACAATCTTGTGAATATACTGTCGTTTATGTCATCATCCATATTTCACATACCCAGATACAGCATAAGAAAAGTGTTTTCAGATATGGAAAAAGCTCAGATGAAGACAGTTTCTGCAACAATTATCTAAATATACCGGGAAATACTTTTACATTTTTAAACCTCACTACACTTTGTAAATCTGAGGTGAGGACAGGTCAATGTCGAATTTGTCTTCTCCCAATACGATTTATTACACAGAGATACAGGACACAGATATTTTCATCACTGTTGAAACTTATAATAGTTTGATCTCATTTTTAAATATATACATTATTTTAGTTCACAATATAATAAAGACTGGGGTTACCAGAGGGCAAATCA
The DNA here is from genome assembly GCA_027564155.1 of Gymnocypris eckloni scoliostomus. Taxonomy (NCBI): domain Eukaryota; kingdom Metazoa; phylum Chordata; class Actinopteri; order Cypriniformes; family Cyprinidae; genus Gymnocypris; species Gymnocypris eckloni. The sequence continues at coordinate 9,703,758 of CM050422.1, forward strand.
TCTTCAGAGCGGATGACAAATAAAATGTGCTCAGGTTGGGATTAGTCTGTGTTCATCCTCTCCATTTCACGATTTCAATGTGAAATCCATCTGAAAAAATCAGTATTGGCGTTCAAACTGTCATGTTTTAAAATCAAGTATAGACCTAAGGTCAAATAGATCTCATAGTGGGTCTCCCTCCTCAATTATACTTTAATTACATACCCTTGGCATTAAGAGCATCCTCCTGTCAGTCAAGTAGGTCTGTAATACCTGGTACAGTTAGCAGCTTGTGCTCAATGGCAGAGTGAAATGAGTTCAACAAATACTTTGCGATGTCGTTGATCCTTCATTAACTCAGAATATAATATACGTGAAGTTTCTTGAATAACTAGCAAAAAAAGTTTCTAACAGACAATCTTGTGAATATCTGCAGTGTTTGCCTGTCCTGAAGAAATCACAGTGCTTGCAAGGCAGCATAATGTTATGGACCATTTTTGATGTGTTTCTGCAATAATTATCTTGAAATATTGGTGAAACAAAGCTAAAGTCTTACTGAATAATTTGGTTTTACAGGAAAAGAGCTATTTTAATTTGAAATCCTATAATAGTTTTGATTTTTATATATATAATTTTTGTTTTAGTTAACTATAATAACCTGTCCAGCCAATCCTCCAGCTCATCAACTGTTGGCATGTCATCGTCATCATCCATATCATACCAGATACTCTCAGCCTGCAGAAGACACAAAAGCTCAGTCTCGAAAGACACAACACACAGCAAATAAATCCTACCGTGAGAAACTTACATCATCAACCTCCACTACACCAATCTGAGGTGAGGACAGGTCAATGTCGAAGGTCTTCTCCCAATAGGGGACAAGCTGCAGGACACAGAGGTACTCTCATCACTGTTTGTGTACTGGTATCTACTTTAACAACATGGATTATACATTCCACATTTCTTCACACAATAAAAGACATGGGGTTACCAGAGGGAAGTCATCGGGGTCGATCCAGACGATGCTCAGGTTGGGATTGTCTGTGTTATCCTCTGCCACCTCCTTCACGATTTCAAGGAATTCAAAACCATCTGAAAAAAACCCAAGAAAACACCAGACGTTCAAGTGTCATGTTTTAAAATGACAGAGGCCGAGATCAATATAAGCAGCCTAATAAAAAGATCTCATACCTGGGTCTCCCTCCTCAGCAAAAGCAATTATATGCTCGCCATCAAGAGCATCCTCCTGTCAGAAAATGATGGTTACAGTACATGAAGGGAAAGATCTTGTGCTCTGTTACTACTACAATGAGTTCACATCTTGGAATACTTTTGCAATGTCGTTGATCCTTCATTAACTCAGAATATAATATACCGTACATCAGTTTCATTGAGTCTAGCAACAGTTTCTAACAGACAATCTTGTGAATATACTGCATGTTTATGTCCTGAAGGAAATCACAGTGCTTGCAAGGCAGCATAAGAAAAGTGTTTTCTGAGAGATATGGACCATTTTCACAGACTATGATGTGTTTCTGCAATAATTATCTTGGGAAATATACCGGGTTTTTTATACTTTTATTTTTAAAGCCACACTTTGTAAATTGACCCTTTGGTGGTGAAACAAAGCTAAATTCGTCTTACTGAATAATTTGGTTTGTTGTGGTTTGACGCATTGATCTACACAGAGATACAGGAAAGAGCTATTTTAATATTGTTGAAATCCTATAATAGTTTGATTATTTTTATATATATAATTTTTTGTTTTAGTTAACTATAATAACCCTGATACAGCACATCTCTTCAGAGCGGATGGACAAATAAATAATGTGTTTTTTGTTTGTTTTTTAGTTTTCCCAGCTTCAACACACAGGCTAACGACGTATGTATGCAATTTTCCTGTGAAATCTGTCCCAACTGAACAGTGTAAATCAGTATTGTAGGACAACCAAGTGTATTTGGATAAAGTAAAGACATAGTTTGGCAGGTCAAATAGTTACATAGTGTAGCTTTAAAAAAGTCAATTTTCATTTACATCACCATACTTTTAATTACATACCCTTGGCATTAAATTATAGACGGTTAAATCAAGTAGGTCTGTAATACCTGGAGAGAGCTATCCATTAGCATTCCCATTCATCTCAATGGCAGAGTGAAATTATCAACAAAACAAACTTTAAAACGATTCTGTATGTGAAGTAGTTCAAGCTGAATTTATTGTAGCAAACTGTCAAAAAAAGAAGAAAACAGAATGTTTCAGCAATATCAAGTGTTGCCTTGCAAGCACCGAAAAAACCCTGTTGTTTGACTGAGACAGCATCAGCTTACCCAGATCTCATACATGTTGTGTGGCTGCATTTTCCTCAGTGTCGGCCTGTGGAGACATTTTCAATCATGCTCACTAATGATTTTATTTCTCAATTTAAAGCATTTTTCACATCAGTCAACACACCTGTCATTGTCTTCAATGAATTCAACAAGTTCTTTCTCACTGTAGGGTTTACCAGGGATGACGACGGGTTCATCCATGAAGGGCTCGTAGAAATCCACCTCATTCAACTTCAAGCCTAGACTCTTAGCAATCTGCAAACAGTTTCGATCAATAGAGAAACTGTCAATTTCAGGGGTTTTCAAGGGTAAATTGACATGCATAAAAATAAAGGCGTTGCTTTTAAAAACTACTCATGCAGAGATACTTTTAATTTGAATGCAGTATAAATATTGTTACACACTACATCTGATTATGGAGCTTTGATCACCTTTTCGCACTATGAACACCCATAAAATATTATTACATCAGTGTTTTAGAAAAGTAGCTGAAAGGAAAAAGTTAATTTGTTTATTAAAACTACTGCCATTTTATCTTTTAGCAGTACAAATAATAAAAAGATCCAGAGAAGATGGGATAAGGAATAAAACCTAAATATCAACAGAAAGTCCAATTAATCCAATTGGTTCAATTAGATTTCTGTAAGTACATACAGAGTTGAGTAAATTACATTTACATTAGTTACCTTTGGACTAAAGGTGGCAAAGAACTTGATGTGTGGATGAAACTCCTCTGCTGCGTCTTCATATTCATGGTAGTCTAAAAATCACACGACCACAGGTAAACTTCTCAAACCGTTTAAACGGGGAAAAAAGCCCATTGCATGGCTGATTTGGATACGTACGCTCAGATTTTTGACCCTTGAAGAAACCTATCAGCTTGATGTCCTCCTCAATATTATGGAAACCCTTCAACTCTCGTACATTGTCAATGATCTCAACTGGATCCTCCATGACCTGGAAAAAGTTGATTAGGAAGGGGGAAATGACAAGATGTCTCCTACGGTGATGACAAAGCATGCATGTGCAAGAAGGAGAACAAGTCGGGGGAAAAGAAGTGCATGAAGTAAAGCAAAAATGTGAAAGAAAACAACCAAACATTGAGGAATTATTTCAGACCAAACAGTCCATAATAAGCACCAAGTATACATTATTTTACACGTACATCATAGAGGAACTCCACCAGTGTGTCCGCAGCAAGCTCTCCATCGTACTCAATGACCTCATCATCAATGAAGATGTAGATACTGTCAGCCTCATCCAGACCTGAAGAGCACAAAAATGGAAATAAACCTGTGAGAACCATGTGGGAAATGTCATGGTTGTTCTTCTGCTGATATCCTAAAGTAATCTGTACCAGAGGAATAAATAAAGCATGAAATAAAGCCTGAAACAGGAAAAACTAATTTGGAGGATTTTCACCAGAAAACACATAATCAGATTCAATTAAACTTCAATGAAATGTCACAAAATGACCTTTAACCTATGTCATAATATTTCTTCCACTACTCTACAGTGACAGACATGGACTTATTTACAGACTAGACAAACCCAAACACACCAACAGTATCTTCCACTGAGTAGATTATACATAAAATGAAGCTTTTTACATAAACATCAACATTTTAGGTTAAGGTTTTGTATAAACAAAAATTTATATTTTAGGTTGTTGTTTTTTGGGGGGTAAAAGATTATATTACACATATTCCACGTAATCCCTAAATTAATATTTACATGGAGTAGATCACCTCACATTACAGTCAGAGGCGTCATGAACTTTCAAAGTGATACACGTGCCCCATCAGATTTTAAAGCCAAGTGGATTTTGAATGCAGCTTCCAAAAGACAAAAAATAGCCAAATAATAGTTTCTATATTTGATACAATCACACCAGAGCGATTAAATCGTTCAGCGCGTTATATCATCAGCTGCTATGTGTTCGCTCTCTTTCTGTACAATGAAAGTGTTATGATAAGTAGCCTAACTTACAATATTTGTATTCATATTCATTTTCAATGTTAAATCCACATTAAATATAAAGTCAGTCATTTTAAAACTGCCATATCTGTTAAGTATACAGACAGGTTTTTATGCATAGTTAATAGATTACATTATTAGGTTACTTTAACCATCGCCCACTATAGTTACATTTCATGATATAGTTAATATGTTTGGGAATATTTCGAATAAAAAGTCAAATAAAATATAAATATAAGTGCTATTGTGGCTGCTGTGTGTCACATGACGACCCCCCACTCGTGCCCTCTCAAAAATAATGAGTGCATGACCCCCCTGATTACAGTTATAGTAATATTTGAGTGTTTCTTGAATGTACGTACCTAATTTCTTGGCAACAGCTTTATCTGTCTTCTCATCGAGTAGGCCGACTCCGATGTCCTCATCATCAAGATCATCCAGGACTTGGGCAGCAAGCTGCGTAACAAAAATTTTTAATAAAACAAAAAATAATGTCCTACAGCTCCTTTAAACAGCATGTGTGATTTAGTTTAAATGCATCTCATCTTAGTGGTGCCCTAACATATACCCAGTTCACATGATATAACTGTTAAGAGTGCAGTTCCTGTTCATTTGGAAACACTAAAGTAAGGTGACTTTAAGCTCATTAGGGTTTGTGTTCTATCAGCACAACAATTATGTATTCATTATTAACCTAGTTTTGGCAACTGAGTACAAACACAGCGTGTTGGACAAGGACAGCAAATTTGTTTTCTGCCTGCACGGATATTTCAGGCTATGCTGTAAGAACTGTGGCTAGTTTCTTCCACAGTCTTACATCCATAAAAGCCGTCATCAAGAGCGCTGCCCTTGCACTTTCTAAATCGGTGTGAAACTTGACCCGTATGATGGACAGATGCTTCCACCAATCACTGCGCTACATGTGCCTGCTGAGCTGGAGTTACAGGGTGCTGGTGTGGTGACAGGTGCAACCAACCATTGCTCCAACCATTGTGAGGAACCAATTCCAATACATACTCACACATATCTCACTTTGAGAAAATTAATTGTCAATTTAAAATTGTCAGTAACTTGCTTGCAACACAAAAGGTTGCATGAACATATCATAAACATTTTAATATCACATGCACACAGTATTTAAAGTCTTCTGATGTCATGTGACAGCTTTGTATGAAAAAAGACTGAATTTTAAGTCATTATCATTCACTGATTATTTTTACTGAGTTTAATGCATAGATATCTATACGTAGATCCCTCATTTGACTGGTTCACATATGTCAACATGTCCGCCATCTTGGAACGGTTAACATTTCAGATGCTGCAGAAGACTTCGGCCGATTCATTATGTCAGATAGCTTATATTATGCACCTTATGTGACATCTTCGTAGATCTATGCATTAACTGCTGTGACCAAATCAAGTCAATAAATGAATCATAATGTATCCGTCAGATCGGATCATCGTAAATTGCTATTTCTCTAATTAAAATGCCAAGGAGAACTTTTTTAAAGGGGTCATATGATGTGATTTATTGTTTTCCTTTTCTTAAGTGTGTTACGTAGCTGTTTGTGCATGTATACGACCTGCAGAGTTACAAAGCTCAAAGTCTCCCACAAAAGGATTTATTCTATCTAAAAGAGGAGGCTGATCCAGACCGGGCTAAAACGCTTCATTCAAACACGCCCCCACATGTCTATGTCACAATGTGGAAATATTGTGCCAATTAGGAATCATTATTAAGATTTGTCTACAGCAGAAAAGCACAACACAGATGTTCAAATTTGTGCAACGCATTTTCAGTTTCGTGAACCTAGGAGAGTACAAGGATGGCTGTGAACAAAGGCTATCTAAAAAAAAGGATAAATTCCGACTTTGATATGACAATCTGGCGCTTCTGAATCAGCGACTGTAAGTATGTTTTGTTTTAGTTTAAGTATTTACTTTTGACTGTTCAAATGCAGAGTTTTACACAGTGTAGAGTAACGTATCATGAGTGTGTGTGTGTGTGTGTGTGTGTGTGTGTGTGTGAGAGAGAGAGAGAGAGAGAGAGAGAGAGAGAGAGAGACTGTCAAGCGACTTTGTTCCCCTCTCGGGCTTGAACTGATGGTAAAACTAAGGACATTATTAACTGTCTTTATATTTACTTTGAAAGCTGAAGCTCGCGATTATGGTAAGGCGCTTAACATTTCTGATGTGTTCTTGTGGTGTTCGGCCAATCACAATGCACTGTGGACTTTGTAGAAAACGAGCATTTGAGAGAGGCGGGGCATAGAGGAGCTACAATAATGTACAGTATTTGAAAAATAATGTTTTTTTTTACATTAAAGCATGCCAACATATTCTGTTACACCAAATGCACAAAATGATGATCTTTAAAATAGCATCATAGGACCCCTTTAAATAATGAATTACTTTTAGAGTCTTGAAACTTGGAATATAGTGTATGAATTGTATGAATGTTTCTGATATTTTATGGTGCAACTTGAAACTTTCCATTCTCATTCCCAGTAATTGCACAGAAAAAGACAATACAAATTGGTATCCTTTTTCTGTTGCACAAAAAATATTAATTCAGGTTTGGACCAAAACGTGGGTGAGTAAATGAGATCATTTTAATTTTGTGGATGTATAATCAAACTGCCTGTACATGTCATTTACACTTAAATTGTTTTAAACTGACTTGAAAAATCAAGTTGAATCTCGCATAGCTTTTTTAAATAGCATTTAATTTCTCATATAGAAATTGGTTAAATAAATGTGGATTATTTCAACGTTTAGTTTTTGTAAGTTTTATCCAAGTGTCCTATTTAATTGTTTAAATGGGCTGTTCTTCCAGTTTGTTTGTAATATTAGCATCAATATTTTAGAGATAAAAGTCTTATTAGTGTGCCTTATAAAATGATGATGTTTCACAGAATTCTTAAAAAAAAATGTTTGGTTATCTCCTATGCATTAGTGCAACACACTAGATTTAAAAGGAGGGAGATGTATGTCTGTTAATCAAATCTTAGGCTAAACTCAGCTAAAGGCTTAAGGCCAAATAGACCACGGCTATATAAGGTGACCCACAAAAAGCCTTGAGTCAACAAGAGAGGACTTTTGCAATGAATCTAGATATAGTTTGCTTATGACAAATCAGAATCAGGATAGAGGAAGGAGGAGGAGACGTTTAATCCAATACACAGCCACGGTGTAATGCATCCTTCTTCTTCCTCGTTGCATCTCTCCATCTCTTTCAGTCATACCTTCATCTCTTTTCAATTTAGTATATATTCAACAATTCAGAGATGTGATGAAAGATAACTAAATAATTAGTTTATAATTCAGTTACAACAACCAATCTAAATATGGCTTCCCAACAACAGAACGGAGAACACTGTATCATATCTATAACTAGGTTAACTCAGAGGCCTAAATAATGCATTATTAACCAACTTTAATAATTTAGCCAGAACTCCCAGCACTGGTTGGTGTAAGTGAAAGTGATTATATAAGGGCAGAAAGCAGATCTTCTGTTATGGAGCATCACAGCGGCATGTACCTCACAAACAGCTATGACAGCAGTGATGCTATAATTAGCGCTGCTGCAGAGACCGACCAGGACTATTTTGGCAAGGTGGTGGTGACGTTCAAGTTCCTGGGATACGCTGACAGGTACAGTACTGTGCATAACACTCAGTCCTCTCAGCCGACACTGCAGATTTCATGCTAGACACTCCTTCATCCACACAAGCTGTTATAAGTTACAATAACTCACGTAACACATCAGTGCTGGACTGCTGTGTATTAGGGAGCAAAGCCACATATGCAAAAACCCACAGCTATTGGGCCTCTAAACAGGCAATATTTACAAAACCCATTATCCTCATATATTATAGGCCTATCAAGAAAAATTTTGTGCATAATGCATGATTGATAAATTATATTGGACAATGTTAAACAAACCGGTTAGGTTAGACCAGTATGAGGGTCAAATATTAAAATAGTAATCATTTATTATTATTATTATTTAATTGTCATTGTTTTCATATTTTAACAACAGTAACAATAATAATAATCCACTAAACTAAAAGGTCAGACGATTGGATGTTCTGGCCCTTCTCCCAAAAAAACACCATGTCCAACACAAATCCGTCAGTATGCCACTTATTTTATAACTAACATCAACGATTTAGACATTACTCAAATTAGGTAATCCCACACAACAAACACAATATATCAATAGCTGTTGTTTTCTTGAGATTGCACTGTGGCCCACACACAAAAGCCTTAATAACAACAGGCCACTATTGAATGTAGGAGGTGACAGCATGGCTAAACGATGGTGTAACCTTTTGACACATGGAGTAAGTTCTGCCTGCTGAGAGTTTAAAAATAATATGGTAAATAAAATCGAAAACTCATGATATTGATGCGCAAAAATGGAATTTGGCGTTCATATGATACGAAGTTTGTTGGTATGCATATAATACACAGTTTTCGCGTGCATTTGATACGAAGTTTGTTGATGTGCATATAATACGTAGTTTTAACGTGCATATAATACGCAGTTTTCATGTGCATTTGATACGAAGTTTGTTGATGTGCATATAATATGCAGTTTTCGCGTGCATACAATACGCAGTTCCCTATCGATACTCCACTCGTACTGCGTCTTGTAAAGACGCATATGGGATAATGCCTTTTTTCTCCTGAACTGAAGTGTTATTTAATCACGCAGTGAAACTGCAGGACTATTGGTTCGTGCAGGTGTAGAAAAACGAACCAATGGGTCGGCAGCGGAGCTGCACGAACCTATGGCGACGATACCCGCCAATATTCCCGCCGAAACGGGCGGGGCATCTGGCTATATAAGCGGTCGTTTCGCCATAGGATCCTCAGATTTTTTCTCCTTCAGCGACGACGACTTCTGTCTACACTGATCCGGAAGCTTACTCGCCGTTGACACGCCTCGCAGTGGGACCCAGCGACCTCGATCTGCTCGGCTGATCCGCCTTCAACGCGCCCCAGCATCGCAGCAGTTCTGGTCCCGTTTGCTGCAGCTATCCGGCGATCATATCACGTAAGTCTCTGAAAGAGCAAATCGGCGTTCTAATGCCGCGCCGTTACTGCGGCTCGTGCAGGTCTCCCCCCTGCGTCGATGGTCTGGCGAGTGTGTTTCCTGCCTGGGAAATCCCATGCGGATGCCGTGCTCGCTGGTTCTGATTGTTCTCACTGCGAGAGCATCAGTCGCCTCTCTGCGCACGCAGCATCGCTTTTCAGAGAGCGATCCGCCCCTCGCGCCCTCCGTTTTCTTCCTCCCAGGGACCTGTGAGGAAAAACAGCGGGCAGAGGTTCTCAGCGCCCGGTTGAGAGCGAGCTCACGCCCGGCTCAGATCCCGCGGAGATGTCTCCGTCCTTTTATCCAACCTGACCAGCGTCCCTCTGCAAGCGTGAGCGATCTGGTCTCGTTCGGGAAGTGGCGATGAGCTGGCCGATGACAGCATGTCACTGGTAGCTTCAGATGCTGGGGAGCTGTCGGGCTCAGTGACTGACCCGCCGCCTCAGGTTTGCCCGCGCCCAGCCCAAAGCGGGATGGATGCCGAACTTTTCCGTGTCCTCTCCAAAGCGGTTGAAGAGCTGGGTTTGAGTGGTCTCCACCAGAGGAGCCCTCTCGCAGCCGTCTGGATGAGTGGTTTCTGCCGCCGGCCAGGCCCCTCAACAACGACCATCGCCGTTCTTCCCTGAAGTTCACGACGAGCTCACGAGATCTTGGCGCTCCCCTTACTCTGCCCGCCCCGTACTTCCGCTTCATCTGCCCTCACTACGGTTGACGGCGCTGAAAAAAAGGGATATGAGAGGATGCCTCAACTGGATGAGTCAGTGGCTGCACATCTCTGCCCACCCACTGCCATCGGCTGGAAGGCGAAAGCCAGTCACCCGTCCAAGCCATGCAGGACCACTTCAGCACTCGCTGGACGCTCCTACGCTTCAGCTGGACAGGCGGCTTCGGTGCTCCACTCTATGGCGGTTTTTCAGGTCTATCAGGCCAAGCTCCTCTCTGCCGTAGACGAGTCTGAGCCTGATCCTGCGACTCTCAGGGAGCTGAGAAAGCGCAACGGACCTCGCATTGCGAGCCACCAAGACTACCGCCCAAGCCATAGGAAGGTCTATGGCCAGCCTGGTAGTGCTCGAGCGCCACCTGTGGCTCACGCTGACGGAGATCAAGGACGCGGACAGGGTCTCCTTCCTTGATGCTCCAATTTCCCCCAGCGGCCTCTTTGGACCTGCGGTGAAAGGATTCGCTGAGCGCTTCACAGAAGCACAGAAGGCGTCACAGGCTATGCGACACTTCCTGCCCAAGCGCTCCAGCCCAGCAGCTGCTCAGAGTCGCCCCAGGACTGCGCCGACTCAGCAGCCCGCGAAACCTGCACCTGCCGTTTATGCCCCTCAGCCTGCTAGAACTCAGCAGCCGCGAGGGCGTTCACGCTCAGCCAGACGCCACCCCCCTCCGAAGCGCCAGGGCCCCCGACTCAAGATAGCGTTGGACCCTGTGCCGGATCTGGTGGACAGGAAGAGGAGAGGGTCGAGTCCCGCCACGGCCGGACCGCCCACCAAAAGGCCTCTCATGAGAAACCTCTTAGCACCCCGTTCTTTTCCGGGTGCAGAGGGAATTGTGTCTGTTGCTACAGGGTCTGTACAAGCGACCATGCAACTGTCCGCTGTGATAGCGGAAAGAATAAAACACAAACATTCTCAAAAAGAGAGCAATTTTCCTCTTCTGTCCCTCACGAGTGCCCTGCCTCCGTGCAGCCGGCCACTCGAGTTTATCCAACCCCTTGCCATGCGGGCCGAGGCCTGGCAGGCCATCCCCGGAGTGTCAGAGTGGGTTATGGGGATAATAAAACAAGGTTATTCACTCCAATTCGCTCGAAGACCTTCGAGGGAGTGGCTTACCAGTACACGGTCCTACCCTTTGGGCTGTCTCTGGCCCCCGGTACTTTTACGAAGTGCATGGATGCGGCTCTTTCCCTTCTGAGACAGATGGGAATCCGCATTCTCAACTACCTCGACGACTGGCTCATTCTGGTCGTCTGCTCGCCCTTACTGTCCCTACATGGGATCTGCCCACTGTACTGAGGGCCTTGAAAGGCCCTCCCTTTGAGCCGCTACAGTCTACGGATCTCCGGTCACTTTTGCTGAAAACTGCTCTGCTACTAGCACTAGCGTCGGTTAAGCGAGTTGGAGACCTGCAGGCGCTCTCTACTAGCCCTGCCTGCCTGGAATTCGGGCCTAACGACTCCAAGGTCGTCCTGAAACCAAGGCATGGTTACGTACCTAAGGTACTTTCAACCCCGTTCAGAGCTCAGGTCATCACGCTCTCCGCGCTTCCTCCGTCTGAGGAGGACCGGGAGTTATCTTTGTTTTGCCCTGTCAGAGCTCTGAGAATCTACTTTGAGCGTTCTGCCCCTTTTAGGCATACGGAACAGCTCTTTGTTAGCTTCGGTAACCGCACCAAAGGACATCCGGTCACGAAGCAGAGACTCTCTAAGTGGATAGTGGATGCTGTCATGCTGGCATACTCTTCTTTGGGCCTGCAATGCCCCATTGGAGTACGAGCTCCGCTGCCGACCCATTGGTTCGTTTTTCTACACCTGCACGAACCAATAGTCGTGCAGTTTCACTGCGTGATTAAATAAGACTTCAGTTCAGGAGAAAAAAGGCATTTTCCCATATGCGTCTTTACAAGACGCAGTACTCGTTCCGTATCTCAGGGAACCGAGGTTACGATAGTAACCGAGTACGTTTTCGTGTGCATATGATACGAAGTTTTCGCGAGCATATGATACGAAGTTTGTTGGTGTGCATATAATACGCAGTTTTCGCATGCAAATGATACGAAGTTTGTTGGTGTGCATATAATACGCAGTTTTCGCGTGCATATAATACGCAGTTTTCGTGTGCATATGATACGAAGTTTGTTGGTGTGCATATGATCCGCAGTTTTCGCGTGCATATAATACGAAGTTTGTTGGTGTGCACATGATCCGCAGTTTTTGCATACATATGATTCGCATCTACCCCATAACCATAATCCTACCCATCGTGTAGCATATACACACCAAAGTCCATTTTTGTGTATCAATACCACAAGATTGTGTTTTTATTTGGCATACTATTTATACGCACTTTCATGAGATCGGGTTGAAAACGAAAGTGGTGTGAATTTTTTATACTTTTTGTGTTATTTTAATATAATTTATAAAGCATTTATTAATTAAATTGGCTTTTATTTGTATATTTTCATTTAGTTTTTGATTTTTAAAAATATTTCTATTTAGCTTTATTTTTATTTTAGTTTCTGTTTTAGTCATTTCAGTATTTAAAATTCTTTTATTTCAGTTAGTTGCCAAGGTAATATATCTAATTGTCATTTAAGATCATAAGTCAGGTCAAGATCTTTCAAGTCAAGTCAACTTTATTTCTATAGCACTTTAAACAGTATAGATTGATTCAAAGCACATTTATAGAGATAAACTGGAGCTGAATCAATTATGGAAACTCAATTATAGAGTAAATTTAGATTTATCTGTAAATCAGCTCTAATAGACTATTGTGTCATTTAGCTCAAGTCAGTTCAGTGTTGGTTCAGTTCAGATCAACAACAGTGTGAAGGTCATCAATTTTGAGATGAGTTCAGTTCAGTTCAGCAGTTCTACAAAAAGCATCTAATATGTGTATTATCTTTTATTACACCTTTTTTGTTGTTGTTTTAGTTAGCAATAACAACACTGTTGTCAACATATGCAATTTAATACAGTGTTACTATAGGCCCCTGGCCCTGTAGTTCAAGCTGTACATACTGTACTGTTACAGAAAATCAGTATCGATGCTTTGAAATGCTGCAAATGCTACTTTGCAGTATGTTACATAATCAGTTTTTTTTTATGTATTTTAGGTATTTGTATGTGGGCCTGTCGACAAACCCAAATGAAAATGTACAGAGATAAATCCAAAACAAATTCCTTTGAAAAATGACCCATCCAGGCTTATGCTCACGGTGCAAATATACTGTGTGGTGCATCAGCACTTTTCTGAACATAGATGCCATAGTCCAGAGTGTTCTCATGGCTGGTGTAACAGGCGCCACATTCCCCTGGCTCTGGAGTACTTTTCCTTCTGATATAGAGTAAAGCATCTGATATATTACATTAATTTGTTATTTTCCTCTATCAATGTTAAGCAATCAAAAACTATGGCTACTATTATGTCAATTATAGTTTCAACCACCCACAAATAGATACGTTAATTCAAATTACAATATTTTTTTGTCAAATTCAAGTGCCATGCAGCTCTGTATATTACTATCAATGTAACTTTATATGAACCATAAGAGCAGAACTATAAAGTGCCAGAAGTAAAATACTACAGGCTATAAATAGCTGCACACTAATTCTACTGGCTTCATAAGTCTTAGATTGATATTGCACAAGGGGCAACACATTTGACTATATATTTTGCTATATATTTAGTTTTGCATTCTGTTTAAATGTAACATTTATATTTAGAACCTGCTATCTATCTAACTTGTGGATGGCTATTTTTTGTATCAATACCACAAGATTGTGTTTTTATTTGGCATACTATTTATACACACTTTCATGAGATCGGGTTGAAAATGAAAGTGGTGTGAATTTTTTATACTTTTTGTGTTATTTTAATATCATTTATAAAGCATGTATTAATTAAATTAGCTTTTATTTGTATATTTTCATTTAGTTTTTGATTTTTAAAAATATTTCTATTTAGCTTTATTTTTATTTTAGTTTCTGTTTTAGTCATTTCAGTACTTAAACTTCTTTTATTTCAGTTAGTTGCCAAGGTAATATATCTAATTGTCATTTAAGGTCAAGATCTTTCAAGTCAACTTTATTTCTATAGCACTTTAAACAGTACAGATTGATTCAAAGCACATTTATAGAGATAAACTGGAGCTGAATCAATTATGGAAACTCAATTATAGAGTAAATTCAGATTTATCTGTAAATCAGCTCTAATAGACTATTGTGTCGTTTAGCTCATGTCAGTTCAGTTCAGATCAACACCAGTGTGAAGGTCATCAATTTTAAAATGAGTTCAGTTCAGCAGTTCTACAAAAAGCATCTAATATGTGTATTATCTTTTATTACAGCTTTTCTTTTTTTAAATAACACCTTTTTTGTTGTTGTTTTAGTTAACAATAACAACACTGTTGTCAACATATGCAATTTAATACAGTGTTACTATTTGGCCCCTGGCCCTGTAGTTCAGGCTGTACATACTGTACTGTTACAGAAAATCAGTATCGATGCTTCGAAATGCTGCAAATGCTACTTTGCAGTATGTTACATAATCAGTTTTTTGTATGTGGGCCTGTCGACAAGCCCAAGTGAAAATGTACCGAGATAAATCCAGAAAAATAAATTCCTTTGAAAAATGACCCATCCGGGCTTATGCTCAGGGTGCAAATATACTGTGTGGTGCATCAGCACTTTTCTGAACATAGATGCCACAGTCCAGAGTGTTCTCATGGCTGGTGTAACAGGCGCCACATTCCCCTGGCTCTGGAGGAGTACTTTTTCCTTCTGATATAGAGTAAAGCATCTGATATATTACATTAATTAAATTAATTTGTTATTTTCCTCTATCAATGTTAAGCAATCAAAAACTATGGCTAATATTAAGTCAATTATAGTTTCAACCACCCACAAATAGATACGTTAATTCAAATTACAATATTGTTTTGTCAAATTTAAGTGCCATGCAGCTCTGTATATTACTATCAATGTAACTTTATATGAACCATAAGAGCAGAACTATAAAGTGCCAGAAGTAAAATTCTACAGGCTATAAATAGCTGCACACTAATTCTACTGGCTTCATAAGTCTTAGATTGATATTGCACAAGGGGCAACACATTTGACTATATATTTAGCTATATATTTAGTTTTGCATTCTGTTTAAATGTAACATTTATATTTAGAACCTGCTATCTATCTAACTTGTGGATGGCTATTTCTTTCAGATGTTGAAAACAATATCTGAATTAAGACACAATTTCATACAAGAAAGGGTTCTGACCAGTTTTTTCCTTTTAGTTTTAGTTTCAGTAATTTTAGTACTTCAACTTAAACCTATTAACTATTCATTTCAGTTGAAGTTTTTTAAAGATATTTTTTAATTTTATTTCTGCTTTATTTCAGTTAAAACAAACAGTTTAAACAGTTTTAGTAAACAACTAAAATGGTTTTGACATTGATTCACAGGAATTTATGTGCAAATATGTTCTGCTCTTTTTAAAACACAGCACAATGTCACAAATAATATATAAGTCTAGAATAAGGACTTTAAATAAATCAGTTAGCCAAACTTTATCTAAATAAGTGATATCAGTAGCAAGGATATTGCAGGTGTGCATATAAATTCATATTTTCTAAAATGACAGCAAATCTGATAATCTACTCTATTCTAAATTCTAAACGATACTCCACCTTTCACAGATGTCTTTTGGTAAAGGATGTTCATTAACATCAAACATGCCCCCAGTTACACTGGTTCCAGGTGCTACCTACAACTCCCTCCCCTTTGGCTGATTTCTGAGTCAAACCCACCTCAAGGGCCAGCTCCTCAATCTGAAACTGTTTCTGGGCGACTTTGCTGGATCCTACGTGCTCATGGTAGTACACCACCATCACGTCATATTTCTTCATCACAGACTTGTAATTCTTGGCATTTAGGTCGTGAACGCGGTCCTTTCCATCGTACTCAGGGATGTCCATACCTTTCTGCCCCCATGACAGCTGCCCGAAGGTCAGAAGGAGCCCAAGGAACACTAGGTTCCACTTCATGATTCAATACTTAAGAAGGTAAATATTTAGTTCCAATAAATTTAAAACAAATTGACTAATTAAATCATAAAATTAAATTAGAAAGGACCTATGATCCCCGCCACCCAGAACAGACAAGACCAAGTCCTGAGGCCCCCTGTATGAAACCTCTACACACGGGTAAAAGAGACGAGTAACAGGGTCAAGAGCATTTTAGGGGGTGGGATTAGGTGAGTGGATGAGAGAGAAAGAGAGAGAGAGAGAGACTGATATGAGAGAGAGAGAAATGCTAAAAAAGAAAGAGACGCAATTCTTCATGGAGTGATCCAGACTAGAGACTGGAGCAAGGCAAAGTAGAGTTAAACATATGGAACTTTTTAGTATGACCTTTAGGGAAACAGAGATTTGTGTATGGGACAACCAAAAAATGAAGCATGAATGAAACATTATAAGGAATTAAATGTTATGAGATGGAAAGGGACGGAATCTTAAGGCACACAGGAATTATCTGCCATATTAAGTGTTACACAGCTCAGATCTTGGCTAAAAATACAAGATGTAGCATGGAGACGGACGTGTGGAGAGGGTGGGGGTGGAGGTGTCTTATTTACTGCACTTGGCTCATCCTTGGTGCTAGAATATGGCACTAGGTCACTCCAGGACGACATGGAGGCTGGTGAACCTCCTTGGATTTCACAGATGTCAGTTTGCTTTTTGTGCAATCAATTCTGGCTTGCACTTCTGTCTGATCCAGAATGGTGCATATGATACGTGCCCGACCGCATTCATGTTTATCAGCACTGAGAATTTTGTTTTTCGGCCTACATGCCTAAACTCTGTAAGGGTATTACAGTACATACAGTGCCCTCCAAAAGTATTGGCGCAGTAAAGACAAAATTGCTCTGTTGGCTGTGGAGTCAAGACATTTACAAATATGATTAAAAGATAAATATGAGACAAAACTACAGAATGTAATTTTATTATTGGGTGATTCAACATATAGATGTTTTTCCAGCTAAGAAGTTCAGCACTTTTATAGTTTCATCTGATGTGAGCATAAGTATTGGAACAGTTGCCTCACGGGTCTTTCTAAGTGATCAACCGTGTCCTGTTGTATTAATTCTTCAGGTATTAAAAGCAGGGAATGTGTCTTATCAGTTATATCCATTACTTCTGTATTCTGAATATTGCATTCGATGATGACACACACAAACCAGGATGAAGACGAGGGAGCTGACTTTGAGAGAAAAGCAAGCAATTTGGAAGCTAAAAGAAAAGAGCAAGTCAATTATAACTATAGTAAAACAAAGAGCATGGAGAAATCAAGAGTTTGGAAACCACCAGAGACACCAGCAACCAACAACTAACTGATCGGCTGAGAAAACAACAGTAGTTGATGACAGACAAATAAAAAAAGCTATGAAAATGAATGAACCCTAAAACAAGTGTCTGGAAAATCACCAACAACTTTCAGAAAGCTGGGCTGATGCTCTGACAATCTACTGTCCTCAGGAGACTTTGACACAGAATTACAGATGCTACACAACAAGATGACCAGCACCAAAAATAGAAAGGCAAGATTAGAGTTGGCAAAAAAGCACAAAGGTGAGCCAGAAGAATTTGGAAACTGTGTTTATGGACCGATGAGACATAGACGAACCTTTATCTAAGTGATGGGAAAGCAAAAATGTGGAGAAAAAAGGGAACTGCAAATGATCCCAAGCATACAGCCTCATCTGTAAAGCATGGTGGAGGTGTTGTCATGGCATGGGCACGATTGTCTCTGGAACAGGCCCTCTCAACTTTACTGATGACTTAATGTATGATGACAATAGCAGAATGAATTTGGAAGGGTACAAAACCATCTTGCCTACTAATATTCAAGAAAATGCCACCAGATTAATTGGGAAGTGCTTCATATTGCATCAGGACAATGACCCAAAACACCCTGCCAGTTCAGTCAAGGACTTTATAAGGGCAAAGAAATGGAAAGTTTTAGATTGCCCAAATCAATCTCCAGATTTAAATGCGATTGAACATGAATTTCACCAGCTGAAGAGGAGAGTAAGGCAGAAAGGCAGAAACTCCCCAAAATAAGCAACAATCGGAATTGGCTGCATTAAAGGATGTGACAAGTATTTCAAAGGATGAGACCAAGAGTCTGGTGATGTCTATGGGCCACAGACTCACTGCTTTGATTGTATGCAAGGGATCTGTAACTAAATAATAGCTTTTAATCTTTTATATATGCCTTATGTTCAACTGTCCCAATACTTATGCTCACATCAACGAGTGGGATGAACTCTAAAAGTGCTGTTCTTTTTATTTGGCAAAACATGTATGTGCTGAAATAATAAAGCATGACATTCTGTAGTTTTGTCTCATATTCATCTTTTAATCATATTTGCAAATGTCTTGACTCCACAGCCAACAGAGCAATTTTGTCTTTACTGTTTTACTGTTACTTATGAAGGGCACTGTATATGCACAAGATTATATGTGTGCGCGTGCTTTAGCTAAATAGCTCGAGATTACTTTACAAATTGAAACACGAGAGAGAGTTATTAATAAAAATCATGTAACATGATCTCACATGTTCTCTTCCCTTCAGGCCTCTTTATTTAGTGACCTGTGGAGTTAATGCTTATTTAGTCGTCAGCTGGTGGGTAACGATGAGGCAAAGCAGAGCATTTGAGAGAGATGATGTGATGAAAAGGGGGTTGTAAGTAAAAGGAGAGTGCTTGGATATCCGGTGTTGACTGTGCAAAGCATCGGCCCATTTAGCATAATACTTCATTAAATGGTGATGGTGTTTGATATGACATTAGACCACTTGGGAGTCAAAATGAAACCCTGTACACAACCTATTTTCTGATGTCACCCATATCTGATGATATGCAATGAGAAAAAAATGTAGGATGAGAACTCAATCATAAACTGATTGGATATTTACACATATAAATGGTGGATTTTACTATTGGAGCAAATGGGAACACAAAATTATATTTGTTAGCTTCCATTCACCACTATATGTGACCCTGTCTTAAGTCTTACTTACTTGTTTTGCACCCTCAGATTCCAAATGTTCAAATAGTTGTGTATCTCAGCCAAATATTGTCCTATCATAACAAACCATACATCATTGGAAGCTTATTTATTCAGCTTTCAGGTGATGTGTAAATCTCAGTTTCGAAAAATTTACCCTTATGACTGGTTTTGTGGTCCATGGTAACATAAGTTTATAAGTTTAACTATATCATCCTTCACTTCTATGCAAAAAGTGTCAATACAGTGCAAAACATTCTCAACGTTTTACATTTAATTTACATGAAAATGGCTTTGGATAATAAATATATGCTAAACATCAAGTAAACCATGTGAGAATTAAAATGGATAGAGGTGTTATTATATCACCATGATAACATTTAAGATGTCGTTTTTGACCACCTAGGTAATGGATACTAAACTAATCCTTATTCATATTTTCATTATGGCACCCTCTAGTGGTAAGAAGAATGTGATACAAATTAAAGACTGGAATAGAGCTCTTGTCATTATACTCTTCTTTTGAGTATTTCACATTGTAACTCTCTCTCTCTCTGACTTGGTTTTGGCAAAACTGATTAATTAATTTATTAATTATCCACCAGAATGCAGACCAGTATTTTGACAATTCTCATTGAGACTAATTCAATTTTGACCATTGTTTTAAAATTGAAGTTAGTTAACAACAGTCTTTAATTTATATTCAGAGGATGCTGTCAATACAGCTCAACAAAACATAAGCTAAGAGCGCTCAGAATTTATCAGCGCATTTTGCTATAGTATATGTAACGGAGGCCATCGAGTAGATGCTGTGCGAGTAAACCTCACTCCCCTGATGTCAGAGACGCACTAGCGACTGATGCTGGTGGCTGCATCCATTTAGTCTGTTTAGTGCATCCGCCTCCCATGAAGGAGATCGAGGGTCCGAGATCTGCTCGCCGTTACATATAAAACGACGATGCAAAATCAGAGTGTGTGTTTCTTTTTAAGACAGTGACAGTCATGCACTGCATGTCACATGTCTATTATTATTATTAGTGATCGACCGATATTGATTTTTTATAACCGATACCGATTATTTGTACGTTTATGTACCTGCAATGTGAAACAAATATTGTAATTGAATTGAATTATTCTTGTTCAAGTAAACTGCATCTTAGCAATAAGAATAGGGAAAGGAGATCATTTCTTTTTAGTTACAGTACTTAAAGTCCACACAAAACAGAGTGAAGAATAAAGGAATAAAATGCTTTCCATGTTTATAGCATATCAAATGCTGAACATTTAATTAAACTAAACGTGGCACTGAATTATGCTTTACTTTCATTCTTAACCCCATGTGGTCAGACACCAGCAAAGAAGCGTACAAACTGAAAATCGTGCACGTGCAGTGACATGGTAAAATAGTAACCATACTTCACGTCAAATTCATGTTACTGGTGGTATGAATGAAAAATAATTAAAAACTAATATATATATATATCACTGACATTGTCACGATTTGCCAGTGTTTTAAAGCCTGCATGAGTGTTTTGTTTGCAAAACTGAAAAAACAAAACCAATTTAATTTAATATTTTATTGAAATCTTCCTGTAGAATTATTCTGAAATAGGGTAATATAAAAAAGACAGGTAAATACAAACATATGTGTTTCCTGGAAGCTTCTTGGCTCTCTGTAATAGAGGAGCCACTCAAGTTTCCCCTTTTAAAATTCAAATTGTATCTTTGTTCACAGAAAAAAAAGAAAATCCCATAAGACACCGGGCAAACAGGAATCAGGCCAGTTTCACTTTGAGAATACATGATGGGCATATTCTACTAGTGAAAAATAAAAACCTCTCAGGTTCAAGTCAGAATGATTTACTGAAGAAAGTAATGGTTTCTGTTATGCCAGAAAACAGATGTTTGTCTTTATCAAGGTTGAGGGACACTTCAAAAGCCTGAAAAGATGTCATGCTAACATTAAAAATAAACTGACATCAGTGAAACTGATGTAACTGTAGTGTCAGTTATTATAAGAGTGCAGGCATCCACATCATTACAGACAAATCTTTCAAAGACTGGCTTCAACCTTTCAAAAGAACTGAAAGGGCTGAATTTTGAGTGCGTGTCTCGTATCCGTGGTATTTAAAGCATCCTATGAGTCATCACCGTTAATGCTGTCACCATCATCTTCCCCTTCTTCATGCTCACCCTCTTCCTCCTCTTCTTCATTCTCTTCTCCCTGGCTTTTAACCTGAGAAGGACATAAAAAAAGCTTGTTAGTGTCTCTGTGCAGTATCCTGCACCAATTATAATACAACCTCCATAATTTTTGCACATGGATTTTTTTTATACGCATACCTCTTCCTCCTCCGCCAACAAATCTCTCTCCTCCTCAGAATCATTTATCTCTTGCTCTTCCCTCTCTCTGTCTTTCTTGCTGGAATGCTGAAGGGAGGAAGCTTCACCCACTTCTGTCTTCACACTCTTCCCCTCTGAGGGAAAAAACATGAATAAACAATAAATATAAAAATGGTTAATATTAATTATACAGGTGCATCTCAAAATATTAGAATATCTTTATCCTTTTTTTATTGTAACTTATTTAAAAAAAAAAGTGACATTTTAATATATTCTAGATTCATTACATGTAAAATAAAACATTTCAAAAGTTTTTTGTTTTAATTTTGATGATCAGAGCTTACAGCTCATGAAAGTCAAAAATCCAGTCTCTCAAAATATTTGAATATTTCCTAAGATAAAAAAAAAATAGGATTTGCAAAACAGAAAAGTTCAAGTTCTTTAAAGTATGTTGATTTATGCACTCAATACTTGGCTGGTGGCTCTGCTTAGGCACCATTGAGCCTTCAGCTCGTGTATTGTTGGATCGACGGTTTCTCATCTTTTTCTTGCATCTTCATAAAGCTTGTCAGCAGATGGAATCATAAAGTGCTCCAAAATCTTCTGGCAGATGGCAGCGTTGACAGTGTTGGTCCATTGTGTATTATCAAGTCCAAAGTCAACACAATCATCTGAAAATCATCACTGACTTCGGAAACTTCACACTGGACTTCAAGCAACATGGATTCTGTGCTTCTCCACACTTCCTCCAGACTCTGGGACCTTGATTTCCAAATGAAATGCAAAATGTACTTTTATCTGAAAAGAGGACTTTGGACCACTGAGCAACAGTCCAGTTCTTTTTCTCTTTAGCCCAGGTAAGATGCTTCTGATGATGTTTCGGTTTCAGAAGTGGCTTGGTAGCCTTTTCCTGAAGATGTCTGAGCGTGGTGACTCTTGATGCACTGACTCCAGCTTCAGTTCACTCCTTCTGAAGCTCTCCCAAGTGTTTGAATCAGCTTTGCTTGGCAGTATTCTCAAGCTTGTAGTCATCCCTGTTGCTTGTGCACCTTTTTCCTATCCAATTTCTTCCTTCCAGTCAACTTTGCATTTAATATGCTTTGATACAGCACTCCTTGAACAGCCCCCCCTTTCAGTAATGACCCTCTGTGACTTACCCTCTTTATGGAGGGTGTCAATCATTGTCTTCTGGACCATTGCCCAGTCAGCAGTCTTCCCCATTATAGTGGTTTCAAAGAACAAGAGATACCCAGAATGTATACTGTATGGATGGTCATTTAACGAAGCTCAAATGAAAATATTATAATATTTTAAGATACTGGATTTTTAATTTCATGAGCTGTAAGCTCTAATCATCAAAAAAAAAGAGATTAAAAACGTTTTAAATGTTTTACTTTACATGTAATGAATCTAGAATATATGACCGTTTCACATTTTGAAATAAGTTACAATAAAAAATAAAGTTAAAAAAAAAACTTTCATGATATTCAATTTTTTTAGATGCACCTGTATATAATTGTCTTGAGCTATAACTTTCTTAAGCACCACATCAGCATATTAGAATGATTTCTGAAGGATAATGTGAAGGATCACTAAAAGTAAGCCCTATTGAAAAGTCAGATTTTTTATCACAGGAATACATTTTATAAATACATTTTGGCATAATGGTGTTTAAAAAAATGTACAGGGCTGTCAATCAATTAATTTTTTATCTAATTACGTGTCGATTAATTAATCAAATTGATCGCAAACTACATTTGGCTGTGAAAATGTATTTAAAGCTATTTTTGTGTTAATTGAGAAGGTATAAGAAGGCATTACAAATAGCTGCTTTAGAAAGAAACATTTTATTTGATTCGACATAAAATGTATTACATGTTTAGGCTACAACGGCATAACATAAATTATGGAACATAAAAGAAGATAATTTGAGAAAAATCTGAGTTTTTTTTCTTTCATGTAATGGAAGTCATTAACCCAAACAGATTGGTTACCAACAGACTTCAAAATACTTTAGGAGTCATTCATTCGATTCGTTCAAATGACTGATTCATTCAGGAATTCAGTAAATGGCTCACTTTATAAATGGGCTTTTGAATCATTTGTTCACCCGATTCATTCAAAACGCGGATTCATTCACAATCACTGCTGTGTTAATAGCTTATTTTTTCATAACTAATTAAGTTAACATGTTAAACTGACAGCCCTAATAATTTATAAAAAAAATTGGAATACTGATTGTCTGGTGAACCTTCTTCAAAAGCTTTGGGGGAAATCAAGAAGAATGTTACCAGATTTCTTGTTGTGGTCTTTCTCCATCCTGTCCAGGCTCTCCAGAAGATAGTCAACCTTGTGTTTGATTTGAGCAAGCTCTTTCTTAATAGTTTGAAGGTCATCTGCTTTCACTGAAAAAACAAAACAAAAAAAACAATGCATGAACAATCTGACAAGCCAAACAAGGTCAAAAATGTAAAATGAGAAAAGGAAGGCAGACAAATGACAACGTAGACAAAAATTAATCAATGTTTATTTTTTTAATGCATTCGTCCCTGAAAAATTAACATGAACCCCTATAGTGAGGGAGAATAATAAAAAAGGCACTGACAGGTTCGAGAAGACATCCGTTGGTTGCTCTTGGATGAAGTTGAAAAGCTGGACTTGGTACGGCGGCTGGTTCCCCCACTCACACTGACCCGTGGACGTTTGGAAGGGATCACAGCCCGTGAGAGAGGAGGTGGTGGTGGAGGGGGCACACGGGAAGGGTATGAATACATTCTGCACAACACAAGCATATTGAAAAATCAGCACTCAGCACACATTTATAAATCCACACAGGTAGTGTCTGTGCAGATCTTACCTGTCATAGTAATCTCTCTGGAAATCATAATCAAGCTCGAAAGAAGAGCTACTGCTGGAAAGATTTTAGAAAATGATTACACATGTTGGCAACAAAACAATTGCTAATTTAAATAAAACAATAAAATGGGTGAAAATAAATAGGAAGAAATGTTTTCCTTACCTGTACATATCTCCGGCCGATCGCTTTGTTGTGTTTGACCTGTGAGGTTTGGGCTCTCCTGCCAAATTAATATCTGATGGAAAGACAAGATGATTGCTCAATTAGAGGGAAAATATAAGATAGCCTAAGATTCTTTTTAATTGTCCTTACCAAGCACTTGTCCACCAATCATCCGGCCGTCCTCTCCTGCTACAGCCGTCCGTGCGATCCTCTCGTTGGCGTACTGGACGAAGGCGTAGCCCTTGTGCACAGAGCAGCCAACAATCTTTCCGTATTTGCTAAAAATGGCTTCAACATCTGTCTTGGTAACCAGCATAGTGTTCAAGTTCCCGATGAAGACTCTTGAGTTCAGGGACCGTGGGTCTGTCTTATTTGTGACATTGCCGGACATCAGCTGACTAGTGCTGGGAGGACGACTAAGAAGAAAAAAAACATTAGTATATTTCCAAAGAGAAAGCAATGCCATTCCGAAATCATTTATATTCAGAAACCACACATTATTTGACATGTAAATAAAGTGTTGATGGCTGTGACTCACTCCATGGCGTCGGTAAAGGGCAGTTGTCTGATTATCAATGTGAACAGGCCAAAGTGTAGATTGTTCTCCGCCAAAACAACAATACCAGCACTCAACCAGTGAGCAGCACCTCTAACAGCTTCCCGCAGTGGTAGTGTGCAGTTGTGCCAATTTACTTAAAATTGAGAGAACAAAAACACACATTAAAATTAGACATGATTAGTTTGGTTTTAACATTGGATGCAACAAACTCTGAATTGCTGGCACTTTGCTGCTGCTGCTTTCATGCCTTAGGATACAGTACATTATATCAATGGAATTTAAAGGAATAATTAAACATTTAAATTTCATGTATCTTAAAGTGAATTTTTTACAAAAGCCCAAAATACGAACATATACAAATGCTACTATTAGTATACAGATTAGTCTTGCAGTGTGTGCAAAATAGGGCTGCATTTAAACAACTAATTCTTGTAAAACATTTAGCTTCATTGTTCCAAAAGCTGATGCATCAGATTCCAGCTTTGATACAATATAAGTTAATCTTTTACTTTGACCTAAAAAAAAACAGCGTGACCAGAGAACTGCTTGTTGTCGCGATAACGCAACGAACAAAACAATAGAATTTGAATGTTGATATTCAACCCACAACAAAATGGTTTGGTTTCTTTTCATATAAGTTACTGACGCAAGGCATCGCGACTCCACAAAACCGAACACACGTGCAGAGATTCGTGAAATGTGAAAATCCTCGTAGCAGACAAAGAGGACAGACCGCACTGCATAGAGCGCTGCTAGGCCTAGCTACTCAGAGGGCGACGGTATAACGGATCTTTCCGTATATGCACGACAAATAAGCAAAGGCCATTGCTGAAGAAAAAATTATGCAAAAACTACTCACCGAATATAAGGCGTTATTTGGGAAGGATCGATATTATTTCACTGCCTGCAAAAAGGTAACAACTGTGAATTCGCCGCTAACAGTCAATCTGCGACGACATAACAGCTGGCCACACATTTTTCAAGTTAAAAGTAATCCGTTTTAATTTTGTAATAAGCCCTTCTCGTGTAAACCACGTAACGCTGACCTGCCTAGTGCTCTTGAAATAAAAACAAAGACTACGTTTTCTCTTTAATGAGTGATTTTAGGTCGCTGTTGTTGACAGTGAGGGGCTACTGAATTGACAAGCTAGTAAAGGCTTGTATTTTGAAAGAATCATGACTTGAATCGCATCGCGTGCCCTTCACACATAACGTTACAAGCATGCATTCAAAATGTGGTCATGGACAGTGTTTGTTTTATTTTATCTTTGCATATGTAGCCTACTATGACTGTCAGTTGTATTATAATGACATATATTACTATCTTATGGACAATCATTTGTTGCCAGAGGAAGGGCTCCCCAGCTGAGTCTTGTTTTACTCGACATTTTTCTCTCTAATACCTAAACATCGTATACAGGTTTTTATAAGGGTTTTGGCTTGGTTACTGGAGGATTAGAGATACGTTACTGAAGTCTCTAAAAGTATTTCTTGTAAAGCTGAATGATTGAACCACTGGGACAAACATTTCTGTGAAGCTGCGTTGAAACTATGCATTATGAAAAGCATATGACATAAACTTGATATGATTAAACATGAGTGAACAGTACGTTAGTCCCAAAATCGTTCTCGTTTAACTTTTTCCTGTCTTTGTAATTCTCGAAATTATGGAAATAAAAATAAACACTATAATTTTGCCTGAAGATCAAATTGTCCAGGAAGTTTTAAACAACTTATGCTAATTACTAGAATTCATTATTTCATTTCAACTGTCTTCTATAAGATTGATCTGCATGCAAAACAAATCTCAGATATAGCAAGTAAGATTTGCAGTCGTTCTTGCATTTTCTTTTTTCCTTTACACTTTGTTTTCAAAATAATTACTGCTCCACAAACGTTAAAGTAAAATTCTTGAACAACTGTTCAATGGCGGCAAGAAAATTTGTTTCTGTAATTTCATTTCATTTTTCTGCTCTTAGGAGCTTCCTTCCAAATAACTGACTAGTATAACCCTCATACCAGATACATCAGCACCACTGTAATAATATTATTCACAATTCACAAGCAAGTCAGCTAAATTAGTTACCATAAGCAATTAACACTTCTACATCATTTATTAGTAAATAAATGATATCTTAAAAAAGAAAAACTTCTCTTAACATTAGAAACTGTAAAATAACAGGAATGAACATTCTGTATTTTATTAACTAACATAAATTGTATAAAATTCATTGTGATTGTATAGCTAATGCATTAACTGATGTTAAAGTTAATGTGACCTTATTACAAAGTCTTTTTATATTTCTGTCACGTGCATGACACGCCCCCCCATTGGGAAGTTTTGGGTTGTTTGTGGAAATAAAATATATAATATAAATAAATTGTGTAATTTATTTTCTGTCTAACCACAGGATGCACAAATAGTGAAAGAGATTACAAATGTCTGTGTTACCATCCAAACAACGAATTAAATAGCATTAATTAATATATCAACTGATTACATAATGTATGATGGCCTTAAGTTGGTTACACAGAAAATGAATTCCTCCTGTATTTACAGTAAATAAAGGCACTTGAAATAATAAGGCACGTGATCAGAAACAAAGAACAGATTTTTCTCTTTACTGCACAATTCGTACATGTTGTCTGAACTGAAAGAACACAATATTAGGCAGCGTGGGATAACTCAGATCAAAAAAAAGGAAAAAACATGCCAGTGATAGGACATTTTGAGCAGACAAGTGAAAATGAGAAAATGAACATTAACAGAAACTAATGCTTTTAATTTCAGTGACATTTACGGTTGTAATCCAAAACAAAGAAAAAGATATATCCAATGTTTCCATTCATTTAAAAGTATTTTGTCTTACACAATATAAACCTCTGCATCAAATACCAGTTCAATTTAGACACCCTTAAAAGACTAAGGGTTGAAGATTATTTTTACAGGTTTTTAATATATCTTTATATATTTGTATATACATATTATAGTTATTCTTCTCATACAAAAAGAGAAAAGTTGATACTTTATTCCCCTCACAAAAGAAGAAGGAAAAAACCGGGGCAAAGTAATTCAAGCTTCTTAGCCCTCCCTGCGTACCCCACAAGTGCTATCCCACCCCTGCCATAGACCCATCCTTCTGAAATGCATCATTCCTTTCCACATGCAATTCGCAACAGGTCAGTCCATCCATGTTTGCTCTTATCCAGCTGAAATCAAATACTGACAAAGAACAGACACTATTTTTCAGGGCTTAGCCTTTCTCTGGCAAACACGGGACATCCTGCTACATTTGATCCTCGCCATATAGTCAGGCAAAGATCTCGAGGCTGCGTATTCAAACAAAAGACAGAGGAAGAAACATGTTTTCAACAAATCACTGGCTCCGAGCACATCATCGTCTTTGCTCTCAATTTTTTACGGGACAGGGCTGAGAAGATGACGGTAGTCCATGGAGAGTTACATTTTTATCCATTAGGAATTTCTTTAAGAACTCCATCCAGTATCTCCACCCAAGTGCAAATCCAAAAACCAAAGAGCTGGTATCAAATCTCTATTCAATTTAAAAGTCCACAGTAAATAGGGGGAATTGCAGAAAAAATACAGAAATTAGCTAAATTAACATTTAATCCAAGTATTGCATGCCCCCTAAGCGCACACTCGTCTTAGAGATTCAAACTCAAAGCAGATCCCTGATTAAAGTGCACTCAGTAGCATGAGAGAGAGAGAACGGCTCAAAACAGCCAGCTCTGGAACCAGATTAAGCAGCTCTGGCTCATCTTCTGTGTCTTCAGTCAGATCGAAGAGAGTATGATTGACCTCAAGAATATTAGCTGTGCCTGGCTTCAGCAAACACACACACACACACAGGAGAAGAGATCAAAGACCAGACAGGATTGGACGGCCAGACGGCCCATGACAGTCTATCACTGCGATGAACAAATATTGCAGTCCAAAAACAACAAACATCAGCTCAGTCTTACACGGAGACATAAGCAGTTCAGATCATTGGAGAAAACTGATGAGGCCAGTAAAAGATGGTGCTGGTTTTTAGAACAAGTAGCACTCATCATCTCAGTAATCTGCATAAGGAGTGTCCATACTGTCCCGTCATGCTGCGAACACATCGCTGTGAAAGAAAAGCTTCAAGTGGGACTGTTTACTACACCACGGATTACAAATTTCCTCTTCTGTGCCTCACGACTGCTGCAGAAAAATGCTGCTTCTAAAATTCGTGGTTGTTGACAAACTAAGGCAGCAAAACTGTAGAGGAGATATTTCTCGATCACCGGCTGTATTTTTCCTTGTGATACGCTGTAAAACTGGGAATGAAATGCACCTGTGTCCATGTTCATGCAAAATCTGAGTGTTTAACTGCGTGTGTGGTTGCAAATATATCAAAAATACGAATCTCAGTATCAGTTCTTCCCCTAGTGATGTCATTTGTGTGTGTGGAGCATAAAGCCAGATTTCAGTCGTTTCCCTCTCCCTTGCACTGGGTGTATGTATATATAAAGCTTTGTGTGTGTTTGTTGCTGGCCTTTCAGTGTCTATATGTGTACCAGTGTGTTACTAGTATGTATGTGCTTAAATATATGGCAAGGAGCATGTGTGTGTGTGTGTGTGTGTGTGTGTGTGTGTGTGTGTGCTCAAGAAGACATGCACTGCACATGGTCTGGCCCTCCCTCTTCTTCATCAGAGGAATCTGGCGAGCTCCAGGATTCGTCTGTGTCGCCCTCTCCTCCCTCCCCTCGCCGGGCCTACAAGGGGCAAATCATTGAGAAGCTATCAGTGTAAAGTTTTTTTAATGTCTATGAAGAGATCAGCTCATGTAGGATGAGGTTAGGTTCTTTTCTGGCAGGTAAACCAACAGTTTGAAGAAGCATTATGAGGTTATTCTATTTTTAGTTTGAAAAAGCATCAATAGTAGGTTAAGTGTAGGAGGGAACAAAAACGCTACCATTTGAGTGATTTCAATTTTAGTAGCAGCATGTTACTCTGCACAAAGTAGAAGGCACTGTATCTTTAATACATAGAAATGGACTGGACTTTACTGGTAATGACAATTATCCTAGAAATGCAAGGTCTCACCCGCTGAGGTCTTCGGTTTCTCATGTGTCTCATTAGGAACCAGAGGAGCTGTGTGTCATACTGATCTCCATGACGAACACTGTCTTCATCACGTTCTCGCTTGTTCTTCTTCATCACCTAAATAGTCATGATACAATATAAAACATTTATTTTATTGCTTTTAACAAAAATATTTATTTACTTGTTTAAGTTTGGAAACAATTTATATATATATATATATATATATATATATGTGTGTATATGTGTATATATATATATATATATATATATATATATATGTATATGTGTGTATGTATATATATATATATATATATATATATATATATATATATATATATTAGGATTTTTTAATCTAGATTAATCTTGGAATTAATCTAGATTAAAATGGCTCATTTGAATTCTGCCGAAGGCATTCAGAATATGTGTGCTACCCAAATAATGACTAAAAGTAAGTCTTTGAGAACGGGTTTCTCAAGCCAGGTGGCGATTAGACCAGGGCTCATCTCCTGTTTCCAAAATGCATCACAAACTGCTTGAGAAAGCTGTTCTACTATGATAATTGGTGATGAAAATAAACTATGTTCAATAAGATGTACTTGTGTTTACTAACTGTTTATTCAGTTAAACATGAATTTTGAACTGTAGGCCTACATAAGAGGTCGTGATGAACTGTTTACAGTTTCCATTGGGAAGCTTCTTAAAAATAAATTTTCCCTGAAGCAAACCGCCGGGTTTCATCGGCTTCATAGCTGCATCCATGTTAGCATGTCACGTCTGATGTGGTAATTTCACAGTAACGTTAGGCATACACACAGGTTCGAAGCAGAGGGTGACACGGGAGTGAATTCTCAAGTTCACATGAGACCTAAAGCGCATCCTGTTTGCTTAAAAGCGCAACGTTTCGTTGTTATTCTGAGTGCACACAAATAAACGTAGAGTCTTTACAGATTCGAAAGATGTATTAGGCTACTTTTATCTGTATGACCAAAAATGACGGAGATTTTAAGAGCAAGTGAGCGCACCGGAGCCTGTCCTGCAGCAAACGCTTCCACACAAACACTTCAATAGCACATTTCTCTAGGTTAACATCATATTGAGCGGCCATGTAAAGTTGCTACTACATACATCTTTCAGATGAAAAGCCATATTTGAGGTTGATGAATGATAGGTGAGCGTTTGGATGTCCTGCCCGATTGTATTACCACACAGACCAGCCGTTAACAATCTGTCCATCACGGACTGCGAGCCTCTAGTTCAAGACTCGTTCGCCCCTACAGTGCAATTCGGCTAGGTATACATCCGCGCTAAAATATCAGGGTGAAAGTCATCATAGCTTGCGTAGTATAGACCCAGCTCCCAACCCAACTTTGAGAATAGATTAACGGCGATATTTTTTTTATCGCCCGATAAGAGTCTCACGTTAACGCAGCTAGGGCTGTCACGATAACTACTTTTTGTTGTGCGATATATTGCACCAAAATGAATTGCGATAAACGATATTATTGTCATTTTAAGACAATTTTATTTCACTGATTATATAATTACAGTATGACAATATAATAGCATAATAATTAGGGATGCACCGGTTGACCGGCCAAAGATCGGAACCGGCCGGTTTTTGCTTATAATGCGCGATCGGCAACCGGCCGGTTTTTGTCTTTTTTTCGGCCGATTTTTCCGAAAGTGCGAACATGTCATTTGTGTGGAAGACATTCGGCAGGAGCACAACAAACACAGAAAAACAGATACAATGAAGCGAACAGTCGTTGGTGTAACATTACTGGCACACAAATAAGAGCCGCTTTCCTTTGCTGCTCTAGCTGAAGTTGCTAGTGATGGGTCGGTCTTGAACGATTCATTCATTTTGAACGAATCTTTAATGAGACTCGAGAAGAACGAGTCGCTTCGGGAGTGATTCGTTCAGTCGCCGCATGCGCACCATCCTAAAGGTTCTGTACTGGAATTAGTTCACCTGTTTCGAGTCTTGGGTTTTTCGTTCGTTCATCTTAAAGAGACTCAAAGGTCCGAGTCGGTAAAATGATCCGAACTTCCCATCACTAGAATTTGCGCGGCGTATCTGTCCACGCCCTGCACAAGAATAGACCGTGAACAGTTGTTCAGCAGCTTCTCATGTGTTGGATGAGAAAAGAAACAGACCAACTTATGACAAAGCTGAAATGCTACTTTTGTAAAGAATAAAACGTTCAAACGTATAAACGTCAGTTCTGTACAAGATTATTATTTTTATTTTACCTTAAAATTACATTGACTTAATTCGATTTAACAAGCACGAGCTGTAGCATCTTTGTTTTTGCTCGTTGCACTAAACATTATTTGATTTAACATTTTGGAATAATTTATTTATATAGCCTACTTTGGTTTTATTTAGTTTCACTGGTAAATACCTTTTTTCTTTACACCAATTTTTAAAATGACAACAAATGTTGATTAAGTAACATCTTTGTTTGGACTGTTGAATGTGTGTTGGTTGTGTTGTTTAGATTGTAACTATGCAAACGTTGCCTTTCATTTCAAATGGTTACTGTTTTCATTTAAGGCCAGTTTTATGTAGTTTCAACCCAATTTAAAAACCATCTTGGTCCATCTTCAACTGTTGACCAGTTGAACATGAGAGGCAGAATTTGTAAAGATGCTTGTTTGTTTTTTCTAATAAAATATATTGATAGGCATTTAAAATTTGTTTAATATGCTATATCCATTAAAATAAAAGCTTAAGAACATTTTGAATTTTAAATAATTTTAATCAAAAACTTGTGACACAGCCACTTATGTCTATGTCATATTGAAGTAACACCACAGACGTAATTATAACACCACAGACCTTATAATGCAAGTTACTAAAGTCTCTGTGTTACCAGAAAATACATTAACACCAGAGACAGTAACACCACATACAAATCAGCTTAGACTTTTCTAAAATGGAGGCTACCATCATGATGATTTCAAGATCAGGGGACATTTTGGAAATATCAACAAGTATGTATTTATATATATATTTTTTTTAAATATGCCAGATCTGCAAGTTATCAACATAACACCACATACACTAATGACAACACATGAAATTGTCAGAGATTTAGCTAGCTTCAAAATTTATAAGAAAGAATGTACTCCCCATGCACCCCTCAGATCAACCAGCACCTGCAGTGACCCTTACACACAGGAAGTAGTCCAAATAGAATTCTCCCTTTTCTTAAAGGGGTGACATCCATTGTTGAAACACCACAGACATGAATTTGGGGAGCAACTTTTTTCTTAAATATATATATTTTTTAAACAATTAAATATTATACATGTTAAATAAAATCTATATTCACTATATAACCACTTTATTTGTGTTAGAATCTTTCATTATTTCTTGTTGGTTGCTTAAAGGAAAAAAAATCGGTATCGGAATCGGCCAGTTTGCTCGAAAAAAATCGGTATCGTAATCGGCCACGAAAAATCATGATCGGTGCATCACTAATAATAATGCAAGTGCACTCTTTCAAAGAACATTTTATTAAGAATAAAAAAGTTTGCAGCATATTTTTAAAAGCTGGTTTTTCGACCGTGTTTAATGGCTGCATCTCTTTGGCTATATAGCGAGTTACGCTATCTGTGAGTGTGCGCCATTTCGCGCTGTCACGTTTATATTTACACTGTCGGGAAAAGGCATCTGTAACAGATAACTGTCTGGAAGACCCTCTCCAGCTCCAGCTGCGTTGTTGTTCCCAGATTGAAAAACTGGGAGGGATGGTTATGTTTAAGTGAGATTTTAGGTTAGTTGTGTTGCCTCTTTTCGTTGCCACTGTTTTAAACAAAGTCGACATACCGGCTCATTCACGTTAATTGGCTCTCCTCTCTCATTCGGCTTAAAGCCAAAATGTTCCCACACCGGAGCTGAAGATTGCGGCTTTGAAACCAAGTCCATTGGGACTTGTTCTTCCTAACTGGCTGTAGTTGTCACGAAACACTTTATAACGCAGTGGGTTCACGCCTTCTCTTCACCTGTCGCTGTCCGCTCTGTGTGCGTGTGTGTGGGGGAGACGCTGCCTAAGCCCCGCCTCCGCCACAGAGAGCAGACGAGATGACAGAGGTAGCGCGATCGACTAAAATGTTGGTGATATTCATTTTTATGTAAAAATTAATATAATCATTATTTTTAATTATAAAAAAATGAGCAGTCGCAATATATCGCGGCACCAAAAATGATCGCGCTCATATCCATATATCGTGCGATAAGTCGATATATCGACTATCGCGACAGGCCTAAACGCAGCACGTTAACGCCGATAGCAGCCCACCACTAATATATATATATATATATATATATATATATATATATATATATATGTATGTATGTATGTATATATATATATATTTCTTCTCACCAAGAATACATTAATTAACCAAAAATGCTGTAAAAATTTTATACTGTGAAATATTACAATTAAAATAACTGTTTCCTAATTTATATTCCTAATATGCTGATGATATGGTACTTGGGTATATTTTAATTATCAATATTTTTGTGGAAACCATGATAATTTTTTCCAGTTCTTTTTCATTAAAAAGTCAAAAGAAAATTTATTTGAAATTGAAATCTTTTGTAAAACATTTACTACTATTTTCAATCAATTTAATTATTACAATATTAGCATCCTTACTGAATAAAAATAACTTTTTTTATTGAAATACATATATTTTTTTATTTATTATACTTTTTTTATATCTTACTGACGCAGAACCTTAGGACAGTAGTTCTGGTCAATTTCCATGACATTTTCAGAAATGATAGTTTTAAATATTTTAAGGTTTTCAACACTATCACACTGAGAAAAATGATTTAGTGGTGAAGTAAATACTACATAAAAACAAATGTAA
The DNA here is from genome assembly GCA_027564155.1 of Gymnocypris eckloni scoliostomus. Taxonomy (NCBI): domain Eukaryota; kingdom Metazoa; phylum Chordata; class Actinopteri; order Cypriniformes; family Cyprinidae; genus Gymnocypris; species Gymnocypris eckloni. The sequence continues at coordinate 9,738,833 of CM050422.1, forward strand.
TTTCTACATTAAATAATTTAGTTCAGGCAATAATTACAAAATTAAAGCAAATTCTATATTTTTACTCAATTTAAACTTGTAGAAACTTGAACTTATAAGTATATTTTACTTAGAATTGTTTGTTATGTTTACAGGGATTATTTAAGTTATGACCCTGTTTTTCCCATCATACACTGGGGAATGAATAATTATAAAAGGTCAAATTTTTCACTGTTTTCGAGTTGCATTTCCACTATTTTATGGTTGCTTTTGTTGTTAGGTTTAGTAACTTTCTGTTTTGTGACATCTGGAGTTCATTTTCTACTCAAAAATGACTCATTCATACTCAAACACTATTCAATGATTGTTACCGTCATTGTGTATGGTGTACCAGGTATTGAGGTCTCTGTTCATTTAGGTAGTAATTATATTGAGTGGACATATTAATTAAAAAAGACCGTAAGCTGTCTACTTGCTTACTTACATGTTTGTAAGTGAACCACATGCTTTGATAGCATGTTTTTCCCCAGTGCGGCATTAAGAAAGTTTTATGAACCGTGACTGAGTGAAATGTAGCAGTGCAGAAAGCAGACCAATAGTTGAAAATCTAAAATAAGTTAAAATGTTATTTTGGTTCACCTCAATTAATTCTATTTTTTTGTGTGCATATATTTTTTACAAGTAAATCTAACACATCAGTTTTTGATTAAAAGGGTCATAATGCACACAATAAGCAATTACTTCTTGAATCTTGGAAATACGCTAAAAATTCTGCTTTGCCATCAGAGGAATAAATTACACTTTGAAGTATATTAAAATAGAAACAGTTGTTGTAAATAGTAGTAGTAGTAATACTCCATTCTATAATTTTACTGTATTTTTTATCAAATAAATGCAGTCTTGGTGAGCAAGAGACACTTAAAACAAAAAAAATCTCCCACTTTTTAACAGTAATGTAAATCTGACACAAATGAGACCCACTAAATGTTATGTGAGATGCGTTTCTTTCATAGCACAGTATGTATAGTGTGGCACAATATGTATAAAGTATACCTCTTTAAGTCCCTTTAGTGTTGTGGGATTCTCAGCAGTGGGCGCCCACAGCTTCACATCATGGTCCAAACCACTGGTGGCTAAACCTGGAAGATGAGGATGTGGCTCCAGACAGTTCACCTAAACACAGAAAGGAAATATAATTAATATATTTTTTTTTTTCAAACCAGAACTTCAATGGTCTAGTTCAAATCTAGTTCAAAGTTGACAGTGTCTTACCACTCCTCCCCGGTCTCCCTCCATAAACTGAACCACACGAGCAGAGTTCTTATCCCACAGGTAAATGTGTCCACAGTCACTGCCACTGACAACAAACTCACTACAGGGACCATAAAAGTTAACTCCCTTCACTGAAGGAGGATTTTCCAAAAGCAGATGGAAGAAGAAAAAAGGGGAGATGATTAAGAACTAGATTAGACAAAAACTGTATTTTGAGTTCGTTTTGGTTATAACATGCATGGAAATTGTGATGCAAGCACTATACTGCAATTAAATCAAACAGAAAGCACCTGTAGCATTGTTGCGGTGACCCTTGAATCTCCTGCAGTAATCTGCTCCATCACTGTGGCTGGAGTCAAAAAGGTAAATGTCCTCGTCGTTGTAACTTGCCAGCAGTTCTGAAAGACAGTTCAACAATGACACACTTTGAATGTTGCTACAATAAACCATGTATTTAAAAGCATGCAACCATATAAGAGTCACTTTCTCAGAGTTAAGTGTACGTATTACCTGTGCCGTCATAGCTGTACACTAAACAGGTAATATTTGTTTTGGACTCGCTTGGCACCAAGTGAGAGGGACAAAACTTCTTCAGCACACCATTATTATCGTGTTCATTTATTTTTCTCTGGTCATAGATCCTATCATATAAAGAGAGGAAGAGAGAGAAACAGTGAGTGATGCAGAACAACAGTTGTCCAGTCATGGCGCTGGAGAAACAACTACAAGTAGAACGTTTGACAGCTGTATCAGAAACAGCTTGTGATAAAGACAATAGCATGACTTCTGTGTAAAGGAGGTGACATATCAGTGATGATGTTTGTCTCACCTGACATACTGGTCTCTACCACCCACAGCAAAGTGGTGTGTGTTGGCTGGATTCACGAAAATGGTGTACAGCCCCACTTTCTTTTCACCCTCCTTCACAACCACCAGTTTGCTGAAAGATTAGTCAACATTATATCCTTCACATAGGACAAACTAATTAAATGTATCCTATGAATCACACTATCTACTCTAACTGCAATCCTACCTTGACGAATTAAATAACATTTGTATAAGTTTGCACGTAAAGAGATGTCAGTAATGGTTTTGGGATCTAATGAGGTAGAATATGATCATCAAAATATAATTTCAAACCATTTTCTGTTTCTTTTTGCAGCAGATGTTCTTCTATTGTTGGCCTTTTGGCCATTATTATTTTTGTAGTATAGAAAAGAAGATATGAGAAGAGGGGATCGGGATTGCAAGCCAGAATATCAAACACGTTCACTTTTAAGCTGCAAGATAAAACATATGACAATCAGGACTGATTCTAAAATTTCAAGCACCTAAGTATGAGCTGTTTTTATACAGCAGTAAGTGTGAAAATAGATCACATAAGATATTTTTATGGGTAAGTAGATCCAATTTAGCCTAATTAAAGTGGGTCTAATTCTCTGAGCCATTATTTAAAAAATCTCAAAAGGTCTCACAAAGGCTACATTTAGTAAAAACAGTAATATTGTGAAATATTACAATTTAAAACAACTGTTTTCTATATAATCATAATTTAAATTCTGTGCTGGCAAAGCTGAATTATCAGCAGCCATTACTCCAGTTTTTAGTGTCACATGATCCTTCAGAACTAATTTGGTGTTTAATATTTCTAAAAACAACTGTAATACACCTTTTCAGGATTAAGGATTTAGTATAGAACAGCATTTATTTGAAACAGAAATATTTTGTAACATTATAAATGTCTTTACATTTTTATCAATATAATAATTATTTCCTGAATACGGGTATTAATTTTTTTTAAATATCTTACTGACCCCAAACTTTGAACTGCTGGGTTTATCTTGTTATTAAATGCTTCAGTTTTATAGCATTACTTCTCTGAGGTATAATAATTAAGCTTTTTTCCATAAAGCAAGCAATTAGCACCGTTTCCCGCATTAATTAAAAAAACAGCTTGTGTATCAATATGTGGCTTCACTGTTAAGTAAGCCATATATTAACCAGTGACAAAAGCTTCCACTGACTCATCTAGTTGCTGACACAATTCTTTGTAGGATATCTAATCCTGCCCCTGTTCACTTGTGGCACTCTGCTGAAGTGCTTCTTTTCCTTCTGCAGTCTTAGGGCTGTTTGTGACATTTGTAACATGACTGTGTACTCACTTGGCAGGTCTGTCTAAACGCAGGTCAATGCCGAACACTACTGCATCTTCACCAGCGGAGAGGAAAGAGCAGGGAGAGTCTGGCTCCAGTGCAAGCTGAGAGGGGGAGCATTTAATAACAAGCACTCCCAAGTGACTCTTTTTATATCTTGCAATAAACCAATAAAACATATCAGTTTTGATATTATATAAAAAGTTTCTTTGTTTTTTCACCACAACATGATTGAATGCTTGATTCTGATTGGGTGACAGATTTTCCAAGATGTTGATTAATGAATGTATGTGACTGTAAAGCTCCAACTAGTCAGATTTCAAACCTGTTTGGTTTGAGGTAACCATGGAAACAAGCAAGTTGAGAACAATTATGTTTTGAAAATTTATATACGCGCCAAAATAATGGCCACAACTTGAAACACCGTGGAGTTATCATTCATTTTCAATAATCGGTCGGTCATAAATTATTTCTGTTAAATACACAAATAAACAAAAATTTTAAGGTTGATCATACCTTATGAGCTGCACCTTTGTGCTGAGCCACTCTTTTGGTGTTCTTGCAACGTTGTGTGGCAGAAAGCTCGGCCACTCTGATCTGTCCATCTCGGGCACACATGGCCAGAGTAGAGTCACCACTGTGTGGGAGGAACTTTGCCTGGGGACAAAATAATTAATAAAGAGAATGCTTTGATTTAAATGTATACATTTTAAAATCTTCTGAAACTAAGATTTAACACCTTTAGTGGATCCACACAAAAGAGCTTTCTGTCCAACAATAACACAACCCAATAAAAAAATAATAATTCACAAATAAGACAACGGCTAAACCTCTGATGTGGTTTTATGGTTATTTTAATAACAATCACATTCTAAACACTTCTAAAATAAACCACTGTTCAACATTTTGGGATCAGTGCAATTTAAATGGAAATTACTAACCTTTCAGTTAGGATGCATTACATTTATCAAAAGTGACAGTAGAGACTTTTCCATTGTTACATAAAAAACATTTTAAACAAATTCTGTTCTTTTGAACTGTCTATTAAAGGAATCCTGAAAAAAATAGTTTCCACACAAATATTAAGCAGCACAATTTTTTTAAACACTAATAATACGAAATGTTTCTTGAGCACCAAATCAGCATATTTGAATGATTTCTGAAGAATTATGACACTGATGACTAGCGTAATGACTGCTGAAAATGCAGCTTTCCGATCACAAGGAAGAAATTACACTTCAAACATATTAAAATAAAAAATAGTTCGTAATTATTTTCCCCAATATTATCCAATAAATGCAGCCTTAAAGAGCATAAGGGACGTCTTTCAAAAACATTACAACCTTACTGACCCCAAACCTTTGAACAGCAGTGTTAGAGTAGAGGTTATAGGAACTGTTTTTGAACAAGATTGTGTTTGCCATTAGTGACCTTAAATTCAGAGTGTCAAAAGATTGAAAAAGATTTCAGAGCTTCAGACAACTGCAGTCAACTGAACTGCTCTTATTCACCTGAAAGACATTGCTCTTATGTCCACTGTCAAACTCCAGCTCTGCCGTTTTGCGAGCCCAGTCCCAGATCACCACGCGGAGGTCATCGCTGCCGGAAGCCAGGCGGGTGCCAGAAGGGTTAAAGTGGAGGGTGTTCACACAACCTGTGTGTCTCTCCAGACGGCCCTGCAGCTCCAGCCTCTGCACTAGACCTCGTGCTCCACACACCCTCCTCACAAACTTATGCGAATCACGGCCAATCTCTCGAGCACGTACCGACAGGACCGCGCGCCATGAAGGGCGACTCAGGTCACGCAGGTCTGCTCCCAGCCAAGCTTCCATGGCTTGCTCATCTTCTTCCTCAGCATCCTCTTCCTCCTCCTCTTCTTCATCATCATCGTCAACATCTGAACTGGAAGAGTGGCGTGTGGCTCCACCACTGGGTCGATTCCTCTTCCTGGCGGACCTCTTGTTTTCATCTTTTCTCCTCTCTCTCTGCCCTCCTCCCTCACTTTCTCTTTCTCCTTCTTCAGTGAGAGAGTACAGACCACTGCCATCCATGCTGTCAGTGTCCTCCTCTTCTCCTGGTCCCTGCTTCTGCTCAGAGTTTGCCAACGCTCTGTCCAGAGCATCCTCACTTCCTTCTGGGAATGAACTCAAATTTGCTGTCAAGAGAAAACTTGAAAAATGAGTGGAGCACTGCTTATTTACATATCCTGCTGTCAAGGTGACTCAAAGATTATCTAAGATTCCATAACAAATACACAACAGTTCATGATTTTAAGGTGTGTTGGATGCATTAAAATGTTCAAAAGTAACATTAAAGACACTTAAAATATTACTTTAATATTTCAAATAAATGCTGTTGGTGTCCACACAACTGTTTTCAACGTTGATAATAAAAATAAATGTTTTTTAATCACCAAATTAGCATATTAGATTTCAGATTTCTGAAAGATAGTGTGCCACTGAAGACTGGAAATTTAGGTTTGCCATCCCAGCAATAAATTACACAAATTAAAATGAAAAATAGTTATTTTAAATAATAACAATATTTGACTATTTTATTAATCTAATAAATTACAGCCTTAGTGAGCACAAAAGATGTCTTTCAAAAGCATGAACAAAAATCTTACTGACCACAGACATATGAACAGCACTGAATATGACATTTAAGACTATATTTGTGTTCATACCTGAATCAGGACTGGTCTGGGCCTCTGGCGCTGCAGATGTATCTGCCTCCTCTCTTCCTTCTCCAGGTTCTGGATCATCAGAACCACCTGGTAAACCAGGCCCATAAAAATTGGCTACTTTACCATCATTTGAGTACATTAGAGTACAGAAAAAGATCATATGAATTCAGAAGACAAGTAATAATGAGTATAAATTGCATGGACTATTGTTACAAATATATCATGGCGATTTTTGAACAATTTTCAGTTTTGGGTGAACTTTTACTTACTTCGTGATTTACTTACCATTTGGGACACTGGATTTATCATCTGTATCGCACATTCTGTCTGGCTGTCTCTTCTGACAGAAGAGACTATAAAAATAAAAGAGAAAATGGCTTGCAACAATCAATCACACACTGGATATTCACTAGATAACATTATTTATTTTCAAGACAAAAAATTGATTTGAGGATATACTGTTAAGGAATGCTTGACAGATCCCTTAACGATGGTATTTCATAGTCAATGATTACTACAGGTCTGATCACAATGCATATCTTCAACAAAAAAGACATTACTACCAGTTTGACAGGTGCTGACCCCAGGTAGTGACTGACAGGATCCCTGACATCAGTTAAAGGTGGCAAAATAAGCCTGCTTATACAGTAAATAGCTAGTAAATACCTGCTTCTAATCGCAATACCCATGACATTACCTTATACAGTAACAATTGAGTCCAACTGCAGACGACCCTTAGACAGCAGCTTGTAAGTGTTGGTACATTAATGTTAATGTCATATAACAACTTGACAGAGCGCAGTAAACTGGCTGCGACTAGCTAGTGTGCTAACTAATCTTAGCAATTGCTTGTGTGGCATTACCCTGGTCAAAAATAGAAAAGCTGCTGGCTAGTTTTGCAAGCGCACACGGATCTTGGCAGGCGAGTAGTTCTACAGTTCGAACAAAGAGATATATTCTTAATATTACAAAAACGTCCCGACGAGGAAATATGGTATAATGTGTCGTGCACGAAAAACACAAGTTCAACACGTCAGTTACGGATATGTTACGAGTGCTGGTTCGAGCTGACAACATGTAAACATTGGTCGTTGCGAGAAAATGGAGAGCTAACTAGCGAGCGGTGGTGTTACCTCTTCTGTAGGCCCAAAGTCTCCGCACTTGTTAATCCTCTGCGCAGATTTCTCTTCCTTCACCTTCGAGTCAAGCGCAAACAAAAGCTCGACACATTAGTGAGATGTGCCCTCAACACACTCACGCACTGGCGATCCGAAAACCCCGCAGTTTTAGGTCACGTTTTTGGTCGTGCCCGCAGTGTTTATGTTTTGGCTGATCTGCTTCGTTAGCACTTCTGTTTTTTTCCTTTCTCTTTCCTTTTTTCTCTATTTCTTTTTCCGGCAAGACGCTCGTTCTCCGGAAGTAGACTAGATCCACAAATAAAGCTGCGCTTAATATTACACTACACACTGATACATACATGATACATTATGTTCACTTTACAAATACACATATACACACAGACACTAGGATTTTTTTTTTCCCAATATTGATTATGAATACGCCATTTACGTAAATAATAATGTTAATAATAATAATTCGAAAACAATTAAAGAATAATTACATTAATATTATTATTATTAGGCTTTAATTATTATACCAATTGCATATGTACCATCAGTAATAAAAACAGCCTATTTATACCAGTAAAAGTATGGCTCAATGTCTGACCATATCTGAAAATACTATTTTGATTAAATAATGATAATAATCAAGAATGCAAATACATAAATAAATTAATAACGATGGGGATGATGATGATAATAATTATTAATATGAATACAAATATATTATTTGGCTTGCCCAAATAAATAATTTAATAAGACACGACTCTACCTTCTACTTCTACTGTACTTGGGTCCATAAATAAACATTTCAGGTGTAAAAACCTCCCCAAGTGTAAAACTGTTTCTGATATTCCTTTAAACATATAGTCCTCCCCTGCCTTTTGATCAAGGTGCGCTCTGTGTCTGTTCGTGGCTATTATACCACAATCCTCCACTGCAGATCTCCAGTTCTCCAGAGAGAGAGAGAGAGAGAGAGAGAGAGAGAGAGAGGAGAGAGAGAGAGAGAGAGAGCGAGAGAGAGAGAGAGCGAGAGAGAGAGAGAGAGAGAGAGAGAGAGAGCAGGGGCGTGTTTTTCAGTTGAGATGGAGATTCAGTTCGCTGCATAATATTCTCGGTTCAGTTGTTCTGACATAATTTTAAAGCACTTGGACATCAAAACGAAAAACCCGGACATTTCGATTGAATTGATTTTGTGTATCAAAGTCACGCTACCAATAATCCCGCGAACCCAAAACGACTTTCGACTTCTCTCAGAACTATGAGTGAGGTGAGTGTTCATCTCTTATTTTAAATCTGATAAAGCAGATTCATTTAAAAGTTAATTCGAAATGTATAACAAAGGTATAAACATCTATAGCACTACGTTCAAGGTAAATATATTCTTTGTTGAGACAAAAAAGGATTAAATTAATTCAACAAAAGACCAGATTGCTTAGCTGTCTAGCCACCTCTTATTTAAGATGATAAATATAAAAGGGTTGTGTTTCAACTAGAGGTGGGTTTACAGCTATGCCATCTACTCTTTATTCATTTTACAAATTTTACCTTTTACAGTGATAAAATTTAAAATATTTGCTTTCCCTGGTTTAAAATTAAAGTGTGGTGCTTTTTATTCTTTTGTGTCTCCCATTAATTGGCAATTAATAAGCGTCTCAGGGGAGCTTGACCTTGCTGATATGAGCTTGGCTAATTAGCAGATGGAGATTGTGCCATGAGGCTTGTGTGTGTATCACTGATGTGTGAGAGTGAAAATAAAGAGCTGGCTGAGGTAATGTAGCAGAGAAAAAAGTAATAGCCAACACACTGGGAGCCAGCTGGCTGGATGCGATCCCCCCCCCATCATCATCGTGTCTTTTAAGTGTGAAAGCCAGAAGTGTGAAAAGTCTTACCTCCATAATACTCATATAACCTACTTTTGTCAAATTTTAAGACAGAAAATAAACAACAGAATGGCATACAAAGAAAACAAAATCTCTTGAGACAAAAGCTGTCATGTTTTTACACTCAAATGGATTTTATCTGACAGCTCAGAGAGTGTGGTGGATGTATGCTTTAAAACCTACTAGAGAGAGGAAGAGCAAGTTCAGAGTTAGGGTAAGGTGAAGAGGTTCTTTCATTCCAAAAAAAGGGATTATAGAGGGAGGGCTGCAGAGATTTGCATTTGAAAGAGTCCCTTGCAGCAAGAGAGTGCATATGTGTATGTGTGTGTGTGTATGTGTGTGTGTTTAGGCAATGTTCTATTTCGTTCTGCCTTAATGACATTTTCTGTGCTCTGCAGATAATATGTAAGTATTTGCAGTATATTAACTGCTAAAAGCAAATCAAATAAATATGACATGAAATGATGTGATGCAAGAAATACACGAATTCAATTGACACATTTTGGATGTCAGTGTCTATATGAATAACTCAAATCTAGGGCATCATCTCAAGGCTAATTTGTTCTCATAATTGAAGAAGCAAGGTCACAGATATACTGAATGCATTTTGGCCTCAAGCAGTATGCTGTGCGCATTGAAAATGCAACATAAGGATGGTGACGGATTCTATCATCAACAAAAATACAAATGCACACTTTTATTTAACCTATATCAAACAGATAAACATAATATTTGTGAACTTCAACTAAAAATGCCATCAAGGATAAATTAATACAAATATATAAAATATACAAGCACATACACACACACTAAGCTTGCATGTTATGGCGATCCTCTCCAGGGCTGAGTGCCACTGTTCCAGATTGCACACAGAATTGAGAAAGGAGGATTAAACCGATGGGGATTAAGGGGTCTTTATCACTCACTGTCCTAACACACGACTCATAAAGCCCATATCAGCTTTTCATTTAATGGCAGACCAAATCAAAATTCACAAATGTTGTTTTGTTAATACTGCACGTATGAATCCTTTCACACAACGATAAACCTGAACGTTGCCGTCTCTTTCCTGCAGAACAGTTCATCTGATCCTCCCAACAGCACTCAGGGGCTCACCACAGATAAAAAAGGTGCGTTTATAATTAATCATTTGTTACGTTTATATAGCGCTTTTCTAGGCACTCAAAGCGCTTTACATAGTAAGGGGGATATCTCCATCCAATGCCAGTTAATGCGTTTCATTACACCATGTTAGATTTTTCATTATTTACTTCTTGAAAACTCCCCCATGTTTTGTTCTCCACCAGAACTGTACAGTTACATAAGGCCAGGTTTATATTTGTACAAGTGTAGCCTACCACAAAACAGATGTCTACCATTTCAGTCTGATTGTTATCCGCTTTGACTATTTTTATCATAAAAGATCAGTTCAGTTCTCTCTCTCTATCCTCTTAACAAAAAAGCACACATGCATACCTATGAGAACTGAAGCACACATTTACTCAGGAGACCGTTCTTTATATCTAGTGAAAGTTGGTTATTCCCATAAGGTCAGGGTATAGACTTACCCTTTCATCTCACCAAAGCCCTGACATTGCATACCGCATCAGCTAACTAAATGAGCTCGTAATAACTTAAAGGGATATTTCATCTAATAAGAAGATATATTGAAGTATTATTCAGCTGGTTTTGATCTAGTATGACCTGTCGGCATGATGCATTATATTTTTCCTTCTTTTCAAGACAATTAAAGCTTTAAAAAATCGTTACAGAGTATGACTGTTATATTTTAAGTTGTAGAAAATATGTGAAAAGTGAAAACATCTCAGGCTTGTTTTAACCACAGGCCTCTTTTTAGTCATTTAACCAACCAATAACTAACCAATAATCCATTTAAAAAACGCATTGACTTTGGGTAGATGGAACCGGAAGTGATTGAATTCTAACTCATTTACAGTTTTCGGCCCTCAAAAATACATCATTCCTACAGCACATCCCTGCATATTAATATAAGATACAAGAACATATTTTAACATCCAAACAAATAAGACACTTCAGTTTTTAATAAGAAAATATGTTCTGCTAAGAGCTATTATAAAGGTTGCATATTTTACAGTTCTGTGATATGAAGATGTATGAACAATTTATGTAAGAGGATTTAACATGAATTAGGACACACTGGCTTCAAAAATGTAAGAAACCCTTTTACTATGTGATCGACATTGGCAGTGTTTCTATGTCATGTGCCCCTCAGCCCCTCAGGAGAAACCGACGGACGAAGCGGGCAAGAACCCTACGCAGGAACCCGAAGAAGAGATTGACATTGATCTGGATGCGCCAGAGACGGAAAAGGCAGCTTTGGCAATACAGAATCAGTTCAGACGCTTCCAGAAGAAAAAGAAGTAGAAAAGGGAAGAATGAATGAAAGGATCAGTGCAGAGGACAAAAACACCTTCCGCAAAATTCAAAATGGAAAGAGGTTTAATAAGGAAGAGACAGAGAAAAGGGAAAAGTCAAGTGTGGGTGGGAAATTAGGGGTTTGGAAAACAAATGACAGCCCTGTGGCATCAACATGCTGGGTTGATTAGAGTTTAGAACATAAGAATAGAGAAGGATTTTCACTTTAAAAGACATTACAGATTTTGTTCTCGTTGTATTTGTCTAGATTTCTCTCCATAGTTTCTCTCCTCTCCTGTAGACATAAATGTAGGTAGGAACGTGTCATGCGCAACACACATCTATCATTTAATACAGTATATTTAGTATATCATTGATGCAAAATGTAATTGATATAAACGTAAGAATTCAAAGGGCATGAACAAATGTTGCACTGCAACACAGTAAACATGCTGCTGTGAATTAGCATAGATATGAAGTAGATTAGTTGTAAATGTATTCTTAGAGGTAGCTCTTAATTGTAGTTTTTTTCTTTAAAAATTGACGAGTGTTTGAAAAAATAAAGCAATCTCTGTAACACCATTATCCGTTTAGCATTAGTTAATTAACATGAACTAACAATTAATTACTTCTAATGCATTTATTAATCTCAGTTAATGTTAATTCAAAGCATTAAAGGCATTACATTTCTTTATATCAACAGCAGACCAAATAATGATTATTTGATAACAGAAAACATATTTTAACTTGATATTAACAGAAGAATTAGCAATAGCAATATCTTGCATATTTCTGCATTTTGGACAGGTATTTAATCAAGACACTGTATAAAATGAAGCAGCTTGTTATTTTCTAATGTATCCCTGTTCATGCAAATGGTCTTGAAATACATGTGAAACAGGGAAAGTATACATTTATTGCATTTTACCGGCTGGTTGAATTTAGCACAAGGCTGAGAACCTTTTTAAGTCACATCATACTCACTGAAATGAGCATAATGCCTTTAATTTTTGCTTTATTGCCAGTTACAGGCGTGCAGCGAGATCCTTGAATGTTTGGTGAGTCAAATGAAGATGATTATCAAGAAAAGTGTACCATTTGATCTATTTTAAGTGTCTTTCTCTTTCTCCTTCCCCTATAATTAAAGCGGTCTCTACAGATATCTCAGAATAGCTCATAATAATGAGAGCAGTCTATTGACACTCATGATTATCTCACAGTTAATGGGACGAATGATGTCTGTAATTGCATTGAGACAGGTGCGATGCAAATGTCATCTGTTTGATCGTTTTCAAATAGTGACTGGCAATGCAATAATTGAAGATATATGTTATTATTCTGTATGTTTTAAATAAAGTATGACACATTTTACTGTTGGACAGTTGTCCTGTACTTCTTTTCCTGTGCGTGTGCTTATGTGTGCTTGAGTGCTCCAACCCACACTTGTTTCTTTTTTCTCCATGTGACTCAGTCTAAAATATATGCTTCAATAGCAAGAACTATATGTCCTGAGCTGAATTGTATGTCCTGGGGGCAGTGAGTCCATGGCTATATAAAGTAAAAAGCATTGTATAACATTTGTTTGATTCTTCTTACCATCAAACATAATGGATACTGGAAATACATATCGCTTGTAGGTTGTAGAAGAATTTATCTAAACTTGCGATCTAAAATAACATGTTTAAGCAGAACAATAATGCAGGCACAGCATTAAGCACAAAGTGAAGAGTACAAAAGTACTTGATTATTTCTATTGGTTATTTATGACCCAAAATGTTAAGATATGTATAGCTTTATAGCTAGTTTGTTGCTGTCCCATCTAATGAAGCACATTCAAGAGTTGCTTAATTTTGATATTTTACTGAATGCACATTTACTTATTTTTGGTGCTGATGTGTAAGACATGCAAATGTTTATCTTGTGAGAGGAGATGATGCTTTAATACCTACCAAAAACTAAAAATAACTAAACACCTTAATAGCTATAAACTATACCCAAAATACCAAACATTTTCTTTTGGCACCCTCTCCCTTTCTTTCAGTCTTAGGCCTATGTACACACAAAGAAAACAATGAGGCCTTTTCACACATGCAACAACTGATGTGAAGCGCAAAGTTTGCATGCATTAAAAGTTCACGGGACTGTATATAGGGTGTCCCATTTGTCATTTGAGGTTGCAGAAGTGTCCTCAATCACACCTCTAGCTGTGACTTCTGGCTCTGCAGCAGGTGGATTTAATCAGAGGTCCTTCAAGGAGCTTTCAATGTTAGCAACTAAAAAAAAGCTCAACACTGTTATTGGATGCCGTGAATGGGAGTAGGAGATTTAGTTGTATATAGTAGATAGATGCTTATCTCGATTTCAGAGTATGCTGAATAAACTTGAGAGGAAACATCTCTCAATCTTCAACATGTTTGCCAATAAGTGTTTGGCTAGTTACTCAAATAATGTAATATATTACTCATTACTAGTTACTCCTTTCAGAAGTAATATTGTTACTTTACTTATTACTTTCTGGCAACAGTAATTAGTTACACTACTAGTTACAATACTTTTTATTTATGTCCCACAGAATTTGTAACTGTGTATCTTCCACATACAATTCTTCTAGAATGTAACTAACAACATATTTCTGCCTCATCATTTGACCAAATTCCACACTGGATCGCAGTCAGAAGTTATTACAAACACTCAATAGTGATTGATAGTGACATTCAAGTAGAAGTGTTGTATTAATCTCATTAATTGTCATGTGTAGCTTGAAGCTAATTGTAATTTCTCTATTACCCACATACGATTATATTTATTTATGCATTTTATCAAATCACATAAGTTTATAAGACTGTTTAATTTTACAAAAATAATTAATTATAGTAATACAATGTTCCACATGCTGATCAGAGGGATGTGGGTGGGATGTAACGCCAGAGTAAAGTAAAGCCACAATTTACACAACAGTGTTCAGATCATCTTTTTTCCTGACAAAATCGATATAATGCAATATTTATATCTGCTGAATGTAAGCTTTTCCATATCCCAAGCTTTCCTGCTGCACTGGGGACATGACATGCATGCGCGAGCCATGAAAATTATGAAAATAAATCTAGAATTTATTTGATTGTTGGATTATAATTCAACGGGGTTGAGACATCAAAAGTAACTAAGCTGTTTTATGGATATTAACTGTGATATTATTAATTAAATCTTATTAGTAATTAGTTACACTACTAGTTAGTTACTGCAAAAAGCAATATTATTACAGTAACTAAATTACTAGTAACTAGTTACTGCCCAACACTGGCCAATAAACATTCATTTTGGATTGAATAAATTGCTGTTTTATAAGAGAAGGCTTAGGCTATTTATTACAAAATTATTACAAAAACACATTTTGCATTTATAAATTCAATAAAAATTGTTTTATGCATTGCATAAATCCAGAGAAAAATAACTACACATTTTAGGAAGTATTTTTAGAAATAAATGTTAAATCATAAACCAACTATTAATGGACTAACAGAAAGCAGAAAATACTTTTATAATAAAATAGGCCTATATATGTACAAAAAATAAATAACACAGAAAACAACAAAACATTCCATCTTTGATGCATGAAGCCCAGAATAAAATTTTTTTTGTGGGCAGAGAGGACAAAATAGGATTATAATCCAAATTTGTATCATCTGCTCCTGTGTGGCTCAGTGGTAGAGCATTGCGTCAGCAGCACAACAGGTTGTGGGTTCGATTCCCAGGAACACATACTAATTAAAATGTACAACCTGAATGCAATTGTAAGTCGCTTTGGATAAAAGCGTCTGCTAAATGCATAAATGTAAATCTGCACATACTCCAAAGATTCATGTGTTGGAATACATGAACTACCCACTGGGTCAGCTCCAACAACTGCTCATATGTGACCCTGGACAACAAAATCTGTCTTAAGTCGCATGGGTATATTTGTAGCAATAGCCAAAAATACACTGCAGGGGTCAAAATTATAGATTTTTATTTTATGCCAAAAATCATTAGGATATTAAGTAAAGAACCATTTTCCATGAAGATATTTTGTAAATTTCCTACTGTAAATATAAAAAAACTTAATTTTTGATTAGTTATATGCATTGCTAAGAACTTAATTTGGTCAACTTTAAAGGCGATTTTCTCAATATTCTGAATTTTTTTCACCCTCAGATTCCAGATTTTCAAATAGTTGTATAGTGGCCTTTATTTACTCAGCTCTTAGGTGGTGTATAAATCTCAATTTTGAAAAAATATCACTTATGTTTTGTGTTCCAGGGTCACATTTAAAGTTCCCGCACTCATAAAGAAAATAAATCTACATTTGCCGAATGCCTTTTTACCTACAAATGATAATTAGTAGTGCACTGTCAGTACTGGTTTAAGGAGGATTCATTGTTTTGTTTTTTCTCCACAAGAACAATTTGATTAATATAAAGCCACAAATATAATGCTGCAGGAACTGAAACAAACAGATGTTTGTGTGTTGTAAACCACACTAGCCAATTGTGAAAATCTTAGACTACAGGTCGTGGGAAACAGGTCGAGGGTAAAGTTTCTGACTCAACCCTTAAGCTGTAAGCCCTTCACATTTTTGCAGTGGTCTACTTTTCACATGCATTCTCATTCATTTATTTATTTACATTGCTTACAAGAGTGAAATTTATTGATATACCTTAAATATCAAAGTTTAGTAAACCCACAACCCTAAAAAATTATTAGGAATTTTTAATCTGCATACTTAATTGTGATTACCATATTTTACAATCATGGATGTGCAGCCAACAAATCTGCAGCAACTGCGTGATGCTATCATGTCAATATGGACCAAAATCTCTGAGGAATGTTTCCAACACCTTGTTGAATCTATGCCACAAAGAATTAAGGCAGTTCTGAAGGCAAAAGGGGGTCCAACCCGGTACTAGCAAAGTGTACCTAATAAAGTGGCCAGTGAGTGTAAATTGTTGTGATTAATTGTGACTGGAATAATAATGTAGCTGTAAAAATAGTTGCCTGCTGAAATCAAAATATACTGTATATACATCTTCATGACTAGATAGTCATGGTGAGTTTGTCTCTACTATACACGTTAGATGTGAATCACTCAACTGGAGGGAATCCTGTCAGATAGTCTATTATTTGATTAAAAGCGTGTGCGGGTCGGCCAATATGGTTTCGTCCTTTTCAAATAACAATAGTAGTCCCGGA
Source organism: Gymnocypris eckloni scoliostomus (assembly GCA_027564155.1). Lineage (NCBI taxonomy): Eukaryota > Metazoa > Chordata > Actinopteri > Cypriniformes > Cyprinidae > Gymnocypris > Gymnocypris eckloni. The sequence goes on from CM050422.1 coordinate 9,755,550, forward strand.
CAGTGAGTGACCTTTCATATGCTGGTAAAATCGGATTTTCTCCAGTTATTGATAAAAAACAAGCAAACAAACTTCACAGATAACGTTAGTGAAGCGGTTAGGGAATATTTTTGTCTCCAGCTAAGCTCCGCCCACAGAAAACCATCACAATGTTTACTTACAGAAAATGGGTCTATATGTTAGCTCATTGATAAGACTCTTTATCATTCTCTTGTCTCATTGTCTCTTTGAATCCTCATTTTATTTCTTTTTTTGGGCTATCTCTCTCAGCATCTCCTATTATCTCTCTCAGCATTTCCTTTCTTGCTTTGGTTCATTTGCTGCTGCATAGTTTTCTGGTCAAGTTTATCCTCCAACTGATCGATTTCTTGCTCAATTAGAGACAGTTTAACAGGATCTGACTCACAATGGTCTTCATCCTCCTCCTCTTCCTCATATTCTTCCACTTCAATTCCATCCATGGTCTTTTGAAGCTGAGTCTTCACTTTGTTTAGTTCTAGTAAGCCATTTTGAAGCTCTTTGCAGACTTCTCGCAACTTGGATGCAAATTTGGTCTTAGCACCTTTGCGAAGTTCATTGGAGTCTTTGGCAAGAAAGAAGACATCCAGGGCGAGGAAGAGAGTGGACATGACCCCTGTGGTGATACTGATGGCCTTGGCGGCTTTGGCAGCACCTCCAGCAACACCTAGAACTTTCACAGTGTTGACAAGCCTATCTGTGTTTATCATAAGAGCTTTACCTGCTCGTCCACCTTCCTTCATCACATGCTTTATGTTACGGCTAAGACTCGTGTTGACCACACTCTCAGAGTACCCTTTAAAATCCCATTCCTGTAAGGTGTTCATTCCTTCCTACATACACAAAAGAACATATCACATCAATCAGACAGACAGAAAAACAAACAAATGGACTGATAGATCAACATACAGAGAGACTGATAGAATGGCATGCAGACAAATAACACACAGTTGGAATACTAAACATACCTGCATGAACTCCAGACAATCTCTGATGTCATTGATCTCATTCTGATAGCCTTGGATCATCTTCTCCACCTTCTTGCGATCCATCTTGGATTGAACCGCATCTGTGATGTTAGCAGTGGCTGAGGTAATGCTTCCAGCTGTTGCTACACTGATACCCACCGCAGTGACGATAGTGGAAGTGCCAAAAGTGAAGGGTGCCAGGATGAGGCCGGTAAGGGTGGCTATGCCGCCTGCCACACTAGCTATACCCCCTCCAACAGCTGCACTCACAGTCTTCTTATGGAAGGTATCAGCAGTGTCCGCCAGAGCAAGCAACTCTAAAATACGACGTTGCAGAGATGCTCCACGCTGGTTGAACAGACTAACAAAGAGACGGGCGGCCATAAATACACGGTCTGCAACAGCCTCAACAGTCCTGACAAAACATAAAAAAAGATCAGTGGAGGCAGTTAGACAAATATTTCAACTAAAATCCACATTTACTCACCGCTCCTCGTTGTCCTCCTGAAAATGTGCTGTTTCATTCCATACACTCCAACCTGTCAAAAGTCAGTAAGTCATATAAAGTTGTTTACAGTGGTCTAAAGTAGATATATTAACAGGGATGAGTGACAAAGATTGAATAATCACCCAAATGATTAATATTAGTCGACTTAGATTAGTGAGGTCAAGTAGTAGTTTGACTATATTTTTCTTATACTGTATAAGTCTACTTATACAAGGGCTTCCTTAAAACAGATTTATATAGCACTTGATTGTCTATTGCTGTACACCCAAAGCGCTTTACAATCATGTGGGGGGGTTGACCACCACCAGTGTGCAGCATCCACTTGGATGATGCGACAGCTGCCACAGGACAACGTGCCAGTGCGCTCACCACACACCAGCTGCAGGTGCATATCCATAATAGATAATCCAGCAATTTGACCCAACTCACCCACAACAGTTTTCCACCAGTCCATCAGGTCATCATCCTGAGAATAGAGAGCAATACAAGGTTATAATAGATATCATCATTAAGATTATTGCATAATAATGAAACAATAATAATAAGATACCTCATCTGTCTCTAAAGAATTTAAATCTGTTGGGTAGGCAGCCATCTCTAGTGGCAGGATTTCAAAAGTACAGTCCTGTAACATTCATAGAATCAGAAATTAATTATTATGTGATGTCATGATGTGATATTGATACACCAGCATAGAAGGAGTATAATTAATGTCAAATAAGTCAAGGATTGCAGATGAGGCCAGAGCAATAAACACTAATGTCCATAATGTACACTCATTGCAATAATAACTCACCTCATCTGTCCCCAGTTGCTGCATTTCCAATGGCTCCTCAATCATATCTTCTTGATCTGAATCCTATATAGGTTTTAGAGTATGACAGTTGTTTTGATGTAAAATATCAAGTATATTTTAAATGTTAACACTACCTGCGCACTGGATGAAAATGTGGACATTCTAGGTAGAGTTCTCTTCACTCTAAATGACACGACCTGAAAAAATGTCAACAGCACATGAGTTACTGCAGAATATGTGAACTGACACTGTAAATCATTTCAAGTGTAAACAAAAAGTCAAATTCAAGTTTGTGGCAAGTAGAATTATGGACTTCAATTTCCTATACTATTCCTGCCTATGTATACCACTTTTTTACCTTTTAAAACAAGTGCTCCTCTGTATAAAAAGTGAGAGAGGATTACCTTGTTATTACGGTTAGAGAGTTTTCTGGGTACAGATTTCTATCACATAGAAGAATAGAGGAAACAGTTCAGCATTTGTTTCATAACATCATCTACATTGCAGGCAACTTAAAATATTTGCAACCTTTTTTAACCAATTTGGTGAATTACCTTTTCAATGCCAGTGTCTAAGAAGTTATAATCCCAGTCTGTAAATTCACTGTGCTCACTTAGTGGATCCTACACATTGGATAAAATGTCATTTTTATTTGATTTAAAATGGTATAAAATCTAAATACAGTAATAAGTAGAGGAAGATGCTTTACTGTTTCAGCAGGAAAACGTAACGCTGGTTTTGGGGAACTGCGGAAAGTGGCACTTAGCTTCCCTGAGTTATCCTGCTCAAAAAGAGATTGTGACAAAGCATATTATACATATATCCTAATGTTTATAATATAAATAAAGGGTTGTGATAAGCACCTTTAAGTTGTTGTTGGAGAGATATAATAGATTTTCATTACACGCCAACAGTTTAATGTGTAACGGTGGGCTGTCCTACAACAAGAAAGCTTGTCACTATTGTGAATTATCAATACAATACAATACAATACAAAAATATACAAATTCTACAGATAAATAAAATAGTCATATGTTAATTTTTTTGTTGTAGCAACATACCTCTTCAGAAGTATCCTCAGTTGCTCTAGGAAATGTTTTGAGAAAATTAAACAGGGAATCTCCCTCCTAATGAAATGAATCTGAGAGTTAAAATGACATTTTGTGTGCCTTTGAATTCATTATATATGGCCAATGTGATTGGTGTTACTGAACCTACTGCCATTGTGACTTACAAGACTGTCACTGCCTGAAAAATCATTATTTTTCAATGCTGGTTCTGCCTGTAAAGAGACAGAGGACCAGCACATTATGCAAAAGCTACAAGAATTATATAAAAAAATTAGACAGTATTGCAAAATGTAATCTTTTCAGACAAAAACGATTGCATGCAAGGCTGCAGTTTTGTCACACCATGGTGTTGTTGTTTTGTGTTTGGTTGTGATTGCCAGTTGAGAGTTCTCCGTGTTGTAATGATAGCTCGTCCTGTTAGAGAGAGAGAGGAAGGTAACATCAGACATTCAGTATTTGTGAGCTAAACCAAAGACAAGCTTCAAAATTAGCTGGTTGCATTATTCTGTGTAATGCGCAACATAAAAGCACAATTTTACTGACTGAACTGTAAAAACAACTTTACCACAATTATAGCAATACATTTTATACAGTTTACTGTATGTTTTTGTGGACACAAGGTGGATCATCTGAGCCGCTGCTGTGTTATTTTTAAATCCAAACCTATTGTGTCATTACAAACTATGTGAGTCACACTGGATATTCAGCCTAAGATGTTATGTCATGTGATGTGATGTGTACTTGTCACGATTGAGTCCTTAAGCTGCACGGAGGAGACAGGAACACGGGACGAGGAGACAAGGAACTTCTTGTAAACACTTTAATTTGAAACACGGAGATCACAGAGACAGGTACACACACTCAAGGACACTTAGACATTAACAATAATCCACAGGAAACATGGGGCAGAACAGACTATAAGAAGGGGGACATAACTGGAAACACCTGGGACGAAATCAAGACACAAATGGAGACTAATTAACTGATGATGACAGGAAAACAGGAAAACCAAATGTGGGCAGGGAAACACAAGGCAGAGGGCGACAAACTGTGACAGTACTGTTATCACAACAAACCTTAATGCTGTGTTAGCTATAAAGACTGTCAGTGGTGGCAGTGAAGCCATCCTGAGCCAAACAGAAAGACATATCTAATAAGTTTGCATTATCTTTCATATCAGATCATAATCATTAGCTTAAAATGTATGTGAAATTCTACAGGCATCTCATTTGACCATGAGATTCCTCTCTTGATGGTTTGGCTGATTTGTGGTCAATTTCACTGAGGAAGTCTCTTTCCTCGCCCTATGTGGTAAAAGATGGTACAGTTTCATGGCCTGACACTAACTGTGTGATGTAATGTGCCGAGCACAATAGTGTTAAGACATGTTTATCTGCAAAGCATGTATATAAGACACAATGTATGAAAATGGATGTTAGAAATATTCTGATACCTCAGTGCCGTTGTGACGAGTGGGGCGGGGCCGAGAGCCGTGGGAACGGAGCGAGGCCGGTGGAGTGAATGATAATGAACGACACCTGCGCCACTCACCAGTCTCGAGTCCCACGGAGGAGCTTGGAAGGAATAAAGGAGGAGTGCGACATTGGAAGACGAGAGGACCAGGCCTGGGTTTTAGTTTGTGTTTTGTGTGCGCAGTCGTCCGTGAGGGCTGCCGCCATTTGAGTTTGTTTATTTTGTTATTAAATGTGTTATATGTTCGCGGTTCCCGCCTCCTTCTTCGTACCTATCAACTTCATTACATTGGTGCGAAGCCGGGAGGAAGGAGGGACACGCTGTCAGAGAGCCCTCGCTGCTGAGTGGGATCGCGGTGCTGAGAAGATCGGGCAGCAGGAAGTGGCGGAGACCGCCAGTGGCTGCCCGAGGCGGTGGTGCTGGAGCAAAAGAAGAACAGGTGGGACGGAAGACTCGCTGCCGTGCTCCTGGGACGAGGAGGGGTGGCTGCCATCCGAGAGGGAGCGGAGGAGTCGCCGCCGTTCGCCAGTGGGCCGGAGCCTGCTGCCATCCGCCAGGTTGGTGGAGGAGCAGGGAACGGGGGACTCGCTGCCGGCTGCCCTCGACTGGAGGAGCCATCGCCGGCCGCCAGGAGGCGGAAGGGGCATCGGGCCGTCCACCAAAGAGGTCCAGTACCATCGCATGGCACCGCGAGTGAGCCGCTCAGTTGGTTGAGGACCGAGCGGCAGTGTGTCCGGGAACCGGACCGAGATTTTTTTTTCTCTCCCCTCTCTCTTCTCTGTCACTCCTCATCCTTCCGTCTCCTTTCTCTCGCCTCGTCTGTCCTTACCCCCAGGTACGCCGCGGCCGCCCTGACGGGCTCCCCCCGGGAGAGGGGGGGAGTAGAGCGCAGTCTCGGGAGTACCCCCCGGCCTGCGAGGCGATGGGGTATGTGACGAGTGGGCGGGGCCGAGCCGTGGGAACGGCGAGGCGGTGGAGTGAATGATAATGAACGACACCTGCGCCACTCACCGGTCTCGAGTCCCACGGAGGAGCTTCGGAAGGAATAAAAGGAGGAGTGACGACATTGGAAGACGAGAGAGGACCAGGCCTGGGTTTTAGTTTGTGTTTTGTGTGCGGCACTCGTCCGTGAGTGGCTGCCGCTTTTCATTTGAGTTTGTTTATTTTGTTATTAAATGTGTTATATGTTCGCCGGTTCCCGCCTCCTTCTTCCCGTACCTATCAACTTCATTACAGCCGTTTACTCATGTCCAGGTCATTTCAACACTAATAATTGATTATATATGACTATATGAAATAGCTTCAGTTGTCTATCATGACTAAAAATATTGGCTTAAATTGGTTATTTTAATATTTTACCTCTTGTGCAGGGAGACTTGTCCACTTTTTAGTTCTTTTAAACAACCGGCTGAAAACGGCAGATTTTCCCTGATAAATGAAGGAAATTTGCATTCTATAAACACCGTTTATGAAAAAATTCAAGCTTATAATTAGATGACAGACCTTTGGGTTATTGTTGCCTGATGGTTGATCATCAAGAGCCGCCAGCTCACTCTCAGTTAGCTTGTTCTGGGAAAAGATGTTAAATGATTCATCTCAGAAACATGCCACTGCTTTATTTACTGTACAGCTTCTACACATTACTAAATCATATTCTTCCTTGCAGTCTGCATATATTCCAAAACGTTATTTATTGTAAAACACAATCAATGAAGATTCAGAACAGTAATCTGATAAATCAAACCATAACTTTAACTTTGAAGTGCATTAAGACAAAACATACATTAACTTTACATACATTAACCTTCATTTTGCTGTTCCTCAATAGATCGTCGTTCTCATCCTGGAGAAAAAAAATAGTCAACTAACCATTACAAATGAAAGCCTAGATATTACGAGAGAGTCTGGTTACATCAAACTAATTACCTTAGTGTGAAAGCTTCCTGTTCCTACACCCTTAAACATGTACTGTCTCGCCTCAGATGAGTGCTCAACTATGTCTGAACGCCTGGACATTGAATCTGCTTTTTCCTATAGCACAAGCAGAGGAAAACACACAGTAAACACAAATTGGGAGGTCATTCATATACAGTATGTGGTTGCTAAAAAGTATTTGCACACTGAAGTGTGTCACACAATGACATGATATTGCTCATTTGAATGATCTGCGGTTTTCCTGGGAATTATTGTCAATGTCTGTCAACTTTCACACCTATGGAGGAACATTCTCCATTAAATCAATTCTACTTACAAATCCGTTAATGCCGTTCATTTTTTAAATATCATGCCTTAAAATTAGCTTGAAAGCACATAGCTTTTTTGTATTGTCTGAAAAGCCAATTTAATTGCTAATCTTTACAATATTCTCATACTATTTAGAATCCTTCTAAAATATTGTGCTTTTTTCCTAACATACAGTCAATATCTTACATTTACACAAAAACAAAAAACAGTTTTCTCTCGCTTTGATTCTCTAGCTGGTCATTATCTGGGGTGGACTTTTCTATTCGAAACTCATGTCCATGGATGTTATTCTGTCAGACCAGGCCCACAGAGAGTCAAATTAATTATCACTACCAACTTTCTCTTTCACTTTCACAAGATTATAAAGAAATGGACAACCATCTCCAGACATGTTTCAGGGGTTCATTAAATACGTCATGACTCCCTATTGGATATCTAACTATAGTTCAAATAATTTCCATAATCACTTCTATAATAAATGCTTAAGTTAATATACATAATAAATGCATACATAATAAATATGTAATTAAATACTAAATGCTGTGCCTTTTTATGCTTATTTTTCTTTCCGTTTTATTTATTTAAACAAATTTTCAAATCAAACTTTCTTATTCCATGTTTATATAATCCTCATGTTTCTTCATTCATAGTAAAAATTAGTTTTTATTTTTTTCTCTCTCTTTATTAGGCACTGTATTATATATATTATACAAATAAACATACCTTGCCTTTTCATGTCATAATTGAACAGGTACTGGAAACATTTATTTCCTGAAATGCAACAGACATTCAAAATCAAATCTCTTGTCAATATTATTAGACCTATCCCGCATCCGGATACAATTAAAATAAGGGTAATAGAAGTCTATATTTTCTTAGGGAAGAGAATCCTCTATTTTATGGTCTATTTGTGAATGGCTGACATAAAGCATTCATGGAGTTAGGTTAACTAAATTGTATTTTGAGACTTAAATCTGCTTATTCCCCTCTTTATTCATTTTTATGTTTGTGCTTAAATTGTAAAAATCCATGATTTATTTCAGCAGTCTCATGTATGACGCCCTGGAAATGGTAAAGAGTGATATTTTATTATCACATGACTGTATCCTTGGTTCATATAACCACGTTACCTCATTTAGGGGAGATCTGAGCTTCCTGCTTCAATTTCCCCTCTGGAATCACAATTGCACTTCTCCATTTCTAACATAAGGAAACTGTGTTACACAATGTGCCATGGTAAACAAAATAATGTTAACTATCATTATGAAGAGTTACACAGGTTACACTGCACAGGAGTGCACTGTAATACAACCCTGAGGAGTGCTAGACACTGACATCTCCATTCATGATAACAAACAGCATCATATGCGTCAACGCCTCGCGTCCCAGACGCTTCATTAAACAAAGGGTCACGAAACCCCAGACTAACGTTACTTTTTCTGAGATTTTAGAGTAGGGGTTTGTGTAGCACATCATAGAAGGCAAGCGCTTAGCTCACTTTTTCTTCTTTTATTTTCAAACAACAATGTAGAATTATCTTTCCTTTTCGAGCCGATAGCTCGTTCTGTCGTTATTGTGGCTTTTTCTAAGCGTTTGTTCTGGAATGACACGTTGCGCGGACAAGCCAAACACAAAGACTCTTACCGAAACGTAAAAGTTGATTTAATAAACATACAGAATTGACAATCGTGACGAAATTTCACCGAACTGCCTTGCCTACCTTAGGTTCCCATGCTTTCAGCAACAGAGAAACGGACTGTCAAAACTTTGTCAAGCTGACGTCACAAGCTCCGCCCGGTTATTCTGTGTCGAGCCAAGACAGCACAGCGGGCCGATTGAGCAGGGTGTCCGTGTGACGATACGGCGAGTCATTTCTCGTCACTTCCACTAAACAAGCAACAAGTAGGGGCTTAATGTTTGTTAAGACACTTTTGGCCCAGGTATTGAGTTTTATTGTAACAAATTTTATAACAAAATTATAACAAACCTTTTTTGTTACTTAAAGGGATAGTTCAGGGTTTAATTTGGTTGTGTCTATGTAGGTTTTTTTTTATTCTCAAAGCCATGATATGCCATTATATGACTGACAGACTGCAACGGTTTAAGTTAAAAATCTTTGTTTGTGTTCTACTGAAGAAACAAGGTCACCTACATCTTGGATGCCCTGGGGGTAAGCAGATAAACATCACATTTTCATTTTTGGGTGAACTATCCCTTTAAAACCGCCTTGAAAACATTAAAAAAAAGTCAAGTCAAGTCAAGTCACCTTTATTTATATAGCGCCTTTAACAATACAAGTTGTAACAAAGCACTGCACAATATCAAAATAGGCAAATTTTGTCAATAATGTAAAATGACAGGATTTAACACTCAATTATCTGCTGAATGCATTTCATTATTGAATTTAGTAATGGCATTGTCCAGCTTAGTTCAGTTTAAATAATATCTGTGCAATCAGTCGAAAAAAAAAAACATAAAAATGACTGGAGAATAAATAAAAAATGAAATAAACACAATCTACTGCAATATTTACCAAATTTTGCTATATGTTAAATATATTAATCTCTACAATATTTAAATATATTGTAGAAACTTATTTCCTGTAAAGCTGCTTTGCAACGATTGTATCGTAAAAGGTGCTATACAAATAAACTTGAATTTAATTTAATTCACTGTGTGAAAATATATTATATTGGTTTTTAAAATCATTTTAAGACTGCCACAGTTGTAGTGACATTTCAACCATCAATATTGTCAATATTGACAGCCAGACAACCAGATAGATGTAATAAATGAACTAATGCTCTTTATCAGGTTGTTTTACACAAAAATAAAATGCACAAAATACAAAACAACCCCCTCTATTCACTCACGATGGTGGGATAACCATGTGTTCAGGACCATAGAGACCATATATTAGTTAATATTCTTTTAACCTTATAAAAGCAGCAAATATACCCAAACAAGCAGTGGATATAAATTCATAAAAACTAAATAAGATCCTGAAATTCCTTTGCTGTGTATATAAGGAAAGTCAGTATAGTTCTAGAATCATATACTTTTTTAGCTATATCATCTAGTGTGAAAGTAATTATAAACTCAGAGGAGTGTTTACAGAACTTGTTAAGATGGTTTGTCTTCTTTTATAGTAGTGGTAAACCGCAACTCATCTCGGATTATGTTCAGTTCCATCAAACCCTCATGCAGCTGATCTGCCACCTCTCTAATCTTAGCAGCAAATTCTGACTTTGCACCTTTTTTCAGCTCATGTGAGTCCTTGGCCACAAAATAGATGTCCATACCAACAAAAAGCCCTGTCAGAACACCTGTGGATATACTAGCGATCTGCACAGCACGGGCCGCAGTGGTTCCGGCCACGTTGGCTATCTGCATCACGCGCATAATCTCATTGGCATTGGTGAGAATAGCTTTGCCTGCCATGGCGCCGTCCTCATAGATATTGTCAAAACAAGGGAAGTCTTGATTATATGCATGCTTCTGCATCTTATTCAGGTTGAACTTGCGTAGGTTTGTGATGCCTTGCTTGATAAACTTCATGCATTTGTTAAGATCAGCCATCTTCGCCTGGTAGTCTTCCACAATTCGCTCAACCTTCTTGCGATCCAAAGAGTTGTTGACGGTACTGGATATCCCAGCAGATGCAGAGGTAAGACCACCTGCCATGGCAACACCCAGACCAACCGCAGTGACGATCAGAGAGGTTCCCATTGTGAAAGGTGCTAAGATGAGGCCAGTTATTGTAGCAACACCTCCCACAGCACTGGTGGAGCCACCAGTAATCTGGGCAATCTTGGTTTTCTTGTTGAAGCGGTCCAGGCCCTCAGCAATAGCATGCAGGTCGATCACGTGTTGCCACAGTCCTTCTGCCCGTTCTGAGAAAAGTTTGTTAAACACATGTATGCCCTTTTGCACCTTTTCAGCTGTTACAGCAAAAGCCCTGAGAAAAAGACAATTAGTCAAGTCAAATTCACTTTGTCATGTCACATGCACACAGAATGAATTGGGATTTACTTGGCTTCCTCTTTCTCGGTCATGTTGTCACTTTTGGGCATGTCCTCCCATTCTGAATGGGAAAAAGAAAATTAGCTAAGAACATCAAGTTCAGATAATGATGACCCATATATCAGAACTTTATTAAGAATGAATTGCTTTTAATTAGATTAAACTAATAAGTATGGGGTGTAGGTGTTTCTGAAAGTGGACAAACAGGGTAGGAAAACTCACGTTCCACAGTGTTCCACCAATCCATGAGGCCATCAAGATCCTGTGACAGACACATGTAGGATGACTAAAATTTTTTTAGAAAACAAAGGCAAAGATCTGTATTTATAGAACCAACCTCCTCATCTTCTCTCTGAATTTCACTAAAACGGAACTCATCCAGCCATTCCATGAGGGTCTTCTTGGGGCCTTTAGGCTTTGGGGGTGGGGGCAACAGAAAGTAGATTGGACAATAATGTGTAAAAGGGAACTTGAAGGGAAAATTACAATGCAGAAACCAACAGAAATTGCAGAAGCTGTGAGTCAAGTAGGAAAGTAGTGTGGTTTTGATTTTTTTTGTAACAGGTTGCAAAAAGCACTATTTGATGTTGCAAGCTTTTTTTTTCTTTTTTTTGCTTAAGTAAAAAAAATAGCAAAAAGTTTTGCAACTCATCTCGGCATAAAATTTTATATACATTTTTTTATTAAAATGCAAAATAAAAGAAGCACATACTGCTTCTTTTAGAGACACAACTTTTCTTATTAATGTTTGCAGACATATATAACTCCACTCTCTTGTGCAAATGTTTGTTACTGCAAGACTCGTTTATGAAGGCCTCAGTGGATTTTTATATTTAGGATACCACATCTCTCAGTTCTCATTCTTTGCCTGGTTGAGTCTTGTTTTCAGTGTCATAAAAATTATTGATTAAAAGAACTGCTAAGACATTACAGCACCTCTGCAAGGTCACTGCCACTGTCTCCATTTTGGCTTCCATTCTTCTTCTGCGTTGTTTTGTTCTGAAATAACAGCACATGGTTTCATTAACTAACAATTGTGAGCATATTAAAAAAGTAAACATAAAAAAAAATGTTTTACCTTTACTGCAACCTGGGGCATAAATGGATTTCTGGGTTTCTTCTTTTGTTCTTTTTGCTGTGAAAATGTCATATGGTTAAAAGCTTTTCAACTGGGATGAAGTCCAGATCACCTGTTTTTTGTTCTCTGGAAACATGCAATGTAAGGCCATCAGTATTCATTCCAAATGATAAGATGGGTGCTTACTTTTGGATCTTCCTCTTCTCCAGGTGTCTCGGCCACTTTATCAGGCTTCTTTTCCAGGATCTCATTGCTAGTTTCCTGTAACAATGAGTAAAATGCATATAACCCTATGATTCAGAAATTACTTTAAAAGTATTTTTCTGGCCTATAATCTGTATTGATGAACAAAAGACAAAGAAAATACAGAATGTAAATGATGACACAATACAAAATGATAAACTAACAGAAGTGCAATTAAAAAAACGTTAGTTAACCCTTTATGTTTGCCAGACATAACAGCACAATTTGCTGCATGTTTTAGACAAGTGTTTAAATTGTAGCCTCACGATTTGCTTTGTTATTGAACTACTTTATTCAAACTCTGCTAGGTGATCTTATACAATAGTTTGAATCATATTCCACCCAGCATTCTGATGTGCATGTAGCTACTTGCCTTTTATCTTTGGTAGTTATTGCTATTTAGGCTAAGCCAATAAAAAACAAAAAGCATTGCTGGAAAAGCCCAAAGGTATGCTCAAATAACATACCAAGCTAGACTTGCAAAAGATTCCCATGAACAGCAGCAACTTCACCAATCTGTAACATGTTTTCAATTAAGCTCAAAGTTTAGGGGTGATGTCTGTATATATAAACCTAATAGAGTTAACGTCTTAAGCCTTTTTAATACCCAAACAACACAGAAAAGTCACAAGAAATACATCTACAAAAATAATAATAATAATTTTCAAATAAATATAATAATACTGTATTTTTTTTATAAAATATTATAAAAAGAATAAAATAAAAAGTAACAGCAGTTACATTTTCTTTACATTATAAACCAGCACAGAGATGAAACGGCTTATTTACCTGCTCAAATGTTGGTCGGCTCTCAGCATTATTCAGCTCATCTGTATCTAAACCAGAACCTGTATCCTTGGTATAAAAGAGACAAGTGCATTTTTTACAATAAGCATGCCCATGTCTTTTGAGATTGACTTAATTAAAGGCAGTCCATGGTGCCAAAGATTTTTATAATAAATCTGAGCTGTAATCAATTTATTTAGCCGGCAAATAATTTACAAAACTGAGTTGCATCTTTAAAAAAACAATGTATGCCCACCTGCATAGATTTTGACTGTTTATCCTCAGGTTTCTCACAGGACTCCCAGGACTGTTGGGTTTTTTCCATGCCCTGCTGGGGAAGCAGAAGTATTCCTATTACAACATGTTTTATCACCTATCAGAACTAGTGAAATTACTAAAAAGATCAAGTATGTAGAACATTAAGTAAGGTTTAACTAACACACAAAACATGGAGTATGCAATACGTGTCAGTGGGAGTAAGTGAAAGTGAGAGGGACAGAGTATAGACATATACAGTGAAAGGCAGACAAGGTAAAACTTACTTCAGTAGTGGAATGATCGCCACAGTTTTCATCAGTTTTAGAAAGTTCTGTGTCCATTATTAGAATGTCCTAGTAAATTAACAAGAAATGACTGAGAGTCAGATGAGCAAAAACAGGAATATTAAACACTCTCACTGATGATGCGGTCAGACCGAACATCATTACATGCTGAAGGTTTGCTTTGAACTGAGAGGTCATTCTGAGACAGAGAAAGAAAAGGCTTTTTGTTGAATAATGACATTTATGAATCAACATTACATGCTGCAGGGCAGAACAGACCCCATATGAGCAACTTCAGCCATTGACTCTATCATGCACAACAAATCAGCATTTATTTGACAAAAATACAGTAAAAACTGAAATATTGTGAAACATTTGTATAATAATTTTTTTAAATATAATGTATTACTGTCATGGCAAAGCTGAATTTTCAGCGGCCAGTGCTCAGTGTTACATGATTCTTCAGAAATTATTCTATATAAATAAAGCTTATAAATCTGAATTCTAAAATACATAGGTAAAACATAAAGGTGACAGCAAGGAAATTTGAGAAATTAAATATTAGTGTAAATGTAGGCTGTTAATTATTTAGTTAGTTAGTTAGTTAGTTAGACAGTTAGTCATAGTGCCTCAAGCCCTTTTGTCAACAACAAAAAACAACAGTCAAGACAAATCACGGGATTTCTGACACATATACACATCCATTTATCTCCCGGTCGTTTCCTGAATATGACAGTGCTTTAATTACCACATTACATATAAAAGTATGTACAATTTGTTAAGATAAACAAAAATCAGTCGTTAAAAGTTGGAGCAACAAGGCTTACCGCACACCGCTCACTTCGCTGAGAAAAAAAATATGGAGTATGGCGACAAGTAAACCTGTGGTCTGTCTATCAAATGAAAGACAACTGTGTACTGTAAACTGTGTTTCCATGGTATTTTCTGTTGAAGTGCAGTACTTGCCTAGCTTTTGTCTTGCAGTGTGAAGTCAAAGTAGCGAAATGTTATTTAACTCCACCCTTTCTTGTTTGTTGTGTCTGTACATCCATGGGCTAAAGCCAGGTGGTGCTAGTCAGTCATCCTTCACTCAGAGACTACTGTGTGTGTGTGTGTGTGTGTGTGTGTGTGTGTGTGTGTGTGTGTGTGTGTGTGTGTGTGTGTGTGTGTGTGTGACGAGGACATACTTTTTCTATAATGACATGGGTATGCCATATTACACGGAGTAGGTGATTTATGAGGACATTATCCCATGTCCCCATTTTTCAAAACGCTTATAAATCATACAGTTTTTATAAGCTGTATAAGCTGAGTGTTTTTTTTGTTGAGAAAGTCAAATTCACAAAGTTTCCTGTAAGGGGTAGGTTTAGGTTTAGGCGATAGAACAGGGGTTCTCAAAGTTTACATTCAAAGGTCCGAATGGGAATTATCATCAACGTCAAAAGGTCCGAAATAATTGTTATTACAAAACTTATTTTTATAAACATGCTTATAACTGTATATAACAATTCAACTTTATCTATGCTCTATTATAATATGACGTCATCAGTTCGTACTTGCGTTTACGAAAATTAACCATAGTTTTAAACAAATAAAACTAAAAAACTTGGTTACTATACTTAAACCATGATAACCACAAATTAACCATGGCCTTGCTACACTAACCATAGTTTAACCATGGTATTTGTAGTAAAACTGGTTATATAAATTGTAATCAATATGCAAAAGAAAAAAATTACATTTTACTACACTTTTATTACAATAAAACCATGGTTATTTTTCATAAGGGTTACTCAACAGTACTGCATTTTTACACAACTAAATGCCCAATAAAGCAGTTCTCATTTAGGCCTACATATTTTGTGTTTCTGAAATAGTATTTCAACGTAACCTGCAGTCTCTTCAACTGAATTGTTAAAACCTTTAATTTATATATATTTCATGGAGCACAAACGTCCGAACTATGTGCATATTGCAACCCTTTACAGACGAACTACATTCATGTTCATATGCCAGACGGTCAACAGTGATAGGTTTTTGGAAACACTGTTTTGTACTCGTTCATTCAGAAGTCTGCTGCGGTTCGGTTCGGTTCTTTGAACACGCTGCTAACTCTGCTGGTGGAGAAAGACTGCGTCGGGAAGGCGAAACCTCGCGCTCGCGGGGCGAAACCGGTGACATTATTCTACTGAATGAAAGCAAACGTTCATAGAAAATGTCGCTAGTTGCTATGTGCTTTGTCTTACAAAAGAGTCTGTAAACACTGCAACACTGGTTCATGCGCCCGTGTGTGTGTGCCACGTACGCCGCACGGAGGTCTGAGTGATACGAGTGCGCTTGAAATATCAAGTGGAGGCGGGTCCGGATTGAATTCCCTCCCGGTCCGGATGCGGACCGGAGTCCGGACTTTGAGAAGCCCTGCGATAGAAAATACGGTTTGTACAGTATACAAACCATTACGCCTATGGAATGTCCCCACAATTCACAAAAACAATCGTGTATGTGTGTGTGTGTGTGTGTCTGTGTGTGTTTTCCTTGATCACTCTTATTACAAAATGTTCTCAATGTAACCTAGCCATGAAAAATTAATTAATGAACATCATAAATATATAAAACACCAATCATGAATAAACAGGTGTGCTTTATGTCATTAAAAGTGTTTGGCAGACATGATTCAATTTGTGCATTTTTTCCAACTAAAATTATATTCATATTTAGCCTATTATATGTTTTTTGTGACAACCCAATAAGGAAAAATATTCGTCCACAAAATCTTACAATTTGTCTGATTGTATTCCGTATGGTTTTATTGTGTTAATTTGTTGTAACAAGCATAGCAAATTCACAAAATGTCTCATTCCTACCAAACTCCAAATAAAAAAATCGATAAAAAAAAAGTTTTTTGTTTACAGGAAGGTAAGCTTAAAGTCCCCATTAAATATAAATAGGCTCTATTTACTTTATTAGTGCACATTGCTAGACTTTAGGTTAACAATTAATCTGTGGAACTTAATGTAAAGTCCAAAGTCTCTCAGATGTTGTTAGGTTTTGTGAATATAAAAGAAAGTGAACACAGTCTACATTAATCACAGAGAGCAGCAACAATGAAGCTGAAAATTATAGTTTTATTATTGTCTGTGTTGAGCACACAGGCACAGGATGTTATGTCACCTACATTAGATATCTTTAATGAAATTAAAAAGATTACAAACATGGAGGAAAAGTTAAATGCTCTTAATGATGAAGTGAAGGAATTAAGAAGCAAGAATGAAGGTATAATGTACAATGCGTTAATTAATTAATTTGAGAAGACCTGCAGTTTAATTTGTAATGTTTTGTCATCAATACAGCACTGACTACAAAGCTGAAAACCTTTGAAGAGAAGACTGAGGTTTCAGGTAAGTAATAAACAATTCAATTTATTTTAACATTTAGGGCCAGTTCAAGAAACAGCATTACAAATGGAATGAAAAAAATGTTTAAAATAACCTCTTAACCTCTTTTTTCCAGAAAAGGAGAAAGTAGCATTTTCAGCTTCACTGTCGGCTTTGGAGGATGGCTTCCAGTTTATTGGCCCGTATACAAATGCAAACACTCTTGTGTATAAAAATACCTTTTCAAACATTGGAAATGCTTACAACACCAATACAGGTAAATGATGCTAAACATGATACTTTAACAATTTTATTAGATGAATTATCCACTATTTTACGAACTCAAGTTTGTTGGCAATCACCCCTAATTTGTTCTATATTTTATTAAATAATATAGAAATGTAATGAAAATGTATGACTTTTAAGTGTTATGTCTTCAGCAAACATTTGCCATTGTAATGTAGATTGTAGTTTAAAATGTGGCAATGTTTGTTATAAAATACATGTATTATGAAGCACTGTCAGGTTTTTAACTCTGGAAACCTTTTTCTAACTGTTTATTTTCTACTATTATTAATAGGAATCTTCACTGCACCAGTAAAAGGAGTTTATTTCTTCAACTTTGTGGTCTTCAATCCTTTTGAGATATAGCAACCGGTGTGAGACTGCTAAAGAACGGCAATTTTGTGGTCGCAGCATCAGATAACCCTCCTGGGCAAGACACTGAGGACACTACATGCAACTCAGTTAGTCTTCTTCTTGAACAAGGGGACCAGATATATCTTCAGCTCATAGAGAACCGTCGTGTCTACACAGATTCGCTGAGACGCAACACCTTCAGCGGACACCTACTTTTCGCTATGTGAAGTTTCTGGAGGGAGAATGTTGATTTGTTTTTTTTTCAGTTGACCATTCATTAATTTTAAAACTTCAATGTGTCAATGTGAAAAAATGTAATTGTTTGTTGTGTAGAAACTTACAGATCTTACTAATCTTAATTAATACTCAGGTGAAGGAGTGTGTTGTGTTTGGGAGGTGAATGAGCCTGGCTGATCCGTGACAAATAAACTTCAGAGATATTTTACTCATAATAATTTCTAGGGGTACTTGTATAATTGTCCAATAATTGTCCAACGTATATTTGAAAAAAAACATTTCATAATGATTACCCCATTTAAAATTCTTACTATCCAATGAAAGGTTAGATTTTTTAGGGATTTTCTAAAATAAAAGATCAAAATAATTAACAATGCCGATTTATTTTCACAGCCTTCTTTGATCATATCTACCAAGGGTGGCAATTATTTTGGCCATGACTGTAGATAGATCTATACATAGGCCTATATGATTTTATTTTCCACAGTATAGAACTGTACATGAAAAGTCCTGGTACATTAAATTTCAGCATTATTGTAGATTTCTAGCTATGATTGAAATTTATGTTTGTCAATATGCCAAATGTTACCCATAAATGCATTTGACCAAAATAGTTAGTGTGTCACATTATTCCATTATAATGCTCTTTTACTGTTTTCTGTGTGAGTGTGAGTCACTGATCTTAACTCTTTTCATGTAATATCAATAAAGAGACTCTGATCCAATAGAGTTTAAAGCAGAACAATATAGAAAAGGAGAACTGAGCAAAATAACATTTAAACAAATTCTCTTGTATTATCATACTACAAATGGTAACTATTTGTTTAAGGAAAGGAAGTTTAAATATTTTTTGTTCAAAGTCTATCAGACTGTTCAATAAATGTTTTTAGGTTTATGTGAGGCTACAAGAAAGTGATCTCACTCAATCTATAATAACCACAGAGAGCAGCAATGAAGATGGAAGTTATAGTTTTATTGCTGTGTATGGGCCACAATGGCACAGGATGTAATGTCACCAACATTAGACATCCTTGCCGAACTTAAAAAGATTAAGACCATGTAGGAAAAGTTAAATGTTTTAAATGATGAAGTCAGGGAACTTAGAAGCAAGAATGAAGGAACAGCATTTTTATTTCATTTTTTAAACTGTCTGACCACTTTAGAGAGCAGTTGTATCTTAAAGCTGATATAGAACAAGTGTTTATTCTTTTTTCTCTTTTTTTTGCCCCCAATGTAGCTCTGACTACTAACATGACATTTAGGAAACATGCAACGAAACTACATGATTGCATGAAAAGACATATTAAAGTTTCTTCTTTTCACTCGCACATTTTCATCTCATCTCTTTTTTTTGCAGAAAGAGCAAAAGTAGCCTTTTCAGCCTCATTGTCAGATTCTTGGGGCGTCAAATTTTGGACCATATGCAGAAGCAATCACTCTTGTGTACGAAGATTTCAAGATCCTATGTTTCTACTGTTATTACTTACAGTTATTTTCTAACTGTTTATTTTCTACTATTATTAATAGGAATATTCACTGCACCAGTAAAAGGAGTTTATTTCTTCAACTTTGTGGTCTTCAATACTTTTGAGATATCAACCGGTGCTAAAGACTGCTAAAGAACGGCAATTTGGTGGTCACAGGCTCAGATAACCCTCCTGGGCAAGACACCGAAGACACTACATGCACCTCAGTTAGTCTTCTTCTTGAACAAGGGGACGAGATATATCTTCAGCTCATAGAGAACTGCCGTATCTAGATTCGATGAGACGCAACACCTTCGGTGGACACCTACTTTTAACTAAGTGAATTTTCTGCCCATGTACATCTCTAAAGGATGTTAGTCTGAATACACTGTTTTATTCAGATGAAGGAAAAAAAATCAATGCTTGGTAAGACGAGACAAAAAAAAGGGACAAAAATACAATAAAGTTTTAATACAGCCTGCAAAAATCATTTAAATTTGGTAACTTTTTCATGAATATTAAAACCTTTTAATGAAATTATATAGCGGTTTGATGTAGACACTATGAATTCTCACATGCATATTACTAATAAAGCTATTTATTGCTAAAAGCAAGTAAAATAATATTAGGACACTACGGAAAAGCTGTAATGAATCTCTCTTTAACATGATTGAACAAAACCATGTTACTATACATGCTTTTTAAGTCAGCTTATGGGAAAATGTGACCCAGCATTATCCCAGTGTTTTCCCAACTGTCACTTCCATGTGGCTTTCACCAATTATTGCTTCAAAATGTAGTTTTTGCAGTCCAGAGTCTGTTTGAACAGTTACACAACTTGTGGCCTTTAAGACAAATAGTGTACTTCAGTCGATTCAATATTAGTACAGACAGAACAGTAAATAATGTTGATTTTTATAACAGTTTTAATGCTCAATGTGTGGGCTATACCAGCAGATGATTTATTTTCACCAAACATAAACATTCTTGAAGAACTGGAAAATAAAGATCATGGAAACGAGGATGGAGTCCTTGGAGAAGGAAACTGAGCGACTAAGAACAGAAAATACATGTCATGTGATGCTATTAACAAATGTGTTTTTAAGAACAGAGAACTTTAATGGAGTATCAAAAAGTAACTGGTTTAACATAAATTAATAAATCCTACTTTAAAAATATTTTCCAGTGCAATAGAATGTGGATTGTTCAAAAGTAAATCATTGTCCATGTGTGTGCTGAAAAGTTGATGATTGTTCATTATTTTAGCACAAACAAAAAATCTGGAGGACACAAAGATCAAAATGGATGAACTACTCAAAGAAAATCAAGGTATTTTATCATTGACAAATCTCACATATAAAACAACGCTTCTAATTTATCATAAATGTTTTTTATAAATGAATGAATGTTTACCTATTAAAGAGTATTATTATTTTAGCACAAGCAAAGGAACTGGAGACCATGCGTGATACAACGAATGATGTAAAGAACAAAATGGATGACATCATAAAACAAAATGAAGGTAAATATGTATTATAAATTACAATTTAGCTATTTTCTAAATATGACTCATAAATGTTTAGCCTTAATCTAAAACAGCATTACCATATAAAATCCTGCTAGACCTTTAATAGCCACAAACATTACATAATTGTTGAAAAAAATATATAAATATTGAATTTTGTGATTTATATTTATCTTAATTTAATCTATAAAACCCTCATTTAGTGCTGTTTAAAAATCATTTGAGTGATTTAATTTACTGAAGGTAATCCTTAAAAAGGGGTTTAATGAAATAATTTCTAATGATGTAATCTAATTAGCATATTTTATGTTTTAGTTTCAAAAGTGGCTTTCTCGGTTTCCCTGTCGTCCACGAATGGACCACACAGTAGTTTACACACCCTGATTTACAAACACATCTTCCTCAATACTGGAGATGCCTATGATGCAAACACAGGTACAATAAATCACTTCATATAGCCTTCTGTGAGTATTTAAAATTGAATGATTTATGTAAATCTTTGTATTTGTTTGTTTGTTTTCCCCCCGTCTGATACAGGGATTTTTACAGCACCCATGAAGGGAGTGTATGTATTCAGGGTTTTCTCAAAGGCTTCGGAAGCCGAGATAAAGCAGTTGTCATGAGCCTGTTTAAGAACGGCCAGCATGAAATTTCAACATATGCACAGCAAGACAGTGGTTTATCAGCTCTTCAAATGGGGTTTCTTTGTTGCTGGAAAAGGAGATAAAATATGTGTAAATCTCTATCCTGGATATTGGATTTTTGACAATGAACATCATCACAGCACCTTTAGTGGACATCTGCTTTTCCTCGTGTGAACAGAAAATACACAAGATTTCCTCACTGCATCTTTGTATATCAAGAGTGTAATCATACGAGATGTTCAATTTCTATATATTTTCCTTTTCTCTCTGGAAGACTATGTGTATAAGAATTTGATAAGTAATACATATCAAGTCAATTTGATAATAGCATAACTGATACTCAGCTGTATCACCTACAATATTAAGCAAGTATGCACGTAGCTAAGTTATACAAGATATTTATCCGCAACCTTTGGAAATTAAAATAGGCCTATATGGCATTGGTATATGATTTTATTTTTCTCAGTAAATAACTTATACTGTACACTAAAAATCTTGGCATGTTAAATGTTAGCATTGTGTTAAACATTTTTAGCAATGTTACATATTTGACATGTGTGTCAATGTGCCAAATGTAACCCATAGAATGCATTTTACCAAAATAGTGTCTCACATTATTACATTATATTGATCTTTTACTGTTTTCTGTGTGAGTCACTGATCATTACTGTCTTCAGGTGATATCAATAAAAATACTTTCATCCAACAGAATTTAAAGTAGAACAATATGGAAGAGAATTGGGTAAAATAATATTTAATCTTTTTTTTAAGTACTATATTGTTTAATATAAACAGAGTTTGCATGTTCCATTTTATAGTTACTGCCTAAAACAAATATTGCTTCAACTAATTCATACATAGGCCTATTTCAAAACGGTTGAGGATAATATACACAAAAAAGTCATAGGCTTATTTCCACTGTGGTCCTTGGTATTTCAAAATAGACGAAAATGGACTTTGCAGTCCAAAGTCTATTGGACAATGTAAACAATTTCACAAGCTATGGACTTTAGGACTAAAAGAATTGTAATTCAGTTGATACAACACTTGTAACAGACAAAACAGTAAACAATGTTGATCATTATAACCGTTTTAATGCTCAATATATGGGCTATACCAGCAGATGATTTATTTTCACCAAACATAAATATACTTGAAAAACTGGAAAAGATGAAGATCATGGAAACAAGAATGGGATATTATTTCCAAACGTGTTTTAAGAACATATCTACAAAGAACTTTAAGTACACAAATAGCTTTAAAAAGTAAGCTAAACATCAAAAGGTAAACTAGAATGGTTTCTTCTTTGTAGATTATGCCTATAACCCAAGTCCTGTCATAAAAAAGATTTCCAATGCAATTAATGATATTGTTTTTATAATGTAACAACACTAAAGTACTAAACCGAAGCATTGTGAATGGTTTAAAAATGAATTGGTAGTTTGTTTAGTGTATGCACTGAAAAGTGAATGATTGTTCATTATTTTGGCACAAGCTAAGAAACTGAAGGACATGAACGTTACAATGAATGAGAGAAAAATCGAAATGGATGAACTAATTAAACAAAATAAAGGTCAATTTACAAATTACAATTATGTCAGTGAAAAGTCAGTGAATATACAAAGGTTACTTTTAATAACAAATGATCAAGACCTGCAATTGATCGTACAATTGATCAGGAAAGTTCTTGTGTAAATCAGTGGATTATTATTTTAGCACAAGCAAAGGAGCTGGAGATCCTGCGTGGTTCAACAAATGATGTAAAGACAAAAATGGAGGAACTAATCAAACAAAATGAAGGTAATGTAACTGTACTGTAAATTACAATTTTGTTCATTAAAAATCTTAACTATTTCATCTTAAACTTAACCACAACAGTTCAATGTTTCATTTCATGATTTATTCCTAGATTGTTTTATAACTCTAAAGTACTACAACTTAAAAAAAAAAGATTTTCAGAACTTCAATGTTAAACTTCAAAATGTAAAGGCAAACCTTAAAATTGGGCCAATGACATCATTTGTAATCTAATTGACATATTTTCAAAATGTCTTTAGTTTCAAAAGTGGCTTTCTCAGTATCTCTGTCGTCCACTACCGGACCACACAGTAGTTTACACACCCTGATTTACAAACACATCTTCCTCAATACTGGAGATGCCTATGATGCAAACACAGGTACAATAAATCACTTCATATACTCCAGGGGTGAGAACCAGAAAGGCGTAAGTGCCATTTTTGGTGAAATGGAGAGATATATATATCAAATGAAAGCTCTTAATGAGCTCTTTCTACTGGCACAAGTACTGTCATCCACGAGTGTACACATTGTTATTATAAATAATTGAAATCAGTACACAAAATTAGATAAAACAATGGTCAAATATTTGTTTTGGCTCCTGTAAAGTTGGTGAAATGTAACTAACGCCTTTCTGGTTCTCACCCCTAAATGTAACATTTTTATAATCCTTTGAAGTTAAAGAGAGAGTTTAGTTGACTTAAGCCATTTGTGTCTGATACAGGGATTTTTACAGCACCCATGAAGGGAGTGTATGTATTCAGGGTTTTCTCAAAGGCCTATGGAAGTCAAAGCAAAGGGGTTTCTGTAGGCCTTTTCAAGAACGGCCAGTGTGAAATTTCAACATATGCACAGCAAGACAGTGGTTTTATCAGCTCTTCAAATGGAGTTTCTCTGCTGCTAGAAAAGGGGGATGAAGTACGTGTGAATCTGTATCCCGATTTTTGGCTTTTTGACAACGAATTTCATCACAGCACCTTTAGTGGACATCTGCTTTTCCCCATGTGATCAAAACTTGCACAAAGTTCTGTAATCATACAAATGTTCTGTAATCAGAACAATGCTCTGTAATCTAATCATACAATTGTTCAATGCACATAATTTACCTCCAGTTTGTAGGGTTTCCATAGTGCACATACGGGATTCATTTGTGTTATTAATATCACCTTTGTCTGATACAGGGATGTTTTCATCCCACATCACACACACACACGTGAAAAAGTTAGGACACCTTATTGAATTCCATAGTTTCATGTATCAGGACATAATACTAAATTGTCTGGTCCTTGGCAGGTCTTAACATTTTGAAAATAAAACCACACTGTCATTGTTTATTTAACAAAAATAAAGCAAAGATGGAAAAGCCATGTGTGACAAAGTTAGGACACCCTATGATTTAATTGCCTGTAGATCCACTTTTAACAGCAATAACTTGAAGTAATAATTTTCTGTATGATTTTATCAGTCTCTCACTTCATTCTGGAGGAATTTCGTCCCACGTTGCTCCAGTTTATTGATGTTTGTGGGCATTTGTTTATTGTATCCATTTAGAACAAAATTAACTACACCATTAGCTTGCATGTGAAATATTACATTTTTATGAAAAAAAATCACTTAAATGATTTTCTCGATTGCCAAGACACATTTCTTGAAAGCTGCTCTCCTTTTCTCTAAACTGTGAACACAAAACCCAATTTTCAAGCTACATTCACAAAACCTCAGACTCTTCTTGCAAAACCAAACTTTCACCTCAAAACAGTTAAATCTGTGCTCAAAATGTTGTCAAATCGTGCCCCAAGTCAAATCAAAATTAAAAACACTACGGAACAGTCACTAAACACTACGTAGAAAAATAGAAAACACAATGATCAGGACATGAAGCTGGAGAAATAAATGTTTATTGTTCACTATAGGCTAAATGCATGTTGCAAAACAAAAAAACCTGTGCATTTAACACTTGTACAAAAAGACAAACAGAAATCTTATGCGTTTGCCACTTGTGTACAGTAAGCCCATGTAAAAATAAAGTACAAAAATATACAAATAAGTGCATTACTCAGCCACAGCATCATGTCTCCATACTGGGTCAGGCCACAGGACTTCATCCACATCACAGGCCACATTTTGTCTGGCCAGGCAACGGGGGAAAAAAACCCCTGGCATGCCGTATCCAGGCTTGGCATGCCTCCACACCTATGTCACCACAGGCAAGTCCCATGGCTTGCAGGAGATTTACCCTGGTGTAAGGTTGACGTTCATATACCTTCCCACGCCATGAGGAGAAGAATTCCTCAATGGGGTTTAGGAAAGTGGAGTACGGTGGAAGGCAAAGATTTGATAAAACCTTGGTTCATATTGAACCACTCTCTAACCTGGAGGGCTCTGTGAAAACTCACATTGTCCCAAACAACAACATAGATGGGATGCTCATCCTGCTGCCCTAACAGAGCATCTCGCATGTGATTGAGGAAATTGAGGAGCTGGTGAGTGTTGTAGGGCCCCAGGTTGGCATGATGGTGGACAACCCCATGATTGCTGATGGCAGCACATAATGTGACATTGCCGCCACGCTGCCCAGGAACACCAACAATGGCCCGATGGCCAATCACATTACGGCCTCTCCTTCTCCTTTTGGTGAGATTACAGTAAACCCAGCTTCATCCATGTACATGTATTCATGGGGTCTTTCCATTGCATCTAGTTCAAAAACTCTCTGTAGAAATAGATATAGTTTTGTAAGTGACAGTAAATCACTACAGTAAATCACTACTTAGAGTAATCAACATTGAATGTGTCTGGATATATGCCAACCTGTACATACTGGAATCTTTGCTCTTTGACTCTGAGTTGCGATCAAAGGGCACTCTGTATAGCTGTTTCATGCGCAGTCTGTTGCGCTTGAGGACACAATTAACAGTAGAGAGGCTGACACTGTTGATACCCTCAAAATGTACATGGTCCTCAATGATCTTCTGCTGAATTTCACTCAGTTTAATGGCATTGTTCTCACGGACCATATCAACAATTAGGGTCTCTTGGTGTGGGGAGAACATACCTGTCCTCCCACCCCCATGTGGCAGTCTTTCAATTCTACAAAAAGAGAACATGGAGTTACAAAAAATATACATGGAATACTAGGCCTACAAACAGTTAGACCAACCCTCCATTACAATACTACAGTACATTGGTACAGTGATGTACTGAAACATATTTACTTACAGTATACTGTGGTACAGTATATAGTATGTCATACAGTAATTGCTGTCAACATTTACATACTGTACTATAATGTCAAAAAAAGGTAATTACCTGTTCTTTTCTCTAAATCTTCGGATTATGGTGGACACAGTGAATCTACTGATGTTTGGTTGTACCCTTTGTCCAGCCTCCCTCATGCTCATACCATGGACAAGAACATGGCCAATCACAGTAGCTCTGATTTTATCAGATATTACTGTTCTTTGTCTTCGCTGACCACCTCGACCTCCTCTCACACAAACTCTTCCTCTCAGATTTCTATCCATTGTAGGGCCTCACAAACCAGTGCTCTCTGAACTGGCTTACTCTATATGTTCCCTCACATCATTAGCCACAAGTGTGATCAATTTTGAGTTGTTGTGTTCAAGTGGTGACACCTGTGCTTTAATTGTGTTTGACTTTTGTCACCTGTGCTCACCATTATGCAGCACGGGTGCATCACAATGAAAATGTGTTGGCAAGTTGTGTCTAAACAGGTGAAAAGTGCTTATGGTTTTGCCAAAAGAGTGATTGATTCAATCAGTGGGTTCAGGCAACTGAGCATTTGGTTCAGACAATAGGGTTTAGTGTTTTAGCAATTGAGAAAAACTGTAAGTTGTTTCTGGATATTTATCTTGGTGTTAGGTGTGAAGTTCTGCCATCTGCTGGTTAGAGAAAAAGCTTATATTTTAAAAAATGAAATTACAGTTTAAAAAAAATAAGAATAGTGTAATGACCATATATATCCAGCAGAGGCCCATAGAGATCCATTCATTTTCCTGGAAGTGGCTAGCTGCTCCTCTCACAACTTTTCTGATAAATATTTTGTAAATGTATATTGAAACATAATAAAATACTTTTAAACTACTTTTATTTTTCTCAAAGGTTAGAATTTGTTTTTGCTGTTTGAGGTATTTTAAAGTGCCCGCTTTTGCAATAATGCCACATAAATTTGCAGAAACATTTTGCAGAAAGTTATCACTAAAACTTGATTGCAGCAGGCACATTTGTTTTTTTTTCAATCTAAAAAGTAAAATCAAAACAAATTTTATTTTACTTAAATGTAAATAAAAACCACACAAATTCACACAAATCTAACCTTTCATTGAATAATAAGAATTAAAAAAGGGGGATATATCATTATGAAATAAATGTTTTTCTATTACACACATTGGCCACAATTAACAGCACCCTTTTATTCAATACTTTTTGAAACCTCCATTTGCCAGTTTAACAGCTCTAAATGTTCTCCTATAATGCCTGTTGAGGTTATAAAACACCTGATAGGAGATTAGAGACCGTTCCTTCATCCAGAATCACTCCAGATCCTTTAGATTCACAGCTCCATGACGGTGCTTCTTCTCTTTAGTTCAATACACTCATTTGTCATCTATAGCGTTCAGGTCATAGGACTGGAATGGCCATAGCAGAAGCTTGATTTTGTGCTCAGTGACCCATTTTTGTGTTGTTTTTGAGGTGTGTGTTTACAGGAAGGTAAGCTTAAAGTCCCCATGAAATATAAATAGGCTCTATTTACTTTAGTAGTACACATTGCTAGACTTTAGGTTAACAATTCATCTGTGGAACTTAATGTCAAGTCCAAAGTCTCTCAGATGTTGTTAGGTTTTGTGAATATAAAATAAAGTGAACACAGTCTACATTCTAATCACAGAGAGCAGCAACAATGAAGCTGAACATTATAGTTTTATTATTGTCTGTGTTGAGCACACAGGCACAGGATTTTATGTCTAAATTCGATATCTTTAATGAAATGAAAAAGATTACAACCATGGAGGAAAAGTTAAATGCTCTTAATGATGAAGTGAAGGAATTAAGAAGCAAGAATGAAGGTATAATGTACAATGCGTTAATTAATAAATTTGAGAAGACCTGCAGTTTAATTTGTAATGTTTTGTCATCAATACAGCACTGACTACAAAGCTGAAAACCTTTGAAGAGAAGACTGAGGTTTCAGGTAAGTAATAAACAATTCAATTTATTTTAACATTTAGGGCCAGTTCAAGAAACTATGGAAGCCCGTTTCCGCCACTGAAAAAAAAATAAAACAAGGTAATTGTGACTTTTTATCTCACAATTCTGACTTTTTTTCTCGCAATTATGACGTTTTTTCTCGCAATTCTAAGATATAAACTCGCAATTCTGACTTATAAACTCGCAATTCTGAGATATAAACTCGCAATTCTGACTTTTTTTCTCGCAATTCTGAGATATAAACTCGCAATTCTGACATATAAACTCGCAATTCTGAGATATAAACTCGCAATTCTGACTTATAAACTCGCAATTCTGAGATATAAACTCGCAATTCTGACTTATAAACTCGCAATTCTGAGATATAAACTCGCAATTCTGACTTATAAACTCGCAATTCTGAGATATAAACTGCAATTCTGAGATATAAACTGCAATTCTGATTATAAACCGAAATTCTGAGATATAAACTCGCAATTCTGAGTTCAGAACTTCATTCAGAATTGCGAGTTTATATGTCAGAATTGCGAGAAAAAAAGTCAGAATTGCGAGTTTATATCTCAGAATTGCGAGTTTATAAGTCAGAATTGCGAGTTTATATCTCAGAATTGCGAGTTTATAAGTCAGAATTGCGAGAAAAAAAGTCAGAATTGTGAGATAAAAAAGTCACAATTACCTTGTTTTATTTTTTTTTCAGTGGCGGAAACGGGCTTCCATAATAAACAGCATTACAAATGGAATGAAAAAAAAATGTTTAAAATATATATTATCTTAACCTCTTTTTTCCAGAAAAGGAGAAAGTAGCGTTTTCAGCTTCACTGTCAACTTTGTATGGCTCCCAATTTATTGGCCCGTATACACATGCAAACACTCTTTTGTATAATAATGCCTTTTCAAACATTGGACATGCTTATGACACCAATACAGGTACCATCACAAATGATGCTAAACATGATTTTATTAGATGAATTATCCACTATTTTACGAACTCAAGTTTGTTGGCAATCACCCCTAATTTGTTCTATATTTTATTAAATAATATAGAAATGTAATGAAAATGTATGACTTTTAAGTGTTACGACTTCAGCAAACATTTGCCATTATAATGTAGATTGTAGTTTAAAATGTGGCAATGTTTGTTATAAAATACATGTATTATGAAGCACTGTCAGGTTTTTAACTCTGGAAACCTTTTTCTAACTGTTTATTTTCTACTATTATTAGGAATCTTCACTGCACCAGTTAAAGGAGTTTATTTCTTCAACTTTGTGGTCTTCAATCCTTATGATATATCAACTGGCGTGAGACTGCTAAAAAACGGCAATTTTGTGGTCGCAGCTACAGATAACCCTCCCGGGCAAGACACTGAGGACACTACATGCAACTCAGTTAGTCTTCTTCTTGAACAAGGGGACCAGATACGCCTTCAGCTCATAGAGAACCGCCGTGTCTACACAGATTCGCTGAGACGCAACACCTTCAGTGGACACCTACTTTTCGCTATGTGAAGTTTCTGGAGGGGGCGGGAGAATGTTGATTTGGTTTTTTTAGTTGACCATTCATTAATCTTAAAACTTCAATGTGTCAATGTGAAAAAATGTAATTGTTTTTTGTGTAGAAACTTACAGATCTTACTAATCTTAATTAATACTCCGGTGAGGGAGTGTGTTGTGTTTGGGAGGTGAATAAGCCTGACTGATCCGTGACAAATTAACTTCAGAGATATTTTACTCATAATAATTTCTAGGGGTACCAATAATTGTCCAACGTGTATTTGAGAAAAACATTTCATAATGATACCCCCGTCCCAATTAAAATTCTTACTATCCAATGAAAGATTAGATTAAAATAAAAGATACTAATTAACTAATTAACTAAACTAATTAACAATGCAGAATTATTTTCACAGCCTTCTTTGATCATATCTACCAAGGGTGGCGATATTTTTGGCCATGACTGTAGATAAATAGATAGATAGATAGATAGATCTATAAATAGACCTATATGATTTTATTTTCCACATTAAAGAACTGTGCATTAAAAGTCCTGGTACATTAAATTTCAGCATTATGGTAGATTTCTAGCTATGATTGACACTTACAGTATGTGTGTCAATATGCCAAATGTTACCCATAAATGCATTTTACAAAAATAGTTAGTGTAGTGTCACATTATTCCATTATAATGCTCTTTTACTGTTTTCTGTGTGAGTGTGAGTCACTGATCATTATTCTTTTCATGTAATATCAATAGAGACTCTAATCCAATACAATTTATAGCAGAACAATATAGAAAAGGATAACTGAGCAAAATAACATTTAAACAAATTCTCTTGTATTATCATACTACAAATTGTAACTATTTGTTTAAGGAAAGGAAGTTTAAATATTTTTAGTTCAAAGTCTATCAGACTGTTCAATAAATGTTTTTAGGTTTCTGTGAGGCTACAAGAAAGTGATCTCAATCTATAATAACATCAGAGAGCAGCAATGAAGATGGAAGTTATAGTTTTATTGCTGTGTATGGGCCACAATGGCACAGGATGTAATGTCACCAACATTAGACATCCTTGCCGAACTTAAAAAGATTAAGACCATGTAGGACAAGTTAAATGCTTTAAATGATGAAGTCAGGGAACTTAGAAGCAAGAAGGAAGGTACAAGCATTTTTATTTCATTTTTTAAACTGTCTGACCACTTTAAAGACCAGTTGTTTCTTAAAGCTGATATAGAACAAGTGTTTATTCTTTTTTCTCTTTTTTTGCCCCCAATGTAGCTCTGACTACTAACATGACATTTAGGAAACATGCAACGAAACTACATGAATGCATGAAAAGACATATTAAAGTTTCTTCTTTTCACTTGCACATATTCATCTCATCTCTTTTTTTTTGCAGAAAGAGCAAAAGTAGCCTTTTCAGCCTCATTGTCAGATTCATGGGGCGTCACATTTTGGACCATATGCAGAAGCAATCACTCTTGTGTACGAAAATGCATTAACTAAAATTGCAAATGCTTATGACACCAATACAGGTACCATGGCATTGCTCAAAGAAGTTTCAAACATTATGCTTTAACAATTTTATCATAATTTCAAGATCTTCACTGCACCAGTAAAAGGAGTTTATTTCAACCGGTGTGAAACTGCTAAAAAACGGCAATTTGGTAGTAACGTATAAGATAACGCTCCTGGGCAAGACACCGAAGACACTACATGCAACTCAGTTAGTCTTATTCTTGAACAAGGGGACCAGATATGCCTTCAGCTCATAGAGAACCGTCGTATCTAGATTCGCTGAGACACAACACCTTCAGTGCACACCTACTTTTTACTATGTGAATTTTCTGCCCATGTACATTTCTAAAGGATGTTAGTCTGAATACACTGTTTCATTCAGATGAAGGAGAAAAAAAACAATGCTTGGTAAGATGAGAGAAAAAAAGGGACAAAAATACAATAAAGTTTTAATACAGCCTACCAAAATCATTTAAATTTGGTCACTTTTTCATGAATATTAAAACCTGTTAATGAAATTATATAGTGGTTTGATGTAGACACTATGAATTCTCACATGCAAATTACTAATAAAGCTATTTATTGCTAAAAGCAAGTAAAATAATATTAGGACACTACGGAAAAGCTGTAATGAATCTCTCTTTAACATGATTGAACAAAACCATGTTACTATACATGCTTTTTAAGTCAGCTTATGGGAAAATGTGACCCAGCATTATCCCAGTGTTTTCCCAACTGTCACTTCCATGTGGCTTTCACCAATTATTGCTTCAAAATGTAGTTTTTGCAGTCCAGAGTCTGTTTGAACAGTTACACAACTTGTGGTCTTTAAGACAAAGAGTGTTACGCAGTCGATTCAATATTAGTACAGACAGAACAGTAAATAATGTTGATTTTTATAACAGTTTTAATGCTCAATGTGTGGGCTATACCAGCAGATGATTTATTTTCGCCAAACATAAACATTCTTGAAGAACTGGGGAAAATAAAGATCATGGAAACGAGGATGGAGTCCTTGGAGAAGGAAACTGAGCGACTAAGAACAGAAAATACATGTCATGTGATGCTATTAACAAATGTGTTTTTAAGAACAGAGAACTTTAATGGAGTATCAAAAAGTAACTGGTTTAACATAAATTAATAAATCCTACTTTAAAAATATTTTCCAGTGCAATAGAATGTGGATTGTTCAAAAGTAAATCATTGTCCATGTGTGTGCTGAAAAGTTGATGATTGTTCATTATTTTAGCACAAACAAAAAATCTGGAGGACACAAAGATCAAAATGGATGAACTACTCAAAGAAAATCAAGGTATTTTATCATTGACAAATCTCACATATAAAACAGCCTATCAAAAGATGTCAACGCTTCTAATTTATCATAAATGTTTTTTATAAATGAATGAATGTTTACCTATTAAAGAGTATTATTATTTTAGCACAAGCAAAGGAACTGGAGACCATGCGTGGTACAACGAATGATGTAAAGAACAAAATGGATGACATCATAAAACAAAATGAAGGTAAATATGTATTACCATAAATTACAATGTAGCTATTTTCTAAATATGACTCATAAATGTTTAGCCTTATTCTAAACCAGCATTACCATATACAATCCTGCTATACCTTTAATAGCCACAAACATTACATACTTAAATAATGAAAAATATATATATAAATGTTGCATTTTGTGATTTATATTTATCTTTATATGTTAATTTAATCTATAAAACCCTAATTTAGTGCTGTTTAAAAATAATTGTAATTATTTACTTTTATTGAAAAAGGGGTTTAATGAAATAATTTCTAATGATGTAATCTAATTTGCATATTTGATGTTTTAGTTTCAAAAGTGGCTTTCTCGGTTTCCCTGTCGTCCACGAATGGACCACACAGTAGTTTACACACCCTGATTTACAAACACATCTTCCTCAATACTGGAGATGCCTATGATGCAAACACAGGTACAATTAATCACTTCATATAGCCTTCTGTGAGTATTTAAAATTGAATGATTTATGTAAATCTTTGTATTTGTTTGTTTGTTTTCCCCCCGTCTGATACAGGGATTTTTACAGCACCCATGAAGGGAGTGTATGTATTCAGGGTTTTCTCAAAGGCTTCCGGAAGCCGAGATAAAGCAGTTGTCGCAGGCCTGTTTAAGAACGGCCAGCATGAAATTTCAACATATGCACGGCAAGACAGTGGTTTTATCGGCTCTTCAAATGGGGTTTCTTTGTTGCTGGAAAAGGGAGATAAAATATGTGTAAATCTCTATCCTGGATATTGGATTTTTGACAATGAACATCATCACAGCACCTTTAGTGGACATCTGCTTTTCCTCGAGTGAACAGAAAATACACAAGATTTACTCACTAGCATCTTTGTATATCAAGAGTGTAATCATACGAAATGTTCAATTTCTATATATTTTCCTTTTCTCTCTGGAAGACTATGTGTATAAGAATTTGATAAGTAATACATA
The DNA here is from genome assembly GCA_027564155.1 of Gymnocypris eckloni scoliostomus. Classification (NCBI taxonomy): domain Eukaryota; kingdom Metazoa; phylum Chordata; class Actinopteri; order Cypriniformes; family Cyprinidae; genus Gymnocypris; species Gymnocypris eckloni. The sequence goes on from CM050422.1 coordinate 9,789,713, forward strand.
TCAAGTCAATTTGATAAATAGCATAACTGATACTCAGCTGTATCACCTACAGTATTAAGCAAGTATGCACGTAGCTAAGTTATACAAGATATTTATCTAAAAACCTTTGGAAATTAAAATAGGCCTATATGGCATTGGTATATGATTTTATTTTTCACAGTAAATAACTTATACTGTACACTAAAAATCTTGGCATGTTAAATGTTAGCATTGTGTTAAACATTTTTAGCAATGTTACATATTTGACATGTGTGTCAATGTGCCAAATGTAACCCATAGAATGCATTTTACCAAAATAGTGTGTCACATTATTACATTATATTGATCTTTTACTGTTTTCTGTGTGAGTCACTGATCATTACTGTCTTCAGATGGTATCAATAAAAATACTTTCATCCAACAGAATTTAGACTAGAATAATATGATAAAATAATGTTTAAACTAAATTTTTTGTTCAGTATTGTTTAATATATACTTGGCATGTTCCATTTTATAGTTACTGTCTAAAACAAATATTGCTTAAAAATGGGGGATGTTTGTTTGTTATTTGGCCAAATTTAAAACATAATACAAAAAAGACCATACAGACTAATTCATAAATATTTCAAAACTGTTGAGGATAATAAACACAAAAAAGTTCGACTTATTTCCGTTGTGGTGCTTGGTATTTTCAAAATAGACTAAAATGGACTTTGCAGTCCAAAGTCTATTGGACAATGTAAACAATTTCACAAGGTATGGACTTTAGGACTAAAAGAATTGTAATTCAGTTGATACAACACTTGTAACAGACAAAACAGTAAACAATGTTGATCATTATAACCGTTTTAATGCTCAATATATGGGCTATACCAGCAGATGATTTATTTTCACCAAACATAAATATACTTGAAAAACTGGAAAAGATGAAGATCATGGAAACAAGAATGGAATCAATGGAGAAGGAAATGGAGATACTAAGAACAGAGAATACAGGTAATGTGATACTATTTCCAAATGTGTTTTAAGAACATATCTATAAAGAACTTTAAGTACACAAATAGCTTTAAAAAGTAAGCTAAACATCAAAAGGTAAACTAGAATGGTTTCTTCTTTGTAGATTATGCCTATAACCCAAGTCCTATCATAAAAAAGATTTCCAATGCAATTAATGATATTGTTTTTATAATCTAACAACACTAAAGTACTAAACCGAAGCATTGTGAATGGTTTAAAAATGAATTGGTAGTTTGTTTATGAAAAGTTAATGATTGTTCATTATTTTGGCACAAGCTAAGAAACTGAAGGACATGAACGTTACAATGAATGAGAGAAAAATCGAAATGGATGAACTAATTAAACAAAATAAAGGTCAATTTACAAATTACAATTATGTCAGTGAAAAGTCAGTGAATATACAAAGGTTACTTTTAATAACAAATGATCAAGACCTGCAATTGATCGTACAATTGATCAGAAAAGTTCTTGTGTAAATCAGTGGATTATTATTTTAGCACAAGCAAAGGAGCTGGAGATCCTGCGAGGTGCAACAAATGATGTAAAGACAAAAATGGATGAACTAATCAAACAAAATGAAGGTAATGTAACTGTACTGTAAATTACAATTTTGTTCATTAAAAATCTTAACTATTTCATCTTAAACTTAAGTGTTTCATTTTGTGATTTATTCCTAGATTGTTTTTATAACTCTAAAGTACTACAAAAAAAAAGATTTTCAGAACTTCAATGTTAAACTTCAAAATGTAAAGGCAAACCTTAAAATTGGGCCAATGACATCATTTGTAATCTAATTGACATATTTTCAAAATATCTTTAGTTTCAAAAGTGGCTTTCTCAGTATCTCTGTCGTCCACTACCGGACCACACAGTAGTTTACACACCCTGATTTACAAACACATCTTCCTCAATACTGGAGATGCCTATGATGCAAACACAGGTACAATAAATCACTTCATATACTCGAGGGGTGAGAACCAGAAGGGCGTAAGTGACATTTTTGGTGAAATGGATATATATATATATATCAAATGAAAGCTCTTAATGAGCTCTTTCTACTGGCACAAGTACTGTCATCCACGAGTGTACACATTATTATTATAAATAATTGAATCATACACAAAGTCAGATAAAACAATGGTCAAATATTTGTTTTGGCTCCTGTAAAGTTGGTGAAATGTAACTAACGCCTTTCTGGTTCTCACCCCTAAATGTAAATTTTTATAATCCTTTGAAGTTAAAGAGAGAGTTTAGTTGACTTAAGCCATTTGTGTCTGATACAGGGATTTTTACAGCACCCATGAAGGGAGTGTATGCATTCAGGGTTTTCTCAAAGGCCTATGGAAGTCAAAGTAAAGGGATTTCTGCAGGCCTTTTCAAGAACGGCCAGCGTGAAATTTCAACATATGCACAGCAAGACAGTGGTTTTCTCAGCTCTTCAAATGGAGTTTCTCTGCTGCTAGAAAAGGGGGATGAAGTATGTGTGAATCTGTATCCCGATTTTTGGCTTTTTGACAACGAATTTCATCACAGCACCTTTAGTGGACATCTGCTTTTCCCCATGTGATCAAAACTTGCACAAAGTTCTGTAATCATACAAATGTTCTGTAATCAGAACAATGCTCTGTAATCTGTAATCATACAATTGTTCAATGCACATAATTTCCCTCCAGTTTGTAGGGTTTCCACAGTCTCACATCTCACACACACAAACACACACACACACACACACACACACACACACACACACACACACACACACACACACACACACACACACACACACACACACACACACACACACTAGATCCCTTTTAACAGCAATAACTTGAAGTAACAAAAACACACACATTTTCTGTATGATTTTATCAGTCTCTCACGTCATTCTGGAGGAATTTCGTCCCACGTTGCTCTAGTTTATTGATGTTTGTGGGCATTTGTTTATTGTATCTATTTAGAAAAAAATTAACTACACCATTAGCTTGCATGTGAAATATTACATTTTTATGAAAAAAATCACTTAAATGATTATCTAAATTTGACTTAAGTTGTTTCTTGGTATTTATCTTGGTGTTGGGTGTGAAGTTCTGCCATCTGCTGGCATTTAAAAAAATCAAATTACAGTTTAAAAAAAATATAAATAGTGTAATGACCATATATATCCAGCAGAGGCCCATAGAGATCCATTCATTTTCCTGGAAGTGGCTAGCTGCTCCTCTCACAACTTTTCTGATAATTTTTTTGTAAATGTATATTGAAACATAATAAAATACTTTTAAACTACTTTTATTTTTCTCAAAGGTTAGAATTTGTTTTTGCTGTTTGAGGTATTTTAAAGTGCCCGCTTTTGCAATAATGCCACATAAATTTGCAGAAACATTTTCACTAAAACTTGATTGCAGCAGGCACATTTGTTTTTTTTTTCAATCTAAAAAGTAAAATCAAAACAAATTCTATTTTACTTAAATGTAAATAAAAACCACACAAATTCACACAAATCTAACCTTTCATTGAATAATAAGAATTAAAAAAGGGGGATATATCATTATGAAATAAAAGTTTTTCTATTATACACATTGGCCACAATTAACGGCACCCTTTTATTCAATACTTTTTGAAACCTCCATTTGCCAGTTTAACAGCTCTACGTTTTCTCCTATAATGCCTGATGAGGTTAGAAAACACCTGATAGGAGATTAGAGACCGTTTCTTTATCCAGAATCACTCCAGATCCTTTAGATTCACAGCTCCATGACGGTGCTTCTTCTCTTTAGTTCACCTCACTCATTTGTCATCTATAGGGTTCAGGTCAGAGGACTGGAATGGCCATAGCAGAAGCTTGATTTTGTGCTCAGTGACCCATTTTTGTGTTGTTTTTGAGGTTTGTGTTTGGATTATTGTACAGTTGGAAGATCCAAACATAGTCCATTATAACAGAGTCAGTCACTTATTGATTGTCTAAAAAAGATGTCCAGGACCTCCAGCAGAAATATAGGCTCACAACATCAAAAATACAGCAGTAGATTTCTTTGTACACATGGGGTACTTTTTATCCCTGTGTTCACAAACCCATCTTGAGTGTTTGCTGCTAAAAAGCCTTTTTTTTTGTTTCATTGGACCATAGAAGCCAGTACCATTTGAAGTTCCAGTCATGTCTGATAACTGAATATGCTGGAGTTTGTTTTTGGATGAGCTAGGATAATTTTTCTTGAAACCCTCTCAAACAACATGTGGTGATATAGAGGATGTTTGACAATTTTTTTAAAGGTTTTCTGACCCAGTGACTCAACAATTTTCTGCAATTCTCCAGCTGTGGTCCTTGGAGAGTCTTTAACCACTCAAACTCTCCTCCTCACCGTGTATTAGGACGATATAGACACACGTCCTCTTCCAGGCAGTTTCGTAACATTTTATGTTGATTGGAAATTCTTAATTATTGCCCTGATGGTGGAAATGGGAAATTTCTTTGTTCTGCCGAACACAAAGGAAGATATTTTGAAGAAAGTTTGTAACCAGGCTGTTTTGGGGCACCATTGACTTCCATAGTAGGAAAAACAAATACAATGGAAGTCAATGGTGCCCCAGAACTTCTCTGTATCCCATATTCTTCAGAATATCTTCCTTTGTGTTCAGCAGAACAAAGACATTCATACAGGTTTGGACCTACTTGAGGGTGAGTAAATGATGAAACAATTTTCATTTTTGGGTGAACTATTCCTTTAAGGGAATTGTGGTCTTTGTTTTCCCTCCCATTTATATTTCTTTGAAACAGGAAGCCATGTCTGGATAATGTCATTTTCATAATCACCCTGGAGTGCTCAAAATTGTGAATATGAATGGGAATATGCTTCAGAGATATTTTACTTAGAATTTCTAGGGGTGCCAATAATTGTGTCCAACATGTATTTGAGAAAAACATTTCTAAATATTTCCCCCCAATTATTTATTCTTAATATTCAATGAAGGTTAGATTTTTAAAATACAAGATCAAAAGGATTAACAATGCAGATTTTCACAGCCTTCTTTGATCATATTTACCAAGGGTGCTGATATTTTTGGCCATGACTGTATGAATGGTGTGCGTGTGTGTGAGAGAGAGCTAGAGAGAGAGTGTGTGTGTGTATGTCATGTGTTGTTCATCTGAAGTTTTATTTTCCAAATTTGAAGACCTGCCAAGGACCAGATATTTTTTTTGTTAAATGTCCTGATACAGAAAAACATGGAATTCAGTAGTGTCCTAACCTTTTCACATGACTGTATATACACAAGATATTTCACTAAAGCTTTTAGAAATCAAAACAAGCCTATTTAGTAAAATAATGGATTCATTTAGACTATACATATCAATAAGAACTTCTTTTACACTATAAAAATTCATATTTTTGGTTTGTATCAAGTTTTTAACAATGTTACAAGGCCCTAGATGCATTGTGCTCTGGTGTCATTGATCTGAATACAACTCGAATAAAAAGACTTTGATTAGAAATAGAGTGAAAGCTTTATTCAACAGAAACTAACGAAGAAAAGGCTAATTAGGTAAAATTATGGAAAAAGACACAATACTATGAAATCCTTCTTCGGCATTGGTTCTGTAGTCCAAAGTCTACTGGACAGTTTAAAAAAAAACAATGCCGTATATAAAAAAAACAAGACTTCAGATGATTCAGTAAAGTACTACAGCGCGATATTGTTGATACTTGTTACACTTCTAATGCTCAATGTGTGGGCTATACCAGCAGATGAAGTACTTTCAGCAAACATTAATATCCTTGAAGAACTAGGAAAAACGAGACTAAGAATAAAGTTAAATTGCATACAGTAATATCACTACTAGACAAAGGCTAAGGTGAATCTATATATTTATTCAGCTTACATTTACTGTCCATATGCACTAAACATTTGTTTAATTATTATTTTAGAGCAAGCAAAAGAACTGAAGATTTTGCATGAAAAAAAAAAGAGTTGACAAAGATCAAAATGTATGAACAAATTAATTTAATAATTTTTCTAAACTTTATAGCTCTACAGTACTGCTGTTTGTACAGAGCTTAAGTTACACTTTGGTATAATAATTCATTGTTTTATTCAGTATGGATGCATTAAACTTATCAAATGTTACAGTAAAGACATTATAATGTTACAAAATATTTCTATTCCATATAATATATATATATGCTGTTCTGTCCCTTTCTGTGTCCTTTGATTGATGTTCAGGAAATCAACCTTTCCAAGACAGGAAGTACAGCTGACCCTGCGCATCACCGCAAACAAATTCCTTGGGGTCACATGGGTTCACCTCCAGCACCTTGACAGGGCCTCCACACACAAACATGCCCACCTGTGAAATACAGAAAATGAGTAAGAAACAGAAAGCAGGTGAAATAAACACTGGTATACACACTGTGCATAAAAGCAAGAATAAAAACACCTGTTTCTTAGTTAGTCTGTCCCACAGTTTGACGGTTCTGTCATGAGACGCTGAGATGATGAGGCTCTCTGTAAGCCGCAGTACACTCACTTTGTCTGTGTGTGCCTACAGACCGGTCACACAAACAATTCATCAGAAACACATGACTGAATGAATGAAATATGATCAGGTCTATGAGAGAATATAAAGATACTTGCCGGTCTTCTTTGAGTCCAGGTGGACAGATTAGGAGGCTGATTGAACCACATGTTCCCTTTACTATCACCACACACAAAAAAGTCTGTAGAAAAAACAACAACAACAACAACATGACTTAAAACAACCAATTTGCAGTCAAGGGCAGTTCACATGATCAATAAAGGTTAATAGGTCACAGTTTTTTTTTCTAAATAGAACATTTTCTTTTTTATGGAATATCGAGTTATTATAAAGTACACAGCACTCTATCTTGAAAGAAATAGCCTAATATACCATAATAAAAAAAAAAAAAATACTTTCCATCAAGTAAAGTTTTCACAAAATAAGAATAAAGGTTCATTCAAATTATATATCAGTTATTGTATCAGTTTTAATACACTTAAAATAGTTTTCATAAAAAAAATAAGTATTCACATTTTTCCAAACATGCAGCAGAACACATCTGGGTCATGTTTGCATTTTCTACTGTCACTGGTGATAATTCTAACCTTGAAATCAGGATTAGGTATAAAATAATGCAAGTAAAACGACTTTAAATGAAACAAACAGTTATAAACTGGCTCAGAGAAAGATAAGATTAATGCATGTGTGGCAGTTTTACTGGTGATATTTGTCAGAAGCTAAAATGCTACAAAATGGCCATATTTTGTGAAAAAGTGTGACATGCTAGAGCAAAACAGGCAATATTTCTGGAATCAGTATTTCAGAACTAGTAAGAAACAATTATTTGATTTCAGCAATATGATGATATTTACCTGTGCACAACTGTATTATGACTAAACTATATTCTGACTAAATATTTAAAATTTATTTAAAGTGGTCATATGACATTGCTAAAATGAACATTATTTGGTGTAATGCAATGCATTTATGCAGTTTAAGGTTAACTTTTCCACATACTGTACATTATTGTTTCTCCTTTATGCTCCGCCTTTCTGAAACGCGTTTTTACAAAGCTCATCATTCTGAGAAGTACTCATCATTCTCAAGCATGAGAAGGAAATGTTACGCCCTTCGCCATATTGTGATGCCGTGTCCCGGTGCAACGACACAAAAAACAATAAAACATCTGCATCCAGTGAGGGTCGTAATTACTGATTATAATGACTTATTCTGTATTTTTATGTGTCACATTTCATCGCGGCGCTTAAACATTACCATGTCTGCATTTGTGATCGGAGAAACAACAAGCACTACTCTACACTGCTGAAAACTCATGTTTGAATCGTCAGTAGCAGAAACGTACTTACAGGCTGTGAGTTAGAAGCGTCAGACTGTCCTTGCAAAGTTTGAATTGCCCCACTTTATAGAAACAGCCTTTGTGCAAGCCAGCATTGTAGGCTACTCTCCCAGAATCAGGAAACAGCCCTCCGTAAAATGTGCTGCACACACTCGAATATTTGGTTTGAACTGTTCTTCAACAGTGTTGTAAATACAACTTAACCACTGATTGAATAATAGTTCCACCTTCTTTCCTTGCTTATACGTTTGGGCGGTGTTTTACAAATATTCAGGGATCTTATCTATGCACAAACAGCTTGTAACACTCCAAAGAGAAATCAAAACTTTAAAATCGCATCATATGACCTCTTTAAGCTTAATATTGTTCATAGAGGAAAAAAAGATACAAGTGTACTTAATTCTCATGTTTTTTAGATGTCCTGACAAATCAATTCTATAATTCAGTACATTAAAACAGGTGTACCGTTCTGCACTGCTGCAGCTGTGATCCAGGTGCTAATCTGAGACGCCTTCTGGATTGCAATTTGCCTCTCCCTCCGCTGTTCCTCACTCAGCTTCTCCTGCTGCTGCTGCTCCTCCTGGTGTTCCTTCTCCTCCTGCTGCTGCTTTTCCTCCTCCTCCTGGTGTTCCTTCTCCTCCTGCTGCTTTTCCTCCTCCTGCTGTTCCTCATGCTGCTGCTGCTTCTCTTCCTCCTCCTCGTCCATTTTCTCATCTCTTTCCTCATCTTCCTCCAAGTAATCCGGCCTATAGCCCACTGCATCTTCACAAAAGGCTATGTCAGACCCACTTGTATTCACAGACAACTGGAAAACATAATTTCAGATTATTATAACAGTTTTCACAGTCAATGTCAATATCACGCAATAATGACAGATGATGAACTTACAATGAGGCCAATGTACAGAACGCCTTGTTTCTGACCAAACAGCCAAAAACTCTTGCTATCATTCGCCATCACACCGAGAGGACGTACCTCATGATGCCAGCTACAATGAAACACACATAACACTGTATACATTTACTACGTAATGTTATTATTTAATATGCACTTGCCACCTTGCATGGAAAATGCTTAACAGAGGAGTGGCGGACAGCTTTTATTTGTATAAAAAAATATGCTTATTTACTGATAAACATCTTTGATATTGTCTTTAGTAGAGTCCACATCAATGATATTTCCATCCGTACATACTCCAAACAGATAGCCACAGTAGAACAAAAAGCTCACAGGAGACTTCACTTTGTATGAAGACACCTTATCGAGCCTGTAACAAAATAAAATAACTGATAATTAGCAGATATTATAAATCTATAATATTTTGTTTAAATAAATGTAAAATAAAACACCAAAGAAAATCAATCGTTTTACATTTTAGTGAAATTTAAAGTGAATTTAGAACATTATGACAACATTAAAATAGATATTCATTTAAAGATTAATTAGATTACATTTAACAATATAAAAAAATTATAAATAAATTGTAATAATAAATTATTAGAGATTTTAAGATTAAGTTAATCCTAAAGTGATCAAATCCAAAAATCCCATAATAAATCTTATTATTAAATAAATAACATTAATATGCTTGTAATAACACTGCTGAAATTAAATGCATTTTCAAGGGCAGGCATATATATATATATATAAATTACTAAATATATATAATATATAATTACTAATGTGTGTTTGTATATATATACACACAAACACACATTATTGGTTTAAAATGGCACAATTTGGGCCCAAGTTTGCAGAACTGAAGTATGGAAGTGAAAAAGAGTTAAAGGTCATTACCCCACAATGCACTTCTTGGTGTCCTGCTCCATCTTCCAGATACATACAGAGCAATCGCTGCAACTCACCGCCAGCTCATTGTCCGGCATCCCAGTGACTGCACATAAGCTGCCATCACTGACCTTCAAAACACAGAGCCGTTTACTCTGACCTTTCCAACTGAAAGAGTGTAAAGAGCACTCACACTGTACAACCCGAATTCTGGAAATGTTTTTTTTTTTTAAATAAAATTACAACTAAAAGACTTTCAAATCACATGAGCCAATATTTTATTCACAATATAACATAGAAAATAACAAATGTTTAAACAGAGAAATTGACACTTTTATCCACTAAATGAGCTCATTTCAAATTTTATGCCTGCTACAGGTCTCAAAAAAGATGCCACGGGGCAAAACATTTTTGAAAGATTCAGCTGGGAGAACATCTAGCAGCTAATTAAGTTAATTGACATCATGTCTGTAACATTATTAGTTATAAAAGGGATCTCTTAGAGAGGCAGAGTCTTTCAAAAGTAAAGATGGGCAGAGGCTCTCCAATCTTTGAAAGAGTGCGTAAAAAGATTGAGGAATACTTTAAAACAACGTTCCTCAATGTAAAATTGCAAAGGCTTTGCAAATCTCATCATTTACAGTGCATAACATCATCAAAAGATTCAGAGAAACTGGAGAAATGTCTGTGCGTAAGGGACAAGGCTGAAGACCTTTGTTGAATGCCAGTGGTCTTCAGGCCCTCAGACGACACTCATCGGCATGATTCTGTCATTGACATTACTAAACGAGCCCAGGAATACTTCCAGAAACCACTGTCAGTAAACTCAATCCGCCATGCCATCTGCAGATGCCAAGCTCTATCATGCAAAAAAGGAAGCCATATGTGAACATGGTCCAGAAGCGCCATCATGTCCTGTGGGTCAAGGCTCATTTAAAATGGACTGTTTCAAATTGGAAAAGTTTTCTATGGTCAGACGAGTCCAAATTTGACAGTCTTGTTGGAAATCTTGGACACCGTGTCCTCTGGGCTGAAGAGGGATGAGACCTTCCAGCATGTTATCAGCATTCAGTTCAAAAGCCAGCATCTCTGATGGTATGGGGTGCATAAGTGCATACAGTATGGGCAACTTGCGTGTTTTGGATGCATTTTGTGCATAAAATTGTAAAATTTCTCAGTTTAAACATGTGTTATGTTCTCTATGTTCTATTGTGAATAAAATATTAGCACAAATGTGATTTGAATGTCTTTTAGTTTTCATTTTTTTCAAATAAAAAAAATGTCCCTACCTTTCCAGAATTCGGATTGTATTTTTAATAACCAATTAACAAATAATAAAGATATTTCTCAACCCATGATTACCTTCTTCCAGTAAACCATTGAATTTTGATGCCATATCTCTAATCTGCCTGTGTCATAACCACACACCATGAGATCATCAGTACCCAGGAAGCACACAGCTCTGACACTGCCCTTCTGGCAGCGAGGGGTTTCTGTGGATTAATGTATATAAAAAGGTTTATAGGTTATTAATCCCAAACAAATGCTTTATTTGGATGCACAGCGGTAGTTTAACAAAAATAAATTGACAAAAAAATGTTATTATGATTTTATGACCATTTTGCTGTACCCATTGCTGTGGTGACGCTCCATGACCTGAGGGAACGATCCACGGAGACAGTGAGGAACTCCAGCAGTCCGGCCTCCTTGCACACTAAAGACTGGATTTCTGCACTGTGACCGTGCAGAGTGTTATGATGCTGTACCTATGAAAACATTTTTTGAGAATACAAAAAATAAAACAATATGAATTAAAAGTATATATTTAAAAATGTATGTAATTAAACTATTAATGCAAAACATTGAGTTTTTACCTGCAGTGGATGCCACAGTTTAACAGTTCCATCTTCTGATGCTGAAGCTACCAGTAAGTCTTCTGGTTTTAAATTATTTTCCAGATCTGTGTGCAAAACACGGGTTTGATTCATTTTTTCTGTATAAGCAAGACACATATCTATATTTACAAATCAATTAGCTGTTTGTGTGTAGAATTCAACCTTACCTGGCTGAGAGACAACAGTGCAGTGATGGAGACATGACTTATGGGCCTGGATCCTGGTGATTTCTACCCCTGATTCCCACTTCCAAACCATCAGCAGTCCATCTGTAGAGCCTGCCATTACATGATCCTCCTAAAGACATTAAAAAGCACAAATATTAACAGGTTCCACTTTTGTATGTCTTCGCAACATGGCACAACTGTCTTACCCAACAGCACAATGTGCTCAGAGATGAACTAGAGAGGATCTCTCTCAGCAAACGTCCTGTCTGAGTATCCCACATCCGCAGCTTACAGTCACTAGAACAGCTGAGCTGAGGTGTGAGAGCGGTTTTGTTTTCGGTTAGAGACACATAAAGTCAGATGTTGATGAAATTAACTTAAGAGCACTTTGTAAATGTCTTTTTCACCACAGCAGATGGTGTCCAGGCACATCCTGTAATCCAGTCTCCATGGCAATTAGAAATGGATTGGGAAAGAACTGGAGGAGAAGCGTTTACCTTCCATATCATCAAAGCCTATTAGAAAAGATTGTGATTAAATTGAGTGTGACAGAAATGTTGTATTCTCTTACATTTCTTCCAGTAATAGATGTTGAGTGGAGCAAGTACCTGATCTTTCCCTCCTGACAGCAACTCTTTCCCATCAGGACTGAAGGCAAGGCATGTGACTCCTCCATTGTGACCTCTCAGAATACACATCTCTTTAGGGTCAATCCAGGGCTTAGAAGTCAAATTATTCTTCAACCACAGAGCTATAGTGAAGTCATCTAAAACAAAATGACATTTTCAATAAGACATTAAAAAAATAATGCATTTAGCAGATATTTTTTTTTAAGGGCACCTTTACAAAATGTAATATTGGCCTTGGGTGTCCCCAGAATGTGTCTGTGAAGTTTGAGCTCAAAATACTCCACAAATCATTTATTATATTATTATACAGATGTTGGGAGTAAAGACTCTTATATTCAGTTTTACATCCAAACACAGAACACTAAGATTGCTCAAGAGACATTGTTGACATTACAGCTGCTAAAGCATGCAGAAAACACAGAACAGCGTACAAACAAACACAACTGGCTGAGGGCGGAAACTACAGTAATACAGGAGCCTAAACAATGTGATGTCATATTGCTTTGAGAATCAAAACGGCATATCTAATGAGACTGATTTGGTTTAATGGGGATTCAAAAATGAGGAGCGGGTGGATTTTTATCATTGTAGGGTGGTTGTGTTCACACATTGCCAGCACATATTTATGTCCAAACACTATGTAAAAGTGGATTTTGCATAAAAATAGGTCTTTATAAATATAATAAATTGACAGATATATAATACAAATATTGAACTAAACCTAAACCAAAAACAAAATATTCAATATGGACTGAAATCAATCAACAAAATATTTTGTGTACACTGACCAGACGCAGAAGCCATGAAGGTGGAGTTTTGAGCCAGGGCGAGAATAGGTCCCTTCTGCACACCAAAAGATCCCATCAACACAAGGTTTTCTGGATTTTCTCCTTGTCTTTCCCAGACCCTGAGATGGTGATCCATGCCCCCCGACAGCAGCAGCTCAGTTCCTTCGGCCTCCATCCACATGAGACAGAGCATGGACACCGGGAGGTCTTCACTGGACCAAACCTTCTCTCCTACAGCACAAGGCATTTTGGGATGAGTTCTGCTACTGCTCTAAAATTATTTTATACAGTTGTAAAGCTGAACATTATTCCGTTTGTTATGGTTATGAAGAAGGAGTTTGAGAACGTGAGCCCTGAGTATATCTTGAAATAGGATGACATGAGCATGTTTTGTAAATGCTGGATGTAAATGTTTAGATACCTGATTTCAAATTGAACATTTTGATACCACCTCCATGGTAACCCACAGCAGCGCATCCACCGGCTACAGCCACACACAGAGCATTAGCTTCATCTTCATTTCCACGTCTGGTGTGCTTTTTCTGTTGCAATGTTGGTGTCTGCAAATGATGATTAATTCATGTCATCTTTAAGGTGCTCAAATAAAATTACTCAGATGCCCTGAAAGAAACATCAGTGCTTGCAAGGCACCAAAAGAATATTGTTGATGTTTTAAAAAAGCTTAAGCTTTGGTTCTGAAAAAATATAAAAATCAGAGCTGTCTGTTTAAAGAGTGCTGTAGTTGGTTTATGTAAGAACACCAATCACAACCAATATGAAAATATTAAGTTAAAAAAAGTTTATACCAAAATATTATATATAATATTACTGGGGCTGTCAATTCAGAAGGAATTATATTTTGTATGATTTAATATTTAAAGTACCTTAATTAAAGCTACTAAATTTCCCACTAAATAACAAAGTTAAATTAACAGGCCTAAATATCACATAAACATGTACAAGTTTACAAAGACCAACAGAGGTAAAGGTCTTTTATAAAAAATGACTGTTTTGGAGTTTTTAAGTCAAATTGTTCAGGCTGAATTTATTATAGAATTTAATATTCATAAGTAGGATAAGCACTGAAAAAAATGAAATGAATAGCAATTTTAATGCAAGAACGTGAAAGTACCTTTTCTTCTCCCAGTACAGCGACAGTTTGCCCAAGACCACCAGACCATACATGAACCTAGACAAGAAAAAAATACTCAATCAATACGTGTGTTTAGAGTGTTGTAGGATTCATGGCAGAGTGATTCACTGTAACAAAATCTAACAACTGAAGACTATTAGATCATATTCCTCACCACACTGTCATGTCCAGCACTCAGCAAGAGTTTTCCTCCCTGCAGGAAGTTTAGTGACTGTGTGGAGCCGCGGTGAGCAAGATAACTGCCCACACAAGCAGCTGCTGTCACTGACCAGAGCCGCACTTCTCCTGACAGACAGCCTGAGCACAACATGGAGGAGCAGGGAGAGAAAGACAGACTCCGCACCGAACTCTGATGACCTAACAGAGTCTAAATAGAAGAAAGAGTTGGGAGAGAAATTAGTTTGTATATAAGGCATAATAAAGTATCTTTAGAGTCATTCCCCACCGTAACATTTTTCTGTTCAAGCCAGTTCCACAAACGAACGGCTCCATCCCAGCATCCCACTGCCACGAGCTGACCCTCGAGGTCAAAGTTCACACAGTTCAGGGGGGAGGGATTCGTGAGAGAGGCCACTTCTGTGCTCTTCTGTGCTGACCACACCTGAGTACAGCCACATCAATGATGAATACTTCAAAACAGTGTAGTTCAGACTTAAATTTAGTTTTTTATTCTTGGTTTTACCTTCAAGTTTAAGTCTAGTGAGACCGTAGCAAATAGTTTTTTGTCTGGACTGACATCACATCCTGTGATCTTGTTGGAGTGAGCATTCACGTGGCTAGTTCTTAAAGTGATGTAATATTTTCACAGGTTAGTCATCTTTGATTCCTGTTTATTTATTTTTTTGTTAATTACATTGAACATTTGAGTCAAAAGAAATTACCTGCAACCACTCGCAACATCCCAGACCTCCACCTGCCCATCAAATGAGGTTGTTGCCAGAAGCTCGTCCCCAAGGAAGATGCAACCGGAGATGCCATCACCACTGCTCATCAATGACTTCACTTCCTGTTTGTAAAAAATAATAATAAAAAAAAGGTTATGCACATTGCATTATTTAAAAATAGCAGTTTTCCCTTGTATATGCTTAACTGTCACCTGTCCAGTCTCTGTATGCAGGAGGTGAATTGTTCCCTCTCCGGTCCCCACCGCTACAAGTTTTCCATCAGGACTCACCACCACACAACTCGGCTCAGAGTGAAAGGTATAAACCAGCTTACTGAGCAGAAGAAAATTTTTTAAACAAAAAATTATTGGTGAACTACCTTTATACACATAGTGCGCATTCATACATTTATGCAGAAACTGGTGTCCATGAAATCTGAAACTGCATTATTAAATTAAATCCAATTCAAAATTTAAATTAGAGCTAATAAAAAATGAAATCTGTAAATAAACTTAAAGGTGCCATAGAATGCATTTATAGAATATTTTTAATTGCTCTCTTATATCTACATAGAAGGTATGTGGCTTAGGTAAGGGCAAAAAGTCTCCAGAAACATGTAAATTTACAACCCTAGGATTTCGCCCAGAATGAAACTGTCTGCTATCGGCTTATTTGGAAGGGCCATGAATAATAATGTTGAGCTCTGCTCTGATTGGCTGTTTCACAGTGTGGCTCAATGTTGAGCTCTGCTCTGATTGGCTGTTTCACAGTGCTCATTTCAGTAGCTCACAGGAAGGAAACACAGGGAAAATATATATTTCAATACTTTCTTGCGCAGTTATATCGTTGGGTAATTATACTGTAAATAAAATGCGGGCATCAAGGAGCCGCTATTAATATGCTGGGCATTGAAACTGCTTTCAAATGCACGATCGCATTTTACTTTCACTTTCGAGATCGCACGAACCGTTTATACTATGGAGCGGCAGTATTTACCACACATTTCACAAGATCAGATGCTTATCAGTAGTGCTTGGGATCTATAAATCATTCGCAATCTTCCTCAGTCATCTCTCTTACTCTGTTTATGTGGTAAGTTAAATATTATGTACTGTAACAGGCTACAGCTAACAAGGAGCTAACCATGTCCCTCTAGTGGCTCGTATTATTTTATTAGAACGCGTTATTTGCTTTCCGTGCCTTTCTGAATACAGACACCAACCCATCCCTGCACTTCACATCCCCTGCACAGCCTGGAACATTACATTTATTTCCATGATCTGCCATTTTCGCTGTTGTCCTCTTTGTTTCTTCACAATACTTGCAGAACTTCTGATGATTTGGCTGGCCAAGAACATGGGTTGGTATACGTTATGCAAATGTTGGGGGTGTAACTATTAGTGACCCCAACTGTTACGTCAAAGTCGGTGTTATGTTCTGATTCGCCTGTTTTTCAGTGGATTTTTTTATTCACGAGATTTACATAATGAGGAGAAAACGTTTGTTTGAGGCTCACTGTATGTCATTTCCATGTACAGAACTGTTATTATTCAACTATGCAAAGGTAAAGACAGTTTTCCATTCTATGGCACCTTTACGGTTTTGGAGTTTTTAAAAATTAAAATGGTGTTTAAGAAACCATCTTACCACCTTAAATTCTAAATAGCATAAACACCCATCATTAGATAGCTAAAACAGTATTTCTGCAGGTCTGTCCCTATTAACCTGGACTTATAAATGACTATTTAAACTCAGAATATGAGCATAATATGCCATTATTAAGAACCATTAATAATACCTGACTTCTTTTTGTGCTGCATCTGTGTAGTTTAGCCATTTTACAGCATGCACTCCTCCATTTCTCGTCATGCTTTCTGCCCACATATGGGCAGAGCTGTCCCAAGGTTCATTAAGAGCTGTTTGTACAAAGAGAGCAGGCCACTGGGAGAAGAGAAGGCTGTGGCGCTTCAGAAAACTGAGACAGTCCTCAAAATCCTTCATGTTATCTGAATAACAAACATGACATTTACCACAAAATTTTTTCATTTGTACATGTTTGTGATATTGAGGCCTGTTATCACATTCACACTCATTAAGGACACATTATGATCATAAATCTATTTTGAGTATACAAGTCCCTATAGTTGGATTTTTATAAGCATACAATATTTTAAAAGTAAAATACCTGTTGATGTTTTGGATCTCAGCTGATGAGTCTCATATTTTTGGGCTAAATGAATAAAAGAAAAAACAATCAATATGGTAACCTGTGATCTATGAAGAAAAAGACACGTACAACTAAAAGAACACAAGCTTTAGGGCTCTCTTACCAAACAAAATGTAGGTCTGCAGAAGTTGATGAATAAGTCCATGCCGCACATTAGCATAGAGGAAGTAGTAACTGGACAGCAGAAAACACAAAGGCTCCCACTGATTACTGCCCATCTGAGCACAGAGAGAGAATTTAGTAACCTCACATTGCTCACTGAAGCTGAACGCTCAAAGAAGAGAGCACAGGACACTGACCAGGTGCGCAGGGAGTTGAGACAGAATATCAGCGTCAGAGTGAAGAAATGTGTCCTTCCCCTGAGGATTTGACTGCACCCAAAGGTGAGCTTGGAAAAAAGTTGCATCAAATAAAATATATAAAAACATACATTACCTTTTTAAAAGCTCAGAGTCAGTAAAATTGTTTGAAAGAAGAGTCTGCATTTATTTGATCAAAAATACAGTAACAAAATTATTGTGAGGTCTTGTTTAATAAAATCTGTTTTCTATTTTACAATATTTTAAAATGTAATTTATTCCTGTGATGGCAAAGCATTTTTTTATCAGCTTTTACTCCAGTCTTCTGTGTCACATTATCTTTCAGAAATTATTCTAATATGCTGATTTGATGCTCAAGAAACATAATTATTTGATAGAAAGTTTAAAAGATTAGCAGTTATTTAAAATTAAAAGTCGTTTGTGACAGTATAAAAGTCTCAATTTTATAAATCCTTACTGCATAAAAGTATTAGTTTTAATTTAAAAAATCTTACTGAACCCAAAAATAATATAGGTATATTATAAAATATAGTGTATGTATAAAACACATATTGTGTGTCATGATTTACATAGATCTTTTTTTTTACCTGCAATTATCAGATGACTTCTGGTTCTACTCTCCTCAGTAGACAGATACAGATGTTCAAAGGCTGACTTCACCTCTGGATGGGTCAAAATCAGGAGGTCATCCGAGTCCTGACCATGGGACGGTCCAATTAGGCTGCATTAGAAGAATGACCAAATAATTATCCCTTGTCAAAAACAGTAGATACTCCTTAAGTCTATAATATAGACTAGATATATTATATTTCACCGGGCTGTACCTGTGCAAAGTGTGTGCCAGCTGAGAGAATATTGCCATGGGAACACGGCTCTCTGGATGCCTGGCTATATGGAGAAGTTCCTGCCATGTCACCAGACCACCTCTGGAGTTTAAATCATTGCACATGTTCAGTACAGCGTAGAGAGAACTCTCCCGCAGTCCTGTAAAAACAGATTAGTGATTAGAGAAATATTTGTTTTCAATACATTAAATTACAAATAAATAAATAAAGAAAATGCTTTGCTCCATGCATGAGAACTCATTTTAAAATTAAAATAATATTTTAAACTTTTGGATTCTGTGTGAAGATTATTTAATATATACAATTACACCATTACTACATAAACTATATAAGATCACAGAATTCAATATAGTTTAAGCTTTAGCTTTATGTTGATGGAATATTTAATGTAATATTTGATAAAACCCCTAAAATATTCCCAGATTCAAACTTTTTAAAAACAAATAAATGTAATTACTATTATTATTTCTGAACGGTTACATATTCAATTCATGCTCATACATTCAATTAAAGTTGGGGTCAGATTGACCATTATTTGGCCAATTTTGCATTCAAAATCCAGCCATATCAGTTAAATCTACACAACTGATAACTCTGCATGAGGGCAAAAGATTTCCACATGCAGATTTTGTGCTCAAGGTTCAAGTTGGTCATGTGAATTTGCCACGCTGACAAACAGAAAGCTGCTTGGTTTGAAGTTGACTTCTGGGTGCCTTATGCATCATACATTACTACACTACTGATAGTAGAGAGCGGACCGTTTTTGCCAATGAAACAATACTGAAATTGAATTAATGCGATTGCGCCTTAAGATGTAAATTGAGCTATAGGTCAAGTCCTATGGTGTGATACTGAATCATGCTTTCTGGATAATTTATAATGTAATTAACATGATATATTACGAATTCAATGCTTTATTAATATTATTATTTGATACTAATCACCGTATTTCCCATTTAAGAGAGAAGGGTTAGATAATTGAATGGGACAGACCCACCCTGGACCCTGGAATTAGCCAAACATATACTATGTCTTGTACCGGTGGAGCTGATGGCAAGAGTAGCGAATGCCCATCCCAGTCCTGCTCTGCAGTATTGATCCTGCAGCCTCAGCAGACTGTGCTGCACCAGCTCACCAAGAGACTGAGGAAGAGACTGCAGGCTGTCCTTCATCTAAACGACAAATTCCATCATCAATATGATGTTAAACTTCACATTTAATTAACAAAATAACTTAAGGTGGATCACTAAAGAACACATTGTAAAACGATATTCTTTAACAATCATTTACCTTCTCAAAAGAGGCATAATTCTTAAGCTCCTCACAGGCCAAACGGAGGTAGAGTGGACTCACAGAGCCTTTCTTCATCAGCAGTGTCTGAAGCTACAGGGGAACACAATGATACATTTACTAGATATGCAAAAGTTGTACATGTTTTATTATATTACTTCAACAGCAATAGGGAAGTTCACCTGGTTATTGAAAGCAGAATCGCTCAGTTTCTTTCCAAACTCAACAAGCTGCTTCTGCACAATCTCCTTCTTGTCAGGTAAAGATAATTGCCCCAGTGGAAATGACACGGTACCTTTCCTTTTGCTAACAGTGTTTTGTAGAGATGATTCTGAAGAAACACTCAGCACTAAACAGACACCCTGAGAGGACAACAAACACAGTGACAGTTTGATGAGAAGGTTTCATCATTTTAACTTCACTTATTTACAGTAAGTGTGCATGCATGCTCCTCTCTCTTACTTTAGGGATGTGCTGTGGGATCCATTCTGACACCCTTTGACCTCGACCGTCATGGACACGGTCCGCCCCATCAACAAGCAATGCCAGTGGCTCTTTGTTCTGGCCATTTAAGTTCAAGTGGAACTCAGACAACAGGTCTCTGTAGTGAAACAAGACAATGTTTCTAAAACAAGTTTTCTGAAATGACGATTCATGTTACATCAGATACTTCCTTACTTATAAGATGTGTTTGGAGGTAATTCCACATCATCTTTTCTTTTCCTCAGCCATTGAACAAGACAGCGAAGAAGCTGCACAATACTGCAAGCCGACTGGCTAGCATCCGTGGAGTAGGATATGACATCACTCAAAGGGGCTTTACTGTTTTTGACAGAGGTTTTGAGCGCCTGGGACAGGGCGGCCTTAATAAAACAGAACACACACATATTAACAGATCAAACACTGGCATTAATATATCAAGAACAATGGTTATTCATATAATGTAAAGTTACCATGAACACAGTTTTGCCCTCTCCAGGATTTCCCTCAACCATCAGAATTCCTCCTTTTTGCTGACATTCTTGAACTTTTTCTGTCGCCATAGAAATAAGCTTTGCCCTGCCGTGAAACTGCCACTGTTGGGCATCCTGATGCACTTCTTGTTCCTTAATCTCCGAGTCCACATCTTCATCCGTCTCCTACAAAACAAGAAAAGCAATTTTAGTGATGAAGAAAAATCAATCTACTAATTATAAGGAAATGTAAAAGAGGGGGTGTATAAGGGTCCATATGTCAAGAAAAATATCAAATCAATTATGAAATGTGCAAACATGATGCATAGATTATCACTAAAATAAAAAACATTTAGTAAAAACAGAGAACATTTAATAATCAAATAGAATATATATATTATATAATAATAGAATATAAATATTATCTACTGCCCTAGGTTTCATTTTCCAATTAGGCCAGAAGGCGGGACCTAATCTGTTGTCTGTCAGATTTTTGAGACACTGTCATTGGCCAAGGCTGACAGATTTCGGAATATGTAGATTGCAGAATATCCCCATTCCATTATTATAAATTGTATACAAGTATAACAAAATATAATTGAGTACTGAATAAAAATAAATATGTCAGTTGAGTCATTTTTTGATCAAACTGCAGACTCATATTTTTATCCACATCATCCTTATTCATTGTTTAATTGATTTATATTTCAACTGATGTATTGATATTTCAAGTGATTGAGTGGCCCCCAAAAAGTGTAACATATGAAAACAGTTCTGTTCATGTGTTTTGTTTATAGTCTGACCTCCACAAAGAGCGGCTGTATGGCTTCCCAGATATCCTCCAGCGCCGCCTTCCCAAAATCCTCCAGGCCTTTCAGATAGGGCTTTCCATCCACCACCCCACCCCATTCACAGGGGTAACTAAGAGAATATGAAGCAGTGCAAAAATAAATACATAAACACTCAATATACTGACAAAACCAATATACGGAACTCACTTTTCTGTCACTTTGAAGTCATTGTTCTGGATCCATGTTTTCAAGCTGTTCATTTTAGCTTCAGCTTCTTTGGATTCTGCCACAAAGTCTGTCCTCCATGCCACTGGCACTGAACTAAACACAAACACACAAAATATACATGATATGACATACTGCATCTACTGTAAATCACAAAACCTCAAAAACATCAGCTTGCAGATATTGTGTTTTACATTATTTAATTCCTAGGCTGCCGACTGTCAACTCCAAAATGAATCCAGTCAGCAGATAAATAATAAATGTATGTATACCTGGCAAGACGAGGCGATCTGAAGTAGAAGAACATGTGGCTCTGGGCAGAGTCTGGATACAGAGCTTGAAACTGTCGAATCTCCATTTCAGTGATGGATAACCCATCAGGTTCAGAGTTCAGCTGGCAGAGTGAAGAATGGAAACAATTCATGAAACTTCAGGACAAGGATCAACAGGACAATAAATATCCTGTATCAAGAAACACTTCTTATTAAACTCAACTTTTGCTGCTTAATATTTTTGTGGAAACCATGTTTTTTTTAAAGAATCTATGTTGTGTAGAAAGTTAAAAAAGGAGTTATATGTTATAAATATCTTTACTCTCACTTTTGATCAATATAATGCATTCTTGCTTAATCAAAGTATTAATGTCTTTAAATAATAATAATAATAATTTCAAAGCCCCAAACTTCTAAACAGTAGCATACTTTTTATTTTTTAATTTGCCTCTCTTATTTAGCTTGCCACTTTCTTGTCAGCATTGACTCTGGTTAACATTAAACTCATGCAGCAAGACTGTACGTGATTAATAATAAATCACCTGGATCACACTTCTGCTAAAAGCATCTATCAGACAAATAAATCTAATTACCCAGCTGTATTGAGGAAGCTCGGGTAGGGTGGGGCGGGGCGGCACAAGGCCGTATCGCTCTCCCAGAATCCCGAGCAGCAGCTGGCTGCGGCAGACCTCTGACAGACAGAGCTCCACAGCACGGTTAGACTCCTCCTCGGTGACGCCCCAGCGCAGCTCCACTTCCTGCAGGTGGAGGTAGTGTGGAGCGGCTCGTCTCCTGAGCTCAGGAAACACGCTACGCACAAGAACATCCCTCTCTGCATGCATGTCCCTGAACGTAGAAGATATGAACACTCGCACACTCTTCCATCTATGAAAACAGAGAAAAGAGAATTGATGAAGAAACTTAAAGTTACTTTTAAAAGTAATGCATTACAATAGTGTGTTACTCTCTAAGAAAGTAACTAATTGCGTTACTTATCTTTTATATAAAGCAATACCTACTTTTGCATTACTTTTTGTCATCTGGCCTGCTTGTTTGTTTTTAATATCAGAAATTCTATTTTTGGCACATGTAAAAGTCCTTTCAAATCAAAAGTGAAATGAACAAGCCTCAGGCTGGAAGGAATTAAATACATAAGGATTTTTGTGTTAACGTTTATGTATTATAGATATGCATAATATTCTGAGTTTTCTTTTCACTGTTTGTATTAATTGAGGAATACTGAACATGTTTTGGTGCAAGTGATATGAATAAATGCATGTTTACATTTAGTCTAGAATGTTATGTTATGTCATGTTTACACAGCACACACACACAACACCTCTGCACTTACTCTTTATTTCTCTCAACATAGGGACAGGAGAGTTGTCAGTCAATAAATGGGAAAACAAAGTAACTGTATTTTGTTGTAAAAAAAACGAAACTACTTTAGTAACTACTAGAAAAAAGTAATCTGATTATGTAACTAGCGTTACCCAAACAATGGTTTCCAATGTACAAATGAACTGTCTGGTCTCTACTGGAATATATGCTGGACCACAACCACCCAACATAAAGTGATTGATGAACATTTTCTATAATACAAGTCAAATATGGATTTTTTAATGGTTATACTTTAACTTTGGTGTTGCCGGCAGTGAGATGACATCAGCAGCTCTCTCAGGTTCAGTTTTGTGCCCCTGTGGTGGCGGGATATTATAGACTCTGTCCATGTGCTCCACATGCTGCAGCATCCTCGAGGAGCCTCTCTCTGAGACAAACCTATAATCATAGAACAAATATAAATGAACAACTGAATCTCAAGCCACTGTCTAAGAATAGATTCAGAAGTAAAGTAGTAAGAATAAAATACATTGTTGTTTACTAACTTTACTAATATAACAATAAATACTGTAGCTACAAACATAAACAATTCCAGATGGAAAAAAAAATGATCACAGTTTCCAAAAAAAAAAAATATTAAGCAGCACTGTTTTCAGCACTGATAAAAATAATTAGAAGATTATTTTCTTGAGCACCAAATCAGCATATTAGAATGATTTCTGATGTATCCCGTGACACTGAAGACTGGAGTAATGGCTGCTGAAAATTCAGACTTGTCAAAGGAATGTTACATTTTAAATAATTAAAAAAGTTACTATGTGCTAATATTTCATAATATCACTGTTTTGACTATTTAATTGGAGCCTTTGTGAGCATAGTAAATATTTGGTAGATCCTACACTAGCTCTTACTGACAACTCCATGCTTTTTCACAAGAAAGAACATATTAGTACGATATAACATTCATCTAAATATCTTACTTCAGGATCTGCTCACTAAACCCCCAAAGCTCTACAGTGTTGGAGCTCAGTTTGTACTTCAAATTTGTATTTGGAGACCTGTTCAAAACAAACAATAAAAGATGTATTTGCAATTACAGTAATTTGTGTCACATTTCTGCTCCAAGTAGCAGACATTTTAATGAAAACACGTAAAATTAAAATTTACATTTTTCAAATGGAGATTGAACAAGTTTCACAAAACGTACATTTGTCCAAGCAGCACATCTATCACAACAGCATCCCGGTTGATATCTTGCCGATATTCATTGATATCCGCCATTAAATAACTGCATGTGTATTTTTCAAACACAACTATACGATCCAGCTGTGGAGGGAGATGTTATAACAGACATGTCATGTGCAAAATAATTGTAATTAATTCTGGAATAATCATATATACAAATACCTTTGTCTTCTCATCAGTTAACTTGGTGAACAGTGTTGCAGGAGACATAAATTCAGATTGTACATTGTCATCATTGAAATCCTGAGAGAAAGAGGGACAGCGAGAGACAAAGATAATCCAACAAAAAAGGAGTGTATGTACTTAAGAATATCAAAAAGCATTATTGTACGAGATTGGATATGTAACTTTACATGCTTATTTACACTCTTTTAACACTTTTTCCACTCATTTAGATTAAAACACTAATAATTTAATATCACAGTTAAAACCAATCTTTAATGAATCTCAAAATTAATAATAATTTTAATTCTGTACATTAAAATGACATGATGCCTAACTTCACTTATAGAATTTAAAATGACTGATTTTATCTTTAGTTTAATCTATTCATAGTGTTTTTGTATTATTGTTTCATTGTATTTGTTGTTTTAATGTTTTATTTTAATGTAACTTTATTTTATTAAATAGAAAAGAAAACGTGAAAAAGGGCTGCTTGTAAATTATTGTATATTCACATTAAAAGGGAAATACTTACCTCCACTTGCTTCATTGCTTGTTTCACATTATCAAAAATTATGTCAGCCTTCACTTTGACCTCCTGGAGACCTTCGTGTCTGTGTAGCATGACTCGGGAATCTTCGCTACAGTAGTTAATCATCATGCATAAGAGCATTGCAGCTTCCTGTACCTGTAGAACATAGTTCACAATAGGTTACATTTATACAAGAAGCCTAATTTATAAAATGTAACAAAATTATAAATCCACAGTAACTGAGTGAAAAACATAAAAGCAAAACCGTATTGTACTGGTAATTGAAACAATAAGATGCTCATATATCTGACCGATGCTGAGAGTTTGTTTTCGTCAATGTCTTTGGTGCTTTCAGGGGGCAAGCAGAGATCATCAGCACCACTCCAGTCCCGATCATCTGAAATATCAGCATTACAGATCACAAGAGTGCGCCCAGGGAGAGGCGGGATGTTGTACTTGCAGGAGATCTGCACAGCTTTCTCCAGAGCAGAGCAGTACTTGTTCAGAAGCTCCTGAGTGTACAGCCTCTGACTAAAACGTTACATCACAAAAAAACATGTCAATACAGGTGTAAAATAAACTAAAAATATTATATTAGTACATTTTGATCCAAAATCTAACATCTTACAATCTAAAGCTTTTTTTATATATATTAAACAAAATATTCAGAAGTACACACTTTGCTTTTTTCAGGAGATTGCGTTTGATATTGAATAAGCGGTAGACGAAGGCAACTTTCATTGTAATCCTCAGTCTCTTGCGAGCTGTTGTTTCCCAGCTGTATCGTTTGAATCGTTTGCTCTTTGGGAATTTTTTAAGAACCCCTTGCAGGACCTCCCGGGAGCTTGGCACCTTGACCGCAGGCCCACCAGCTGAAAAGGAGAGAACATGTCACTCAAACTTCCTCAGGCCCACGTCTATCGAAGACACTATGGGAATGTCCTCTTATTTAGATTAATATGAATTCATTGACATCCGGTGAGATTCAAAATGTTGTAGATTAAAATACAAAAATTCCCTAAAATACCATAAATACGGCTCTTACTAAATTCATTGTACACTACTCTTAAAAAGCTTGGGGTCTGTAAGATTTTAGTTTTTGATAGAAAGATGCATGGCAAAGCTGCATTTATATGATAAAAATACAGTAAAAACAGCAATACTGTAAAATATTATTACAATTTAAAATATCCCCTTTCTATTTTAAACTGTAATTTATTCCTGCGAGGACAAATCTGAATTTTCTGCTAAAATCGGACTGGTTGACAAACATGTTGATCCAGGTACATCCTTCTTACATAAACTTACCAAATTTACTGAGCTCCAAAATGACTTTATATGCAGACAGGAAACGGAAAGGAAACTGTCTGCTCTGGATTACAGCATTCTGTAAGATTAAATATCATAAATCTGCAAATTACTTCATCATGTTACATAAGTGTCATTATACAAACGACTGAACTAAGAAATGCTCACCTTCGAGGTCAGTCTGTTGAGGATCTTAGTATGATGTTTCTCACTGATGCCCACAGAGATCATGTTCCTCAGGTTCCTCAGCATTGCCATAAAAGGAAGAGACTTTCCATCTGCAATCACAAAAACACACTTAAGTTTGAGTAGATGTTCAAGAATTAAGCCAATCTTGGACCCAGTGCATGTCCCTCATTCACACCGATGAGTTTCTCCCAGGTGGCAGCTTTGTTTCCCTCCTGACTTAGTTTGCATTCCCGGGCTGCTTA
This sequence comes from Gymnocypris eckloni scoliostomus, assembly GCA_027564155.1. NCBI lineage: Eukaryota > Metazoa > Chordata > Actinopteri > Cypriniformes > Cyprinidae > Gymnocypris > Gymnocypris eckloni. The sequence goes on from CM050422.1 coordinate 9,816,821, forward strand.
AGTTTCATCCGCTTTCCAGCTCTCTCTCTCTCCCAAACCCCACTAAGACCACTGCGAGAGAAGGCCTTCAGATCACTCGGGTATCTGCATAGACAGACAACAAACATACTCACTCATGGCTGGAAGTTACACCTTGAACAGAGATATACACTTCAAATAAAACATATTTTACTAAAATGTATAAGCCAGCTTGTAGGACTAACTTCTTTCCCAGAATGGCCATGACATGTTCTGCAGATTCTTTGATGTGAAGGCGCTTTATCATCTTCTTGAGACTGAATTCACTCTGTTTTTTATCCTTTGCAGTACGATTCTGCCTCTCCAACTGTATCATAACATTCAGAACTGCATCATAAGATGTTCTGAAGACATGATATGCAGTAGTAATTTGTAATGTTATGTAATATCAAACCAAACACGGCAAAGCTCACATATTTTTTGAGAATGGAGTCATCGACTCTGACAAGATCACCCCACTTTTTCCACTGTGCAGCAGAGATTTCCTGAAAGAAGAGGGATCGAGAACATTTTATTAAAAGTGATGTGGAATGGAAAAAATCTAGAAAGAAATTGTATGTTACGATTACGATGTGTGCAAACGTGTTTTTGACGTATTACCTCTCCTTTCTTTCGTTTTTTGTTATGTTTGCAGCGATGCTTCCGTGTATTGTATTTGGCCAGCTGATATTCAGTGAACTGCTTAAATTTATCCACTAGAGCTTTTTTCAGGCAGGAGGGTAAAGATTTACTGAAACACTGCACAAAACATTTAAAAAGCATGAAAAACAAGAATACAGTAGGAGCTAAATAAAATCCTTATTTAAACATCGACCATGCTAAAATAGTAATCGGAATATGGTATGAGAAAAAATATGGTGATCATTTCTTAAGGGCAGTAATGATATTTGGTCCCACTTTATATTAAGTGGACTTAACTACTAACTACTATGTTCTACTATTTAAATGAATCATTAAATTCGAATTGAGTAAATACATGTTTTTACATTGTACTTATATTTTTAAAAATACCTATATCTAGTTACATCTTTAATTCAATTTATAACTACACTGTTGACCCATCCCTTACACCTTAACTCACCCTTAAGCCTACCCTTACCCCCAAACCTGTTCCTAACCTTACCCATATCCTACCTCAATAGCAGCAAAAGTGTTTTGCAATACAATATGACCACAATTTTTGATGTAAGTACATAGTAGTTAAGGCCACCTAATATAAAGTGTGACCTGATATTTAATACTAACACTTACCATGCTATAGATTCTTGTCACCTCCAGCCAATCAGATGGCAGCTGTACAGCAGCACAGAAGTACCTTCTAAAGTGTGGCTTAGAACCAGGCAGATGGGCCGCCAGTGCCAGCAGGAAGTTGGCTGTGATACGAATGTTTAGTTCCTGCCTGGTATAGACTGCAACCTAAAACCAATGCAAATATGCAAACCATGTTAACACCTGACAACATAACCCATAATCTCACACAAACAAAAACACCAACCTTTAGGAGAAACTCAGGGTCTTCTATGGTAATCTCTGTGGCCAGAATCTTAATAATGGCCCACACACTCCTCTTCTTATCCCAGTCCTTCTGGCCCGGGGTACAGCTCTTATTGACAAGAGAGCAGCACACCATATTCAACAGGTTGTTCTGAAGGACAAACAAAAGGACTCACATTTTGTTTGATTTTGCTATCACCAATTAGTCTATCCATTATCTGGTGTAGGAATTATTTAAAATATTACATGTATAATTCAAAAGTTTGGGGTCAGTACGATTTTTAAAGTAAATAGTACTTTTATTACGCAAGCATGCATTATATTCATCAATAGTGAGTAAAGACATTTATTGCTACAAAAAAAATTATATTTCAAATAAATGCTGTTCTTTTGAACTTTATCAAAGAATCCTGAAAAAAGTACAGCGGTTTTCTTTGATTAGAAATGTTTCTTTAGCAACAAATTTGCAAATTAGAATGATTTCTAAAAGATCATGTGACACTTAAGTGATGGCTGCTGAAAATCCAACTTTTCCATTACAGAAATAAATTACATAAAAAAATAGAAACATTTATTTTGAATTACAATTTTTTATTATAAATCACAATATTGTTGTTTTGACTGCATACATTTTTTAATCAAACAAATTCAGCTCAAAGCATGTAAGAGACTTTCTTCAATTACAAAAGAAACTGTAATTATACAGAAGAGGTACACATTCCTAAAATATCTGTAATGTAAAAGAAAACACACAAAACAACAACAAAAAACATCGTTATTCATTGTCAAATAAAACAGGCCGTACCTTTATCTTAGGCTACACTGGAAGTAACTAAATCTTAAGTAACAAAGTCTTCAGGCTACCCAACAGTTACTGTGAATAATCCTAACATTCTGATTGATCTACACCTTATTATATAGAGCATATTTTCCCTTTGTAAAAACAAAAGACAAAATTAATTTAACATGAATATTTGAAAATACGTAAAATAATTAAGTAGGGTTGGCACATTATTACCTATTATTTAGGTTCACACAAAACCCAGAACTGTGCTCACTCGACTCACCTTTCTGTCCCTTAATTCCACAAGATGTTCATCCTCGCTTGCTTCAAGCACCCCAAACTCCTCACGAGGAGCTACAGTCTGCTCCCCATCTCCATCTAAATCGATTTTCAGAACAGGCATCTCAGAGGACAGCATCTGGTCACCCTTCTCAATGCTTTCATGTCTGGCATCCTTTTAAGACGTACAGAGAGAAAGTACACTGACCAAAATTATAAATGCAACACTTTAGTTTTTTCCCCCATTTTTCATGAGCTGAAACTCAAAAATCTAAGACTTTTTCTATGTACACAAAATGCCTATTTCTCTCAAATATTGTTCTCAAATCTGTCTAAATTTGTGCTAGTGTGGACTTGTCCTTTGCCGAGATAATCCATCCACCTCACAGGTGTGGCATATCAAGATGCTGATTAGACATCATGATTATTGCACAGGCGTGCCTTAAGCTGGCCACAATAAAAGGCCACTCTAAAATGTGCATGAACTGTGTTCCGATTGACATGCTCCCTACTCCCTGAGCAGGGAAATCCGTTGTAGTTTACTTCACTTCGGAACATTCATTCATGGTTTGCGGGGTGCAACGTCTTCAAACACAGACGAGTGTGACATCCTATATCTCTGATATATAACATTTTAATTCACATCTCGCACACTTCTATGCAATTCGAGTGGAATACATTCGCTTCAAACTGGAATCATGGCGGAACATCCTGTGATGTCCACTTCGCAGGGCACTTTCGTTCGAATAGAACAAACATCTGAAGCGATAAGAGTAACATACAAAATGTGCAGAGCGGGGGGGTGGTTGGGGTGAGAGAACTGGAATTGAGAACCGCTGATTTACACACAGTGTGTCTTCTCCAGGCCGTGCTTCCCAGGTTGTTCATAAAAGCCAGATGTCGGTATGCGACAAAGGACATCAGAAAAGCATCAGTACATTACAATCGGTTATGGTCTATTACTGAACCGATACCGAATCGTCATCATCGCGATGCACCGTAGAAACTATTCATTTCGACACCCCTAACAGCAAGTATGATTTATTTTATAGGTGTGAAACAAATGTATGACCTAAAATTTGAATCACATTGTATTATAAGTGCTGGAGTGAAATTATTGTCAATTACCATGTTATTTTAATTAATTCATATGAATACAAATTTGTAGGTGAATAAAATAATTCAGAAAATACCTGAAAAAATGTGCTACACTAATTCACATACAGTTTTACAAAGCAATAGAGGACATCACTCTGTACCTGTCTAGGCTCCTCACTAGATCCCAGAAGCCCTTCAGGTGAGAAAAGCATGTCTTCAACATTTATCTTTTCAGTTGAGCCCACTTTATTCTCCATTGAAGGTGGCAGATAGGAGCAGACAGGTGGGGCAACACTGGGAGTTGACATTCTGGAGTAAGAGAGTAAAGGATTATGGGAATAGGAGGAGGTTGGAGAGAATGAGACTGGATGATGAAGTGAAGGCTCCATTAGGAGGGTATTCTTAGTGCTCAGCAGAGAGGAGGAAGAGGATAGTGAGCTCATTGTTGTGGAAAACAGAAGAGAGGAGGTGGACTTGGTGGAGGACAGGCTGGTTGGCTGGAGTGCTGGACATGATGAAGAGGCGGAGTTCTGCTTGGTCCAGGATGGAGATGTGTAGTGATGCTGAAACAATACTGAGGGCGCTTGAGCCAGAAAGCGGTTTTCCAGCCTTGGACTGCTATAGTTTTGCTGTAGTCTGGCATCCGTGTTCGCCTTCAGATCAGTCTGAAGAGGAGCCGGAGTCTTCATGTTTGCATGGCTGAAGAAAGGAGAAACAAGGAACAGGAAATTTTGTATTTGTCCAAAGACACTGCTAATTCTAAAAGTACAGCACCAAACTGATTCTTGATAAAGTGTACAAAACAACTTTTCCTACAAATTAGATTTTAAATAATAAACTCGCACTGAAATTAATCAAAGATGGTAAAAGAATGTTCTCTTAACATAAATTAATTTATTTGATCAAAAATGACATTATCACTGACTACACTTGAAACCACCTATTCACGTTCTCGGCACACATTATTACTGAATTAGTTAACTGCATGGCTTCATTGACGCTGGCATAGGATAAAGAGATTAAAATACGGGTATGCAAGTTAACATGTTAAATACCAGTTTTGATGTTAATATTTATTCATCGTACTGTTGAACTTGACAGTATTTGGTCTCTTGTTATTTCATAGGGAGCTTCAAAGAAGACAGAGAAAGCCAGAGTCTCAGGTGACCTGTGACCTGAAGAAGAATTAAAAATGCCCCCTTAATTTGGCATTACTTAATTTGGCTGAGTCCCCAAGGTTTCTATAGTTATCACGATTTATTGATATCATGAATTCTTTTCGCCACAATGACCGTGGTGTGAAGAATCTTCTATCGTGACAGCCCTATGAGATACACCTCTAGTTTCAACATTATTTGTTCGTCAGTCATTCCTCTTTAAAATAAAATTAGTATAATATTTATGCAAAGTGACCCATATTTGGTTTTTACAATTTAACGATTTACTCATGGAGCCATATTTCAGTTCCAATATCTCAGGAACCGAAACTTATAGGGCCTTAAAAATGAAGATGCCAAAAGGAAAGTCACATATGTAACTATTAATAATAGCCTATTATAATAACATATACACTCTCAACACCATAAATTGTCAATACTGGGATATTTTTTTGAGAGTTCAGTACAGTACTCAATAAATCACTAGCATTTACAAGCATGGGTGTGTCTTAAGCAAACAACAAATGTATTGTAGAGACACACCTAAAAAAGCAAACAAGCTGCTTCTATTTAAATCCAGCGTCTTTACATACTGGTACATTTTCCTCTCAACTGCCTGCAAAGTGATGTGCCTTGATTAATCATTGCAGTGCCCTTCCATTTTAAACACGTACGCTCCCCTCGGATTGGAATCACTATATAGATTTTGGAAATCAATAAAATTTCACTTTGCAGGGCACTTACGGTCAATAGAGACCTCCTAGGGAGGGACCTAGTGACAGTGAGTGTGGGACAAAGTCCTCCATCGTAACTGATAATAAATGAACAACAATCTGACCCAGACGTAGACTTCTGTCCTCTGTATATAATTTAACAAATTTTGCCCCTTAGAGGAACACATTGCAGTTGTTTTGATTAAGTATAAAATTCAGAAATGTAAATTAATTAATTTAAAATACACAGAGTCAGACATTTCTGAAAGTATCTTTTACTTTCATAAGAAAATTTGGATACACCACTGAATCAAATTCAAACCCATTAACATATCATTTTTGTAAACATACAGCATTTTATCTCATCTTCAAAGGCTGTGTCTTGTTACTGGTTCATAGAATAACAGTTAGACATCGGTTCAACGGTGTTCTAAATTAATTTATAAAAAAATTGATTTTCAAACTCAAGTCAAAACAGCTGCAAAACAACACTCTTTGTTATGTTGAAAACTCTGTTCTTCTAAAGTAGAAAACTCAGAAGAGAAGACCAGGAGACTTCGGATTCGATCGTCAGCAGAATTTCTTTATTCTATGACATGTGTTGTTATCTGCAGTCATCGAAGATCTCCTTTAAGTCATTTTACAGGGTATCTTATAGGTATTTTTGGAGGAGGGATTCTTAGAGGTGGAGACAAACATCAAACAAAGCAAACATCTGAGGGAGGCGTTAGTTAATTACAGGAACCTTCCGTGGTCCAATAAACCTAACAAAGGTTGAATCTGACTCCTTGATCTTACCATTAACATAAGAGACAAAAGGCACCGTTGTCTCGAGCTCAAATGGTCAGGAAACGCTCTCAAACATCTGTATTTCCTGACACTTTCTTTAGTCAGGAAGTGTATCTAAATTAAACATTTAAAATAAAATTTGTAATCCTTCAATCCCCTCTTTGAGAGTTCTAATAACTCTCACAAAAATACAAATTTAGACACTTAAAGTTAATTCTTGTAACTTGTAATCGTTACAGGCACAGTGTACATGTTCTGTGTTGCTTATATGTAATTGCATGCTGACACAGAAACAAAACATGCAATTAGTTTTGCTGAAAGATCGTATGTGAGTCTCTGCGTTGTGTATTTTTTTTCTTCTTTCTTCTTTCTTCTTTCTTTCTTGTGTGATAGTTGGCAATGGGTCTGGTTGTTTTCTAGAGGTTGTGGCTTCATCCGCAGGTGAGAAGGGTGGTGCATATGGATCTCAGGACAGCCATCAAATGTTATCTGCACAGAGGAAGAAAGAAACACAAACAAGAGAGAACAACGGCACAGAGCAGTATTTGTAGAGTCTGCATACATTAGGGTTGTATCCTCTGTTCAAAATATAGTCTGCTATGGTTGTTCCTTCTTTCCCTATTTCTTAATTCCTGCGACACCTAAAGAACAGTGAGGAAAGGATGGACTAATGGAGGGGAAAGGCCTATGAGGAAATCTTCACCTCAGGGTTGGCCCCCGAAGCCTGTTGCTTTCGGTTCTTCCCTGGGCTCCTCACTGGTTCTTGTGTCTGCCCTATCCTATCCCTGCAGGGGGAGGAACAACCTTAATATGTGACACATGAGTCCAAGTTTTCCTTCCCTGACACAATACTGCAGCTGCTGTAATCAACATCACTTGATGTGGTCCGTACCACTTAGGCTCTAATGGCTTGTTTTTGAATGTCTTTATCATGACCCATTGACCTGGGACGATTGTGTGTCCACCTTCTGGTGGAGTCTGCCAACACGACTCAACTCTCTTTGGCACTCTGCACTGCCTTTGTGAGGTTTTCACAGTAAGAGATCAGGGCATCTGAAGCAATGTGCACATCAGCATTTCTAAGATCAATCACACCTGGCATCTGCATTGGGCGTCAGTAATAATCTCATGAGGGCTCAGTCCTACTGATCTGTTAGGTGATGCTCTCATACTACACAGTACTGCGGGCAGTGCTTCAACCCATGGTACTCCTTCCTGATGCATTTTGCTTAGCCTGGTTTTGATTGTTCTGTTTGATCGTTCAACCTGTCCTGATGCTTGTGGCCTATAGGGGCAGTGAAGGTTCCACTTAATCTTCAACATTCTAGACACTTCCTTGACTACCTGTCCTGTGAAGTGGGTACCTTGATCTGAGTCAATGCAATCTGGTAATCCCCATCTGGGAATGAAATCAGTGACAAGACATTTAGCAGTATGTGCAGCTGTAGCGCCCTGTTGGATAAGCTTCTACCCATCTTGAGAACTTGTCTATTACTACCAAAACGTCAGTTTTTCCTTTACAAGGGGCAACGATATGTAATCAACTTGCAGGTGACGAAATGGCCCTGGTGGAGCTGGGGTATGTGCTGCTGGTGTAATGGTTGCTGGTACATCATTATTTTTCTGACATGTAACACATCTCTTGACTGTTTCAGTGGCTGCGTTTCTGAATTTTGGATTCCACCATTGATTTGAGAACCTGTGATTCATCGTTGCTGGACCACTATGACCCAAACTGTGTATTTGTTGAGCCAAATATGGCAACAGTGATTCGGGAGCAACATACTTTCCCCTTTGGTCCAGCAGCCGGATGAATCCACAGTGGCTCCTTTGTCTAACCATGTCCATGCTTCATATAGAGGAACGTCTTTATACAGATCAACGATTGATTCAGGAGGTAGAATTATCTTCTGTGCTGTACTACCTGAACACACTTGTACAGTTGCATAGAAACAAGCCTGTTTAGCCGCTACATCAGCAAGAGCATTACCTTTAGCTTCCATAGTATTAGTTGTGAGATGTGCTTTCACTTTGATCACTGCTAATTTCTTTGGGAGTTTCATGGCAAACATTAAATCTTTCACTAATCCAGCATGCTTAATGGGGATCCAGCAGAAGTTAGAAATTTTCTGGTTTGCCAAATGACACCAAAATCATGAATTACCCCAAAAGCATACCTGGAATCTGTGTAGATATTTGCAACCGATCCTGAAGCTAGCATGCATGCTCTAGTTAAGGCTACTAGTTCTGCAGCTTGAGCTGAAAAATGATCTGAAAGACCTGAAGCAACTACTTCAGTGGTGGAAGTTACTGCATATCCTGCTCGTCTGTTACCTTCAATAACTTGAGCTGAACCATCAACAAACAACTCCAATTCTCGTTCTCTATGGGAGTTTCTGCTATTTCACTTGTCGCTGCATATGTAAGCGTAACACAATCATGAGTCATTTCGCCTTCATCCTCTAACACAAATTCAGTCATTGCAGACATCATACATGAGGATGGGTTCGTGACTGGTGCACGCTGTATAACAATATTCGGGCTGTGAGAGTTGCTAACTTCTCCTTTATGCTACCTTTCACAAAAATTCTTTGGTCATTGTGTTGGATTACAGGGGAAAGGTAGCTACTCACAGCCCCAATAATTAGTTTTTTTCCTGGTCTTGTTGTGCTCTTAGAAGAGCCTGAACTATCTGTACCACAGTTTCAGTGGTCACTGGCGGAACTACTTCAGGGTTGTGTGCAGGCTGAGAAGGAGCAGAATTATGCATAGCATTTCTTTTACTATCTTGCAACTTCTTCCTACACTCTTTCTCCCAATGTCCTAATTTTGCACAGTATTTGCATTTGCTTTCTCTTTTAGACCATCTATTGTCTTGTTTCGTTGTGTTAAACGTAGCTGCTGCTACTCTTACTTTTGCCTTGATATCAGCATCTCTTTCCCATGTAGCTAACCTGTCTAGGTTACTTCTGAGAGTTCTGTTAGACCAAGTTAGATCTAAGAATGGTAAAGCTTTTCTGTATTCGGCTACAAGGCCATCTGACCAGATACGAACCAAGGGTCCCTTGTCATCCAGAACACCTTCAGGGTCATCAACAATTCCACTGTAGATTACAGCTGACTGACAAAATCTCTCAGTATATTCACTCACAGTTTCTTCTTTCCTTTGCACACAGGTAGTAATTCTAGACCAATCTATTTTGGGTCCTAAGATATTCTTTAGGATTTTCAAAATACCTTCTCTTAAATCACCCTTACTGGCATTTCGCAGTTCAGAAGTGACAGCAGATTCAAAACTGTTGAATTCAGATTCAGTTAGTATTTGTGACATCAGCTGCGTGACTTCTGTCAACGACATGTCATAAAGACGCATTTTACTGATCAATGTTCTTCTAAATTCAGAAAAATGTGCGTGCTGCTGGTAAACTTTGAGATAGTCTCTCTATATCTTTAGGACCTAAAGCTTTGGCAACAGTTTGTATTTGCACCACAGAAGAATTGAGAGGAACACTATCAGTTTCCTCAATCCCTGAGATCTCCTCCTCGCACACACACATTGAAGGAATTTACAGGCACATCAGTTACTGATTGGAGAGCTACATCTGTTTCAAAAACGCTTGTAAATCAGGGTAAATGTTATCAGGCTGACTTACTTCCACATCAGTTTTTGCCTCTTTCTTGAGGTTCAATTTCTTGGTCAAAGTGTATATTCTAGCACGGAGCTCATTGTTCTGTTTCTCTAGCTCTGAGTTACGCTGAGACTGTTGTGTGGGCGCTAAACCAAATTCTCTGTGGCAGCAGATAATGCCTTTCACATTGTTCTTGCGAATACATGCTCCCAGTACCTTTTACACTCATCTACAGACCAAGTCTTGTCTGGATGGATCTCATATTTCTGAGTTAGTTCTTGTCTAACTTTCTCAGTGACTATTATGTTCATTTGCACTCCTAAAAGTGATTTGAATTCGCTATCTGACCACAAAGGAGTCGCTAGACCACCTTTTTCAGTTGTGGGGATCAGTCTAGCATTCTTTCTAAACATTTTGTGAGTTTCTTTGTTATCACACAATCAAAACACTAAAACTTCTCTGATCAACAGAGGGTACACTTGTTAACACAGATCAACTATTGTTAACCTTCCCTGGCAAAGCAGAGGATAACACAATTCACTAGCACTTTACGCTAATCTTCCCTGCATGAACAGAGGATAACCAATTCTTCCCTGCCAAAACAGAGGATAACAAATATTAGCACGTAATGCTAAATCTTCCTGCCTGAACAGAACAGAGGATAAACCAAAAATTAGCACGTAATGCTAACCTTCCCTGCCTGAAAGAACAGAGGATAAACCAAAAATTAGCACGTAATGCCAACCTTCCCTGCCTGAAAACAGAGGATAACCTTCCCTGCCTACAAGAACAGAGGATAAACTCTTCCCTGTCTGAAAACAGAGGATAACCTTTAGTTAAACAAAACCCTACAGATGTATGTTAACTCTTCTCTGACGCAGAGGATAGCAAAAATTTGTACTGGTCTTAGGTTCTTTCGGATTAGAGACAGCACTCACCAGAGAGAAAATTTCAGTCTGGGAATCCTTGTTCAGTTTGAAGTTTCGCTGGATTCCAAAAGATGCAGATCTTTGTTTGAGCTTGAAGTCTTTCAGGTGAGAAAGCTGGAACTCTATCCGGGTTCACGGCAGCATCTGTTGAAAACTCTGTTCTTCTAAAGTAGAAAACTCAGAAGAGAAGACCAGGAGACTTCGGATTCGATCGTCAGCAGAATTTCTTTATTCTATGACATGTGTTGTTATCTGCAGTCATCGAAGATCTCCTTTAAGTCATTTTTACAGGGTATCTTATAGGTATTTTTGGAGGAGGGATTCTTAGAGGTGGAGACAAACATCAAACAAAGCAAACATCTGAGGGAGGCGTTAGTTAATTACAGGAACCTTCCCGTGGTCCAATAAACCTAACAAAGGTTGAATCTGACTCCTTGATCTTACCATTAACATAAGAGACAAAAGGCACCGTTGTCTCGAGCTCAAATGGTCAGGAAACGCTCTCAAACATCTGTATTTCCTGACACTTTCTTTAGTCAGGAAGTGTATCTAAATTAAACATTTAAAATAAAATTTGTAATCCTTCAGTTATAATAGTAATATTATAATAATAACCACTATCACACATTTTGTTTACAATATTTCTTATTTATAAATTCAAGTGAGTGTTACAATTGTTTGTCTTTATATCTTTCAAAGACCTTGGTGCGCAAATTGCTCTTGTTTTATTAACTGTAAAAAACAATTCGATGGCAAATCATTAATCGTTTTACCTTTTCACGTACTTTGGCCTAAGTGCGCCACTACTACATACCAGGAGTGTAGCCAGAAAGGAGACTCTGCATACTGATAAAGGAAATGTATAGCCTGAATGCACTGTAAGTCGCTTTGGATAAAAGCGTCTGCTAAATGTATAAATGTAAATGTAGAGACTTTATACGTTGCAAGTTGCAACATATCGAGGAGGATTAAAACATATAAACTGCGATGTGTGTTCAGTTCTAAGTTCTGATGCATTTCAGACAAGCCATTTTTTTAACAATTATACTAATCTACTAATCATTTGTTTTAGTTTTTCGCAGCTGAATATCTAACATCCAACGTCAAACCAACTTTATATCGGTGAGCAACACTGCTGTAGGCTAAATAAACATGCACTATAATTGGATTATTACGTGCTACACGGTTCCTTCAGTGGTGTGAATAAAAATAAAGAAAACAACTCACCTGTGATGCTTTGTAAGCAGGTATTAGTGTAAAATGAAGTAAACCGGCGAGCTGACTCTATCACGAAGGAAACTTTAACTTCCTCACATGTCATGTGTATGTCACTAATATTACCGTAATGAACCTAACACAGAAGCATTGTAAAGATGGGTGGTGAAGGTGTAGCCCAGGGGTCATCAAACTTGATCCTGGAGGGCGGTGTCCTGCAGAGTTTAGCTCCAACTTGCTTCAACACACCTGCCTGGAAGTTTCAAGTATACCTTGTAAGACCTTGATTAGCTACTTCAGGTGTGTTTGATTAGGGTTGAAGCTAAACTCTGCAGGGACACCGGCCCTCCAGGACCGAACTTGGTGACCCCTGGTGTAGCCTATCAGATTTAGAATAAAAAAAGATTTTCCTCAATCAGGAGTGATTTTTAGTTTTAAAGACTATCGACTTTCACTAGAATGCAACCTAACGTAATTTTAAAAGGACAGTAAATGCAATATATTTTAGAAGGAAAATGGAACAGCTAACCTTAGTGAGTTTTGGAAGAATAAATCAATATGGCGATATATGGCGATCCTTCTCCATGCGATACGAGAATCAATATCTGGCGTCAAATATCGATATTTTAATTAGAACAATAAGGTTCTCTAAATAGATTTCCCTGTTCACAGAGCCAAAAAATGCGTTCGCAGCCGCGCCATTTCCAGCTTTCCAAAAGCGCTCTGACTCTGCGCTACCATGGCCCTGTCCCAAATGGAACACTTCATGTGCATTTGCGGTCTTACGGATTTACAATGTCCGCTAAGTCCACGAGACCGTATGCCGGGTGTCCCATTCCTCACTTTAGCGTTCAGACGGATGCTCGCGAGCGCCCCCTTTGCGGCCATTATGCGCCCTCGATCCGAACTTCTGCCGAGCACGCACTGGGGCGAGCTCCGCAGCAGACTTCTACCCGACAGTTAAAGCGGCATTACGTCACGAAAGTGCGGACTCTGATGTAGACCGCGAGGGTTTAGGGTGCCATTTGGGACAGGGACCATGAACCACGTTCTCAATGAAGACGGGGATCAGCACGAGGAAATAACTGTATCACCTGTAAGAGAGTTTTAAGATGTGCTTATTTTTTTATTTCTGAAGTAGCCAATATTATATTCACATGTTATTTAAGGCTATCAATGCTATTAAACAACCAGGGAGCGGGTGAGCAGAAACAGGTCATGTACCATGAAATGTCTTGCAATAGTTGTATGCATATGTGTAAAGACTTCATTTATTTCACTAACATTACTGAATTTAAATATTATTCTGGGGGGTTTGTACTTAACTCAAGTGCAATTTAAACGGAATACTTCACTACAATGAATTTCTAATGTTTCTCATTTTAATTTCTTACAACTGACTACATTTTTGTAAATTTTTATTTCATATAGTTTGGCTAGGTGTGACTAAACAGTAAGTGGGAGCAGTTAAGAAAAACAAACACAGCCTGCTTAGACGATGATCCACCAGGCTGGAGGAGATGCTCAGCTACACACTGAAGGCTGGAGGAGATGCTCAGCTACACACTGAAGGCTGGAGGAGACGCTCAGCTACACACTGAAGGCTGGAGGAGACGATCAGCTACACACTGAAGGCTGGAGGAGACGCTCAGCTACACACTGAAGGCTGGAGAAGACGGTCAGCTACACACTGAAGGCTGGAGAAGACGCTCAGCTACACACTGAAGGCTGGAGGAGGAGACGCTCAGCTACACACTGAAGGCTGGAGTAGACGGTCAGCTACACACTGAAGGCTGGAGGAGACGCTCAGCTACACACTGAAGGCTGGAGGAGACGCTCAGCTACACACTGAAGGCTGGAGTAGACGGTCAGCTACACACTGAAGGCTGGAGGAGACGCTCAGCTACACACTGAAGGCTGGAGGAGACGCTCAGCTACACACTGAAGGCTGGAGGAGATGCTCAGCTGGACGGTTTAAATCATTTTGCAATATGTTATTCTGTCTCTATAAGACTATAAAAAACAAAACTTCAGATGATTCAGTACTACAACGCAATAATGTTGATTCTTGTAACACTTGTAGTGCTCAATGTGTGGGCTATACCAGCAGATGAAGTACTTTCACCAAACATTAATATCTTGAAGAACTAGGAACAATAATGACCATGGAAAAAAGGATGAAGTCTATGGAGAATGAAATGGAATGACTAAAAACAGAGAATGAAGGTAACATGACAAGCTCCTATACATGACAGTGCCAGCTTAAAATGAACAGCAATAATTTGTATATTTCTAAACCTGTTTATTGTTCTACTGGAACATAAAATAAAGTTAAATTGCATACAATAATATCACTACTAGATAAAGGTTAAGAAGGTGAATCTATATTTCTTCAGCTTACATTTACTGTCCATATGCCCTAAACATTTGTTTAATTATTATTTAGACCAAGCAAAAGAACAGAAGATTTTGCATGAAAAAAAGTTAACACAAAGATGAAAATGTATGAACAAATGAAGCTGAATCAAGGTAACATTAACATTTGTAAAGTCACTTTAAAAATTAAGGCTGTTACAACTTTGTAAATATTTTTCATCAAGTTAAAGGATTAATTTATTAATGATGTTGAATTTGTGATTTTCTAAACTTTATAGCTCTACAGTACTGCTGTTTGTACAGAGCTTAAGTTACACGTTTGGTATAATAATGAATTGTTTTATTCAGCATGGATGCAATAAACTTATCAAATGTTACAGTAAAGACATTATAATGTTACTAAATATTTATATGCCATATAAATGCTGTTTTGTCTCAGTCTAATCATCAAAAATCCTAAAAGAATTATACAAATAAAAATATTTTCTGAGCAGTCACTATTAGAATGATTTCTGATGGATCATGTGACAGAAGACAGACAGAATGAAGCCTGGAGTAATGGCTATTGAGACTTTAGCTTCACAAGAATAAATGTCATTTATTAAATTTTTCATCAAATAAATGTAGTAGCTTTAAGAGACTTCTTTTGAAAACATAAATCTTACCTACCCCAAACTTTTAAACGAAGCCTGGAGTAATGGCTATTGAGACTTTAGCTTCACAAGAATAAATGTCATTTATTAAATTTTTCATCAAATAAATGTAGTAGCTTTAAGAGACTTCTTTTGAAAACATAAATCTTACCTACCCCAAACTTTTAAACGATAATGTAAACATGAGATTATTTGTAATCTAATTTTTGTGTTTATGTTTAAGCTCCTAAAGTGGCTTTCTCAGCCTCTTTGTTGACCTCTTTCATACCACAAAGCATTGGACCCTTTCATAATGGTTTGCACACTCTGATTTACAAATACGTCTTCCTTAATACTGGAAATGTCTATGATCCATGCACAGGCCTGTTTAAAAATGACCAGCATATCATTTCTACACATGGACACCAAGCAAGCGGTTTTATCAGCTCTTCAAATGGAGTCTCTCTGCTGCTAAAAGAAGGGGATAAAGTGAAGGTAAAACTCTATCCTGGACAATGGATTTTCGACTGCGGAAAACACATCGCAGCACATTCAGTGGATATCTGCTTTTCCCAATGTGAACTTGCAGACCTTTTATTCAGCCAGAAAAGCTTTTTATACATAAAGGATGTACAATCCTTTAAAACAAACCAATTTATTTAATGTAATCAAGTGGTTGTAAAATGTATTTAATAAAATCAACACAAATATTCTTCATATCATTGCTTATTTTAAGACAATAGTATCATTAGAGTAAAATGCTTCATGCATGTAAAATAAAATGAAAATGTGCAGAATTCAACATTACAACTGATGCAAAAAAAGATTAAAGATTACAAATCTACGAATAATGACATGCAACAAGTGACTGTGTCCTTTGATTGATGTTCAGGAAATCAACCTTTCCAAGACAGGAAGTACAGCTGACCCTGCGTATCACCACAAACAAATTCCTTGGGGTCACATGGGTTCACCTCCAGCACCTTGACAGGGCCTCCACACACAAACATGCCCACCTGTGAAATACAGAAAATCAGTAAGAAACAGAAAGCAGGTGAAATAAACACTGGTATACACACTGTGCATGAAAGCAAGAATAAAAACACCTGTTTCTTAGTTCGTCTGTCCCACAGTTTGACGGTTCTGTCATGAGACGCTGAGATGATGAGGCTCTCTGTAAGCCGCAGTACACTCACTTTGTCTGTGTGTGCCTACAGACCGGTCACACAAACAATTCATCAGAAACACATGACTGCATGATTGAAATATGATCAGGTCTATGAGAGAATATAAGGATACTTGCCGGTCTTCTTTGAGTCCAGGTGGACAGATTAGGAGGCTGATTGAACCACATGTTCCCTTTACTATCACCACACACAAAAAAGTCTGTAGAAAAAAAACGACGACATGACTTAAAAACAGTCAAATCAATCATATATTTCACTACATGACTACTAGAGTTCAATGAGTCATTGGTTAGTGTTAAAGCTACCATACAATCAAATATACAACATTTTTTGTTTATTATAAATTATACAGCCCTGCATTTTGGAAAAAAATCTGCAGATTTCCAAAAAGTAGTCTAATGCTACCCAATTTGATGCGGAGTAAAAAATATATATACTGTATATATATATATATATATATATATATATATATATATATATATATATATATATATATACACACATGCACAGTGCTCTCCATAAGTATCGGGACAGTAAAGACAAAATTGCTTTGTTTGCTGTGTAGTCAAGACATCTGCAAATATGATTAAAAGATGAATATGAGAGAAAACTACAGAATATCAAATTTTATTATTAGCTGTTTCAACACATATATGTTTTACCAAATAAAAAGAACAGCACTTTTAGAGTTCATCCCATTATTTGATGCGAGCATAAGTATTGGAACAGTTGAACTTAAGGCAGATTTAAAAGATTAAACGCTATTATTTTGTTGCAGATCCCTCGATCAGAGCAGTGAGTCTGCGACCCATAGCCATCACTGGACTCTTGGTCTCATCCTTTGAAATGCTTTTCCCAGCATTTAGTACAGTCAATTTCAACTGTTGCTTGTTTTGGGGAGTTTCTGCCTTTAGTCTCCTCTTTACGTGGTGAAATTCATGTTTATGTGAGGAAGTCGTGGCCTAATGGTTAGAGAGTCGGACTCATAATCGAAAGGTTGAATCTCGGGCCACCAGGAATTGTAAGTGGGGGAGTGAATGTCCAGCGCTCTCTCCACCCTCAATACCACGACTGAGGTTCCATTGAGCAAGGCACCGAACCCCAAACTGCTCCCCGGGCGCCGCAGCATAAATGGCTGCCCACTGCGCTGGGTGTGTGCATTTTGGATGAGTTAATTGCAGAGCACAAATTCAGAGTATGGGTCATCATACTTGTTCGTATGTCACGTCACTTTCACTTTCAATCGTATTTAAATCTGGAGATTGACTTGGGCAATCTAAGACTTTCCATTTCTTTGCCCTGATCAACTCCTTGACTAAACTGGCAGGGTGTTTTGGGTCATTGTCCTGATGTACTTTGAAGTGTTTTCTGATAATTCTGGTGGCATTTTCTTTAATATTGGTAGCCAAGATGGTTTTGTACCCTTCCAAATTCATTCTGCTATTTTCATCATACTCTGTCATCATTAAAATTGAGAGGGCTTGTTCCAGAGACAGCCATGCATGCCCATGCCATGACACTACCTCCAACGTGCTTTACAGATGCTTGGGATCATTTGCAGTTCTTTTTTATGCACACTTTTGCGTTCCCATCACTTAGATAAAGGTTGTCTCCCCTGTCCATAAAAGTCAGTTCCAAAACTCTACTGGCTCACCTTTGTGGTTTTTTGCTAATTCTAATCTTGCCTTTCTATTTTTGGTGCCGATCAGAGGTTTGTATCTTGCCGTGTAGCCTCTGTAATTTTGTGTTAAACTTGTTAAAAGGTTAACTGACCTCTTTTCTTTTAGCCAATTTCACCAATTGCCTCAGTGCAACACATCTCCTTCGCATAGAGTTGACCAGGTTGTTGATTGTGGTCTGTGGAATGTTGGTTCACTCCTCTTCAATGGCTGTGCGAAGTTGTTGGATATTGGCAGGAACTGGAGCACGCTGTCGTATAGGCCGATCCAGAGCATCCCAAACATGCTCAATGTGTGACATATCTGGTGAGTATGCTGGCCATGCAAGAACTGGGATGTTTTCAACTTCCAGGAATTGTGTACAGATCCTTGCAACATGGGGCCGTGCATTATCATGCTGCAACATGAGGTGATGGTCGTGGATGAATGGCACAACAATGGGCCTCAGGATCTCGTCATGGTATCTCTGTGCATTCAAAATGCCATCGATAAAATGCATCAGCAAACCGCTCACCCACACGACACCATACATGCTGTCTGCCATCTGCCCTGTACAGTGATAACCGGGATTCATTCGTAAAGAGAACACCTCTCCAAAGTGCCAGACGCCATCGAATGTGAGCATTTGCCCACTCAAGTCGGTTACGACAATGAACTGCAGTCAGGTCAAGACCCCGATGAGGACGACGAGCATGCAGATGAGCTTCCCTGAGACTGTTTCTGACAGTTTGTGCAGAAATTCTTTGGTTATGCAAACCGATTGTTGCAGCAGCTGTCCGGGTGGCTGGTCTCAGACGATCTTGGAGGTGAAGATGCTGGATGTGGAGGTCCTGGGCTGTTGTGGTTACACGTGGTCTGCGGTTGTGAGAACGGTTGGATGTACTGCCAAATTCTCTGAAACGCCTTTGGAGACTGCTTATGGTAGAGAAATGAACATTCAATTCACGGGCAACAGCTCTGGTGGACATTCCTGCAGTCAGCATGCCAATTGCACGCTTCCTCAAAATTTGCAACATCTGTGGCATTGTGCTGTGTGATAAAACTGCACATTTTAGAGTGGACTTTTATTGTGGTCAGCCTAAGACACACATATAATAATCATGATGCAATAATCATGCTGTCTCGTGGGTCACAGAGTGGGACAAGGTGGGTCGCACAAAGTCACTTGGTTGCAGCTAAATTAGCGTTTCAATGACACACACAGTTCAGTATAGGGCTGCACGATATACCAACATTAATTACGAATTGCGATATTGCTTAGTGCGATTTTTTAATCACAAAGGCCGCGATTTAAAACGTGAGTTGCGTGTTTTGAAGCACGTGCGTGCACAAGTTGCAGCAACAGAGATGGTCTCAGAGTGACGGTTCATTAAAGGCTCAGTCCGCATTATTAATGAAAAGAAACTCGCTCACTTCACTGCGCTGTGTTCTGCATGAGACTGCATAAACCGGAAAATTCAAATGTTACGAAAATTGTTTCAGGTATGTTCATTCAGTTATATCATCTGTTTGAACTCAACAGGCACTGTCTATCTTTCCGAGATGTACTGTATATTTTTAGTGTTTATTTAAAATTACACACATCTGTTCATTAGTTTTACAATTATTTTAATCTCCAAACTGTTTTAGATAGTTCTGCTATGCTTCTTTTGCTTTGCAAAAAAAAAATCTAAATAAAAAAGTGATGGTTTGTTCTCCGCACTGCCCTACACACACGGAAGGATCATGAATGCATTTTCTGTGCTGAACCCTGCGATGAGTTTAAGTGGTTTTCAAACTGGGGTACATGAGGTGCACGGAGGGGGGGACGCAAACAGAATGCTGAATTTTGGCAGTCATTTAATTCTAACTTAAAGTAACATTAAAACCGAGCATTTGTTTCTTACAAGCAAATGCCGTTTCTAGTATAAAAACTGGAAAATTGGAGTGCCGTAAACAGTCAAATAACATCAAATTACCTCATTTTTTGTGGTCAGAACTGACTGCATCCACACAAGCACCGTGCATATAACAGGATCCCCCCTAAATATGCTGCTTTAGCAAATCGTGCTGTTGTTCATTGTGTCTTTAAAGTAGATTTGTAGCACTTAATAGCATGAAGAACAAATAGCCTACTGGTGGACTGTACAACGAGATCGATTTAAGAAACCCTCATTGATACAGAAACATGTTTCATGTTCAAAATAGGCCTACGAGCAAGAATGCAATTTTCCCTGAATATCCCCAAACCATAGCAAATGTGACATTGATTTTAAATGACAGTTCAACAAAAAAATGACATTTTACATTTTAAATGTAACCTACATTTTAAAAACAATATTGTCAAAGTTGTTTGTTATATTTTACAATTAAATAATAATAATCCGCAACAGAACTGGTGTGTCTCCAATCAACAGCGGTGTTTCGTTAGTAAAGGAACCTACAGCTTGGAACGACTCGGAGAGTTAGTGATAAATAATCCATTCATAACTACAGCCTTTTGCTTCCTTACTGAATGAATTAATGATGTGACACCTCGCTCATTAATACGGTGACTTACTGCCACCTACTAGCGATTTTAGTTTTAAATCTACAAGTAGGCTATCACTTCGTTTTGCCATCATTTATTGCTTTATTTATTGTATTAATAATACACTTAATGGAATGGTAAGTATATGACATAAAACATGACATACAATTAATAAAGCTAGAAAAACATGGCCTAAAGGGAAAAAATGCACCTGTTAATCAATTTAAGGTGGAACATATTGTCCCTTAATGGCAAATGTGTGACTGCGGTCTAAGTGGGGGTACTCAGAAGAATGTTAAATGCCCCAGAGGGGGTACGCCACTGCAAAAAGTTTGAGAACCACTACACTCGCAGCGCGGATTACAGTATAGCTGCACCGAAGTGAGCATGTTTAAGTTTTTATGGACATATTTCATAAACTCATTAATGTCTGTAAATCAAGAAATTAGAACATAAATATTAGTTGGGAAATTTTACAGTTGTACTATAAAATAAAATGGTTCTTTTTCTTCATTTCCGCCATATTACACTTGAAATTAAGAAAAAGTTTACAGTCATTTCAATAGTTTTTGTTTTTTTAATCTTAAATATTTTGGTGGGTCTCGAAATATATTATATTGTCTAGGTGGGTCATAGAATGGAAAAGTTTGGGAACCCCTGCTGTAAAGCACCCACAGATTTTTTCAGGCATTTTCTTCTGTTACTGGTCATAATTTAACCCAGAAATCAGGATTAGGTATAATCTAATACATGTGAAAATCAGCTTTGTAACCTAGCTCATAGGAAGATCGTCATACCAAATCAGCATATCAAAATTAGTAATAAATTTAGTACTCGAGTTCAATCAGCAAACATGATGCAGGGCAGTGTTATTTATCTGTGCACATCATTATTTCATAAAAATAAATGTGCTCTCATAATTGTTTATCAAAAACACAAAGGCTTGTTAATGGTTAGACGACTTTCAATCCCTTCCCTTCAGCAGCAACCGCTTCGTCGCTTACATGAAACGATCGCAGCAATTAGCAAACAGCAACGATCCAACAATCCAATCAATTCCCAATAGATCAAGTCCTGTCCTACATGTTTTTTTCTCATTCTCATTCGTTTCATGTGAATATATGTGACAACACTGAAGAAAAGTCTGTTATGATTCTTGCCAACCAAAAGTATTGTGAGAGTTTGTCTCAAAGTCTCTGTCAATGGTTCAAGGTTGGCATATGCCACATCATCTGGACCCAAAGTGCATCCTTCTTCATCGACAGCTATTCAGAGTTGAATTCAGTGTATTATGACTAAATATTTTGAATGCAACTTACAGTTTTAATTATATTAATAGAAAGAAATTACAAATGTACTTTACAAATAGCTCCCTTCATGTTTTTAATATCTCCTGACAAATCAATTCTTCAACTGAGTAAATTAACCAGGTGTACCGTTCTGAACTGCTGCAGCTGTGATCCAGGTGCTGATTTGCGCTGCCTTCTGGATTGCAATTTCCCTCTCCCTCCGCTGTTCCTCACTCAGCTTCTTCGGCTCCTCCACCTGCTGTTGCTGCTCTTCCTCTTCTTCCTCCTGTTGTTGCTTCTCCTTCTCCTGCTGCTCCTCTTTTTTCTCATCCCTTTCCTCCTCGCCCTCTGAGTCATCGGGCTTCTTACCCACTGCATCTTGACAAAAGGTTAAGAAGTAGTCTTGCACACTCAGATCCACAGACAACTGAAAGACACATAATTTCAGATTAATATAACAGTTTTCACAATGTCAATGAAAATGTCAATGATAATGACAAATGATGAACTTACAATGAGGCCAATGTACAGAACACCCTGCTTCTGTCCCAAAAGCCAAAAACTCTTGCTATCATTCTCCATCACGCCGAGAGGACGTACCTCATGTTGCCAGCTACAATGAAACACACATGATATACATTTACTTCGTATTACCCAGTGATGGAATGTTATTATTCACTATGCACAGCTGCATGTGCCATCTTGCATGGAGAAAAAAGCAGAGAAGTGCAGGATAGCTTTTATATGCATAAAAAGCTGTAGGTTTACTTACCTATAAGCTTCTTTGATCCTGTTGCGAGTAGGTAATACGTCAATGACTCTTCCATCGATACATACTCCAAACAGACTGCCACAGTAGTACAAAAGGCTCAATGGAGACTCTGTATGACTGCAGACTTTGAATGAAGACACCTTATTCAGCCTGGAACAAAATAAAATAATAGTAACCAATAAAATGGCAGATATTAAGAATCTATACTACAATAAAGTTTATGACAGCATTAAAATTCATTATAACACTGTAAAAATAAAAAATTTAGAAAACTTATAAAAGTTTAAGGCAACCAGCTTCAGGAGATTTTTGAGTTTTCTCAATTTGTTTTTGTAGAAGATTTTTGAGTTCTCTCAACTTTTTGTTGTTTAAACTGAAAACAAGTTGAGAAAACAACTAAAATAATCTCCTGAACTCCAGGAAATCTCTTGAAATCTGCTACTCCAGGTCCTGGAGCAGACATGACGTTAGCAGGCCTTGGCGTGGCAGAAATGACATGAGTGAACTGTGGCTTGGCAGACATGATGTGAGAAGGCTTAGGAGTAGCAGGCATGGCGTGAACAACTCCAGACATGACGGTTGGGATGTGGAAATAACTCTGGTGAAGTGGGTACTGTAGGATTGCAGGGTTCTTCATACGCAATCCCCACAGCAAATGATGAACCACTCAACAACAACACAAAGTCAATATACTCCTCAAGGGTTGCAGAGCCATTGCTGTTAGGCATTGGATCTTTTAAACAGTCCTTTAATCCATTACAAAAATTGCCTTTTATGGTGATCTCCATAAAAAAAAAGAACTCCACTTCGCGTTGTGACCGCGTCACCACCTCGGGTGTGCATTATTTTTCTAATAATTCAACTGCTCAATTATTCCGCTCATACTTCGGTTGCCACACCTCAAGACATCGATCAGAGGATATATTTCAAGAAATTCGTCTGATTTTTCTACTTCAATCGCTATTGTGAGTAGGATTATTACTCCGCATTTCATCCAATGCCTCCCTTGCTAATTCCAAAACATAATTTTAAACCGTAACGGAGACTTGAGCCGTTGATTGCAGACTAATGCAGTTAATACAGTTAATAACTAAGTTATGAGACAGAGAGAGAGAGAGAGAGATTAATGTCACCTCTGTGAGTCAGTGATCAGCAGCAATGTCTATAGTGAGACTTTAAGTTCATTTTCTTCACGAACAGCACCGTTGTTGCTACCTCGCTTGTGAGAAGTCATGTAGTTTTTAAGTTCTTAAACTATGTTACTGATAAAATCATCAGAGTAGTGCTAGCTACGTTAGCGCTTATGTTAAGGTGTGTGCAAACTATATGTGTGTCTGTCAGGGAGAGACCGAGAGCGGGAGAGAGTGAGTAGGCTATGTGCTTTCCGTACATAATACAACGTAATTTTGTGGACAAATCATGGACAAGATCTGTCAATTTTATCCTTTTGTTTACTGTATTTATTTGTTTGGCCAGTGTCGCTGTGGGTTTTGGTTATTTTTCTGTTATAAGACCCTATCTATAAGTTTATACTATAAGTTTCCCTGAAAATAATTGCACACCTCAGAACGTTCGTCAGCCAATCAGATTCAAGCATTCAACGGCCCCGTAGTATAAATATTGGCTATTGCTACAAATATACCTTTGCTAATTATGACTGGTTTTGTGCTCCAGGGTCTCATACAAAAATAAAAAATAAATATACATAAAAAGAGGCTATGTTTTTTTCCTGTAAATCATATTCTTCTATAAAGGACAAACAAATGTATTGCATTTTTCTTTTTCATCACTTTGAGGGCTTTTGTAGGCAAGCTCATTATAAAATGCACAAAACGTTGGTTTCACTTTCAAGTACTTAGATTTGTGTATAAATGTTACGAAGTCGTCTTTGTTATTGTTTGTTCGGGGAGGACTTATTATAGACCAGAATACAAGCATGATCTTGCGTTATTTCCTTATCACTTCCCGCGTGCGTTTGGTTATGAGACATAGTTTGTGGACCAGACGGAGTTGTCGGCGATTCTTCCTATTCTAAATTCATGCAGTGTGTAACTCCTGTCACCGATCTATCGTGCAATGTGAACACAGCAGCAACTGAATGCTACCCCAGATAGTCATGCAGTGTGAAAAAATTCTGATCCGATGATTTTGAAAATCATGCAGAGTGAACTTGGTATTACATTTTAGTCTATGACTAGGTTTAAGCCTTGTCGGTGAAACCGGGGATAGTATAATATATTATTATTAGCTTTTTAATAAGTGTACCAATCCACTTGCGTCATCGGTTCATGATTTTGGAGAACTGAAGTATGAAAAGGGTTAAAGGTCATTACCCCACAAAGCACTTCTTGGAGTCCCACTCCAGCTTCCAGATACATAAAGAGCAGTCACTGCAACCCACCGCCAGCTCATTGTCCGGCATCCCAGTGACTGCACATAAGCTGACATCACTGACCTTCAAACAAAACACACAGAGCGGTTCACTCTGACATTCCAATTAAAAGAGGGTAAAGTGCACTCGTCTTGCACTGTATTTTTACTGTATTTAACTGATCAACAAATAATAAAGTAAGTTCTCAACCCATGATTACCTTCTTCCAGTAAACCATTGAATTTTGATGCCATATCTCTAATCTGCCTGTGTCATAACCACACACCATGAGATCATCAGTACCCAGGAAGCACACAGCTCTGACACTGCCCTTCTGGCAGCGAGGGGTTTCTGTGGAAAAAAAAATCACAATGTTGCCACCGATATTTTCATCCACTTAGATTCTGCTTTTTTGACCATTTTACTGTACCCATTGCTGTGGTGACGCTCCATGACCTGAGGGAACGATCAACTGAGACAGTGAGGAACTCCAGCAGTCCGGCCTCCTTGCACACTAAAGACTGGATTTCTGCACTGTGACCGTGCAGAGTGTTATGATGCTGTACCTATGAAAACATTTTTGAGAATACACAAAATAAAACAATATGGATTAAAAGTATATATTTAAAAATGTATGTAATTAAACTATTAATGCAAAACATTGAGTTGTTACCTGCAGTGGATGCCACAGTTTAACAGTTCCATCTTCTGATGCTGAAGCTACCAGTAAGTCTTCTGGTTTTAAATTATTTTCCAGATCTGTGTGCAAAAAAACGTTTTTGCTATTATTCATTTTTTCTGTATAAGCAAGACACATATCTATGTTTACAAATCAATTAGCTGTTTGTGTGCAGAATTCAACCTTACCTGGCTGAGAGACAACAGTGCAGTGATGGAGACGTGACTTGTGGGCCTGGATCCTAGTGATTTCTATCCCTGATTCCCACTTCCAAACCATCAGCAGTCCATCTGTAGAGCCTGCCATTACATGATCCTCCTAAAGACATTAAAAAGCACATAAATATTAACAGGTTCCACTTCTGTATGTCTTAGCAACATGGCACAACTGTCTTACCCAACAGCACAATGTGCTCAGAGATGAACTAGAGAGGATCTCTCTCAGCAAACGTCCTGTCTGAGTATCCCACATCCGCAGCTTACAGTCACTAGAACAGCTGAGCTGAGGTGTGAGAGCGGTTTTGTTTTCGGTTAGAGACACATAAAGTTAGATGTAGATGAAATTAACTTAAGAGCACTTTGTAAATGGCTTGTTCACCACAGCAGATGGTGTCCAGGCACATCCTGTAATCCAGTCTCCATGGCAATTAGAAATGGATTGGGAAAGGACTGGAGGAGAAGCATTTACCTTCCATATCATCAAAGCCTATTAGAAAAGATTGTGATTAAATTGAGTGTGACAGAAATTTTGTATTCTCTTACATTTCTTCCAGTAATGGATGTTGAGTGGTGCATGTACCTGATCTTTCCCTCCTGACAGCAACTCTTTCCCATCAGGACTGAAGGCAAGGCATGTGACTCCTCCATTGTGACCTCTCAGAATACACATCTCTTTAGGGTCAATCCAGGGCTTAGAAGACAAATTATTCTTCAACCATAGAGCTATAGTGAAGTCATCTAAAACAAAATGACATTTTCAATAAGACATTATTAAAAAAAATATATATATACATTTAGCAGATATTTTTTTAAAGGGCACCTTTACAAGATGTAATATTGGCCGTGGGTGTCCCCAGAATGTGTCTGTGAAGTTTGAGCTCAAAATACCCCACAGATCATTTATTATATTATTATACAGATGTTGGGAGAAAAGACTCTTATATTCAGTCTTACATCCAAACACAGAACACTAAGATTGCTCACGAGACATTGTTGACATTACAGCTGCTAAAGCATGGAGAAAATACAGAACAGCATACAAACAAACACAACTGGCTGAGGGCGGAAACTACAGTAATACAGGACTGTCAGTCAGCAGCCTAAACAATGTGATGTCATATTGCTTTGAGAATCAAAACGGCATATGTAATGAGACTGATTTGGTTTAATGGGGATTAAAAAATGAGGAGTGGGTGGATTTTGATCATTGTAGGGTGGTTGTGTTCACACATTGCCAGCACATATTTATGTCCAAACACTATGTAAAAGTGGATTTTGCATAAAAATAGGTCTCCTATAATTACTTTATAAATATAAAAAATTGACATATATAATACAAATATTAAACTAAACCTAAACCAAAAACAAAATATTCAATATCGAAATATTTTGTGCACACTGACCAGATGCAGACGCCATGAAGGTGGAGTTTTGAGCCAGGGCGAGAATAGGTCCCTTCTGCACACCAAAAGATCCCATCAACACAAGGTTTTCTGGATTTTCTCCTTGTTTTTCCCAGACCCTGAGACGGTGATCCATGCCCCCCGACAGCAGCAGCTCAGTTCCTTTGGCCTCCATCCACATGAGACAGAGCATGGACACCGGGAGGTCTTCACTGGACCAAACCTTCTCTCCTACAGCACAAGGCATTTTGGGATGAGTTCTGCTACTGCTCTAAAATTATTTTATACAGTTGTAAAGCTGAACATTATTCCGTTTGTTGTAGTTATTAACAAGGAGTTTGAGAACGTGAGCCCTGAGTATTTCTTTAAATAGGATGACATGAGCATGTTTTGTAAATATTGGATATAAATGTTTAGATACCTGATTTCAAATTGAACATTTTGATACCACCTCCATGGTAACCCACAGCAGCGCATCCACCGGCTACAGCCACACACAGAGCATTAGCTTCATCTTCATTTCCACGTCTGGTGTGCTTTTTCTGTTGCAATGTTGGTATCTGCAAATTATGATTAATTAATGTCATCTTTAAGGTGCTCAAATAAAATTACTCAGATGCCCTGAAAGAAACATCAGTGCTTGCAAGGCACCAAAAGAATATTGTTGATGTTTTAAAAAAGCTTAAGCTTTGGTTCTGAAAAAATAATAAAAATCAGAGCTGTCTGTTTAAAGAGTGCTGTAGTTGGTTTATGTAAGAACACCAATCCCAACCAATATGAAAATTAAGAAAAGTTTATACCAAAAAATTATATATAATATTACTGGAGCTGTCAATTCAGAAGAAATTATATTTTGTATGATTTAATATTTAAAGTACCTTAATTAAAGCTACTAAATTTCCCACTAAATAACAAAGTTAAATTAACAGGCCTAAATATCACATAAACATGTACAAGTTTACAAAGACCAACAGAGGTAAAGGTCTTTTATTAAAAAAAAGACTGTTTTGGAGTTTTTAAGTCAAATTGTTCAGGCTGAATTTATTATAGAATTTAATATTCATAAGCAGTGTTTAAGCACTTATAAATAAAATAATATGACCTTTTTCAAGTAACTAGTATAGTAACGCATTACTTTTTAATTTACTAGAAAATATCTAGTTACTTTTTTCCATTTAATGACTGACAGTGCACTGTGAACATGATCTTACTAGAGTTCTAATCTAGACTAAATGTGAATGTGTATTAATTAATCCCACTCGCAAAAAACAGATTCAGTATTCATCAAAATTAATTAAAACAGTGAAATGCAAACTCATTAAATATGTTAAACAACACAAATATATCTAATCTCATTTTATTAACCAATGTGTTTGCTGCTGACCTTTGATGATACAGTTCAACCATACTAATAAGCAACAATTACTTTAGATAAACTAATAATTGCTTCGTTGTTTAGATTTTTTTATTGCTGAAGAGTGTTGAACCTTCTTTTCTCTCTACTGTACAGACGTGATTTACTTCCTTCAGCCTGAGGTTTATTTTTACACTTTTTGGTGTGAAAGGGCTTTTACATTTGCTATAAATAGAACTTCTGTATTAAAAACCAATCAAGCCCTGCTCATATTTAAATTAAGAAAAGTTTAAAAATAATTTAACATTACTTTCATAAAAAGTAACTAAATAACGTATTACTTTTTAGAGTAACACAATATTGTAATGCATTACTTTTAAAAGTGACTTTTCCCAACACTGTTCATAAGTAGGATAAGCAGTGAAAAAACTAAAATGAATAGCAATTTTAATGCAAGAACGTGAAAGTACCTTTTCTTCTCCCAGTACAGCGACAGTTTGCCCAAGACCCCCAGACCATACATGAACCTAAATAACAAAAATTACCCAATCTATAATTTTTGTTTTAGGATGTATGGCAGAGTGAATCACTGTAACAAAATCTAACAACTGAAGACTATTAGATCATATTCCACACTGTCATGTCCAGCACTCAGCAAGAGTTTCCTCCCTGCAGGAAGTTTAGTGACTGTTTTCCAAGTGAGCAAGATAACTGCCCACACAAGCAGATGCTGTCACTGACCAGAGCACACTTCTCCTGACAGACAGCCTGAGCACAACATAGGAGCAAGAGAAAGACAGACTCCTGACCACTCTGATGACTAACAGAGTCTAAATAGAAGAAAGAGTTAGAGAAATTAGTTTGTATATAAGGCATAATACAGTATCTTTAGAGTCATTCCCACCGTAACATTTTTCTGTTCAAGCCAGTTCCACAAACGAACGGCTCCATCCCAGCATCCCACTGCCACAGCTGACCCTCGAGGTCAAAGTTCTCACAGTTCAAGGGATTCGTGAGAGAGGCCACTGTGCTCTTCTGTGCTGACCACACCTGAGTACAGCCACATCAATGATGAATACTTCAAAACAGTGTAGTTCAGACTTAAATTTAGTTTTTTCTTGGTTTTACCTTCAAGTTTAAGTCTAGTGAGACCATAAATAGTTTTTGTCTGGACTGACATCACATCCTGTGATCTTGTTGGAGTGAGCATTCACGTGGCTAGTTCTTAAAATGATATAATATTTTTCACAGGTTAGTCATCTTTGATTCCTGTTTATTTATTTTTTTGCTAATTACATTGTACATTTGAGTCAAAAGAAATTACCTGCAACCACTCGCAACATCCCAGACCTCCACCTGCCCATCAAATGAGGTTGTTGCCAGAAGCTCCTCCCCTAGGAAGATGCAACCGGAGATGCCATCACCACTGCTCATCAATGACTTCACTTCCTGTTTGTAAAAAATAATGACAAAAAAAAAAAGGTTATGCACATTGCATTATTTAAAAATAGCAGTTTTCCCTTTTTTATGCTTAACTGTCACCTGTCCAGTCTCTGTATGCAGGAGGTGAATTGTTCCCTCTCCGGTCCCCACCGCTACAAGTTTTCCATCAGGACTCACCACCACACAACTCGGCTCAGAGTGAAAGGTATAAACCAGCTTACTGAGCATAAGAATAATGTTTAAACAAAAAATTTTTGGTGAACTACCTTTATACACATAGTGCGCATTCATACATTTATGCAGAAAGTGGTGTCCAAGAAGTCTGAAACTGCATTATTAAATTAAATCCAAAATTTAAATTAGAGCTAATAAAAAATGAAATCCGTAAATAAAAAATGAAATCTGTAAATAAACTTAAAGGTGCCATAGGATGCATTGATAGAATATTTTAAATTGTTCTCTGATATCTACATAGAAGGTATGTGGCTTAGGTAAGGGCAAAAAGTCTCCAGAAACAATTTTACATGTCCATTTACAACTCTATGATTTCTCCCTAGAATGAAACTGTCTGTTATTGGCTTATTTGAAAGGGTCATGAATAATAATTTTGAGCTCTGCTCTGATTGGCTGTTTCAAAGTGCGGCTCAATGTTGAGCTCTGCTCTGATTGGCTGTTTCAATGTTTCAATGTTGAGGTCTGCTCTGATTGGCTGTTTCACAGTGCGGGTAATTTCAGTAGCTCACAAGGAAACACAGGGAAAATATATATTTCAATACTTTCTTGCGCAGTTATATCGTTGGGTAATTATACTGTAAATAAAATGCGGGCATCAAGGAGCCGCTATTAATATGCTGGGCATTGAAACTGCTTTCAAATGTACGATTCATTTTACTTTCACTTTCGAGATCAAACGAACCGTTTATACTAGGGAGCGGCAGTATTTACCTCACATTTTACAAGATCAGATGCTTGTCAGTGGTGCTCAGGATCTGTAAATCATTCGCAATCATTATTTTATTGGAACGCGTTATTTGCTTTCCGTGCCTTTCTGAATACAGACACCAACCCATCCCTGCACTTCACATCCCCTGCACAGCCTGGAACATTACATTTATTTACATGATCTTCCATTTTCGCTGTTGTCCTCGCTTGTTTCTTCACAATACCTGCAGAACTTCTGATGATTCGGCTGGCCAAGAACATGGGCTGGTATACGTTATGCAAATGTTGGGGCGTTATTATTAGTGACCCCGACTGTTACATCAAAGTCGGTGTTATGTTCTGATTCGCCTATTTTTCAGTGGTGTTTTTTATTCACGAGATTTACATAAGGAGGAGGAAACAATGGTATTTGAGGCTCAAGGTATGTCATTTCCATGTACAGAACTCTTATTATTCAACTAGTTTTCCACAGTTTTCCATTCTATCACCTTTAAGGTTTTGGAGTTTTTAAAAATTAAAATGGTGTTTATGAAACCATCTTAAATTCTAAATAGCATAAACACCCATCATTAGATAGCTAAAACAGTATTTCTGCAGGTCTATCCCTATTAACCTGGACTTATAAATGACTATTTAAACTCAGAATATGAGCATAATTTGTCATTATTAAGAACCATTAATAATACCTGACTTCTTTTTGTGCTGCATCTGTGTAGTTTAGCCATTTTACAGCATGCACTCCTCCATTTCTTGTCATGCATTCTGCCCACATATGGGCAGCGCTGGCACAAGGTTCATTAAGAGCTGTTTGTACAAAGAGAGCAGGCCACTGGGAGAAGAGAAGGCTGTGCGCTTCAGAAAACTGAGACAGTCCTCAAAATCCTTCATGTTATCTGAATAACAAACATGAATTTTGTATAGGTTTACCACAAAAAAATTGCATTTGTACATGTTTGTGATATTGAGGCCTGTTATCAAATTCACACTCATTAAGGACACATTATGATCATAAATCAGTTTTGAGTATACAAGTCCCTATAGTTGGATTTTTATAAACATTCAATATTTTAAAAGTAAAATACCTGTTGATGTTTTGGATCGCAGCTGATGAGTCTCATATTTTTGGGCTAAATGAATAAAAGGAAATACAAATAATATGGTAGCCTGTGATCTATGAAGAAAAAGACAAATGTACAACTAAAAGAACACAAGCTTTAGGGCTCTCTCACCAAACAAAATGTAGGTCTGCAGAAGTTGATGAATAAGTCCATGCCGCACATTAGCATAGAGGAAGTAGTAACTGGACAGCAGAAAACACAAAGGCTCCCACTGATTACTGCCCATCTGAGCACAGAGAGAGAATTTAGTAACCTCACATTGCTCACTGAAGCTGAAAGCTCAAAGAAGAGAGCAGGAGGACACTGACCAGGTGCGCAGGGAGTTGAGACAGAATATCAGCGTCAGAGTGAAGAAATGTGTCCTTCCCCTGAGGATTTGACTGCACCCAAAGGTGAGCTGGGAAAAAAGTTGTATCAAATAAAATATATAAAAACATACATTACCCTTTTAAAAGCTCAGAGTCAGTAAAATTGTTTGAAACAAGAGTCTGCATTTATTTGATCAAAAATACAGTAACAACATTTTTTGTGAGGTCTTGTTTAATAAAATCTGTTTTCTATTTTACAATATTTTAAAATATAATTTATTCCTGTGATAGCAAAGCATTTTTTATCAGCTTTTACTCCAGTCTTCTGTGTCACATTATCTTTCGGAAATTATTCTAATATGCTGATGTGATGCTCAAGAAACATAATTATTTGGTAGAAAGTTAAATAGAAAGTTTAAAAGATTAGCAGTTATTTAAAATTAAAGTATTTTGTGACAGTACAAAAGTCTCAATTTTATAAATACTTACTGCATAAAAGTATTAGTTTTCATTTAAAAAATCTTACTGAACCCAAAAATAATATATGTATATTACAAAATATAGTGTATGTATAAAACACATATTATGTCATGATTTACATAGATCTTTTTTTTTACCTGCAATTATCAGATGACTTCTGGTTCTACTCTCCTCAGTAGACAGATACAGATGTTCAAAGGCTGACTTCACCTCTGGATGGGTCAAAATCAGGAGGTCATCTGAGTCCTGACCATGGGACGGTCCAATTAGGCTGCATTAGAAAAATGACCAAATAATTATTCCTTGTCAAAAACAGTAGATACTCCTTAAGTCTATAATATAGACTAGATATATTATATTTCACCGGGCTGTACCTGTGCAAAGTTTGTGCCAGCTGAGAGAATATTGCCATGGGAACACGGCTCTCTGGATGCCTGGC
The DNA here is from genome assembly GCA_027564155.1 of Gymnocypris eckloni scoliostomus. Lineage (NCBI taxonomy): Eukaryota > Metazoa > Chordata > Actinopteri > Cypriniformes > Cyprinidae > Gymnocypris > Gymnocypris eckloni. Next base: position 9,850,125 of record CM050422.1, read on the forward strand.
TATATGGAGAAGTTCCTGCCATGTCACCAGACCACCTCTGGAGTTTAAATCATTGCACATGTTCAGTACAGAGTAAAGAGAACTCTCCCGCAGTCCTGTAAAAACAGATTAGTGATTAGAGAAATATTTGTTTTCAATACATTCAATTACAAATAAATAAACAAATAAAATGCTTTGCTCCATGCATGAAAATTAAAATAATATTTTTAACTTTTGGATTCTGTGTGAAGATTATTTAATATACACAATTACACCATTACTACATAAACTACATAAGATCACATAATTAAATATGGTTTAAGCTTAAGCTTTAGCCCCTAAAGCCCCTTTAGCTTGATAAAACCCCTAAAACGTTCCCAGATGCAAACTTTTTAAAAACAAATACATTTAATTACTATTATTATTTCTGAATGAAACGGTTACATATTGCACTCATGCTCATTCATTCAATTAAAGTTGGGGTCAGATTGACCACTATTTGGCAAATTTTGCATTCAAAATCATTCAAAAAAATGAGGGCAAAAGATTTCCACATGCAGATTTTGTGCTCAAGGTTCAAGTTGGTCATGTGAATTTGCCACGCTGACAAACAGAAATCTGCTTGGTTTGAAATTGACTTCTGGGTGCCTTATGCTTCATACATTGCTACACTATTGATAGTAGACAGCGGACCGTTTTTTGCCAATGAAACAATACCGAAATTTCATTAATGTGATTGCGCCTTAAGATGTAAATTGAGCTATAGGTCAAGTCCTATGGTGTGACACTGAATCATGCTTTCTGGTGGTGATGATGAACCATGATATATTACTAATTCAATGCTTTATTAGTATTATTATTTGATACTAATCACCGTATTTCCCATTTAAGAGAGAAGGATTGGATAATTGAATGGGACAGACCCACCCTGGACCCTTGTAAAGCCAAATTTAAAGAATTAGCCAAACATATACTATGTCTTGTACCGGTGGAGCTGATGGCAAGAGTAGCGAATGCCCATCCCAGTCCTGCTCTGCAGTATTGATCCTGCAGCCTCAGCAGACTGTGCTGCACCAGCTCACCAAGAGACTGAGGAAGAGACTGCAGGCTGTCCTTCATCTAAACGACAAATTCCATCATCAATATGATGTTAAACTTCACATTTAATTAGCAAAATAACTTAAGGTGGATCACTAAAGAACACATTGTAAAACGATATTCTTTAACAATCATTTACCTTCTCAAAAGAGGCATAATTCTTAAGCTCCTCACAGGCCAAACGGAGGTAGAGAGGACTCACAGAGCCTTTCTTCATCAGCAGTGTCTGAAGCTACAGGGGAACACAATGATACATTTACTAGATATGCAAAAGTTGTACATGTACATGTTTTATTATATTACTCCAACAGCAAAAGGGAAGTTCACCTGGTTATTGAAAGCAGAATCGCTCAGTTTCTTTCCAAACTCAACAAGCTGCTTCTGCACAATCTCCTTCTTGTCAGGTAAAGATAATTGCCCCAGTGGAAATGACACGGTACCTTTCCTTTTACTAACAGTGTTTTGTAGGGATGATTCTGAAGAAACACTCAGCACCAAACAGACACCCTGAGAGGATAACGAACACAGTGACTAGTTGATGAGAAGGTTTCATCATTTTAACTTCACTTATTTACAGTAAGTGTGCATGTGCATGCATGCTCCTCTCTCTTACTTTAGGGATGTGCTGTGGGATCCATTCTGACACCCTTTGACCTCGACCGTCATGGACACGGTCCGCCCCATCAACAAGCAATGCCAGTGGCTCTTTGTTCTGGCCATTTAAGTTCAAGTGGAACTCAGACAACAAGTCTCTGTAGTGAAACAAGACAATGTTTCTAAAACAAGTTTTCTGAAATGACGATTCATGTTACATCAGATACTTCCTTACTTATAAGATGTGTTTGGAGGCAACTCCACATCGTCTTTTCTTTTCCTCAGCCATTGAACAAGACAGCGAAGAAGCTGCACAATACTGCAAGCCGACTGGCTAGCATCCGTGGAGTAGGATATGACATCACAAAGAAAGGTTTTCTTGTTTTTGACAGAGGTTTTGAGTGCCTGGGACAGGGCAGCCTTAATAAAACAGAAGAACATATTCAGATTAACTTCAGTGTTCTCTCAGTAACTGATCATACACATTTGATTTATATAATGTAAAGTTACCATGAACACAGTTTTGCCCTCTCCAGGATGTCCCTCAACCATCAGAATTCCTCCTTTTTGCTGACATTCTTGAACCTTTTCTGTCGCCATAGAAATAAGCTTTGCCCTGCCGTGAAACTGCCGCTGTTGGGCATCCTGATGCACTTCCTGTTCCTTAATCTCTGAGTACACATCTTCATCCGTCTCCTACAAAACAAGAAAAGGATTTTTGGTGAGGAAGAAATTCCTGAAAATAAATCCACTAATTAATAAAGAATATAAAAAAAATGTTTCTGGGGGGAGGGACTGTAGGAGTCAATAACTTATGTCATGAAAAGGATTAATGAATCCAAATAAATTATGAAATGTGCACATTTAATGTTAAATAGACTGATATGAATAGAATAAACTATTTTAAAATAACATTTAATAATCAAATCGAAATTTCACATTTCATTTAGCAAATTGATATGGAAATAATGATTTTTCCTTTTCTAATATCTGCTGCCCTAGGTTTCATTTTCCAATGAGGCCAGAAATCGGAACCTAATCTGCTGTCAGATATTTGAGATGCTGTCATTGACCAAGGCTGATCAACTTTAGCAATTCTATTAGCAAATGACGTAGATAATCCTAATACATAGATAGAATATATATATATAATATCCCCATTCTATTATTTATAAAATGAATACAAGTGGAACATACTAAACATAATTGAGAACAGAATTAAAACGAATAATGTTTTTAATTTAGCCATTTTTTAAATCAAATTGCAGACTATCAACTTTCCCCATCATCCTTACTCGTTGTTTAACTGATTTATATTTCTAATGACTACTGAGTGGCCCCAAAAGTGTAACATATGAAAACAGTTCTTTTCATGGGCTTTGATTATCGTCTGACCTCCACAAAGAGCGGCTGTATGGCCTCCCAGATATCCTCCAGCGCCGCCTTCCCAAAGTCCTCCAGGCCTTTCAGATAGGGCTTTCCATCCACCACCCCACCCCATTCACAAGGGTAACTAAGAGAATATGAAGCAGTGCAAAAATAAATACATAAACACTCAATGTGCTGACAAAACCAATGTACGGAACTCACTTTTCTGTCACTTTGAAGTCATTGCTCCGGATCCATGTTTTCAAGCTGTTCATTTTAGCTTCAGCTTCTTTGGATTCTGCCACAAAATCTGTCCTCCATGCCACTGGCACTGAACTAAACACACAGTAAATCAGAAAACATTAGCTTGCCGTATATACGGTGTTTCCATTATTTAATTTCATTACATCAAAACTGACTATCCACTTTAAATTACAGAATCTCAGAAAAATCTGATCTGCTGTATGTATTTTCCCCATTATTTGATTTCTAGACTGATCTCTGTCAACTACAAAGACAAACTTAATCCAATCTCCTGGCTGTTTGTTTGTTTATTTCTTTTTAACGCCAATCCAGCATCTATGGCTATATTCATAGGGAGAACCAGTTAATCCATACACAAGTCTTGTCTTTACACACACGTCCGGGGACAATTTAGAATGTTCTCCAATCAGCTGGCAACTTATAAATAAATGTATACCTGGCGAGACGAGGCGATCTGAAGTAGAAGAACATGTGGCTCTGGACAGAGTCTGGATACAGAGCTTGAAACTGTCGAATCTCCATTTCAGTGATGGATAACCCATCAGGTTCAGAGTTCAGCTGGCAGAGTGAAGAATGGAAACAATTCATGAAACTTCAGGAGCCCAACCAGTATCATACAATGTCATGTTATTTTGCTTTGGCTAAATATTAGTCATTTTTAGGGATGCCCAATGCATTCTGGCTGTTACCAATAATATTAAAGGTGATAATGTAAGTTAAGTAGTTTTAGGAGCTCATTTTTATTCTATTTCCTGTCCTGAAAAGTCTGTCTTGTAGAATTGACTAAAAATGAGCTCCTAAAACTTACTGCCAGATTCTGGAAGATAAATTCTTCAAACAGTGGTACAAGAGGATGTGATGCTGGACCTTCAAGAGTCACTATAAACTTTTCTGTTAATAAAGCCTATAAAAAAAAATCAGGCTTCATCTATTTCACAAAATGTTGTTCTTATCAACTGAGGGTAATTTTTTGGATTTTTTTACCCAAGCAAAGTCTCTGAGAACCTGACACCTTGTATTTCTGGAGACTCCAGGAAGGTTGCAGTTCTGGAAAATGGTGGTGCTGGAGGCTAAATGTTTCCTGATGGTTTTATACTTAATTATTCACATTAATTCGTAATTATTTTGCATGTGTCTTTTCTTCTACGCCTGTTTTTTCCTGACCCCGCTGTCCCAGTGAGCATTTTGCTGTCCAATGGTCATACCATAACTTTGCAATGTCTGAATATTTCTCATGGGGATTTAACCTAGTAAAACCTCTTTTTTGGCTCATTTCATCTGTAAAAGGAAACATGCCTAATAATTCTACACACCTGAATATAAGGAGTTTTTCACTTCCAGCCTTCATGGACAATTATATATCACTTATAAATGATTAAATACAAAATTAATAGTAGTTATTAAGATTGATGTGGTTTCGAATTGGTAAAATGTGCTTGGAAAAAAATATGATCAGAATACCAACGTGCCTAATAATTATGCACATGGTGTGTAGCACTGCAAAGGTATTTTTTTTTCATAAGAAAAATAAAGTGTATAAAAGTGTTCCTGTGGCTCAGTGGTAGAGCATTGCGTTAGCAGCGCAAAAGGTTGTGGGTTCAATTCCCAGGGAACACATATACTGACAAAAAATGTATAACCTGAGTGCACTGTAAGTGGCTTTGGATAAAAGCGTCTGCTAAATGCATAAATGTAAATAATGTCACTATGTGACACTGAGTAGGAATTTAGACTAGTCTCAATTAATATTTTTTTATCTTAATTACACGATTTGCTCATTAATTCATATAATTAGTCACTAATAATTATGTAGCAATATTTTCTGAGAAAAAGACCAAATAAAAATGCCCCAAATAAACATACCCGGTACAACCTGTTTGTACATTCTTCTTGCACATCCCTGTTTATATTATTATTTATTAAGTCCACAGTATACTGTATTGCACATTTTATTTCATTGCACATTTTACTCATTTTTTCTTATTTTTATTTTATTCTTACCTATATTATATATACATTCTCTTGTGTTATGTTTCATTGTTTTTGCACTGTCCACTGAGCGGACCTGTCCTGATTTACATTTCACTACTGATTATATCCTGTATAATTGAGTATGTGACGAATAAAGAACCTTGAACCTTGAAATAAGCAATTCAAAGATTAATTATCCTTTTAGGATAATTGCAACACAAAAAAGTGGCCTTTCAAAACATTAATGTTGTATGTTATAATTCTATGACTCTCCTCATTAATTAAGCCCATTCTTGCATTCTGTCTGAAATGTTTCTAACCTCTGCATCATATTTTTATTAAAAGTGATAATTCACCCAAAAATTAAGATTCTCATGTCATCCCAGATATTTATGACTTTCTTTCTTCAGATGAACACAAGCAAAGATTTGTAGTCCATGTAATGGGGATATTAATTGTTATCGCTGCACTAGATATGTGTTTGGCCTTTGCCATTCCATTTTGTTTTGTTTTGTCCCTTTAACCAAATTTCTGTATGTCTGTCAGAAAGAAAATTACTTCTACTTTTTTAATATTTGAGTACAATTTAAAATAGTACTTATTTACTTTTACTCAAGTTTGTTTTTGGCCAGATACTTGTACTTTTAATTGAGTAAAATTTTCACTGAGTATCTTTACTTTCACTTGAGTAAAATAAAAAAATCTGTGGAAAATTTATAGAAATTATGATTCTGTTTGAAGAAATATGAGGTAAACGTATAAATATATCAATATTTCTCAAAGTATGCGCATCTTTGGAGTGTACGCCCTTATTGACGTGGTTCAGTGAAGCTATGTGAACACAAATAAACCACTGCAGATGCGACTGGATATGAATACCTGTTGTTTTTCTGTTCAAAGAGTATAACATGTACCAATTAATTATTTTGCACTCCTGACATAAATGAATAAATTACTGTCACCGCAACAGTTTTATCAAAACAGTGGTCAAATATCGAAGCTAGAGCCTTTAATCTTTCTAATGATGCACAGTTTGTCCATTTCAAGTAAGAGTGTGATGTTTTAACATGCTGTGAAAGTGAAACAATAATCTGAGGCCGTCTGCGATCTTTGCATGTTAAGTGGTTAAAAATATTAGGATTCAGAAATATTTTTTTTTGCTCTTTTAATCTTTGTGTAGAAAGTTTAAAAGAACAGCAGTTATATGTTATAAATGTCTGTACTTTTGATCAATTTAATGCATCCTTTCTTAAAGTATTAATGTCTTAAAAAAATCTTACTGGCCTCCAAATTTCTGAACTGTAGTGTATGTTTTACTATTTACCTTGATTCTCTTATCTATCTTGCAACTTTCTGATTAACTTAACTATGGTGAACCTTAAACTTAATGTTGTGCAACAAGATTGTACCATCTGGATCACACTTTTGAGAAAGCATCTATCAGACAAATAAATCTAATTACCCAGCTGTATTGAGGCAGCTCGGGTAGGGTGGGGCGGGGCGGCACAAGGCCGTATCGCTCTCCCAGAATCCCGAGCAGCAGCTGGCTGCGGCAGACCTCTGACAGACAGAGCTCCACAGCACGGTTAGACTCCTCCTCGGTGACGCCCCAGCGCAGCTCCACTTCCTGCAGGTGGAGGTAGTGTGGAGCGGCTCGTCTCCTAAGCTCAGGAAACACGCTACGCACAAGAACATCCCTCTCTGCATGCATGTCTCTGAACGTAGAAGAGATGAACACTCGCACACCCTTCCATCTATGAAAAGAAAGGAAAGAGAACTCTGAAGATTCTGTAGTACTGGTACTTTTAGATTTGTAGACCACAATGTTCTTCTGTCCCGCTTAGAACAGGAAGTGGGCATTAGCGATTCAGCTCTAAATTGGTTTCAGTCTTATCTTACTAATAGGAATTTCTCAATTAATATTGGCAAATTTCACTTTGACTTATGGGGTGCTCTACTCTAGCTCTTATGTTATTTTCTCTGTCTGCTTCCACTCTGTTCTATCTTTGAGAAGTATGGTATGAGTTACCATTGTTAAGCAGAAGACACACAATTACATCTTCCTCTGAAAAATAAGAATAGTTTAGACCCCATGGTGGCTTGCCTCTTGGAAGTTAAAGAATGTATGTCCCTAATTTTTTAAGTTTGAATGACAGTAAATTGTGACAGAGGAGATTGTGGTGTTTATCCCTTCTGATTCCCACAGTACCCCACATTTAAATCTTGGTGTTCTGGCACCTTATGTCAGGCCGTATGTGTAAAATCTGGGTGTGTTGTTGGACAGCGATTTAAAGCTTGATAGACAAGTCAACCAAGTTGTAAAGTCAAGCTTCTACCAGTTGCGAACCCTGGTAAAAATGAAGTCCTTTCTTTCTTTTACCAATTGTGAAAGAGTAATCCATGCTTTTATCACCACGAGGCTTGATTATTGTAACTCTCTGTCACAGCCATCAGCTGGTGTGCCTACTGACAGCCACCACAGGGCACTCTTCTAAGGTCCTTTTGTTTTGTTCTGGACATTTCCCATCACCCGATGCTATGCCAATCAGATCTCATTGTTTGAAAGAGTAATCCATGCTTTTATCACCACGAGGCTTGGTTATTGTAACTCTCTGTCACAGCCATCAGCTGGTGTGCCTACTGACAGCCACCACAGGGCACTCTTCTAGGTCCTTTTGTTTTGTTCTGGACGTTTCCCATCACCCGATGCTATGTTAATCAGATCTCATTGTTTCCAGCCATGTGTGATTAATATTGTAAGTTCTTCTATACAGTATCTCACAGAAGTGAGTACACCACTCACATTTTTGTAATGATTTTATTATATCTTTTCATGTGACAACACTGAAGAAATTACACTTTTCTACAATGTACAGTAGCTAGTGTACTGCTTCTATAACAGTGTAAATTAGTTGTCCCCTCAAAATAACTCAACACAGCCATTAATGTCTAAACCACTGGCCACAACAGTGAGTACACCCCTAAGTGAAAATGTCCAAATTGGGCCCTATTGAGCATCTGTGGGGCATCCTTAAACGGAAAGTGGAGAGCAAGGTCTCTAACATCCACCTGCTCCGTGATGTCATCATGGAGGAGTGGAAGAGGATGCCAGAGGCAACCTCTGTGAAGCTCTGGTGAACTCCATGCCCAAGAGGTGTACCGTGTTCAGTGTGTCTTTGTTGCTGCAGTATTTAGTTCGGTTACCTTGTTGTACCTGTTACTTTGGGTTTGCGGATTCTCTGTGTTGTGGATTACTATTTGCCAGTGTTTTCTGCCAGTTGCTCTGTTTTTGGATCATTGTTTAGGACAACAATAAAGCTGCAATTAGCTCTTTTTGTAACAGAGTATCCCGTGACTTCTTTAAACCACCTTCAGATGTTTTAAAGTCCTGACAGGAGTTTGAAAGCGTGAGCATATTACCCCTGTCCTGCGGACTTTACATTGGTTACCTGTGCGCTATAGGATTCATTTTAAAGTGCTCTTATTGGTTTGTTTATTTATTTAAGATCTGTTGATAGACCACCAACCAGCAAGAGCTCTTAGATCTGCCAATTGAGGGCTCTTAGTGGTTACTATAACAACACTAAAGTCTAGGGGTGATCGAGCATTTGCAATAGCCGCCCAGAGATTTTGGAATAGTCTACCTATGCAAATCAGAACTGCTCCTACACTATCTGTTTTTAATTCTAGGTTGAAATCATTTTTATTTGATCTGGCTTATTAAATGCTTTTTTTATTTTTTGCTTTTGCTGTTTTATTTGTGACAACTCTGTTAATAGTTAAATATTTTGTACAGCACATTGGTCAGCGGTATTTGTTTTTAGTTTACTTTATAAATAAATTTAATTGAATTGAGAATTGATGAAGACAGGTTTGATTTAGTATTTAATTTCCAATATACTAATGACTAGTCTGCCTCCAAAGGACCACAACCACCCAAAATGAAGTGAATGATGAACATTTTGTTTAATACAAATAAATGATGGATTTTTCTTATGGTCCAACCTTAACTTTGGTGTTGCCGGCAGTGAGATGACATCAGCAGCTCTCTCAGGTTCAGTTTTGTGCCCCTGTGGTGGCAGGATCTTATAGACTCTGTCAATGTGCTCCACATGCTGCAGCATCCTCGAGGAGCCTCTCTCTGAGACAAACCTATAATCAGAAAAAATATAAATGAACAACTGAATCTCCAGCCTTCAGAATTGATTCAAAAGTAAAGTAGTAAGAATAAAACACATTTTGTCAGACATAGGAAAGTATGGTATTGAATAATTTATATTATATGCACTAATATAACAATAAATACTGTATAAACAGCAAAAATTCCAGATGGGGGACTCTATAAACAATTGTAATAACATGACAGTTTTATAAAAGTAGCTTTTTATATGAATTGTAAATTAATTTACCAATTCTAATGCTAAAACAAAATCTTTAGGAAACTTATCAAACAAAAAGCTAATTATTATAATTGCAGTATTTAAAAGATATTCAACATATTCAAGATATTCAAAATAAATTACTTTTATTTAGCAAGGATGCAAATGTCACAGTAAAGTACTTTATGAGGTTATTAAATATTTATCTTTCAGATAAATTCTGTTCTTTTAAATTTGATATTCATAAATATTATCCTGAAAATTAAATGACCACTTTCCACTGATAGCATCTTATAGTATTTCACAAGCAAGAACATACACTATATTGCCATTAAAGTACTTCTAACGAAAGGTTTGACTACTTTAGTAATTTCCATGAGTACAAATTTAAATGTTTAAGCATATACTGATATTCTAGGGAATTGTGTGCAACAGTTTGGGCAGGACCATTTTCTATTCTAACATGACCGTGCCTCTGTGTATAAGGCAAGGATTAAAGAGAAATGATGATTCAGTCAGTGTGGAAGAACTTGACTGGTCTGCAGAAAGACAAGTCCTAATCCCAGCTGAACACCTCTGGTGTGACTTTAAATGCAGACCTTGAGCCAAAAATGAATCACCAAACACCAATACTTTTGGCAATATAGTGTTTATGGAGTACAACATAAGATTCAGCAAAAGATCTTACTTCAGGATCTGCTCGCTAAACCCCCAAAGCTCTACAGTGTTGGAGTTCAGTTTATATTTTAAAGTTTCATTTGGAGACCTGTTTAAAACAAACAATACAAATTGTATTTACAACTACAGCCATTATTGTCACATTTCTACTCTGCAGGCAGCAGACATTTTAATGAAAATATGTAAAATTTCAATTTTGGAAAATGGAGATTGAACAAGTTTCACAAAACTTACATTTGTCCAAGCAGCACATCTATCACAACAGCATCACGGTTGATATCTTGGCGATAGTTATTGATATCCGCCATTAAATCTTTGCTGATATAGTTATTTTCAAACACAACTATACGATCCAGCTGTGGGGAGACGTTTTAACAGATATGTCATGTGCAAAATTATTTAAATACATTCTTGAATAACTATAAATACAAAAGGGGCTCGCACCTTTGTTTTTTCTTCAGTTATCTTGGTGAAGAATGTTGTGGAAGATATGTATTCAGATTGTATATCATTGTCATCCAAATCCTGAGAGAAACAGGGACAGAGAGAGACGAAGAGAATCAAACAAAAAAAGGCGTGCAATTATCCAGAAATAACGTAATTAAGAAAAACATCGGTAGCATTTGATTTTATTGCCATGTTCGGTTTATATTAAGTGCTTATTTTAGCAATTACAATAACTGGGTAATAACTAACCCTGAACCTACCCCTAAACCTAACCTTAACCCATGTAGTTACCTTACTATAGTACTTTCTTCGTTAAGTATACTGTAAGCACACATTATATAAAATAAAGTGCAATCAGAACATCAAACAGTATAACATAGATCCTGTACATGCTTATTTACATTTAGGATAAAATCCACATAATTTAATAACACAGATAAAAGCAATCTTCAGTGAATCTCAAAATGAATATCCATTTTCCAAACTGTACCTTAGAATGTCATGATGCCTAACTTATTTTGTAGCATTTAAAATTACTGATTTTATTTCTTAGTGTTTTATTAAACATTTTATTATTGTTTCATTTTATTTGTTATTTTATTGTTTTATTTTTAATGTAACTATATTCTATTCAATAGAATTCATTAAATTCTTACCTCCACTTGCTTCTTTGCTTGTCTCACATTATCCAAAAGGACCTCGGACTTCACCTTGACCTCGTGGAGACCTTTGTAGCTAAACAGCATGACTTGGGAATCTTCGCTACAGTAGTTAATCATCATGCACATAAGCATTGCAGCTTCCTGTATCTGCAGAACATATAGTTCACAATAGGTTTCATTACTCGAAGCCTGATTTACTAAATGAAGCAAAATTAGAAATCAATCAAAATTCATAAAAGTACAACTGTACTGTGCTGATATCTGAAACAATAAGATGCTCATATATCTGACCGATGCTGAGAGTTTATTTTCGTCAATGTCTTTGGTGCTTTCAGGGGGCAAGCAGAGATCATCAGCACCACTCCAGTCCCGATCATCTGAAATGTCATCATTATTAAAAATCACAAGAGTGCGTCCAGGGAGAGGCGGGATGTTGTACTTGCAGGAGATCTGCACAGCTTTCTCCAAAGCACAGCAGTACTTGTTCAGAAGCTCCTGAGTGTACAGCCTCTGACTAAAACGTTACATCACAAAAAAACATGTCAATACAGGGGTAAAATAAACTACAATTATTTATTATATTAGTATATTTTGATCCAAAATGATCGTATATTATGTAAATGTTTTCTGTAATATTCAGAAGTACACACTTAGCTTTTATCAGGAGATTGCGTTTGATATTGAATAAGCGGCAGACGAAGGGAACTTTCATTGTAATCCTCAGTCTCTTGCGCGCTGTTGTTTCCCAGCTGTATTGTCGGAATCTTTTGCTCTTTGGGAATTTTTAAGAACCCCTTGCAGGACCTCCCTGGAGCTTGGCACCTTGACCGCAGGCCCACCAGCTGAAAGGGGAGAACGTGTCACTAAACTATCAAAGACACTGAATGTGCTCTCTATTTAGATTAATATGGATTCCTCAACATCCAGTGAGCTCCAAAGTGTTGTAGATTAAAATACTAAAATTCCCTAAAATAGCATACATACGGCTCTTATCACTCTAAATTCATTGTACACTACTGTTAAAAAGCTTGGGGTCTGTAAGATTTTTGTTTTTGATAGAAAGATGCTTGGCAAAGCTGTATTTATTTGATTAAAAAAAATACAGTAAAAACAGCAATACTGTAAAATATTATTACAATCTAAAATAACCCCTTTCTTTTTTTAAATGTAATTTATTTCTGTGAGGACAAAACTGAATTTTCAGCTAAAATCGGACTGGCTGACAAACATGTTGATCCTTCAATATTATATATCATTCATATATAAACTTACCAAATTTACTGAGCTCCAAAATGACTTTATATGCAGACAGGAAACGGAAAGGAAACTGCCTGCTCTGGATTACAGCATTCTGTAAGATTAAATATCATAAACCTGCAAATTACTTCATCATGTTACATAAGTGACATTATGCAAACGACTGAACTAAGAAATGCTCACCTTCGAGGTCAGTCTGTTGAGGATCTTAGTATGATGTTTCTCACTGATGCCCACAGAGATCATGTTCCTCAGGTTCCTCAGCATTGCCATAAAAGGAAGAGACTTTCCATCTGCAATCACAAAAAACACACTTAAGTTTGAGTAGATGTTCAAGAATTAAGCCAATCTTGGACCCAGTGCATGTCCCTCATTCACACCGATGAGTTTCTCCCAGGTGGCAGCTTTGTTTCCCTCCTGACTTAGTTTGCATTCCCACGTGTCGGGCTGCTTAAGTTTCATCCGCTTTCCAGCTCTCTCTCTCTCCCAAACCCCACTAAGACCACTGCGAGAGAAGGCCTTCAGATCACTCGGGTATCTGCATGCAAAGACAGACAACAAACAAACTCACTCATGGCTGGAAGTTACACCTTGAACAGAGATATACACTTAAAATAAAACATATTTAACTAAAATGTATAAGCCAGCTTGTAAGACTAACTTCTTTCCCAGAATGGCCATGACATGTTCTGCAGATTCTTTGATGTGAAGGCGCTTTATCATCTTCTTGAGGCTGAATTCACTCTGTTTTTTATCCTTTGCAGTACGATTCTGCCTCTCCAACTGTATTATAACATTCAGAATTGCATCAAAAGATGTTCTGAAGACATGATATGCAGTAGTAATTTGTAATTAAAAAAATCTAATTAAACACAATAAAGCTCACATATTTTTTGAGAATGGAGTCATCGACTCTGACAAGATCACCCCACTTTTTCCACTGTGCAGCAGAGATTTTCTGAAAGAAGAGGGATCGAAAACATTTTAAAAGTGATGTGGAATGGAAAAAGAAAAAAGACTAAGTTTTTTTAAGTATGTTTTTGATTACGATGTGTTTGCAGCGATGCTTCCGTATTGTATTTGGCCAGCTGATATTCAGTGAACTGCTTAAATTTATCCACTAGAGCTTTTTTCAGGCAGGAGGGTAAAGATTTACTGAAACACTGCACAAAACATTTAAAAAGCATGAAAAACAAGAATACAGTAGGAGCAAAATAAAATACTTATTTAAACATCTACCATGCTAAAACTGTAATCGGCATATGAATATGGTACGAGTAAAAATATGGTGATCATTTCTTAAGGGCAGTAATGATATTTAATATTAACGCTTACCGTGCTATAGATTCTTGTCACCTCCAGCCAATCAGATGGCAGCTGTACAGCAGCACAAAAGTACCTTCTAAAGTGTGGCTTAGAACCAGGCAGATGGGCCGCCAGTGCCAGCAGGAAGTTGGCTGTGATACGAATGTTTAGTTCCTGCCTAGTATAGACTGCAACCTAAAACCAATGCAAATATGCAAACCATGTTAACACCTGACAACATAACCCACAATCTCACACAAACAAAAACACCAACCTTTAGGAGAAACTCAGGGTCTTCTGTGGTAATCTCTGTGGCCAGAACCTTAATAATGGCCCACACACTCCTCTTCTTATCCCAGTCCTTCTGGCCCGGGGTACAGCTCTTATTGACAAGAGAGCAGCACACCATATTCAACAGGTTGTTCTGAAGGACAAACAAAAGAACTGTCACATAAGAAATGTTGACTGATTTCAAATACTATATTGTAAAATATTATATAGAAATCGTATTCGTTAATCAATTCATGTTAATTAAGACTACCCAAATGTTACTGTGAAAATTCCAAACAATCTGAATTATCCACACCTTTATTATATAGGGCATAAAGGAAAAATATAAGACTGAATTTAACATGTGTGCCGACTGTCTAAATTAGTGCTGTCAAAGTTAACGTGTTAATAATATCTTTGAAGAGCAGCGCTTTAATTCAGTTAAACACAGATATTAGTTTTATTGCTTCTCTAATTTTACATGATGCAAGTATAGCCGAAATCACAGCACAGCTATTGTCATTATCTTAGGTGTATTTGATTTCATAAAACAACCACTCGATTATCAGGATTTTTGTGCAGATTAACATATTGGAAGGGAGAGCTAGTTATTTAGTCAATGGATCGCGTTTCAATCACTATTTCATATTCATTTTGTCTTCTGACGACAGAAACAGTCAAATATATCAATGAAACAGTTTCATTGAGAATTTAGCTGCATCAAAATACAGTATGTGGCACAGAGAGGCAAACAAATGTAATAATGAATGCACATTTTGCATGTTCAGAAGTGAGCTGCCCTGTCCTGCAAAAAATGTAAACAGGTTTGAATAAGTAAATTGTAAAGTAATGGGATTTCTTTGTCCATGTGTCTAATAGACATGAACAAGTTCTTTGAAAAACATCTATGACCTTTGAAAAATGTCTAGTCTTCATGCTCTAATAAATAAAGCATCCACATTTGTCCATGCCCATATTGATTAGAGTATTCAAAACTTGAAAAGTATTTATTTAAGGTACATTTAGAACAAATAAAAATGTGTGATTAATTGCGAGTTCACTCGTGACAATCATGCGATTAATCACTATTAAATGTTTTAATCGATTGACAGCCCTAGTCTAAATATAATCACCAAAGAATGCATATAAACAAAGGTTCACACACAAAAAACAGAACTGTGCTCACTCGACTCACCTTTTTGTCCCTCAATTCCACAAGATGCTCATCCTCGCTTGCTTCAAGCACCCCAAACTCCTCATGAGGAGCTACAGTCTGCTCCTCATCTCCATCTAAATCCATATTCAGAACAGGCATCTCAGAGGACAGTATCTGGTCATCCTCCTCAATGCTTTCATGTCTGGCATCCTGTTAACATATACATAGAGAATATAATTAACTACATTTGCATTTCCCAAAGAAAATACCAGTCCTTGCAAGGTATTTGTAAGTAAATGTAAGTAATGCAAGTAAAAAATGTGTGGAGGCAGCTTTTTTTTTTTTTAAAGGTGCTACATTAATTCACAGTTTTACAAAGTAATAGAGGACATCACTCTGTACCTGTCTAGGCTCCTCACTAGATCCCAGAAGCCCTTCAGGTGAGAAAAGAATGTCTTCAACTTTTATCTTTTCAGTTGAGCCTACTTTATTCTCCATTGAAGGTGACCGATAGGAGCAAACAGGTGGGGAGTTGACATTGGGAGTTGACATTCTGGAGTAAGAGAGTAAAGGATTATGGGAATAGGAGGAGGTTAGAGAGAATGAGACTGGAGGATGAAGTGAAGGCTCCATTAGGAGGGTACTCTTAGTGCTCAGCAGAGAGGAGGAAGAGGATAGTGAGCTCATTGTTGTGGATGACAGAAGAGAGGAGGTGGTCTTGGAGGAGGACAGGCTGGTTGGTTGGAGTGCTGGACATGATGAAGAGGTGGAGATCTGCTTGGCCCAGGATGGAGATGTGTACTGATGCTGAAACAATACTGAGGGCGCTTGAGCCAGAAAGCGGTTTTCCAGCCTTGGACTGCTATAGTTTCGCTGTAGTCTGGCATCTGTGTTTACCTTCAGATCAGTCTGAAGGGGAGCCGGAGTCTTCATGTCTGCCTGGCTGAAGAAAGGAGAAACACAGAACATGAAACTGTGTTTTTGTCCCGAGACACTGCCAATGCTAAAAGCACCAAACTAAAAATATGCCCCACAAAATTTCTTGCAAATTAAGATTTAAATGAAGAAAAAAAAACTCATTGAAACCACCTATCAGAAAACAGCATACATTTACTATTTCGAGATAAAATGCTACTATATCCTGATCACACACTTTTTTTAAACGCCTCTTTCCATGTTTTACCTTTTTGAGTTCAACAAGCTCATACAAGCTCTGATGAGTTGTATATTTTTTGCATATAATCTTAAATAATTGTGCTAATTGACAAATAGCAAAGAAACTGTTTGGGATTTTAGATCATTTTCCTCTTTTAGTTAGGCCCTATAAGTAGCAACTTTAGAAAAAATGAAATATCGACAGCATGTAATACTTGTGTGATAATGATGAGGATATTACTACTAATAATAATCTATGTTAACACTCGACACTATAAACTGTCAATCCTGTGAGATTTTCTGTTTAAAGGTGACAACAATTCAGTACAGCACTCAAAAACAACTTGACTGACAAGCATGGGTGTGTCTTATGCAAACAACAAATGTATTATAGACACACCTGGAAAATCAAACAAGCTGCCTCCACTCCTTTTCACCGCGTTTATTTCATTCTAGCTTCTTTACGTACTGGGCTTACTGGTATATTTCCCCCTCTCAACTGCCTGCTTAGTGATGTACTATTTCCTATGGCGTTTGCCTTATCTTCGAATTAAACACGTACGCCCTTTAGATTTCTGAATGAGTTGTAAAGTTCACTTTACAGATCGGAGCGCACCAAGTGTCAGTGAGTGTGGGACAAAGTCCTCTGTCTTCGCTGATAATCAGTGTTGTCTTCGCAATGTCTGTTCTTTATTGCCACATACATACATACATACATACAAGAGAGATTCATCAGCACTCCCTAATTTTCCATTTTAAGAATCACTTCTTTATGGTCATAAATGTGCACAAACACAACAGACACACTATTGTCTGTCTGACACTGCTTATTGACATCTCCGAGCAACGCTGCTGTAAATAATCACTGCACTATATTTGGATTGTTACGTGGTACATTCAGTGGTGTGGCTAAACAAAAAAAAAGACAATAACTCACCTTTAATGCTTTATGACCAGGTATTAGTGTAAAATGAAGTAAACCGGTGAACTGCTGACTGCATATCAAGACTTCACGAGTGAAACTAGATAACTTCCTCACCTGTCATGTGTGTGTGTCACTACCGTAATGTACCGAATATAGACGCACGTAAGGAATGGAGGAGAGGGCGTATCATATTTAGACAAATACAATTCTTTCTTCACTCACATGAGAAGTTTTAGTTTTGAAGAATGTCGACTTTCACCAGGTATCCTCTATTAAACTGTTACGCAGTTTAACATTATTTGAAAAGGACTGTAAATGCAATGTATTTTGAAGGAAAACTGGAACAACAAAGGAATTCAGCAGCCATTTTTTTTTTTTTCTTAAAAAAAAAAAGTGACCCAATTTTGGATGGAGAGATTTTAGATATTTACAAACTTGCGTGATGCTTACATTTTGACATTTTACATAACATTTTAATGTGGGATGGACACGGCATTTAGATGAATTTACCATATTTTAACCAAAATATTATTAAATATTCCAGTAGCCTATTAAGCCGCTTTAACAAAATGTGACCATGGACCACAAAGCCAGTCATAAGGGAAATAGCTGAATAATTAAGCTTTCCATTGATATATGGTTTGTTGCACAATATTTAGCTGAGATACAATAGGCCATTTAAAAATCTGGAATCAGAGGGTTCAAAACAAAATCAAAATATTTAGAGAATCACCCTTAAAGTTGTCCAAATGAAGTTCTTATAGCAATGCATATTACTAATCAAAAAATAAGTTTTGAATTGTTTTTCTGTAGAAAATTTACAAAATATCTTCATCAAATCCATAATATGACCATTCAATATATTGTTGGCTATTGCTCCAAAAATACACATGCAACTTATGACTGGTTTTGTGGTGCAGGGTTACATATAATAATTGTAAACCATTTCCCAAGGAGGCATCTTCAGGCATGAGGCTTTCTGAGCCTGAAAGCCCACTGCACGCGTAGGCTACATTGTGTGGGAAGTATCTGCGAGAAAGAGCTTTTTTTCAGAAAAGGAAATTCACAACAACAACCCCCTAAGATTTAAAGCAAGAAGACCCTCCTTTCTTCCGTCAGTTGTGTGATTTTAGTCTTGTGGACTTGTTGGGCAACAGTCATTGCATCACTTGGACTCCTCCATTGAACTGGTAAGAATTTTTATGTTTTTTAAAAAGAGCTGAGAGTTGCTAAATCGATAGTAAATCTACGAAAGAAGGGAACAGTGAACCACAAAAGTGGCTTGAACTTATCCAGTAAAGAGACATGTGAAATGGATGACAATGACACACAATCCTATTTAATGTATATCCAGATTGACCACATGACAAAATGTAATAATCAATACTCAAAGTTATTGTGCATTGCATAATTATACAAGTTAATTACATAAAAATAAAGGTTCCAAAAGGGTGTTTTTCGCAGTGATGTCATAGAAGAACTATTTTTGGTTCCCAAAAGAACCTTTCTATGAACATTTAAAAGAACCATTTTGAAGAGCATTTAAAAAATCTAAATAACCTTTTTTGACTAGAAATCCTTTTTGAAAGGTTCCATGGATGTTCAAGGTTCTTTTTAAGAGTGCAATGAAGAATTACAAACTTGTTTTCTAATGAAAAGACTTTGTCTGGACCTTGTGTCCAGTAAATACTCCCTGCAGTTGCACCATTCTGGAGCATTACAAATAGTTCCATTATATTCTCATGAGACTAATGAAGTTGGGTTTAAAAGATGTGGTTTGTGAGGTTTGTTTATAACATTCCCCTGATTTATTCCTAAACCATGGCGATTTTTTCCTAAGACATGATGACTTCTGACAGTATTTTCTGATTTATGGAGTGATAAAACAGATATTCAAAATCTGGCTTTATCCCATGTTCACATTTCTGTTCTGTAAATGTATGCAAATCAGTGCTTTTTTAATTAGTTAATGCACAATTTTTATGTTTAAACATAACATTTCATTGTCTTCTGTGGCGTACTGATTAATTAATTAGAGAAGTGTTGCGATATCCATTAGTTACAGTAACTAGCTAATGTAATTTACAGATTGTGGAAAAGACGTTTTTCTTTTTTACACCACAGATGGCGCTGTTAAAGTTATTCTTTAGAGCTCTTCTGCTCCTTCAGTTTGCACTGCAGCTGTTGGATGGAGCTGAACCTCAGAACCTGAACTGTCCTGCATATGGTGGAGTTCCTGGCACTCCTGGACACAATGGTCTGCCAGGGAGAGATGGGAGAGATGGTAAAGATGGAACAATCGGACCCAAAGGAGAGAAGGGAGAGCCAGGTCTGTGTGTGTGTGTGCGTGCGTGCGTGTGTGTGTGTGTGTGAGAAATAACTGAAATGAAGGAGTCTGAGGTAGTGGATTATTTCACTCCTACCCTATTTTCAACTATTCTGCTCCTACCTTATAGGAGTGAGTGTTCAGGGACCACCAGGTAAAGCTGGGCCATCTGGGCCAGCTGGAGAAAAGGGGGAAATGGGACCTTCAGGTCCACAAGGTATTAAACATTTTAAGTTATTATGGTTTATAAGTGGAAATGTTGTGTTTCAGAGACTAAAACTGTACATGAACATGTCTGAATGTGTATTATACAAACAAAGTAATTGTTCCAAATTTCGGGTCTCCAGGAAGTGAAAGTGTTCTTGAATCCCTGAAATCTGAGATCCTGCATCTTAAAGCCAAGATTTCCACGATTGAGAAAGTTGCAAGTTTCAGCCACTTCAGACAAGTTGGACAGAAATACTACTTCACGGATGGTGATGAGGGGACTTTTAGTCAAGGATTAAAATACTGCAAAGGTTTTGGTGGAACAATGGTTTATCCCAGATCTTCTATAGAAAACGCAGCGCTGTTGAAATTAGTGGTATCCAGTGGTTTAAGTAGTAAGAAGCCATATATTGGAGTCACAGACAGTGAAACAGAGGGACGGTTTGTGGACACTGAGGGGAAGCAATTGACTTTTACCAACTGGGGTCTTGGTCAGCCTGATGACTATAAGGGACAACAAGACTGTGGTGTTATAGAGCTCTCTGGCTTTTGGGATGATGGCAGTTGTGGTGATATACGTCCTATTATATGTGAACTAGACAACAAATAGAATGTATAACATTATAAAGATCTGAAATATGAATATGCTATAAACAGTGCACAGTTTAAATCCCATTGTCAAGCATATCCTTCAAAAACAGTGCATATAAAATATACAAATAATACTTGCTATACATTTTGTTACAAATTAATAAACAAACAGTTTCTTATGACAATTTGTCATGAATCAAAGAGTGTCTCTTTTATTTCAATGCAAATCTGACATTAATTGTGTAACTGACAGAAGATCAAATAATTAAAACGATTGAAATTTTATAGGCTAGTAATTTTATTTTTATGTTTGTTTGTTTAAATGTTTGTTCTATGCCCTGCACAAATATGGCCATGGTTATTTCCCAGTGAACTTTTTGTTTGCAAGATTTGTAAGTGAATATAGCTGATCATATCACTTTAGACACATATGTAAAGTATAAAAAGTACAAACTGTAAACCATTTTTCCACTACATCGGACACAAATGCTTTATCAATTTGAAAATGCTATAGTTCTGATGGCTAATAATCATTCGCTTTTGAATGAAATAAGCAAATCAGTGACTTCATTCCTGATTCTCCTGAGTTGGTGCACACTATTTTTTGAAGAAATAGTACAACACAACCATTTAACCAGGGTGTCAATATATGGGAGGCTGGGACGACATGTGGGCATGGTGTGGGCTGTACATCCTGAGAGGAAGATCAGTTTTTCAGAATATGAGATTCATAACAACAAGCCCATCAGATTTAAAGGAAGAATACCCTCCTTTCTTGTGGACTTGTTGAGCAACAGGCATTGGCTGTTACCGGGACTCCTGCATTAAACCTGTAAGTTTCTAAATGTTTTTTGAAAACAGCTGAGTAATTGCAGTAAATCTATGAAAGAAAGAAAAAAAGTGGCTTGAACTTAAACAGTAAAGAGGCATAAAAATGGATGGCAATCATGCACAATGTGTTAGTACAATAATATTCAGATGGATCACGTGAAGAAACTTTTAGAAATAAGTTATTGAATTTATATAGAAGTTATTATCCATGGAATAATTATAAAAGTGAATTAAATTAATTTTCAGTCAAGAATTACAAACTGATCAATTTTTTCTCAAAATCCCATTTGGGCAAGCTTTAAAGATTTTCAAAATCAAATAAAAGACTTGGTCTGTCCAGAGGCAAATATTTTCTACTTATAGTCCATTTGCAGTCACACCTTTCCTCTATATTCTCATGAGACTAACGAAGTTGGGTTAAAATGATGTATTCCTATATTTTCATGCTGACTTAAGGGAAATTGTTGGATTGATTCACACCTAAAATGTTCAGAGCTGTTGAGCATAACTGCATAGATAGAGACTGTCATGATTCATCAATGTTCATTCACAACATTTTCAAAAATTTTATCCTGCCACACATTTTAATATAATTTCCTCACATTTCAGAAAAAATTATAAAAAGTAGATAGTAGCTAAAAGTATTCAGTAACATACACTTCAGTTATCGTATTAAGGGCTTCACACAAAAACAAATAAGGACTTTAAAAAAAGTCCTCCGGTCCGGGGAGGCCACGGAGCCCGCTCCTGCCCCGCCCTGGCCTCCTGCTCTGCCTGCCCCACCCTGGCACCCGTGGCTTTTGTATGTATATGTGTATATCATTTATGTACCGTGTTATATGGATCTCGAGTTTATGTTTCCTTGTTCTCTAGGACACCAGCACTGTGTTGTTGTCTGTGGTGTCCTGTTCTGTGTTCTGTTTTCTGTTTTTTTTTTGCCTGTTGGTTTTTTTTGTTCATTCAAATTCGTGCTCACCTACTTTTGGACCCAGACCCCTGTTTTTCCTCTGTGCCCTACGCCCGCTCCCTGACAACTCGAAACTCTCCTTACAAAATGAATCATTAACATGTTGACTAACATTGGATGTTGTTTTTTTGTATAAATACTGTAGTTACAGTAATAATGTTACTTTTGCAGTAACTAGTAGTTTAACTAATAAGATTTCAGTAATGATATTACAGTTATCATCCACAAAACAGCTTATTACTTTTACTTTTGATTTGATTTTTAATGCCTCAACCCCTACTAATCTGAAGTCCAATAATTCGTAGATTTATTTTCAGAATTTTCACTAGATCACTCTCACAGGCACATGAAGTTTACATTCAGCAGAAGGAAATATTGCCATTACATTGATTTTGCCGGGAGAAAAGATGATCTGAACACTGTGTAAATTGTGGCATTGCTTTACTCTGGTATTACATGGCTTTTTTTTGATAAAATACTTCATGGGATAGAATCCAATATGGGTAAAAGAGAAATTATTGCTAGCTTCAAGCTACACGTGACAGTTAATGAGATTAATGCAGCAGTTTTACTTAAATGTCACTATCAATCACCTCTGAGTGTTTGTAATAACTTCTGACTGCGATCCAATGTGGATTATGGTCAAATGATGAGGCAGAAATATATTGATAGTAACATTTTAAAAGAATGATATGCAATTACAATTTATGTGGGGAGTAAAAAAGGAATGTAACCAGTAGTGTATCTAATTACTGTTCCCAGAAAGTAATAAGTAAAGTAATAATATGTGACCCTGGACCACACAACCAGTCACAAGGGTCAATTTTTTTACATTGAGATTTTTACATAGATTTTACATTGAGATACATCAAGCTGAATAAATAAGCTTTCCTTCGACGTTTGGTTTGTTAGGGTAGGACAATATTTGGCTGAGATACAATTATTTGAAAATCTGGAATCTGAGGGTGCAAAACAAAAACAAAATATTGAAAAAAAATCGCCTTTAAAGTAGTCCAAATTAAGTTCTTACCAACGCATATTACTAATCAAAAATTACGTTTTTATATATTTATGGTAGGACATTTCCTAAATATCTTCATGAAACATGATCTTTACTTAGTATCCTACTGATTTTTGGCATAGAAGAAGAATCAATATATTGCTACACTATATTGCTACAAATATACCCGTGTTACTTATGACTGGTTTTGTGGTCCTGGGTCACATATTTCATTTGAAAGGAGTAATTAGTATCAAGTAATAAAATTTTTGAGTAATGATAGCTAATTACACTGAAAAACTGATAAGATACAAAATCACAACAGACACAACCACTAGTTAATGTAACAAAAATGCATATGGTTTACAGCAAAGTACACCAGCTGGAAGTGTCTAGGCTGATTATACAATGAATGAAAATCTACAGATGGTATTAAATAGGTTAGTGGGTAAATGTTTCTCTCAGGAGCTCAAGGTTTAAGGTCCTGGTGTTTTTTAACTGTTCAAACATAGTGAATTTGCATTAGACAAACATGGGGCACCTATCAGGAATCAAAAACTTTTTTTTAATCGCATCGCATAGGCTTATAAATCAAGAGAGCATAAATAAAGACCCAAATACAGATCTGAAACGGATCTAGCCTTGCAGCAACATAATTCTTGTAGTTTCCACAGTGAACAGCAGATGACGCTGTTAAAGCATCACATCTGTGCTGTGTTGCTCCTGATGGAGTTCATGCTGCTAGCTGCAGCTCAAAGCAGTTGTCCAGCTTATGCTGGGGTGCCGGGCACACCTGGACACAACGGCAGCCCTGGCAGAGACGGAAGAGACGGCTTTCCTGGACCAAAAGGAGAAAAAGGAGATCCAGGTTTGTGCATTCTTATTTGTTGTTTTGTTGTGTCATGTTCTAATGCTAAAATGAGATCTTGCTCTGCAGGAGTTGGTGCACAGGGACCCCCAGGTAAAATAGGACCAGCAGGACCAGCAGGTGCTGTTGGCCCTAAAGGACAGAAAGGAAGTCCAGGTCCACAAGGTAAAATAAATACATTTTAACATAATATACTTACCTGGCAGGGGAGACACATGACCAAGAAAGTGGTTCACCCAGGGCAAGGCTCAGCCAAAAAAATACCATATTGATGTTACTGAAATTTGAAATGCATTGTACTACTATAATAATACATACATATATATTTATGCTGAGTTAAAACTCAGTTTTTACAAATTTTCAAAATTCATGTTTTTTTATTACGTTATCATGTTTTTATTGTGTTTTATTTACACTGTAAACCCGGATAAGTAGAATTTACTTAAAAAAACCCAGGTAACCGATTGCCTTAAAATTTTTAAGTAATGAAGCATTAGTTGAATAAGTGAGGTGCACTACGCTCAATGTACTTAAGCCCATAATGGAATGGAATAGAACATTTAAGTTGAATGTACTTATAACGAGTTACAGTAACTGAAGATACTTAGTTTAAACAATCTTTCCCCACCCATTTATTTAACTCAGCTTGTTAAGTAAGCATTACTCCATAACTAATTTAACTAAGTTGTATATTCTAACTGACCCAACTTAACTTTTTGTTCCTGAAACTCAAAATATATTTCAATTAATAGAGCCATGTAAAATACATACATACAACTGCAACATTACACAACATCCAATTGTATTTTTTATTGAACATGTCCTTTTTAGCAACAAAAGAAACAAAGCCATGGCCTAATAGGGTTCTAGTGTGTAGTTTCCTCAGTGATGGTAAGAAAAGAAAAAAATATCTTCCTCTTTACTGCCAATCATTACAATATTGTACTGCACCTCTTCAAATTTGGTTGACAAACTGCAAAACTCAGCCCTGTTGCTCAGACAAACTGCAAAACTCAGGGTTGCATGGGTGACGTCAATGCCGTGTCATGCCATCCCGCCTTGAGCCGTCCACGAGCTTCTACATTTCAAAATAAAGCTTCACAGAGCTTCTACTTTTCAAAGTAAAAGCTCAGGTCTGGAATAAAATACTTTTGTTAAAAAATCTCTCTATAATATAAATGCAGATTATCATGCTAATGAATAAAATACTTAAAGCTAATGCTTTAAATATTTGGTGTTTTTAACTAAAAAGTAAGATACATGCAGACTATCATGCTGATGAATAAAATACTTAAAAATATATGTCCGTCTATAAAATAAATGCAGACTAAATTTTAAATGAGGTTTGATCAAATGTATGTTAACATCAGGGACACAACAATAACGTCCATAAATCACGAACTTACCAGTGACTCCATCAGGAGAATAATTTGCGATTTCGTATTTTGTTTTGACCCTCTGAACTTACCGCTTGGACAGGCAAAACTTGATGATATTAAGTTGTTTTAGCTCAAACACATAATTACAATAAGATAGGCCATTAAAAAGTACAGTTTACTCAGAATTCATAATTAATGTAAAGAAATGACACATGTTTAAGTAATACAAACTCAGTTTGTTTGAGTAGACACTACTGATTGGACTTAAAAACTCAATTACAATAAGAAAGGACAAGAAAAAGTTCAGCTTAATCAGAATTAACAAGTAATGTCAATAAATTAGACACATTTAAGTAATATGTACTCAATCTCTTTGAGTTGAATCAAAATCTGGGTTTACAGTGTAGTGCTGTCAAAGTTAACGCAAATTCATTTTAACGGCACTAATTTTATTAGCGCGCGATTAACGCAGCACGTATTTTCTTTTTGACCCGGGGCGCAACACGTAGTTGGAGAAATGGATATGCAAAGTGTTGCCAACTTAGCAAAATTGCAGACCCCTTTAGCGATTTTTCTCCCTTCAAAAAAGCGCACAAACTTTATTTAGTTTCTGAGAATTGCCGGTACTGCCGCAGGAGCGCGAGGTCTTGATGTCCCAGCGCGCACACACCTCTCTCTCGCTCTCTCTCTGTGCTTCAGCTCATTCATAGATATTATGATACTAAAGATATTATGTTGCTTCTCTAATTTTACATGCAAGTATAGCCGAAATCACAGCACAGCTATTGTCTTTATCTTATGTGTATTTGATTTCATAAAACGACGGCTCGATTATCAGGATATTTGTGCAGATTAACATATTGAAAGGGAGAGCTGGTTCTGTAGTATTAATGGATCACGTTTCAGTCACTATTTCATATTCATTCGGTTGTCTGACAACATAAACAGTCAAATATATCAATGAAAACTGTTTTATTGAGAATTTAGCTGCATCAAAATACAGTATGTGGGCACAGAGAGGCAAACAAATGTAATAATGAATAATAAATACACATTTTGCATGTTCAGAAGAAGTGAGCTGGCCTGTGTGCAAAATGTAAAAAATGTAAACAGGAAAGAGAAATAATGGGAACCTTGTATTTCTTTTTTCATGTGTCTAATAGACATGAACAAGTTCTTTGAAAAACATCTATGACCTTTAAAACATGTCAAGTCTTCATGTTCTATGTTGAGTATGGTTTCAATAATAATAAACATACATTTGCATAAAGCATCCATATTTGTCCATGCCCATGTTGATTAAAGTATTTAAAACTTGAAAAGTGTTAATTTAAGGTACATTTAGAACAAATAAAAATGTGCGATTAATTGCAATTAATCGCGAGTTAACTCATGACAATCATGCGATTAATCGCAATTAAATATTTTAATCGATTGACAGCCCTAGTTTTATTTTGTTAGTTAGTTGTTATTTAAAGTATTTTTTTAACCTAGTCAAAATAACCCAACTACAGTTTGATTGAGATTAATTGGAATGCATGATGAAAAAACATTAACAGAGTTATCTGTTTTTTCAAATGAACTCTTTATATACATGTATATACACACTCCCACACATATACATACACACACACACATATATATATATATGCTATATATAAATTATTTACATTTTATATTATATTTATATGTTTTATTATTTAATATATACTGTGTGTGTGTGTGTGTGTGTGTGTGTGTGTGTGTGTGTGTGTGTGTGTGTGTGTGTGTGTGTGTGTGTGTGTGTGTGTGCACGCTGCGTAAATTTCGTAATTTCACTGCTTTGTTATTTTTTTCACAGGCACTGCTGCTGACAATAATTTAATTACAAAACTTAAATTAGATATCAAACATTTAACAGATAGACTCAGTGGAATAGAGAAAGGTATGTTACTTCTAAACAAATACTAACTGCCTCTGAGTTTATTTTTCTGGAAAAATATTTAAGTTTAGTATATTGCTGTTAACATATTCATTAAACAATATTTAACCTTTATATGAAGCTTCCAGGTTTCGCATCTTTAGGAATATTGGAGGAAAATACTATGTATCTGATGCGCTGGCAGCAAATTACAATGATGGATTGAAGTTCTGCACAAATGCAGGGGAAGAATTGCTCTGCCAACAAATGAAGAGGAAAATAACTTGTTAATGTCATTGCATGCTGTCCTTGGATCTTCTTATATAATGATTGGGACAACAGACAATCAGATAGAGGGAACATTTGTAGACATGCTCAATCAACCTTTAACTTTTACCAAATGGATGAAAAATGAACCTAATGATTATCGTGGAAATGAGGACTGTGTTGCCCTCTTCACAGATGGTGAATGGAATGACGTTAAGTGTGACTCAGTGTGGCACGTGGTGTGTGAACTACAAATTGAATAAATCTCTGAGAACATTCAAAGTAATTATTTAGTTTCATACTTAAATTGTGATACTATCATAACTTTAGCCTTTTGCCTTCTGCATAAGCAAAGCCACAACGTCACATGGTTATCCAATCAATCATTAACATTTATATAAACAATGGATATTCTTGTTTTGTATAAAACGCATCAA
Source organism: Gymnocypris eckloni scoliostomus (assembly GCA_027564155.1). Classification (NCBI taxonomy): domain Eukaryota; kingdom Metazoa; phylum Chordata; class Actinopteri; order Cypriniformes; family Cyprinidae; genus Gymnocypris; species Gymnocypris eckloni. Next base: position 9,878,406 of record CM050422.1, read on the forward strand.
ATTTGGGTTTGGGCATCTAGATATATTTGGATTCATCAAATTACTTCTAAACTATTAGAAAAAAAATAGACAAATGGAAAAGGTATTGATAACTTTTTACCTTTCTGTTAGTTTAACAGATGTTTCCTTTAACCCTACAACACAACACAAACTGTAATTGACAATACAAGGGAAACACCATCAAAAAAATCAGTACGGACCATATTTTTATGGAGTTTATATTTAAATATGGTTAATATACCGTGTATTTTGCACAAATCAAGATAATAAGTGATAATATTGGTATTGTGATTTCTCAGTTACTAAATTGTATTATTAATTTAATGTTAAAGTTAATGGAAACTACAGACAGTTATTTTTCACAAAGCTGTCATTTTAGGATCAAAACCAGTTCGAAATACTGATAAGATACATAATAATGAACCATGATCACAATTGTAAGCAGTCGGGCAGAGGAATTGAGCACTAAACAACTTCAACAGAACTTCTGTCCAAAAGTGTTTTTTCTATAACAGATAGCTAAACGGGTTAGTAAGAAAGGTTTCTCTCAGTAGCTCAAACATTTGATGTCCTGGCGTTCTTTCAGTTGTTCAAACAGTGCATTTGCATTAGACAAACACCGAGCACCTATCAGAAAAAGTAACCTTTCATCTGTAATAAGTTGATTAACCTCGATTATTATTAGGTCACGAAAGTATGTTTTTCAGTGTAAAACAATCACTGTATGTTGCATATGAATTACAGGACAACATATTTGACTAATATACAAAAACTAGAACAATTATACAGTATTTGTTTCTCTTTGTTCTGTCATTGAACTCTGGGTAACCACGTCACTGAAATTTGGTGAAGGGTTTTGTAGAGTCGTGTTCTCTTTCAGTGCTGAGCGCGAGGCCGGATCTGTTGGGGAGATTCTGGTAAGGATTTTTTTAAAGCAGGGGTAAAAGAATGAACTAGGCCTACATGCCAGGAATTTGTTTTGTTGTCCAGTTTCAGTATTTTAGAATTTCATAATATTTTATTTTGATTTGAGACCACTGTTTTGCTGAATGCCTTTTAATATTGAATGTATAACTGAAAACGTGAGAGAGAAAAAGTTACACTTGTTGCTTACCTTCCTTTTACTTTCCGTACTTGTTTGAACTCAATATATTAATAACAAACACAGTTTTTATTAAATATAGTCATAATCAGATAGAAAATACATTTTTAAAAAGTGAAAATTATTTTATAAAGGATAAAATACTTTCTTTTGGACTCAAGGGTGCGTATTTTCTGACGTCTGAATGCAAAACTGCGGCAACAGAAATCCTGCTTGCTTCCACAGTGAACAGCAGATGGCGCTGTTAAAGCATCACATCTGTGCTGTGTTGCTCCTGATGGAGTTCATGCTGCTAGCTGCAGCTCAAAGCAGTTGTCCAGCTTATGCTGGGGTGCCGGGCACACCTGGACACAACGGCAGCCCTGGCAGAGACGGAAGAGACGGCTTTCCTGGACCAAAAGGAGAAAAAGGAGATCCAGGTTTGTGCTTTTAGTTGTTGGTGTGTTAAGTCATTTTGATCAAGTTCGATGTAGCTGTAGAACATAATGCTTACTGCAGATCAGATAAATAAGATTTAATCATCTCTCTGCAGGAGTTGGTGCACAGGGACCCCCAGGGAAAATAGGACCATCTGGTCTTGCTGGCCCTCAAGGACACAAAGGGAATCCAGGTCCAACAGGCAAAATGAATGCACATTATGTATTACAATTATTATTAATTAATTTGAGTTAATTATAAAAAAGTAAAATACAAGCATGGTGTCTAGAATTAAAAAAAAATTAAACTAAATGAATTTAGATCTAGGGTTCCTCAAATCTTTCCCTGGAGGTCCAATCTGCTGCAGAGTTTAGCTCCAACCCTGATCAAACTCACCTACCTGTGATTTTCTAATGATCTTGAAGACTCTGATTAGCATGCTCAGGTGTGTTTGATTAGGGTTAGAGCTAAACTCTGCTGGAATGGTCCAGATTTGAGGACCCCTGATCTAGGCCTAGGGATCCAGGGGTAGTCAACGTCGGTCCTGGAGTGCTGCTGTCCTCCGCAGTTTAGCTCCAACCCTAATCAAACACACCTGAACAAGCTAATCAATGTCTTCGGAATTACTTGGGCTACAGGCAGGTGAGGTTTTTCAGGGTTGGAGCTAAACTCTGGACATCGGCACTCCAGGACCGGCTGTTCTTTCAATCTGAAGTGATCAATTATTGTCTTTTAACCATATCTTAAAGGGTTACTCCACCTCAAAATGATAATTTTGTCTTTATTCACGGCATGTCGTTCCAACTCCATAAAAGCTTTGTTGTCTTCAGAACACAATTAAAGATATTTTAGATAAAACCGGGAGACTTGTGACTGTCCCATTGACTGCCAAGTAAATAACGTTGTTGAGTTCCAGAAAAGTATGAAAAGCATCACCGGGGAAGTCCATCTGCCATTAGTGCCTTAATTTGAATTTTATGAAGCGTCAAGAATACTTTTTGTATGCAAAGAAAATATGAATAACGTTATTTTTATTTTCTTTGCGTCCAAAAAGTATTCTTGTCGCTTCATAAAAAAGATAATTTCTTGGTATTAATTTTGGTATTAAAAATATACTTCTTGGTATTTACTTGTGATTTTCACTCTGCTATGCTTTCACAGGCACTGGTGTTCAATCAGATGTCAAATACCTAACAGACAGACTCGCTGTAGTTGAGAAAGGTAGAATTCTCCTACATATACAATGATTCCACTATGCACGTTTTTGTATGTGTAAGAATATGTATATATATTTAAGATAATGCTTTTTAAAAATAAAAAAATTGCTTAGTCCTAGGATTTCGCATGTTCAGGAAAGTGGGCCAGAAATATTACGTGTCTGATGGCCTGGTGGGGAATTTTGAAAAGGCACAGAAGTTCTGCTCTGACGCTGGGGCTAAAATTGTCCTGCCAAGAAGTGAAGATGAGAATAAAGTGCTAACTTCAATGCAAGCTGCCCTTGAGTCTACTTACGTATATGTTGGTGCAACAGACAGAAAGAAAGAAGGGCATTTTGTGGATATGAGTGACCGACCATTAACTTTCACCAACTGGAAGGAAAAAGAGCCGAACGATCATAATGGAGAAGAAGACTGTACAGTTATTTACAAAAGTGGTGTGTGGAATGACATTAACTGTAATTCAGAGTGGCATGTGGTGTGTGAACTTATGTAACAGATTATGAATTGTTACTGCTCTAATGTTTGAATGAAGAAAGAATAAAGGAAATCTTTAAAAAAAGAGCGGATTTGCCTCATAAAAGCATTTCTACAAGTTTGCTATCATAAAAAATTCAGGTACAGTTCAGCAACAGTTTTAAGTTTAAAATCATGTGGATTACTTTGATGTTTTTTAACAGCTGTTTGGACTCTCATTCTGACGGCACCCATTCACTGCAGAGTGATTGGTGAGCAGTGATGTAATGCCAAATTCCTTCAAATCAGTTCTAATGATAAAACATACTCATCTGTACATCTTAGATGGCCAGAGGGTGAGTAAATTATCAGCAAACTTTCATTTTTAGGCAAATTATTCCTTTACTAGATGCAAGCAATACAAAAGTATTGTACAGTACATGTACAGTTTTTGTCGTTGTGAAAAATGTGTTGCATACTGTAAAAAGTACTGTATACTGATACATTCATTGAAATACTTGTTTATATATCATGTTACAAATTCAAGAATATTGAGGATCATACAATGTTCTCTTCCTTTGAGGCAAATTTCACACAACTATTATTATTACAACACTAGTGGCATAAAAATATTTTTGTCACATCCAATTCCTGATTCTCTGGACACTCACGACTGGAAAAGCAGAAAACCGCTGAAACTGGTGTAGCTGCTTTCGTCATCATAAACCCAGCTTTTCTCCCACAGCTGTGTGTACACTTCATCACCCTTCTTCAGTGAGAGAACAACACCATTGCTGCCATTAGCATTCGTCTCAGGGTTCTTAACAAATACAGAGCATTGGATCTGATTGTTTTTATGGAGACTGACTGCCATTTGGGTAGAAGGGTGAGCATGAGCATAAAATCTGAAGAAATAGACTCCATTCACTGGTGCTGTGAATTTACCTGTGAGATACATAGACATATGAATTTAGAAATGCCTTTTATTAGTTGAATATCCATAGTCACAATGGACAATTAACATCATAGAAATATGAAGGGCACAGGTTACCAGTGTTGGGGTCGTATGCATTTCCAGTGTTAGTGAAGACTTTTTGGTACACCAACGTTGTTCGTGTATCAAAGGGTCCAAAACTTAGTAATCCAGATGACAAAAGTCCAGCTGAAAAGGCAACCTTTTTGGCTGTGAAAAGGTAATTGGACTTTACTTTTTGTCATATTTGCAGTTGGGTTTAAATATAACACTATAGAATTATTTTGATTTACCTTTATTTTCTGCCTGGATAGATTCAAGTTTATCACTTGATGCTTTTGTAGAAATCCTTAGAGCTATTCAGAATGAATATTGCAGAATTTTGTCATAGTGTATTGGGATGGAAATGTTTTAACAGATCAATGTAATCAATCAATCTTGTAAGGGTGAAAATAGATGAACAAAAACTGCATATGTAGCTGAGAGCTCATACAACTATCATTACGAGATATTTACCTTCATTCTCTCTCTTCAGTTCTTTCAGTGTTTCCTCAGTGGCTCTCAGCCTTTCCTCAATCTTCTTCATCTGTTCTGGTGTAATGAGATCATGTGCCAGTGAGACCCCAACACAAAGCAGTAAGAGCGTATTTTGAGCTGCCAACATCTTCATAGCTATCTATGGCTGATGATTTTATGGGGCATGTGATTTTTGTACAGTTTGGGGCAAAATGGAACCTATGATGCAGTAAAAGCAAACATGACCCTTGTATTGTTTGGACTTGCATCGCTGACTCAGAAAAGCTTCAGATTAATCTGCAAATAAGTGAGAAGATAAAACATTGCAAATAATATATTTCTGTGTATACTTAACTGTTTTGTTTTTTTTTTTTTAGATTTGTTCATATTCTTTGAGACAAATGTCTCAGTGGTTGATTAGTTTAAGAATTATCAGTTCTTTGTTCAGCAAGCAGGATTCTGTAATTTCAATATAATTATTTTTTTATATTATTTATACAATTATGAACTATACAATTCTTGTACTGATAGTGGGGGAAATGATTTGATCCCTTGCTGATTTTGTAAGTTTGCCAACTGACAAATAAATTATCAATCTATAATTTCAATGGTTTATTTAAACATTGGGACACAGAATAACAACAACAAAAATCCAGAAAAACACGTTTCAAAAAAGTTATTAATGCAGTGATATATAACTAATCAGCATACATTTGATAAGTGTATTTAAAGTGTTTACTGTTGTCTCCCAATTTGAAGATTAGGCCTAATAAAAAATTAAAACAGTTTATTCTTTCATAACTTTGAATAAATTGATTGTATAGTTACATTTTAATTTTCAATGCTTCACAAAAAACATAAATGAATAAAGAACAAATACAACATTTTAAATTTAATCTAGTACATATATAAAATAAAATGTAACGTTATATATGTATATCTACATACACACACATTTATATATATATATGTGTGTGTGTACTAGATTACATTTAAAATTAGCATTTTTTTTAATATTGAGTAAATGATACCCAACATAAAAATAATTTTTACGAAACAAAATCACATACTTTTCGAACATTCGTGTGTTTGCTCTATGATTGGATAAAAAGTTAATTTAGGGCGTGACGTCACATGGTCGGTTGAACGAAGAAGGATAGAGGCGAACTTCCGGTATGGTGCGTTGAACAGGGACCACAGGACATAACTGCCAGGAAAATGCGGTAGTCTGTTGTCATAACTGAAAGAGAAATTAAAACACAACACATCTCAGTGCTATCTTTACGAGTTTGAAATAAATGTGGCATATGGTCATATGGCCTAAGGGCTTTGTGACGGAAGCAACCAGGTTCGCTTATCAGTCATCGATCGATCGGTATTAGGGAGCGCGGTTGAACATGGGAACGAGATCGAGCCGTTTACACGAGGAGGCTGCCGCGACAGCTTTCGATAAAGATGGCATCAAGAGAGAGTCCTGTCGACGAATCCGAAGCACCAGGCCCACTAGCCTCATGGTGGAGTTCTCCGGCAGCTTCGACCATGATTTAGAGACGAACCGCAGCCGGTCGGAAGAGGGCAGCGACTCGGACACCGGGCAGCAGGCGAGCGGCGACGGCAGCCCCGCCGACAGCTACATGTCTCCGTCTTTGGGCAGCCAGGCCTCGCCGACGGACGAGAACGGGGCCGAGGAGAAACGCGAGGAGGATGGCAGTCCTGGAGGCCCTGTGAGCGCGGAGGAAATAGGCCGAGCTCCGCAGCGCACTTTCTCGGAGCGTTTGCCCGGTGGTCGCCATTCTTCCGCCGGCGGCATCACAGCCAGGTCCGCCCGGGTGAGGGGCACTCACGCCCGGCCAGTGTCTGAAGCGTGGATCGGCCTCTACAGGGTCAACAACCGCCACGGTGGTAAGTGGAAAGACTCATCGTTCCTGTCCCTCAGTAGTAATTTCAGACACCCTGTTAAGCTCCAGTTCTGTCATTTAAACCTGCACCGTTCACAGTGAGTAATAGCCAAAATAGTATAATATATAATAATAAAGTATAATATATTACGTTTTAACCAAATAAAACTATGGTCTTTTTCATAGTATTCAAAGAGATAGTTCATTCAAAAAAAATAATCTAAATTCGTTTTCTCCTTATGTTGTTTTAGATCTATATTAGTTTCACAAAGGACAGTACGCAGAAAGACAGCTCCATTCCATAAACTCTACTCTAAAAATGTGCTAGTGAAGTCAAATCTTTAATATTCATCTCATTTTGTTTTCAAAAGACAACTAGTTTGGTAGCACTTCCATTTATTAGCATTATTAACAGGGAATAGCAATTACTAATTAACTTGTTTCAAAAGTGCACCTTCCATATATTTTAGATGCATTACATGTAAAGTAAAACACTTCAAAAGTTTTTTGTTTTAATTTTGATGATTAGAGCTTACAGCTAATGAAAGTAAAAAAATCATTATTTCAAAATATTAGAATATTTCGTAAGATCAATTTAAAAAAGTATTAATTTCTGCACTCAATATTTGCTCGGGGGTCCTTTAGCACAAACTCCAGCATCAGTGAAGTGTGGCATGGAAGCGATCAGCCTGTGGCACCGCTGAGGCACTATTGAACCTTCAGATCGTCTGTATAGTTAGATCGACTGTTTCTCATCTTTCTCTTGAAAATATCCCATAGATTCCATATGGGGGTTCAGGTCAGGTACGTTGGCTGGCCAATCAAGCACAGTAATATCATAGTCAGCAAAGCACTTGGAAGTGGTTTTGGCAGTGTGGACAGGTGCTAAAGTCCTGCTGGAAAAGGAAATCAGCATCTTCATAAAGCTTGTCAGCAGATGGAAGCATAAAGTGCTCTAAAATCTCCTGGTAGACGGCTACATTGACTTTGGACACAATGGACCAACACCAGCAGATGTCACTGCACCCCACATCATCCCTGACTTCAGAAACTTCACACTGGACTTCAAGCAACATGGATTCTGTGCCTCTCCACGCTTCCTCCAGACTCAGACCTTGATTTCCAAATGAAAATAAAATTTACTTTGATCTGAAAAGAGGACTTTGGACCACTGAGCAACAGTCCAGTTCTTTTTCTCTTTAGCCCAGGTAAGATGCTTCTGACGATGTTTCGGTTTCAGAAGTGTCTTGGTAGCATTTTCCTGAAGATGTCTGAGCGTGGTGACTTGATGCAGCTTCAGTCCACTCCTTGTGAAGCTCTCCCAGGTGTTTAAATCTGCTTTGCTTGACAGTATTCTCAAGCTTGTAGTCATCCCTGTTGCTTGTGCAGTTTTCCTACCCAATTTCTTCCTTCCAGTCAACTTTGCATTTAATACTATTTTGATACAGCACTCCTTGACTTACCCTCTTTTAGTCAATGACCTTCTGTGACATTTCAAGTCAGCAGTCTTCCCCATTATTGTGGTTTCAAAGAACAAGAGATACGCAGAATTTATACTGTATGGATGATCATTTATTGAAACTCAAATGTAAATATTCAAATATTTTGAGCTACTGATTTTTGACTTTCATTAGCTGTAAGCTCTAATCATCAAAATTAAAACAAAAAACTTTTGAAGTGTTTTACTTTACATGTAATGAATAAGTTAGAAAAAAAAATGAACTTTTTCACCATATTCAAATTTTCTGAGATGCACCTGTATAATCTAAAGCAGCCATCCTCAAATCTGGCCCACTCCAGCAGAGTTGAGCTCTAACCCTAATCAAACACTCCTGAGCATTTGGGCTGCACAATTAATCAAATTTCTAATCGCAGTTACAATTACAGATGCCACAATTATGTAATTGTTCAAAGCAACAATTAAGCGTTCAAAATTCACTTATGTTATTCTGTGTGCTTAAGATGTGTTCTTTACTTTCTACATGTTATCTTAAGGGTTTTTCCATTGTTTTAATTTTAGTATAGCATTATAATACTATGCATATTTTTACTTTTTTATTTAAAGAAACCAATTCAATGTACAGTTCACATTTAAGGCTTATAGGCTACTATAGAGAATCAATTGGTATTTCAGTTAGTGTTTTCATTTAAATAAGGAAAGGGGTTGCTTCAAACAATGGTATAAGCATAATTCAATGTAAATTGTGATAATCGCAATTACAATTTTAAGGGAATAATCGAGACTTATGATTTGTCATAATCGTGCACCCTACTGAGCATGCTAATCAGCGTCTTCGAGATCGTTAGAAAATCACAGGTAGGTGAGTTTGATCAGGGTTGGAGCTAAACTCTGCAGCAGATTGGACCTCCAGGGAAAGATTTGAGGAACCCTGGCCTAAAGCATTTATTAAAGTTAGTTAATGTTAACTTCAGCAATTATTAATATATTATTAGAATCAAATTATTTTAATTTTAATTAGTGGTCCTGGGCTAACATGAACTAATAATGAAGAATAGATTAATTAAGGTTATCAAAGAGTAATAAATACTGTAACAAATGTTTTGTTTGTATGGGGACTTGTAAGGTATTACTGAAAGTTTATATTCATAATAAAATGGGCAGAACCCAGTCTGAATGGTATGTGAGAATTTTCAGTATTTTGATTTAACCCAAATAAAACATAGAAAGATGAAAAAAAGATTAATGATTCTGCATGAGACTAATGAGCTTGCGGTGTAATTAGGCTTTGGGATTTATAGACATTTCAAAAATTCCTGACAGGATTAACCATGATATATTAAAACCGAAAGACCAAAGGTAAACCCAGTTTACTTGATGATCTCTGTGTATTTTTTTACACTATAATGGTCAGTTGGTTGTAGTCCAGCCAGAGGGTTCAGTAAAGTAGGCCACATGGGTGCATACTCACCCATCTATTACTGTGACTGGCCTGCATATCAACAAATCCCTTTCTGCGTCTCCATTTTACAATGCTAGATATCTTAATATTTTCCCCTCCTTTCCAGCTATTCGTTGTCCCTTCTGCACCAAGCCATTCCCTGGAGGGCGAATTGAGGACCATCTTTTAAGTTGTCTGACTTCTCCACCTCTCCCTTATAACAGTAAGCTTCCCGTTTGTTTTTATTGTTGTTTTTTGTTTCATCTGCTAATATGTTAGATATTAAATATATCATATCTTGTCCAATAGCTGATGTGCTAGCTAAGGACAGTGGAGAGTGTTCAATTTGTCTCGAAGACCTGCTACAGGGGGAAACCATCGCTCGACTAGCCTGCCTGTGTGTCTACCATAAGAGGTAACCATAACCATCTAATAAAAACTTCAGGATTTGCTACAAATGCTTTCAAATAGCCTATGTAATGCTGATATTTCTTTAAATAGCTGCATTGACACATGGAGCAAAGTGAAGCCGTGCTGCCCTGAGCATCCTTTTGATTGATTCATGTGCAATGACGCTTTGACTCAGGTGAGTTTGATCATTCAAGTGGTTTTCTGTGTTAAAATATATTTAAATGTTAAATGTATTCAAATGTCATGTCATTCACCTTTATAATGTTCCAAACCTGTATGCGTTTTTACTCTGCAGAAAATATATTTTTTCTATTTAACTTTTTAAAGTCTGTGTAAAGTCAATTCTGAGAATTGTTTGTAAACACATTATACATGTTAGAAATGCATTGCTGAAACATGTTACAAAGTCAATGTAGTACTTAATTGTGGAGTTAGGCTGTTCAAAAGTTTTTCACCATTTTTAAATTTTTTGGGTGGGGCTAAATGACTCGATGACGCAATCGAGCCACTGAGCACGGCCCCTTTCCCAACACTATAAGACATGTGTTCGACTTGAAGCAGCGCTGCAGACGACCCGTGTGTGACATGAAAATACAGTGAGTGCTACAGAGAGCAGACACTCCTGACGCTTTCGAATTGCTCTCGCTGTACTTTGATGCCATACACTGATCGTTCTACGGTGCTGCTTCAAGTTGAACGCCTAATAGGCTTGTTCGAGATGAACTATACTAGCCTGTCACCGGAGGGCGAGAGTAGCTGCTTGCAGTCGGAATTAAAAGGGGAGACGTCAGGTCGGACACTTTCTGCTCCCAGTAGTAATGCTCTCACAGTGTTTGTGTACTCTATCACAGATGAAGTGAATTAAATGCAATATTAGTCAAATGCACAGAAATGTTCTATGAGCAACAAACACTTTTTTTTTTTACTGTTTATACTGCACCATCAATAATAAAGTTCAACATAAACATATAGGCTACTAAATACCAATAAAGTAGTGGTATACATGCTTTTATCAGTGTTTTTTATAAACATGGCTCTAGATAAAATGTAATTTTATGTTCCACAGACGAAAGAAATACATGCAAGTTTTTTAAACCTTTTTGCTAAACAATTCCTTTAAAGAAATAGTTCAAAGAAAAATGCTAATTTTCTGAAAATGTACTAATTTTCAGGCCATATGTAGATGAGTTTGTTTCTTCTTTACAACCGATTTGTAAATTTAGCATTACATCACTTGCTCACCCCTCAGCTGTGAATGGGTGCCATCAGAATGAGTTAAAACAACTGATAAAAACTTCACATTAATCCACAAGTATTCCACACAAATCCAGTCAAGAAGTTAGTCTTGTGAAGCAAAACACGGGGTTGTAATATGGTAAATGGAACTTGATATGTGCCTTTTTCTTTCCTGATTCAGAAAAGATAACTTTTTTTTTTTAATGGAAGAAAATGATATTATAGATAGATGACTCCTATTTAGTCAGAAGCAACAGTTTATTGTAAACTTGCAGCTTTGAGCTTCACTGGAGTTGTGTGGATTATTGTGATGTTTTATTAAATATTTAAACTCCCATTCTGACGGCACCCATTCACTGCAGAACAACCCATTCATTTGCATTACATCCAGATTGAATAAAAATGTTAGATTCCTCTTTTAAATACATACTTTTTCTGTTTCATCATTTTAGGAGACAATACCCCCTGGCAGGAGCATATTTTCTGATGCGAGGATTGAGAGAAAGACAAAGGAACAAAAACAAATAACAAGCATCATCACTTGTGGTCAGCTTAATCGGTCTGGCCATGAGTGAGCCTGGCTTTAACTAACTGATGTGACTCTTGAGACTTGGCTTTTCTCTGATCTACAGCACCTGCGTGAACGGCAGGTTTGCTCTGCTTGCCTTTCCTCTCCTAACTCTACTTTAAAGCTCAGTGTGAAACTGGTAAACTGAATAGAACTTTGTAAAACAAACATGTAAATGAAGAGAAGTTACACATTGATCGTCTCTCCGCATGGACATCTTGATCTCCCGGAGGGAGAGCCATTTTCAATCTTCTTACCATGGAAACGTGGCGATCTGTAATTTATGCCGGGCTTAGCGTTTGGTTTTGTGCAGCCTGCTGGGGTTGCGTTGGCTTGAATGAAATACTTGATTTTGTCATTTGTTGGGCAGATCCCGGATGAACACAGATGAGTTGTACATGCGTAAATATTGCACAGGAATTACATATGAGGCATGATGTTTTACAGTTTTGGGGGATTATCTTTGTTTACCCGTTTCTCTTTTGTTCCTATAGGAACATTTCAAAGGCAGTGAAATTTCCAATAGATTTGTTCGATTTAAATGAATAGTGATTTTATCCATCGTTGAGGCAAAACTTCCTCTCATTACCAAATCAGGCTCTTTTAACCTCTTAATCTGACTGCTTTTACTCAATTGTAAAACTGTATGTTGTTAACAGATCAGAGTGATATTCCACTAGCTAGCTTAATGGATGTTATTGGTTGCAGTGAAGTGTGTACTCGAATGCAGAAGATTTTGACGCTGATGACCTGACAGCATGTACTACTCTTGAAGGGGGGAGGGTTTGTGAAATTGCGTCTCAGACGTAGTAGGCTAGAGAAATCCAGTCACTTTACACTCTTTACACCAGGCCTCCTCTACATTGAATGATGCCATCTGTGGTGCAGAGATGTATGTCAGGCGCACTAATGCCATATGGCGCACGCTTTGCCCGAGGATGGCGATTGAGAACAGCTGATGGGTAATTATAACACTGCCATCGACCCCCTTGGAAAGAACAATGGAAGAAATATGATAAATGGGTTGTTCTTTTGACAGCCACAGGGTAAATACTTTTTATGTTTTGAGGTTTATGGGATTTCCTGATTGTCGGTGTTGTCATGTTCATTATTCTATTGTCTTGTAGAGGTCATTTGGTCTGTTACTTTTTTGCCTTAGCTCAAGGGTTCATATTTTGAGTGGCAAGACCTCTGAATGGAGACTTTGCTTTTCTCATCTAAAAGGTTAACTTTGAAAGTATTGCAATGTGTTTCGTTTACTAGACAGTCTGACGGTTCTTTCCAATTGAAAACATGGGAAATGCCAGGTGTGTGTGAGTCAGTCGAAAGTCATTTTTACAGTTACATTTATGTTTTGTCCGTGTAGTGCATTGTGGAGTGGAGGGAGGTATTGTCAGAGTATTTTGACAATCTTTTAAGCTCTCTAAGCTTTTGCCCTTTAACTTATGTGGTGCCATACCTCAATATCAATATTTACTATGCTAACCTGGGGCTTCGCTAACTCCAAAGGTGTTTTTTCCGAAATATTCTATATATATATATATATACACCTTATAAATGCCATAGCAAGTTCTGTAATTATTCAAGTCTTGACCCGCTTGATCCTGTCTGTTCTGACAGTTGGCGGTCAAATATGAATGAGTTGGGAATGTTCTTAAGGTCAATATGATTTGCATATATTCACATCCCCAAACACAGACAATCTGCCTTCATTCTGCTAAAGAACAACTGAGTATTTATTTATTAAAGTGTAAATATGTATCGCATTGCAAAATGGCTTTGTCTTTTGTTTGTCTATGATGCTGTTTCTATGCCTAAATCTGTAATGAAATATGTCTGAAATTGTTTTTATATGTATTTTTTACAATAAATATGCTTAAGTGTGACTGCTTTTGTGCTCTGGATCATCTCTGCTTCTATAATATTACATTGATAATATACAATGTAATATTATAATATACAACATTTTACATGTGTATGCAAAAATATTACATTAAAATATGTCAGTATAACTTTAGTTGTGAATAAGTAAATTGACTGCTTTAAGGTTCAATTCTAGTTTGACCGTGATTGTGGAAGTTCGGTTTCCTTTACTTCCTTTGTTTTAAAGTTTGTAGACTCTACATTGATTCTGTAATGCACATTCATTTTATGGTAAACATTTTGAATTCTGTTAAAAAGGAAGCACTTGTGCCTGAGTTAAGTGGGTTTTGCCATGAAGTGTCAAAATCCTGTATAACCTATATTTCGACAGCTTTTGTTGCACTTGCTTTTTGTGGTTGAATTTGTGAAACTTGTTAACCCTGCTCAAACCCTTAAACATACACACACACCCATAACAGACAAACAGTCAAAGTGAACAAACCTTTACAATAAGACAATGCGCTAGGAAGTCAATCATATTGTTTTATCTGCAAATGTACACAAGCTTGTCTAGTCAAGATTTTAGTATTTGCCGATTTTTGTGTCAAACGAGTTCAACCGCTTAAACATTGCATTATTGTCATTTTATGGAGTCATAAAAACGAACCAGTTCAAAAAGTGGGCACTGAGAAGGGAAGCCAGTGGTGTGAGCTTTTACATGAGCAACTTGTGTGCAATTGTGTGAACTCCACAACTGATTTTTCACAGAGGGTTTTTTGTAAATGGTGTAATCGGAGGATGTAGAACCCACTTCAGTCTGTGTGAAACAAAGGTGTGAGGCATTAAACATCTGAGATCTCTGAAAGCTCAGACTTCACACCAGACCACACTGAGAGTAAGAAGAATCAAGGTACGTTTTTTTTTTTATGTAATACTAGAAATTAAAAAAAATTGTGCATGCAGAAATAAATGACTAATGTGTAAAATAAATTTGATCTGTTTATAATCAATCAGTAAACCCTTTAGAAATAAAGTGATCACATCAACTGAAATATGAATGAGAATAAAAGCCAGATAACACTGAATGTCACTTTGATCAACTTTTAGTCAACCAACTGAGGATTTGGCCTTTTTGTAATCCACTCAGCATTTCTAATGCAAATGAACTGCAATGCTATAGATTTCTGAATAGTAAAACAAACATGTTAAAGTGGTGCAGCCTTAAAGCTTGCACTATGCAATACTTAAAAAAACTAGTCTTTTTCCAAACTAAAAATATTAAGGATACATTTACTTTTATTAAAAGTGTTCAAAAAAATCCAGTGCTAACAGATTGTGTGTAAACTTCTTGTAAATGAGTTGTGAAGGAAATTTTAAAAATGTTACTATTAACATATATTCCCTTTTTAATCTTCAAAATCTGGAAACTTTTAAATTTTATTTTCTTAGTATATCTTATATCAGGATCATTTTCTATGTATTTCTATCTTAACCTATAAGTTAACTATAATGGAACTAACAAACCACACGATAGCAGACAAACATTACAGACCCCACCATTTCCTGTGCACTGTTTTTTTTATTTTACTCATAAAAAAGTCCAGCCCAAAGTGGAAAAATCTTTTTCTGTTCATATTCTGACAATGCTATCACAACTAACCACATCTTGTTTAGGATGACAGATATAGAGAGTCAAAAACCTGCGCCTGGGAATGACCCTAGCCATTTAGAAACAGCACCAATGTATGCCCCACCTCCATACATGCCTCCTCCTTATCCTACGGGACCCGTCATGTACCCTCAACCAGTTCCTGCACCAGTCAGCTTCATCCCACCCAACCTGCCGCCAGAAGAGACCGGCATCAGCAAAACAGAAGAACTGAATCCAGACCCAGCAGGTGTTTTATTTCACTCAATTATCCATCTGATCTAACATTTACTTCAAATTACGACAAAACCTAAATAACATCTAATGACATGAATGTTGTCCCAGTAATATTTCTTCTTCTTTAATAGCTGTGTTTCCACCTGAGGAACATCAGATGTTTGTGTCATCATTTGAGGGTGATATCGTTCGGAAGGCGTTTATCAGAAAGGTGAGCATTTCTGTGATTTGCATGCCATCGTAAATACTATAATTGCTCTGAATATTGGTCGTCATTGTCATTTGCAATCTCTCTCTTCCAACGCAGGTGTTCAGTGTGGTAACAATTCAGTTACTAGTCACGTTCACTGTCGTCTGTGTGTTCACCTTCTCAAACACAGTCAAGGCAGCGGTTCAGAGTAACATCTGGGTGTACCTCAGTTCTTACATTATCTTTGCAATAGTGGGGACATGTCTTGCTGTGTTTTCCAAATTCAGTCGCACACATCCCTGGAACCTGCTGGGACTGGTGAGTGTCCGTGTATTGATATGTGTGTTCATGCTGTGCATTACATAGACACATACTGTACATACACATACATAGATCACCTACAGTTAAGAGTTGACATTCATTTTTTCTATTAGGCCCTATAATGTAGAGTAACTGATTTGATTTTCAATGTTGTCATTCAATGGTATATGCTTTAGTTGAAAACAACAGTCCACATTATTTTGACTTATTTTTTAAATAACCATCCAACACAGGAGTTTCTAGTGAAAAAATGCTTTGCTCGTGATTCTGCAAAGATTTCTCCACCAGTCAGAGAACTGAAACAAGCAAATTACAGCAACAACTTACATTTAGTTATTTAGCAGTATCTCTATATGACAAATGAATATGTCAAATACTTTTTAAACCAAGACCGCTGATAAAAGTAGGCACTTTTCATATTCTATATGAAGGATTAGCTTGAAAACTGGCTGAAACTCTCTAACCTTAAAAGGCAGTATTTCAGCATTTGTTAACCAAGTTGGTTCCTTCTCTTTGTTCCTTCTGAATTTCCCCAAAATGTACTACTTAATGATATCTATAATATACAGGTTGACCCAGGGAAAATCTCCTTCTTTTAAGTCCGCCCTTGCATTTTGTAACTTCCTGTCCATGACCACGACAGACTGGTGCAGCCTGTATTTCCTCTGTAAGTGCAGTGGCCTATATATAAACGTTTATATGAGAATTATATACAGCAAGGTGTCATCATAAAAATAAACCGGGTGAAGGTTTGTTTTTGTTATAATGCTGACTCTACATTATCTTGCTTATTATTCGCCAAATGTATGGACATGAAATATTGATTTGTGAGAATAAGGATTATATGAAACTACAAGCAAGTTGTTGCCTGGGATAAAAGTCAATCAAAGTGGTTTAACATGTATTATTAAGAAATGGCCACAAGATTCAGTGATTACTAATCATAAAAGCATTTTCCAATGAGCTGTTGTGTCCTGAATAGCTTTTACATTAGATCATAGAAAAGTAGGCTCCATTCACTATAAATTCATACCTATTGTACCTAGCTATGTGCGCAGAAAAAGTCTCACTAAATTTCTGCCATATTTACAGATGAATTTGCTTTTATCTTTGTTGCAATGTTAATGAATCCAGAGCGCATGCCACAGCTGTATTATTTGCATAAAATGTGTCTAAACATGTCCATATAAGGGCTTTCTTTCACTCGCTTGCTAGATTGGGCGCATACAGGAAACTTGCGTGAATGCAAAATGAGCCATTCTCAAAACCAGAACACCTATACTACATGCCTATACTACCTCTTATTTGTGCTTTTGTCTAAACAGGTTGCATTTTAAGTCATTTGTTAAATTGTAACTCAGAAATAAATACATTTGTGAAGTCAAATTATTTCTAATAATGCATTTTATTTATTAAAAATGCTTGACAAATTACTTGTTCATAAGGTTTGTTTGTGTATTTGTGTAGTTTCAGTTGGTTGATCTAAATTCTTGATCAGAAATCAAAATGTAATGTTATTACACTCAAAACTTAATGATATGCCTTGGTAGAACTGTTTCATATAGGCCTAACATGCCGTTGTGTTACCTGCAGTCTGTGGTCACGCTGAGTCTGTCCTACATGGTGGGAACTGTAGCCTCGTATCACAACACAACTGCTGTGATCATCGCTTTAGGATCAACTCTGGTCATCTCATTCACCATCATCATTTTTTCTGCCCAGGTATGTTCAGTTTCTCTATAAATCACACTAATCTTAGTTATTTTTAAGTTTAAGTTAGCTATATGTAATTTAAAGCACTGAATTACCTCAGTGCATTAAGATAAAAAGAAAACCCTGAAAGACTAATTCAGAAAAGCATAACCAGACTTTATATAGTTGCTCTGCAACCTCTAAACTCATTTCTTTTGCTGTGATCCTTTCAGACTCGCTTGGACTTCACAGTTTGTAATGGTGTTCTGCTCATACTGTCCGTCGACTTACTCATGTTTGGATTCTTCAGCATCTTTTTCTACTCCAGTGTTCTGCAAATTCTCTATGGATGTTTCTGGGAGCTCTTCTTTATGCCCTGGTAACGCATGATCAACATTTAATAATGCTAAGTAAACAGTTAAGAAAGTATGATTTCATTTGTCTCCGTGTTACCAATGTTTCTCTTTCTCCCATGTAGTTTCTAGCAGTGGACTGTCAGCTGGTGATGGGCAGGCAAACATACAGCCTTAATCCTGAAGAGTATGTCTATGCTGCCTTAATTATCTACCTGGATATCATTATGATATTCCTCTACATACTTATGATTTTGGGTGGAGGCTCCAAAAGTTAAATTCACACATGCATAACTTGTGGAACTCCCAATCTGCACATGCTGGCTGATATTCAACCTTCTGACATCAAATATTCTTGCATCACTGCTATGCTCTCTCTACTGGTTGTTTAAGATGCACTTTTCATATGCACGCTTTTCATTTGACTTTTGTTTGTCTGTTTGTAAATTGCAATCTTACAAATTGTTGATCACAAGAACCATTTGTTAGTCTTAAATATTATGCATAATGTAAATGGCTTACATTTTATACATTTGATAAACATCCCCCTGATGTGAATCATGAAATACTAACATGTATGACCCTGTAATGTGACTGCTTAAATGTATAGGCTATTTCATATAAATATAGCATATTATTTTGATTATTACGTGGATATATTTTAGAGTAGTCAATGTGTAGCTTGTATAGCAGTACAAATTTACTGTCCTCTAAATATAACTCAACATATAACCATTATTATCCAAATAACTGGCAACAAAAATGAGTACACCATGTAAGAAAAAGTGATGAGGGCGTAGAAGATCTCAATGAAGATGTTTATTGCAGCATAGCAGTGACAAAGTTCATGTTGTACCTTGGGTTCAACGGAGTCAGAATGAACCCAGAACATCCTTAGTTCTAACCTTTTATACATTTTCAGTTTAATACTCATGTAAATAAAGTTGCTCCTGTCGTAACAGCTGTAGTCTGTATGTTAATTAAGTTCTGACACCCCTTTGTCTGAGATGGTTCTCGGTGTCCCATTCTACAATTGGCCACCATTTGCTCAGGAAGTGATCATCCCAAATGGTCCACAAACAACATAACAGTTGACTTTCTTCTTCTTTATAATAATTAATCCATTTTGGGAAATGAGCATGATCAAACATATTGTGGAGTGGAAGCTGGGTCGAGGCAAAATATAGATTCTTACAACCCTAAGTGAACATGTCAAAACTGTGTCCAAAGTGTCAATATGTGTGACCCTCTCTGTGAAAACCAAATCATCCTTCAGAAAGTAAAGAACATTCTGTGAAAATGTAACCTTCACATCTTTAAAATTGACTGAGTAAGGCCATGTCAAAGATCGAAATTATAGTGAAATTAATGTTTGAAATCCAACTTTGATGCTTGTTATCTCAAAATTAGATTTTGAGACTTTAGCCTGGATTTCACAGAGAGGGTCACATTTAGTAGGGGCACCATTTTTATCTTGCACTGCCTTAATCCTCCTAGGCATGAAATTCACCAGAGCTGAACAGGTTGTTGCTGGCATCCTCTTCCACTCCTCCATAATGACATCACGGAGCTGCTGGATGTTAGACACATGGTGCTTCTCCACCTTCCGCATGAGGATGCCCCACATGTGCTCAATAGGGTTCAGGTCTGGAGACATAGTTGGCCACTCCATCACCTTCAGCTTCATCAGCAAGGCAGTTGTCATCTTGGCGCAGTGTTTTGGGTGGTTATGTTGGAAAGCATCATCTTCTGCTTCAGAATGTCACAGCACATTTTGGAATCCTCAATGAACCGCAGCTCCCCAGTACCAGCAGTAGCCATGCAGACCCAGACCATGAACTTACCACCATGCTTGACTGTAGGCAAGGCTCAATTTTCTTGGTACTCCTCACTAGGGCATCGCCAGACATGCTGGGCACCAAGTCAAACAAGTTTACCTTAGACTCATCAGACCACAGGATGTGGTTCCAGTAATTCATGCTCTTGGCCAGATTCTCTTCAGCAAACTGTTAGCAGGCTTTTTTTTGTGAGCCAGCTTTAGAAGAGGCTTCCTTCTGTGACGACGGCCATGCAAACCGACTTGTTGGAATGTGTGGTGTGTGGTCTGAGCACTGACAAGCTGACCTTCCACTTCTGCAACCTCTTAAGCAATGCTGGCAGCACTCGCGCATCTGTTTTTTGAAGCCAGCTTCTGAACCTGACGCGCAGCACAAGGACTCAACTTCTTTGATTGATCCTTGCGAGGCCTGTTCCGAGTGAAACCCGTCTTGGAAAACCTCTGTAAGACCCTGGCCACTGTACTGTAACTCAGTTCCAGGCTGTTACCGAACTTCTTATAGCCTAGGCCAGGGATCCTCAAATCTGGACCATTCCTGCAGAGTTTAGCTCTAACCCTAATCAAACACACCTGAGCATGCTAATCAGAGTCTTCAAGATCATTAGAAAATCACAGGTAGAGTGAGTTTGATCAGGGTTGGAGCTAAACTCTGCAGCAGATTGGACCTCCAGGGAAAGATTTGAGGAACCCTGGCCAAGGCCATCTTTGTGGAGAGCAAAAATTCTAATTATCAAATCTTCAGAGAGTTCTTTGCCATGTTTAGTAAGAGAGAATTGTACTCAAAGAATCAAATTTTAACTGCTCTAAAACAAAATACAAAATTTGTATGGTCCTGTCAAGCAGACAAAACATGAACATGATGAATAGGACATGTGGCTTTGCATGGTTAAACGATGTAAAGCTGTTATCATTTAGGGTGTTCTCAGTTTTGTTGTCAGCTTTTTTGACAATAATGGCTGTATGTTGAGTTATTTTCAGAGGACAGTAAATATTTACTGCTATACAAGTTGCACATTGACTACTCTAAAATATGTCCAAGTTTTATTTCTATAGTATTGTCCCTTGAAAAGATATACTAAATTTATTGCTGAAATGTGAGGGTGTACTCACTTTTGTGAGATACTGTAATATTCCATTTACACTGACAGACAGTCAAAAGACAAATTCTCAGACACAAGAAATCTCGTAAATGTATCAGTTATGTATTGGTTAGGTAATTGACTAAAGTATACAGTCAGACTGTATCTTTGTTATTTACTTTAAATAGTGGGCTAAATGATTGAGACTCTGTCTTACCACCGAGTGAAAAAGATATGGAACCAAGAAGAAGTGTCTGGGCAGGGTACTAATAATCTTCATTGTAGTAGAGGGTGTAGCCTTCCTCGTGGTATTCAAAATCTCTGTTTATTTCTTCCAGTGAACACAAAATAAATATTCTAAAGAATCTTAACACAATAACTTTCAATTCAATGACACTTACAGTTCACTGTGATCATGTAGGTCAAGCTGTAAATAGGACAACAAAGAAGATTTTCAGCCTATTCATAAGTGTTACAGTGTGTTTGTCCTTTTTGACCTTGACAGGTATGGTCACAGTACACTGTTGTTGTATAGACAATACATCCATTAAAACAACTAATCCTATAATACCTGGACAAATGTTTGCGTTTCAGCAACAGTATGTAGTTTTGTGATTTTTGCTACTTTGGAGCCCCCTACATTTAAGAGAGTGCAATTCGCTGTGGTAGTTATGTTTTAATTATTTCCAAGTACTTCGTCGCTGAATTTTACCCGTTCAGAAAACAACAACATTGAAACGAGGGAAAGAAAGAGAAGCCATTCGACCTATTAGAAGTCAGTGTATCATCAGAATTATTTTGAAACTGATATTTCAAGGTAAGAAAGGGAAGTAAGGCCATTCAAAGTTACATTGTATTGTGACTCAATTAAAGAATGTCCGAGTAACATATAAACTGTCTCTATTTAGGTGCATTTCACACTTTAAATAGCATTTCACTGCATATTACTTTACTTTTCAATGGAGATCTTGAGAAAGAGATGGTGTAGTTCGATCACCTAGTCTTTTTTATGCGAGTTCTCCTTAAAAGAAAAGTAACTGCATACAAGTTTGAAACGACATTCTTTTAGGGAGGATTATTCCTAACCTTAAAATAAACTACATCGTCTTTAAAGTTGCACTTCAACCAGTTTTTCTAGACCAACCTGGGGTTTTTTCTTCTTCTGGGTGTTGAATTCATGTGTCATTCAAACAGTCCTGCAGGAATACATTTAGACATGACGTGAACCTTTTTGAACACTAGCAAGTGTTTACAATAATGTAGATATGGTTACATGTCTACACATTACCATGTAGTCAGAGAATAAAACCAACCTTAGCCTGTGTGAAACAAAAACCTTCATTCATGAAGACATTTAGATCGATGTACTTGTTAATCTAACATCTTTTAAGTGAATTCTACAAACATAGTGATAACATCTGATACATTATTAATTAGATCAAGACCCAGTTTTTCCACATTCAATTGAGCATTCTGGTGCTTAAATGAACAGGCAACAAATTGCTGACATTTGCTTCACTGTAATCCACTTATATTTTAAATCAAATGCTTTGGTTCGAACTACTCAAATAATTTCTAGCTTTTATAATTATCACAATTTTTAAACAAGCTATTTTTCTCGTATATCCCCCAAATAAATGCTGTTAATTTATGTAGATATCATTATGATCTGGGGTGGACTCCATGATCTAAAGCAATGTTTATGCATAGACATATATAATATAGTTATGCAGTAGAACACAATTTTGTGTAAAGTGCTCATACAACCATTCATATGCTCTGAAACTGAAATTTACATATTTTTATTTACATAGAAATAATATAAAAACTCATGAGGCCTATTATTATACTCTCACACAGTCATCAAGTAAATATTGAATTTATCATTTTTCATCTTACACTCATTCCCCTTTATTTTTTATTTGAAATGTAAAATCTCAATTGAAATGTATTTTTTATAATGCTATTAATTTACGTTTCAGTGTAATAAAGTCCTATACATTCTACCAAACTAATAGATTCTGTTATTTGTATTTCAGAGATTTGGAGAAAAACTTAAACAAAATACATATATAACAGTGTAACAGTAGAAAATGTCAATATTTTATTTTGATTAATAAGTGCAATATTCCATTTATGTCAACGGAAATTACTCACCAGCTTCATATAGCTATTGAAGTTACAACAGACATTTAAAGAACAATATGTTTAAGTCTATTTCAATTCATGAACACATGAGCTACATACTGTATAACTATAGTGTAAGTCCTTCACTTGTAAAAACTGTTCTAAATGTAAAGAATCCCGACTGCCTCACCACAGAGAAGAAAAGTTAAACCGAACTCGGAGGAGATACTTCATCTGTATCTGAGCAGGGTTATAAACAATGTACTCGTTATAAAGGAGGGAGTAACCTCCCTTCTGCCCCACCCCGGTCTTCACAGAGGGTCCCATGGGTACAGTCACACCATCCCTGAGAGAGAATGAGAAACAATTCTTCAGTACAGCACTTATGACTTACAGCACTTAAAAAGATATATGATATATGATATAATGTGAAACGCAATCTCACAATGCAACATAGTTGTTTGGGTCAGGTGCAGTTTGCCCCAGGCCTTTTGTGCTATGTTTCCCAGAAGGCAATTGGTCAGCATTGTTATCTGCATCCAAAAGTTCATTACTATTCCCAAGGGCAACCTGTGAACACAATATTGAAATGACTTTGTCCTGTAATCAGTAGCTTGTAATCAGTTTAACTTTTATTTATATCTTTAAAAATAAATGTAACATCACTGTAGCAGTTTTTACTCAAATATACTCCCTAAATAAATGCTGTCCTTTTCTATGTATTCAACTTTTATCAAAATATTCTGGAAGTGGGAGCAGATCTTTTGATGTTTAGATACAAAAAATACAACCTCGCTCAGCATCAAGAGTCCTTGGTCGTTCTTCTGGTTGGCAAAGCAGTAATTGGCACTTTTAGATGACATGTCTGCAAAGTAGATCCCCTTACCAAACTTGAGGGGGAGGAAAAGTAAAACAATTATATTGCTTTGAATTGTTGTAATCCATTGAAGTCATGTAGTAATGGTGGCAGCCAATGTTATATTGATATTATTAGTATGATTCAGTATATCTCACCATGTATCCGGTCACTGGAGCCTCTGGAGGGGCCAATCGCAGCCCCTGATTCAGGATCCCCACCCAGTTCGACAGACGGGAACCATGCCACAGGAGCATTCTAGCATCCACAACAACAAAAACACCTTCAACACCAATCAGATGAGGCACACACTAGACCAGAATTTAAGGGAGTTCCTGTTTACATAGAGCATAACATAAGTGATAAATTATAACTGGGGAAGGTGGTTTGCTACTTGTTTTCCATCTCAGAGCAGAAGTTGTCCTTCTCGCCTTCTCTCTCCACAGCAAAGATGTCCAGAATGGTCATTGTGTAGTCAGTATGGGTGGGTGCATGAGTGGACTGAAGATATTTCTCTATAACCTTCACAAAGACAGACAGTTTGGGTCTAAAACTGCATATTTAAACAGACTAGTTAGGTTTTTAACATCAACCATCCACCAAAATTCTACTACTAATATTATATTGTACTTCGGCCATAAAAGAGCTAAGTCCCATACTGTACCTTGTATTCATTGCTGTTAGAATCCAGTGGCTGCAGTAGACATTGTAGAGAACGATACTGTCCGTCCAAAGGATGCTCATCGTTCTGAACAATAGACTGAACCATTTTCACTGCTATCTGGATGTCACTTAAAGCCTAAAAGACCAAAAAACATGACTATAAATATAGAACTCAATGAGAATGCAGTGAAATCTAAACTGTCAATCAATTCTAGCCATTCAACATCAGCAATATTAAGCAGCAATTACAATGTCGCACCTCAAGCAAAGCAATTTTCTCCTTAAGCTCATCCTCTGTGCGTATTATGGGGGGTGTCCGCAACCTTAATGAACATCAAGCAGTCGGGACAACAAACAACACATATACATAGTGAATATAAAATAATTAAGCCATACTATTGTTAAAAAATGCAGTGTTAGGAAGACTTGTGTGTGTGTTTGAAAAATGTCTCATGATTGCTAAGTTTGCATTTGTTTGATCAAAAAACAGTAATATTATGAAATGTTATGACAATTTAAAATAAACGGTTTCTATTTTTATATACTTTAAAATGTCATTGATTTCTGTGATGAAAAAGCTGAAGTTTTAGCAGCCATTCCTCCAGGCTTCAAAAGAACACGATTTATTTGAGAAATGTTTTACATTATAAAATCTCTACTGTCACTTTTGATCAATTGATGCATCCTTACTAAATAAAATAACTATTTAATTGAACTGACCCAAAGCCTTTGAGTGGTAGTGTTACTTACCCAAAGTCGTGGGGGATACGAGTGTAAAACTGGTTGCATGCATCCAAGAGTTCCTTATTACTGTTCTTTTTCTTTAAACACTCCTCAATCCTCTTCAAAGAGGCATAGCCGGCTAGAATTTGCTTTGTTGTTAGTTTTCCTTTAGCAGAAAATTAAATAAATGGATGGTTTTCATTTGCAATTTTGTCATATAAATGTTTGTGTTGTTTGCTTGAATTCATTCATCATCACTAAGAATATACAAGATTCATTCCATCGGTTTGGTACACAAATGCACACACACACACTCACCGAGTGGGGCTTTTTTGATATCAAACTTCATTTCTAGCACACACTCTTCCATGGCTTTGAGGTCACATATAAGTTCTAGGAGAGACTGGACCTTGCTGTTCAGTTGGCAGGGCTTTATTTCAGGAGGAGATGATACCACAGCCTTGTCCTTCTCCTGATGAGAGGATAAATGAGGTCTATATTAATATAACCATAATGCGGAACGGATCATGTGGTATTGAGGTCTTTTTACCTTGTCTTCAGTGCTGTAATCTACATATACCATGTCATATTTCCTGCAACTTTCTCAAAATGTCCTCGATGCTCCCACTCATTCTTGGTCTTGTCAAAGAATCTGCATATAAGCAGTTTATAAGTGAAATCTTTCTTACATCTTATAGGAGTGAATAACTGATTAATACAAATAAAAAAATACTTCTTTTTGAAGGTGTCTTTAGCCTGAGCAAGATCCCCCCCACAGTTAACCAAGCTGTTCTGTCCTACTTTACCCACTGGAGAGAAGAAATAACAAGAACACGGATGATAAAGAGTCATGATAATAAAGGCCAGCCTGATGAAGAGCATCTGAAGTGTTTCAGTACATACCTCGTCCCCACCTCATCCAAACGCTGTAAGCTTTTCCATTGTCGTCCTGAAGAAGCTGAATCAGGTAATATTTATTGTTGTTGAACTGAAGATAAGTCTGTCACAGTTAAAAGCAGAAGAAAAGGATATCACAATGTCATAGGTTGCACATTGTTTTCACAAACATTCACAAATTTAGGGTCAAAGTGTTTTTTGTGTGAAAAATACATTTTTATTAAAAGACTTTTATTCAACAAGGATGCATTACACTGATCAGATTTTACAGTTTAAGTTTAATTTTCAGATTTCTATTTCAATTAAATGCATAATATGCTCCACATCAGCATATTAGAATGATTTCTGAAGGATCACGTGAATGTAATCATGTGCAAATGTAGTTTTGCTATCAGAAGATAATTACTTTTAAATTAAATTTCACAATATTACTGTTTTTATTTTTGCTCAAA
Organism: Gymnocypris eckloni scoliostomus; assembly: GCA_027564155.1. Taxonomy (NCBI): domain Eukaryota; kingdom Metazoa; phylum Chordata; class Actinopteri; order Cypriniformes; family Cyprinidae; genus Gymnocypris; species Gymnocypris eckloni. Next base: position 9,905,038 of record CM050422.1, read on the forward strand.
TAAATGCAGCCTTGGTAAGCATAAGAGATTACACGAAGAAGCGCCCAAACTTTTGAACAGTGAGTTAATATCTTCAATAATTACCTGATTCAGCATTACATCATATACATCAGCCCCCTCGCTGTAGACGTGGGCCTGTGAATAACCGAAGAAAAGTCATCTAATGAGAAGAATGCATTGGAGTAAACAAAGCCTATATTTAGAAGAATATGGATGTTTTAAAAGTGATTACACAATAGTCAAATACTGAACAGTAATTTCACTTCACATGAATCTATAATGCATTTAAGGTAATTACCTTTCCAATTTTAGCCTTGCATTCTGGATCAAGCGGGGCTTTTCCTTTCATAATGACCGTCTTCACAACCTCTTCAGAACACGAGAGAAAAAACAAAACAACCGTTAAAGTTAATCATATATATATAATGTGATGCATTTGAGAGTGAAAGATATTCAACCAATATATATATGCAGGACACATTTTGTCCAATGGGAATTGAATGGATTGTGGAAAGTGGTCTCAATCATACAGGTGATTGAAGGAGAGGGGTTGGTAACAGACAAGAAGAAAAGTCAAAGGAAGTTCATTAACTAAAGAAGCATCACCTTCACTCTCCTCTTTTACAACAGGCTTGGCTTTGCTCCCTCTCTGACTCCTCCCTTCATTGCGTCTCTTCTTGGAAACCGGTTGCTCCTCTCCTCCTCTTTCTCTTCTTTAACCTGAACAACATCTGCAGCTCCATTTTTGCCATTCAAAGGATTCCCTTCATTCGCATCTTCTGCAATATAATAAATAAGCAGCTATTAGCTTTTATGACAGATACAGACGTAACATCAGACACAGTTGCACACAGACATACCTGACTTCACTTTCTGAAGGCGTATTTTTCGTTTATACTTGGTGGCAGTATTAGACTGAGTCATTTTCACAAGATCCACAACATAACCAGGTCCGATCGCCAGTGACACAATGTCTTTTCACCAGCCTGCTTTACTGTATCCAGCTGCACACACACCTCTGGAGGATACGGTTCCCACTCACCATCGTCCCCTTCCATTGCCAAACTGAACATAAGAAAATATTCAGTGATCAGTATGTGAAATATGAATATCTAAAACAGTGTCATACCAATACAATCAAAGTGATTCAGAGATTAAACACGATCAAATTGGAGTGGCTGTGGATTTACACATATTTACTTGAAAAGACAATTGTGTGGTCAGTTTTCAGCGCTTGACTAACTTTACATACTGTTATGGAACTTTGAGCTGTTTTGGCATGTTGACTGAAAGTGAATTCATACTTGTCTTCGCCTCGGAAGCTGCACTCCCTGAATCTGCTACAGACTTGCCCCGGAAACTCCTTGTTCGTCGCATGCTTTCCATGAAACAGCTGAAATGAGAGGAAACGTTTCCCGTACCGATGCTTTACGTGTTACGTAACGTTGAGTATTCCATAAACTGAGTAAACTGTTAAGAAACGCGGTGATGGAATACATAGTGGCTCATTTCATTTGAGTTTGTATCTACTTCCTCCTCCTCATCCCATAAGCGTAAAAACAACTTCTGAGAAATGTTACAACATAATATACATTAAAATTTAAATAATCACATGATTTAAATGGTTTTCAGCACCTACCTAAGATTTAAGGTCTCTACTTCGGTGCACTGAATGGCGCGAAAAGTATATTAGCGCGGACCTTTTGTCTGAGAACGAACTGGTCATTGAGCTTGTTTCTAGACGGATTTATTTTGAAGTCACATTGCCGACGACCACATGAGCATGCGACCATACAGTGACTGATACATACTTAATGGCTGTAACCAGTGTAAATTTAATCAAGTATCTAATTTGTTGTTGCTTTTGATAATCGTGAATAAATATGTATTTACTAGGCAGCCGCATGTATGTTAAATGTACAAGATGCCATGTGGCTTTATGTTTAAAAGACGCGCAACGGGTGAGTATATCTTATATCATATCAATATCATATGTCTTATTTACAAAATTATAAAGAGCGGAGGGAGAGTAGTCTGAATTGGGTTCTAGTAACTTGTACTAGCTCACACATTGAACTCATTCGCCAGCCGCGAGTGTTTCCAAGTCTGCGGGGATCGCATCAGTTGAAATTGCGCAGGAATCAACGTCTTGTGCGATAACACCACGCGCGGACCCATGTTTCCTGTGCGCTCGCTCATCTATTCAGATGATGTCCTGCGAGGACAACGATTGGCTCTTGTCTCAGACCTTCCCCGAGGTGATTGGTGGAGTGATTAACACTCAGTTTGTGACCTCTACAGTGAGCTTCCTGCCGCTACGGGTTCTGTGGTCTGTTTCATACACTATATACAGCTCAAACCAAGCTATTCGTTTAGATGACGGTGAGGGACATAGTCATTTTTTGCATATGTTAATCATTTTTTAAATTCCTTATTTGTCCAACTAACATAAATATTTTTTGACGAAATGTGTTCTATAAACGAGTTAAACAGTCAAATAATCGAAGAAGAAGAACATGTTAATTACTGCGCAGTGATTGGATAAACTTGTGTTTTATTGAAATACTGTTTATTCAGTATTTAACGTTAAATACAGTTTATTATTTACTAATAGTGATTATTCTTTAATTCATCAGTATCACAGTTGGATAGTCTCTAACACTTATATTTAAATATCTCTACATGAAATCAAAATTGACCTTATATAGTGCTGCAGGGATCTGTTTACCTTCATAATAATATGGGCATTCCCTAATCTGTGGGCATTTTACAACTGCTTTATCCGATTTGCTCTCACCCACTGGCTAGGTTTGTGGGATGGGGTTAGGGGTGGACTTAGGAACTTTCATGTTTTTTTAAATCCATTTGGATAAGGCCATTAATAAATATGCATTGACTGGGAAGCACCCCTTTATTTGGGCAGAGACTCATAGGTCAACATTATTTTATTTCAGCTAGTTGCCGAGGAAGTTTAGTTCTCGATTAATTTTGTACTCTAACTCAATGTACTAAATAACTAAAACTGAAATTAAAGTGAAAATTGAAAAAAATTGAACATTTTAATTACTCATCAGTGATATTAAAATAAAACTGCTGTCCAATCACCTGCAATATAAATACCATCGAATCAATTGCAAATTTTTTCCATTTCAGTCATACATTTAGCAGACATTTTTATCCAAAGCGACTTACAGTACATACTTTATACATGTATTGTCAGCATGTGTTCCCTGGGAATTGAACCCACAACCTTTGCGCTGCTAGTGCAATGGTCTACCACTGAGCCACAGGAACACATAAATATGTCACATTATGGAAGTAAAATTTGTCGCAAATGTTGTTTGTATGTTGACTTGAGTAATTGTAGAATTGACATTCTGTCTTACTGTTTTTAAAGTGTCAGAGTTCTACAGCACACCTGGAACAGGACGACTTTTTGAAAGGTGCTCCTCATAGAAAGCACCCAGGTGTGATAAACCTCAAAACAGTGCGCCTGCCGGAGCAACTGCAGGAAGCAGCACAATCCGTCTTAAAAAGTGAGTAAACATTGATCCACCAGTCAAAATTTTAAGTATTTCAAGCATTCAAATCAGTCTGTGTTCTGAAATGCCTTTATTTGATATGTAGGGGCAGATGTAAAAAGTCTGAGTGAAAAGGCACATAAGCTGTCCAACTTCCTCTGGAGCAGGAAACGGGCGATAGAAACCTCTCAACTCAGGGAGAAAGCTGTCCTTCTTGAGAATAAACTTTTGGAGCAAGAGAGGGATATCTATGCAGGTAGGTTAAAGATGCAGGACAGATAGGTTAACCAGAGTGACTGTGCACTGAACACTGAAAATAAACAGCAAATTAATGTTTCCTTTAGATGACATTGACCACAATCTAGAGGCTCGAATAAGAAAGAAAGTATTATCTGAACTGAGAAGAACAACACACCACAGGACCCCCATAAGGTACAAATGCATAATCGGTTTGAAACATTTTTCATAGATTGGGGCTGTGAGGTTTTGTGTGTATTACTGGATAACTCAGCTTTGATTGCTCTGCTGTGCTGGTATGTTTCAAGGTATGGTGAAGATCTTGGGTTGGTGTACATGGCTGCTAGGCTCGCAGGGGGTTATGCTGCTGTCCTGAGAGCATTAAATGAGGTATTTCACACACTTTAACAATCATTTCTCTCTCTCTCTCTCTCTCTCTCTCTCTCTCTCTCTCTCTCTCTCTCTCTCTCTCTCTTACTATCTCTATCCTGTTAAAAAAAACAGCATTTGCTGGTTAAGTATGTTTTGAAGCATGGCAGCAGGTTTGAGCTGGTTTAAGCTGGTGCTAGTTTCTTAGAACCAGCACATGACAAGCTTAAAACCAGCTCAGGACCAGTTTAAACCTGCTCAGACCAACTAAAGGACCAGCTCAAACCAGTTACCATGCTGCAAAAATGACCTAACCAGCATATGCTGTTTTTATCAACAGGTATGTGTTGTCATAAATAGTTTTGCTAATATATATTATAGATTAAGAAAAGAGATCCTGTGTTTGAGCCATATTCTCTCCTGGACTTTGGATCGGGACTTGGAACAGGTACTTGGTGAGTATAAAATGCGGAAATAGTTTTAGCATTATAAAATGAAAAGAACCCACATTTGAAGATGCTGATGCTATGAATTAAACTGGCATGTTTCAAGATGAGTGAATTTATACTAGATTTGATTCTCAGGGCGTCACACACACTCTGGGGAGACTCTCTGAAAGAATATATTTGTGTAGACAGCTCTGGAGACATGAACACCTTGGCAGAGCAGCTTCTTAGCGGTAAGATCATTCAGTGGAACTTATGAGCACAGTGTTATACAAATAGATCTACAGACAAAAATGTTAATTTGTACCAAACAGAGGGCAAAGAGGTGGAAAATCCAGTGATCAAACAAGTATATTTCCGCCAGTTCCTCCCTGTTTCTCCTAAGGTATCTTCAGCTTCCTTACTTAATTGTTTTATTTGCTCAAATTATACACTGCTTTTGTAAAACCGAGTACAACAATAGTGTATGTATTCCTGCAGGTGCAGTTTGATCTTGTGATAGCTGCTTTCTCTTTATCAGAACTGGCCACTTTGGACGAGCGGGTGAACGTTATTTTCACACTTTGGAGAAAAACCAACTCCTACCTTGTGAGTGATGATGCTTGATTTATTAATGATTAAACTAATATTTTAAATTAAAGGATTGTGATCTTAAAAGTACATTTTCATATACAACATCTTGCTGTGTGGTCAATGACTATAAAGCTAAAAATAACGAAAGCACAACAGAATTACTGAAACTTAAACTCAAATTAAAATGAAAACTGAAAATATACAAATACAAAGTAATTTAAATATTAAAATACTATAATCATTTATAAATAATACTACAATTACACTATTCTCTTGTTACTGTTACTGTTTCCTAATGCAGTTCTTGGTATTTGTAAAGGTATTGGTGGAGAATGGAACCAAGGATGGCCATCAAATCCTTATGGAGGCCAGAGACACTATACTAAAGGTTTGATCTGAGATTTTTTTGCTCAAATATTGCAAACATGACTGTTTGAAGTGATAGTGGTAGAACACCTTTCATAAATTTCTCACAAACTTTTGCTCTATCACTATAGAGAGAAGAGGAGGTGAAACATGACTTGAGGAGACCATCTGTATTTGCCCCAGTGCGTAAAACAAATCATCACTAAAAGCATTTTTATTAATTCCATTTATTTGATACTCAATATCTGTTTTGATATCTTATACTGACATTATCTTTTGCTCGGTTTCATTTTGGACAGTGCACTCATGAGCTGCCTTGTCCCAAGTTGATCAAGCAACATGTAGTACCTTGTAACTTCTCTCAGTTCTACTATTCTCTGCCCTTACTTAAGGTAAGTTCACAACAAGGGTTCAAACGGTTGAATTGTGACATTTACCTTGAATGTTTTCTGTCCTGTTCATGACGGTCCATCATATTTTATATTTCTCTCTCCATGATCCGTTCATTACAGAGCCAAGAAAGGCAGCAGGAGAAGTTCAGCTACCTGATTATATCCAAGTCCAATGTGGAGAAGCCTCAGAAGACTGAGCACTGGGACATGGCCAGACTGACCTCACAAGTCCGTCGCCGACCCAGACATGTTCAGTGTCAGCTGTGTTGTGCCAATGGAGAACTCAAACAGCTTGCTGTAACGGCCCGTTTTCATGGAAGGTATGAAATGCTTTCATTTATTGGATCTCAGCTTGTATTTTCAGTGAATGACCTCTTTTTAACAATAATTGTCTTTTTCTGTTTTAACAGGGACATGTACAGATGTGCTCGTAGTAGTGACTGGGGTGACCTGCTGCCGATGTTTCATGCAGAGGACGATGACACTAAAAATGATAAAACGCAATGAAACCTGATATGATAATCTATTAAAGCAGTGTTTGTGGATAACAGTTGGATTTTGTAATGTTTATTTCCAAATACAATAGTTCATCTATGCAACCTGATTGTGTTTTGTTATTTCACTGAGCCCTGTGCTTTTTATTCACTTATATCAAAGCCCAAAATCAAAATCTGGTTCAGGTTAATATAGTTCTAAATAGTATAAACATTAAATGTGACCCTGGATCACAAAACCAGTCATAAGTAGCACTGGTTTATTTGTAACAATAGCCAACAACACATGGGTCAAAATGATCGATTTTTCTTTCACTAGGATCATTAGGATATTCAGTAAAGATCATGTTCCATGAAGATATTGTGTAAAGTTTCTTAATCAAAGTTTTTGATTAGTAACATGTATGACCAGGGTCACATATTATTTTTGGAAACACTTTGCAATAAGGATCCATTTGTTAACATTGTAAGCATTAGTTAGCATGAACTAACAATAACAAATACTCCTGAAGCAATTATTTATCTTTATTAATCTCTGAATTGCTCATTGGTGTTTAGTGTTAGCTTAACTAACTAGCCAATGCTACACACGAATTTATTGTACAGTTAAATTATTCCATCAAAAGAGCGGAGGGAGAGTAGTCTGAATTGGGTTCTAGTATCTTGTACTAGCTCACACATTGAACTCATTCGCCAGCCGCGAGCGTGTTTCAAGTCTGCGGGGATCGCATCAGTTGATTCTGCTGAAACTGCGCAGGAATTAACGTCTTGTGCGAGAACACCGCGCGCGGACCCATGCTTCCTGTGCGCTCGCTCATCCATTCGGATGATGTCCTGCGAGGACAACGATTGGCTCTTGTCTCAGACCTTCCCCGAGGTAATTTGTGGAGTGACGAGCACTCAGCAGGTGACCTCTACAGTGAGCTTCCTACCGCTCTGAAAAGTGACGTAGGCTTTGCCTCTTTATGTACCCTCGTGACTGTGCGACTCGCTACAATGACGGTGAGTCAAATAGTGTGGCGAAAGGTAGAACATTTATAAAACGTATAATTGTTAAACATTTAAGGGTCAGCTTTGTTTCTCAGATGTTTTTTTTTAGTTAAAATATTGCACGCTATTCTCGGCTGAATGTTAAGGGTGGAGTTTATATAAATTATTTCGCAGTGATTGGGTAGTTGATGCATGACGTATCATTGAATCTTTTTTCTAAACATACATCACGTATACTAAGAGAAAGCTGTGTGTTTTCAGAATTATATTTTGGAATATAAAAACATTACATCATGCAATTATCTATTTTATTAAAATAATTAAATTGAAACAAGCAGAAACTGACTCTTTGCAAACCAAAGTTCTTGCATTTTTATAAATGTACATTTAAAATATTCACAATTTTTAAACACCTTTCCCTTTGCTAGTATTATATTAAATCCCATGTGTTTAATAGCTCCATGCATAATAATTCTAAAAGTTTTCAATATTTTACATGGAATATACTACTACACCACCAGAAAAATCAACGTCCCAGTAGTATCTTGTATAGTAAATCTTTCCACTACCATTTCCAAGTTTTACTTTTGTGCTATATACAAACTTGATTCGTTTTGAGGTTAGCAAGTTTTTATTATTATTTTGGTCATATTTCTATATTTTTACAGCAGTCAGTAATGTGATACATCAATTAAGAAGCTTATTGAGTATATCTAACATTAAATAGTTGGTGTAAGTGAATTGTGTCCATATATAGATTTTATCATGTGTTGATGTGCATTTGTTCTAAAAGTTGTGTTTGAAGAAAAATATGTAAATGTTCCATAGAGGATGACTCCATGGATCAGACTTATGAGCCAAATAGAACCACTCAAAATCACGAGACATAACATCTGCTGTGATTATATAATGATGGAATATACCACAGCTGGACTCAATCATTTTAATATAAACATTTATTTACAAATGAAGGGCTCATTAAACACACACAGACAAATATGTGACCCTGGACCACAAAACCAGTCTTAAGTAGCACTGGTTTATTTGTAGCAATAGCCAAAAATCATTAGGACATTGAGTAAAGATCGTGTTCGATGAATATATTTAGTAAATTTCTTACTGTAAATATATCATAACTTAATTTTTATTAGTAATGTGCATTGCTAAGAACTTCATTTGGACAACTTTAAAGGCGATTTTCTCAATAATTTACATTTTTTTGCACCCTCAGATTCCAGATTTAGTAGTTGTATCTCGGCCAAATATTGTCCGATCCTAACAAACCATACATCAATGGACAGCTTATTTATTCAGCTTGCATATGATGTATAAATCTCAATTTAAACAAATTGACCCTTATGACTGGTTTTGTGGTCCAGGGTCACATATGATTAATTCTTAAGGGGGACAGACAAAGCAGCTGAGAACAATGTGTATTTCGTATCTTCATTAAAATCAAGCAAGTACAAGCAAGCTTTATTTTTTAAATGCTTAATTTAAATTCAAAATGATATATTTTATTAAGAAATATATTGCACTTGTCTGCTTAAAAGGATCACAATCTCCTCAGGTCTCGTCTAAGTTTTGATTGGTTACTAATATCCAACAATTTCTTTTACAGCAGAGGTAAGATCTGGGTATTGAAACTCAAAGCCAGACTCAAGAGTTTTCTTGGGCACCACTTTCTGGCCTTGTGTGAGGATGACAGCTCTCTCAGAACCGAGGAAAGCATTCAAGAAAAAGCCAGGCACAGGGAAGATAGTAGGTCTTTTTAGAGTCCTGCCCAATTCCTTTGTGAATTCAAAATTGGTATTCAGTGCAGGTGCAACTCCATTTAGTACATCTGGCTCTGTGGATGGCTCTTCTTTGGGCTCCAAGGCATGGGCGATGATGCCAGCAAGGTCTGACACATGGATCCAAGGGAAGGGCTGTCGTCCTGACCCAAGCGTCCCACCCAGGCCAAGCCAGAAGGGAATCAACATTTGTTTCATGGCGCCACCGTCACGCCCTAACACTGCACCTGAGAGTGAGAAGAAGAAAGTACATAATTACACTCCTGTAACAAAGGTTTGTAAGATTTATTTCTGATTTTGAGTATCTTATGCTCACAAATGCTGCATTTATTTGATAAAAAATGCAGTAAAACTTTGTGAAATATTACTACTTTTTTATTATTCTATTTTAACACATTTTAAAATTGTATTTAATATATTTTATTTTGTTACATTGCAGGTGAGATCTAGCACTTTTGTTTAGAAGATTCACCTGGTCTGATGATCACTTGTCTTGTTTTCTTAGCGCTGTTTTCAGGTAGTTGTCCTGCCGCCTCCCACTCTTTCACCAAACGAGACAGGAAGTCAAATGGTGTCCATTCGCTCTCCTCAGTGTACTGGCTTTGAAGACAAGGTTTATAACACGCTGAAGACAAAATCAGAGAAAAGCTGCATGTAAAGTCTGCCTTAAGAATTACATTATAAAAAATAACTGAGGACAGAAAACATTATTCTGTATAATTTACATTTTCCCTTGACTGATCAAATCAGTACAGAAGAGACAAGAACATAGATGTGTTTATTATTCATTATTTCTAGCTTGCTATAAAACACCGGTTATTTACCTACTCCTGTAACAAGCACCCATGAATGTGGAGGAGTAGGTGAAGCAGCAATAGCTTGGGCAAGAATTCTGGTTGTGTTTACTCGGCTGGAGACCAGATCCTTTTTGTAACTTTCATTCCACCTAGAGAAAACATTAAAATGATATTAACATAAGCATATTAAAAAGAAGAACTCATTATTTTGATAGATTGGGCGTTTCTCAATCGGAAGGCTGCATCCTCCAGAGGTCGCATTTGTTGGCTGCATACGTCATAAAGAAGATTTTATTTTAGAATATTAACAGTTGTAAATTTGACCACTATTCTTGGTTAAGTGTAAATTGTTGTAATATGCTTTTGATTCGTGAATGTAATGCTCAGCGAACTGAAATAAACCAGGCTTGATGATATATGTGACCTCCGGAGGATACAGCCTTCCATTTGAGAAACGGCCAATGTCACTATGAACAAAATCCTTACCATCTTAAAGGATTCAGAATATTCTCCCCTGCTAGATTCACAGCACCCTCACATGCCGGGAGGCCTCCTGACTCTACATCAGCCTGTTAGGACAGGTAAACTTCAGTCAAACGTACCAACATGCAACATTTAGATTTCACTTTACCTTTAAGAGGTATTTTAACATTACACACGAATGACTCCAGAGCTGGGCATTACAAAGCAATTCATAATTATTGCTACAATACTGAATAGCATTGTAATCAGGTTAACATCAAGGTATTACTTCAGCTTGAACTTAAAAGTAAATTAAAATTAACTATTAACTAAGTAAAAGTCAATTTTAATGTATATCTTAACTGCAAGTTATATCATACCCATGTTATTTTTCCTGGGCCAGGCTGCCTGGATATAAGAGTGATTTCATGACCTTTGCTTTTCAACAAACGTGTCAGCTCACGACCCACGAACCCTGATCCTCCACCTGATGAGAGTGAAAAAGTGAAAAAAAAGCTTTATTAATGTTACAATCAAATAAATCCAGTGTTGGAAAAACATAAAAGGGATGGTTGGTTGGTTGGAAGCAAAATTATCCTACTTTATTTACAGTATAGCAATTTAAAATATGGAGTTTAGATGTCTTCTTCCATGCTGTACAGCAATTTGCATCAAAACATGACATTTTTACACAATTATTGTGTTTGAAACCCATCCGCGCACGTGTAACGTTAGACGCGCATGCGCGTTTAAAGCACTTACGAAACAGATCACCTCAAGAAAAATGTAATTCTCATTTATACTATAACTGACGAATTAAGCCAGTCGTGCTACAATAATACATTTCATGCGTTCAAGGAAAGTAACACCATTTACATATTTTATTATAACACAGCTATGTTTATATCGCAAGAGGCTCTCACTTACACACACACTAGCACTCACAATGAACTAACGTTAATATTTTGTTACGCTATCATGCAGTGACATCGCGAAAATGAATATAAGTGGTATACCTATTACAACTCTCATTGTGCTTCTAAAGTACAGTCCGTTTATCCCGACAACTTGCAGAAATCCACTTATTTTACATCTCCCTTCCTTCGAAGGTTAAATCCCATGTACAGAAATATCTACGGTTGAACCAATGCGAGTGTCGTATGTTTACCACGTGATCGACACAAACTGGAACGCAACCGCAGCCATGTTGATAAGGGCGGAAGGTTACTTTCTTTCAACTAAACTAATATCAGCATTGTTGTACTTAACTGTTTAAATGTAACAATGCTATTACGTAGCTATTAGTAATATGATACAACATATTACATGGTAAATACGCACACTGTATTAACATACACACGTTTTGTAATAATTCTCTTTTAAGACAATTATTGTAATGTATTGGGATAATGCCTATTAAATGCGCCATGCTAGAACTGCTGACAATTAATACAATATAAAATTGAATCAAAGCTTTTCCACACATAAATCACGTCTGAGTCTGACTGAATTTAATGAGTTCACTTTGTTTCGGTTAATTATAACTTGTGGAGGTAGGGGTCCTGCAACCGGAAGCGCTTTTTTTCTGTAGAAACACGTGGTTGATTAGGATATAAAAACGACCTCTTGCCAGAGTAACATCCTTTCTGCTTGGGACGTTCAACGAAGTAGTAATGTCTGTGTTTAGTCATCAAAATGTTGGGTTTTATGCACTTTTTTATTTTGTTAATACTTAGTCACTTATGTAATTACCTGTTTATATCGTTTTAGCCTACATATATTGTAAACTAGAGCATTTGGCCTGCTGCTGTTTTTTTTTTGGTCGTTTGTAAAACAAGTTAACGTTAAAATCAAAAAGAGGTGCTTTCCCAATCATATCGATGTGATGGACCCATTGGCTTGTACTCCGTAAGTTCATCCTTTTATTCACATGAATGAAAGCTAATGTGTTATTTGTAATTGAGCGAAGTTTTGTTGCTCGCTAAATTGGCTGGTGAATCTACTTTGCTAACTACATCTAGATGCCTCGTGCTATAAGCCCGACTGTATCGTACTGTCGCGGTTGCCGCCGCTGCTCAGCCCAGACATGATGATTATGCAGTCCGTGTTTCACCTGAATCTGATGATTACAAACCTACTGCACTGACTGGTTAAAGTTACGGAATGCAGCAATGAGCTGTTTTGGTTTCTCTCGGAATTCTTTCTAATATGTAGCATTTCTGTTTATCTACAGGAGCCCGTAGTTATGGACATGAGGTGAGTTCATATCTCTTGTAACGTTAACGTTACCTCGTGCAAAAAAGTCTCCCGACGAGATGATGAGTTGCATGTCGTCCGTGTTTCTGATAACCAGTGATTAATAACATGCTCTGATAAAAAGTGCTCTAATGTGAAATGACCCCGGTTTACTATGAACCATTTAACATGTTCACTAATATTTTGCAGGAACCTCACCTTTTGAAAGCATCGAAGTGCTGACTAAGGTAGGCTTTGTGTGTTTAAAAGGAAAACGCTATGTTTTGGTTTCCATCTGTATTTTTATTGTAATTGAATATTTGTTTACTCTTTACAGGGACCTGCATTTATGTATGAGGTGAGTGCAAACATCGGGTCATGCAAGCGAATGTCTTTTGCCGAGATGATGAGTTGCATGTCCGTGTTTCTGATAACTAGTGATTTAATAACATGCTCTGATTAAAAAAGTGCTCTGATGTGAAATGACCCCGGTTTACTCTAAACCTTCTAACATAACATGTTCACTAATATTTTGCAGGAACCTCACCTTTTGAAAGCATTGAAGTGCTGACTAAGGTAGGCTTTGTGTGTTTAAAAGGAAAACGCTATGTTTTGGTTTCCATCTGTATTTTTTATTGTAATTGAATATTTGTTTACTCTTTACAGGGACCTGCATTTATGTATGGGGTGAGTGCAAACATCGGGTCATGCAAGCGAATGTCTTTTGCCGAGATGATGAGTTGCATGTCCGTGTTTCTGATAACTAGTGATTTAATAACATGCTCTGATAAAAAAGTGCTCTGATGTGAAATGACCCCGGTTTACTCTAAACCTTCTAACATGTTCACTAATATTTTGCAGGAACCTCACCTTTTGAAAGCATCGAAGTGCTGACTAAGGTAGGCTTTGTGTGTTTCAAAAGGAAAAAGCTATGTTTTGATTTCCATCTGTATTTTTTTGTAATTGAATATTTGTTTACTCTTTACAGGGACCTGCATTTATGTATATGAGGTGAGTGCAAACATCGGGTCTCATGCAAGCGAATGTCTTTTGCCGAGATGATGAGTTGCATGTCCGTGTTTCTGATAACTAGTGATTTAATAACATGCTCTGATAAAAAAGTGCTCTAATGTGAAATGACCCCGGTTTACTCTAAACCTTCTAACATAACATGTTCACAAATATTTTGCAGGAACCTCACCTTTTGAAAGCATTGAAGTGCTGACTAAGGTAGGCTTTGTGTGTTTAAAAGGAATAAAGCTATGTTTTGGTTTCATCTGTTTTTATTGTAATTGAATATTTGTTTACTCTTTACAGGGACCTGCATTTATGTATGAGGTGAGTGCAAACATCGGGTCATGCAAGCGAATGTCTTTAGTTGAGATGATGAGTTGCATGTCCGTGTTTCTGATAACTAGTGATTTTAATAACATGCTCTGATAAAGTGCTCCGATGTGAAATGACCCCGGTTTACTATGAACCATTTAACATGTTAACTAATATTCTGCAGGTACCTTAGTGACTGAAACCAGGAAAGTGTTTAATAAGGTAGGCTTGGTTTCTTTCTAATACGAAGTAAATTCAGACTGAAATCACGATGCCTTAATGTCTGTGTATTGTATTAATCCATTTTTCCTTTATTTAGGCATTTATTTAATGTGACCAAACTGACATCTATGGATTTGCAACTCTACTGATCTTTGTTTTACTGGAGATAAAACCTAATTTTACAGAACTAGAGTATATAATTGTAATTTGGTGTATGTGCATGTTTGCGGTCTATCTTGGTACTCTAACAGATACCAGCAATATACTTCCAGTGACATGATTTGAAACTGCTGTAATAAATTCTCATTTTAAAATACATGGCTGATTCATGGTGTGGATTGTGTACTAGCAATGACTTTTAAAATCAGCTATAAAGAGACTGTTAAATCCTTGTGTGTATGTTTGAAGTGTTTTGGTAGCTTTATGCACAAATTGAATTTGAGCGCATCCAGCAAGGAAACTCAGTTTAGATTACTGCATGAGTTTGCACTTCCAAAAGTGAGTGCACAATGACTAAAATACCTGTGGCCATTTGCTAATAATGTAATTCAAGTCATGTAAATGTATACACTGGTGTTTTAAAGGGATACTCGCCCCGAAAATTAAAATTGTCCTTCTACCCCATGTTCCAAACCAGTAAAATATTCTAATTTTGGAACCCAAAGATATTTTGGATGAGAACTGGGAGGCTTGTGGCTAACCCATTGACTGCCAAGTAAATACCACTGTCAAGGCCCAGAAAAGTATGAAAGACAATCGAAATAGAATTGTCATCAGTAGTTCACTCTGAACTTTATGAAGCAACCATCATATGCAGTTTGCGTCCAGTTGATATTCTCCAAAATGGTGCTACGGTGACCGATGAGACTTAATTGATGAATAAAACTTTTTATTTGCGTAGGAAATGTATTTTCGCTTCATAAAGTTCAGACTGAACCGCAGATGGACTATTTTGGCAATGACTCTTTCTTTTCTGGGCCTTGACAGTGGTATTTATTTGGTAGTCAAAAGCCTCTTGGGTTTTCATCCAAAATACCTTTAAATTGGGTTTAAAACACAGCTTTTACTTGATTTTGGGGCGAAGTAACCCTTAAGTATTTCCCCAAACCTTGTTCAAATTTACAAGAGGTGATATAAAGTTTTAATACATATAACAAGTCCAGATTTAGCACACTTATTTCAATTATTGTATAACAGCAATCTTTAAACTAGGGTAATTGTGTCAGCAGTTAATATAACCTTGTAGGTTGATTTAAAATAAAAGCAAGCTGCATATCGCTCATTTATAATGTTATAAATCTGAGTTAATTCTAAATTAAAAACTAGGTCTTTAGGCTGCTTTCTCTTTAGATTAAATTGTTGACCTTTTGTTTATTTCCTACAGTATCATTCACAATATACAAACTGATGCTATAGTATCCAATTTATTGTCCAAGATTCATTTTTATGTATCTGCTCTCCATTGAGGTTTAGAGCCTGATGACTTCTCTGTTCTGACGGTTTCTCCGTGCACCATAGTCCAGGACTGTGCCCTCAAAGAGTCTGGCCATGAATGCCAGGCCATCAGCTTTGATGTAGGAGCGTCCAGCAAAGGCGTAGAGGACAGGATTGGCACAACTACTGATAAAAGCCAGAGCGGATGTAACAGCACGGCTGGACTGCCCGATGTTACCCAGTCTGGGGATAGACAGAGAA
Source organism: Gymnocypris eckloni scoliostomus (assembly GCA_027564155.1). Classification (NCBI taxonomy): domain Eukaryota; kingdom Metazoa; phylum Chordata; class Actinopteri; order Cypriniformes; family Cyprinidae; genus Gymnocypris; species Gymnocypris eckloni. The sequence goes on from CM050422.1 coordinate 9,920,956, forward strand.
GGGGGTCACTATATGGTTCTGTTGACATTTGGTGAAATATCTGTAGACCATACTTAAAAATCAACTCACTGCGTTTTGAGTGATCCATCTGATGTAAGAGCTGCTGCCACCTGATCAGAAGACAAATGTTAATTTATACATTTTGCTTAGGAAGTTTTGGAAAAAAGATAACAAAAGGGAGATTGAAATAAAACGACTTACTTGCACTATATTAATACAGTGGTAAGGAAGCCAAAAAATGCAGAACGTCACAATAATGGCTTGAATAAGGTTCTCACTTCGTATCCTTCTCTTGAACTTGGCCTGTCTGAGGCGGCGAAGAATACACACATAACTGCTGACTATGATCACATATGGCACCAGGAAGCCCACCACTGTTTCAAGTGTGTATTGAAATATTCCCTGTTCATAAAAGACACTTATGTATGAATCGTGTAAGGGATAAGCACAGTCAGCCATTCATTATCAGAAAATAAACAGTTTGATCTCCCAAAGGGGTTTGTATTGTGATAGTAATAGCCTACTATTGAATATTATAGTACAGTAGGGATGTCCAATCCTGCTCCTCTACTCTGCAGGACAGTGGCCCTCCAAGACTGAGTTTGGACACCCCTGTAGTACAGTAATATTAATAATGAAGTCCTCTGAGGCCATTTTCAAAATAATTGATAACTGAACACAAGTTGGTGCCAGTTGTGTTTATATTAGTGGATCTCAGCCCTTTTGATTTAAAGGCCCACAATTATCCAACACAATAATCAAAGTCCCCTTATATAAGGTATTAAGCATTTAATTATGATATTTCTTATAACAGAAACAGGGGCTGTTAATATATTAATAAGTGTAAGCAATAAAACGGTATATTCTTTAATAAAACAATTTGCTATTAATAAAAATAATAATTACATTTAGGAAATTGGAATTGAAATTGTTGATAGAAAATATACAATTCCTAAATAGTTGTTTTTTAAGATTATATGAAACAAAGGCAAGTCTGTGGTATGACATGAGAGATATGAAATATAATAATGGTGAGTAGTTTGATATATTGTTAATCTCAAGTATTAGTGGAGCAAAGACACTCACATGCTGTGGATTATCGTGATGAGTTGCACACTCAATGCGTTTCTTGCCATTGTCATTCTTTATTTGTCTGAATATTAAAGCAGGAAGTGCCAAAAGAAATACGACAATCCACAGGCCCCCGATCACAAGTAACACTGTCCGTCTACGAGTGCAGGCAGTCAAGTATGTGGGCCACATCACTGCCACTAGTCTGTGTAAACTCATCAAAGTAATGATCATTATAGAAGCATACATGTTTGTATTGCACAAGTAAAAAAGCAGCTTGCACATGACAGTTCCAAATATCCAGTTCTGCTTGGCTAGGTATATTATAAAGAAAATCGTCAGACACATCAGAAAACCATCTGCACAAGCCAGGTTGAGGATGAGGAGGGTAGTGACAGAGCGCTTGCGTGCACGTGCCAGGATGCTCCAGATAATGAAGAGGTTGCCAGGAACACCCACGAGGAAGACGATGCTGAGGATGATGGCCCCAAAGGTAAAAGAGATATTGTTACTCACAATGCTGTTGGTCAAGTTCTCAGAGGTCATATTATCGAATCCCATCAGGAAGGCGTCAGAAAAACTGGTGGAATCAGAAAGAAACGTTATTTGAAGCTGATGTAAAATGCTTTCATATCCCTAACCCTGAATGGATGATTTAATTTGATTTGACTTGATGTTTTCAGTAGGGAAGTCATGTCACCTGTTATTTTTTATATACTGAATTAAAAACTGCTGTGGATTAACTTTTCAGTGAAAGTAAATAGGGAAAATAAAAGAAACTGATAGTAAATTTCACAAATAATTACAAAGAAATGGTGAGTAACACTAAGTTAAACATGAAATTTTGTCAAAGTACTGAAATATTTTCTTGTAAAACATACTCAATATAAATCTTTCCTTGAATATTTCCTTTAGAGTCAAATAAAGTGTGAGCCAGTATCAAGGATGGGCTCTCAGCAACCATGTAAATATTTCACCAGTAATCTGCCATCAGTGAAAAAAAGAGAGAAAAACAACGTGTTGCAACTTGCTGAGTGAACTTGAGCTCAACTAAGAATGCCACTGCTAGGAATCACCGATCACATCCTCACACTCACTATCATCTGGAAAGAAACTAGTTTAACTTCCAATTTTATTGAGATTATTGGTCACACTTTATTTTTAAGTCCATTTCTCGCATTAACAAACCATTAACTAGAACTTTTACCTCAATAAACTCCTAAACTGCTGCTTATAATGGTAGCAAGTTTAGGTATTGATAGGTTTAGGGATGTGGAATATGGTCATGCAGAATTTGTGCTTTATAAGTGCTAATAAACAGCTAATATGTTGATAATAAGCATGCTAATAAGCAACTAATTAATAGTGAGAATTGGTCCCTATCAGTTTATTTTTATCACATCAATTGTCAAGATTAAACATTGAAGTCAAGTTAAAAGAACACAAATAAAGCAAGGAATTTAAAGAAACATATAAAGTATGGTACAAACTGAACCACAGTGAACAGGTTGTAGTGAATTAGCATTGTAATCAGTGCAAGAAGATAAGATTGTCACAAAATCATCCCTGATTACGCACAATGCCGACCTCAGAGCCTCAAAAATGTTTGAAATAGAGAAACTGGACACAGTTGCATCAACAGAGAGTGGGAGATGAAAAGATGGGCTGATTATGATAAATAAGTGGAAAGACTGTCGTGTATTTCTGTAAGGATGGGTTTGTTAGACAACTGGGAAATGATGAAAGAGACAAAAAAAGAAAAAAATCAAAGAGCGTTTCTTGTAACTCACCAATACACTTGATTAGATCCGAATGGCTGAACTGTGTTCCCGCTGAAGTGACCAGATGGAGCTGGTTAGGTTGTGTGGTCTCCGAGTTGGTCTCTCTTTCTCATTCCACTGTCTCAGATAAACATGAAAATAGTTTCTTCAAAATTTCGTAAGTTCTTGTTTTTCTGCGATCTCACAGAAAATCTAAATTTTACATACTATAGCAATCAAGCACACTTATAAATGTCCAACTACTTCTCTCTGTCACTAAACTACTAGATTGATGTTCATATTTACTCCACCCCCCCATCCTTCCTCCTCCCTAATATTTCAACATGCCAATTTCTCCATGTCTTTTTCCGTTAATGAAAGTATAAGGTTCTTTTTTCTAACCTGCAGGCTACAGCATGCAAGGAGAATACAGGAAGGTGTGGGTGAGGTGTATGATAGTTCCACAGCTCTGCACCCACCCACGTTCCTTCTAAACGAATCGGCTGTTATCTGTGGTTATCAGGTAGCATGTCTTCTACATGCTCTTACCAGCTTATCTGATAGATATTTATCATAGATTCCTATACAACTTAATCTGTTTATGTAAGGAATAGTTGAATACTCCAGCATTGTTTATTCAACATCATGTTACATAATGACTTTCTTTCCTCTGTGGAGCACAGCAGGAGAAACTTTGAAGAATTGTTTATTTTTTGTTCTGTATAATGAATGGGGATGGGTACTGTTAGGCTCCTAAATTAAAGGATAAAAGTATCATAAAACTGGTTCATACAACGCATCTTCATTATTACACATCTTTTGAAGCCATACTTATTTGTATGGTACATTATTCTCTTGGTTCTCAGAAGAGTTTAATAGGAGGGCAGACACGGGTTCACGTCTGGTGAATGGGTTGTCAGACACGGGTTCATGTTGGGTTCATTCAAGAAATTGTGTGCTATATGGCATTTTCAGATCTAAGCTTTACATGCATAGTATATATATATATATTCATTGGTATTGTGGTTCCATCCATGTACCATAGCTTTATAAAGGTTCTTTAAATTATTAACCCTGTAAAGATTGAAAAGATATTAAATAATAGTAAAATAATACAAATTTGACTTTTGCATATTTTTGTTAAATGTCATATTTGATACATTCAAATTGTATTTCTCATTTAGATGAATATGAAACTTAAGTGAAAAAAAGTCACTTTTTATTCAGAGGCATATTTCCCAATAATATGTCCTTGTAGATCATTTTTAAATGCATAGATTTGTGATCAAAGCTCTGTAGTTTTATTTGTGGGGGCAAAAAAATCCAAATATACAATATGTTTATCAAATAAATGTTCCTCAAAATATGCTTGATTTATCATTTGATTCTCACATTTTAACATGAAAAATAAGATGAATATATATATAATTAAATTTTACTAACAATATAAAAGTTTTTCTTACTGTTACTTCACAAAAATCAGTAAATATTTCACAGCAAAAATATATTTTTAAAATTGTACCAAAAGTCTTTTACTTTCAGAATCAGATTCAGAATGAGTTTTATTGCCAGGCATGTTTACACATAGGAGGAATTTGTTTTTCGTGACAAAAGCTACCGTAGTGCAACAGAAAGATAGTGGCAGAACAAAAATAATATATAATAATAAAAAGAAGACGAATTAAAAAGAAGTAAAAAATTCTAAAAATGTATAAAAAATCAATCACGACAGAAGGCATGTTGAAGATGTTGTACAACAACAAGCTTTAATCATGCTAAGAGGCTTTATAAATGTACACACCAAATATGATAGAGTAGGCTTTATAAGGTTAAAATGTTCTTCAAACTTTAAATACTGTTCATTGAAAGGAACGCAGAATAATTCTTACATGGCCTTGCTGTGAAAACTCTTTTAGAATCTTTGTGTTTTAGTAAAAGGATGTCAGTGAATAGGAATTGTATTTTCACACACAAACTCATTGCATGTCTATCAGTGTCCATTATTACAAATATTACACATTCTATGCTGCTAATGGGAAACTACTGTTAAATATATGAGAGAGAATTAGAGAGAGAGAGAGAGGGAGAGAGGAAAACTTAGCGAGAAAATCCACTTCCTTATTTCTGACCTCTGGTCATTATTATTCAGTGACCTGTTTCCCACGAGTAATGTAAGCTTCTCCAAACTCTCATGAGTCATGACTGGGTTTACTGGAGCACCCAAGCCTGCAGCTAAATCATTGCTTTGCATGATGTTTATAGTAACTCGGATTTGCATATATGTCATTGTGACGTGTTGAAGGCTGTGTGGGAACTAAACATACTGGCTATCTTTGTTGTCCACAGGATGGCAACATTCTCCCATAAATGTGCTTTTGGTCTGGCGTATATAAAGACAGCACAGACTTCTGCTGATGAGAAGCTCATGCATAACTCTGATATTTTTATAACTTGATGAAATGTGCCACCTCATAATCAAGCCATGTGCTTAAGAACATAAGATCTGATCTCAAAAAGACTCACATTCTTTATGTGTTATATTCTCTTCCAAAATTATGGCTATTCACATCTATAAATTAAATGGGAATGCAATTCCAGCACAGATGAATGCCAGACGGATGCCTTTGTGAATAAACTTTATCAAGCAACAGATGCCATGGAAAGCTCACTTCCAAGCATCAAACACGAGACGAGCTTTAAAATAAGACAAAATATAATTATTGTGAGAATTGTCAGAGAGCAGGAGAAAGAGGGAGAGAGAGAGCATGTGTTTATTTAAGTTTTTCATCTTCCGTCTCAGACAGAGTGCAGACTACAGAGGATAATGAGAAACAGATCTTACAGGGGGAGGGAAAGGAGGGAGAACTGGGTTAAAGAGTTGGGTAGAAGGAAGGGGAGGGACAAAGGAGGGGGAAAGAGGGAGAGAGAGAGAGAGAGAGAGAGAGAGAGAGAGAGAGAGAGAGAGAGAGAGAGAGAGAGAGAGAGAGAGAGAGATGGGGGATGACTGTCGTTATGGCGTCACGGATGGATCAGCCTTCAGCATCAGTGTCTTGTCTGAAACAAAAATAGCCACTGTGTTAAGCATGTGGAAAACGAATGAAATATGTTTTTCTCAGAACCTGTTTGCCAGACAAGGCTTTCACTGGTGCCTGTCCAGGGAATTCTCTATTGGACAGAAGAGAAAGTGTTTCTGCTTTAAAAAATGTGTGTTGGAATAGATTCTTGTGGGTATCAGAAAGTTATACTTCACTCTAAAATGTGTAGTTTGTGTTCACTGGCCAATCAACACACTTTGCAGCAAAAGTGGGCATGTAAAGCTAAGAAAGAAGGGGTCTGTTGATTGAC